>CM053791.1:613156128-614356128 GCA_028749045.1 Cupressus sempervirens
TTATAATTAAAAGTCATCAAAACACGAGATGCTTACTAATTCAATGTTAAAATGTTTTAAAGCTGCTTTAACAATAATGTGCAAATTTTACAATTTATATGTCTGTACCTCAAAAAACTATTCATATGTCTTTTCTTTGATAAAAATAATAATAAATGGTCATCAAATTCAATTTGAACCTCCTAGAATTTCTAGATTAGTCCTAAATCCTATAGGTGATAAACATGCATAATGCGCCCTTCCACACTCACATTAGAACACTCCATGTTCCCTTTATGTTGATAGAACTTCTCACATGATCACTCACAACTATAGTCACTATCCAAATGTTTTCCTTGATAGGATCAACTATTTAAGAATCCTCTACTATTCATAACCTTCTAATCCCTAGCTTTGATCACAATTTTTTAATTCCAAACAACATCCCTCTATTTTGTAGCTCCAAATTGCATATTCTTGATCTCATAACTCACACACCATTTCTTGGCCTCTTCCAAATGAACACAAGCATTAGGACTTATCCAAAAAACTTATATGCACTCCCATAATGAGAAACCAATCATAAACCCTTCAAAAACTCACTAAACATATTCTACTCTAATTACATGGTCTTCACTCCTAATCCTATTCACTGATCATATACATAATCTCTCCTTCAATAGTATTCTATTTCATCAACTATACCTTTTTCTACTCACCAAATCTACCTCAGTTTCCTTCATTCTTATTCCCACTCAATAGTCAATCACTCATGAAAAAACTCTAATCCCAACATTTTATTACAAACACTTCCCATGATTGATGTACAATCCCAACCTTGACTAATTACAAATCCTCCTTCTATGGCAATACTCTTAACACTTTGTGATTACACTTAAAAATCCAACTTACTCTTTGGACACCTAAATTAATATGGTGACATCTTCTATATCCTTAAGGATTCAAACCTTCTCCAACTAACAACTCAAAAAAATCTTCTAAATTAGGTAATTTGAACTATGACTACCCCACTTATTGCTGACCCTTGCCTATACTAAATCTTGTATCTGAAAGCCCTACCTTTCCATAAACATAAAGTTATATTACTATACCTTCTTCAATAGACAACACATCTAACCAATTTCTATATTACCCCTTTAGAAATGCACCAAATCAACATACTATCCATTGTGATAGTCATACCTTTGTTTGCTGAGATAGTCACAACTTAAACTCAACCACAGTGCCCCTTTGCCTAAAAGACACATGGAAACTATTAGAATCCCTTAGCACTTTAACAATCCATTATAAACTATAGACTACTTCCTCCAATTAATCTTATAATTAGATTTATGCCTATGACCTAGATGTCTTAGTTTGAGATGGTTAAGAATACCTTTCTTTTATCAAGAACATGTTACTTTATTTACGTGGTTTCCTACACATAATGTGAATGCATAATATATAATTTTTTCTATCTTTTGAAATGGAGATTTTACACACACAGAAAAAAAGGATTCTACTTTTTATGAGATTACTAATTACCTTATGGAGGGCTTGATAGTTTAAACAAAAACTTGAATGCCTTCCTTAAAAACTATATGAAGTTAAATGAAACAAAAACAAAAATAAACACATGTAGACCTTCATTAAATCCTAAAGAAAAAATATGTACCCAAATAATTCCTTACATTCAAATCTATCTTACAACAAATAGTTATACTAGACAAAAAAATAATTTATGCAAAGAACCAAAAATTTATTGATCGTAAGCTTGATACATTGACTCTTGCCCATATTTTGATTTCTCTTATTTAACTTCTTTTTTGTTCTCTACCATTCTTGTGGGTTGTTCATTTGCACCATTCTTTAAAGGTTGGTTTATGCATGATTGAATTTTCACTTAGAGGTATTGATCTACTATATTTTTAATCTTTTTAGTTTTGATCTCTTATGACAATTGATATTTTTTATTCATTTGTATTTTAATAAAGTTCATTGAAAATGCAACTTATTTGTAGGTAGCAGATTTAGAGGACAAGCTACAAAAATAATGGGCTTCATTATAGTTCCCTATATATAATGAGGATAATTTTTGGACTCATGAATAGGAAAGGCGTGTAAGTTGTGTCTTTGATCTTAAAGAGCATGACTACTTCAAATCTATACTTATATCAGACTGAATGCAAATTGGAAATCTTCTCTAGATTATTTCATTTTAAAAGAGGAATAAAGAGGTTTGTTTGAAAGTTGAAACCTAGCTAGATATAAGCATGACTCAAATATGGTCTAGATTTGGAATCCTAAAATCCATCATACAAAAAATACTCTAAATTTTAATTTTTTTAAATTATGAAAATAAATGATGTGTATCTAGAGATTGTTTGTCTTTCGCATATCACATCAAATGATAAAATTATACATGAAAAAATCAACCAAAAAATACAACATTTATAAGTTGGTTCTTTTAGAGCATAAATCTCTAAGAATTCCTACATCATCCATGAAAAAATATATTCTAGAACATGTACCTTGTAACACATGTCCTTTGGTGAAGTGGGCTATCTTAGCTATCTAGGGACTACAAGATTATCAATGGAAAAAATACACCTATTTCAACTTGAAATATGAAGAAAACAATGTTCTTAAATGATATGTGTGAAAAAATATTCATATTCATGTGGATACATGTTACAAAATATAACAAAAAAAGGTTCCAGACATGCAAATGTGACTTCATTTTCCCATCTTCTAGTGCATGTCATTTTTCCATTGCATCCAAAATAAGATTCTGCCACTTTGAATCCAGAATGCATGTGTAGATGGGTTCTATATGCATGGATAGTATGTAGAGTTAAAAAAATGTACCATGTTTACATTTATTTAATAGGACTATTAAATTTTAAAAATTATAGACCATCATGAATGTTAGAACTCTAGCTGCTATGGCTGAGAGAATGTCCTTAGCAACCCAACACATAGAAAGTCTTGAATTTCTTGCATGATGATGACATTACCCTTTCCTATAAGAGTCAAAGTTACAATGTTCACGATGGTCTATAACTTAAAATATCTAATTAAAGACCTTTAACAAAAATGCAAACCTATTGCATTTTTCAGCTCCACCTGATATCATATGCATATGAATTGAGATTGAATATTGAACTAAGGCCTCCTTCTGCATTGCTTGAAAGCAAGAGATTCACACAGTTAGTTGTCATGCAATCATATATTGATGTTGAGATTCACTTGGTTTTGAGAATAGTTTAATATTCTCTACTAATCAGGGCCAACCATTTGAAGGTGGAAGCTCATCTCCCCCCCCCCCCCCCCCCCCCCCCCAACATCTAAATTCCTTGTTAACATCTAAAATTCATTCGTTCTTTTAATAAAATGTAACATTCATGAATTATAACATGATAAAATTCATTAACACATGAGTTTCATTAGAACATTCACATTAAAATTAAAACATAAGATTCATTAGAACATTCACATGAACATTTAATAGAACATAATTAAAACATGTAGACATAACCATCAGTCATTATCAAATAAGTAATATAAATGAGAATCATTTTTTTTGTCCTTTCCTATATTGTTGTAGAGGCATATCCATGTCATCATCGACATTTATTCTCACCCTCAGATGTGATCTCACCGTCCTTTGCAAAGGTGGGTCCTCTTTAATAATAAATAAAAGGGTTAAATTAAAAAAAATGAGACTTTAAAGACTTTAAAGAACATTATAGTGCTCTTTACCTTGTCCAACCACATCATCTTGCCCAATGAATTGAACCTTAACACACTCATAAGGAAAAAATTTTGCATGTTAGAAACAATAGTCCACCAAGATAACTTTGAGGGAGGGGGGGGAGTGGGGGGGGGGAAGGTGTGAATCAATTTTTTGACAATTAAAACATTTATCTTCTTTAAAAAACTTAACCATTCAACCAAAGTTAAAAATAACCATAATAAAATGCACATAGATAATTACACCAGAGATGCTAACTAGCGAAACCCTTGATCAAAGGAAAAACCCCAATGGGAATGATGCCCAAAAGATGATGTACTAATATAAATATTTATTGTTAGAGGATGGACCCTGTTAGGAGTCTATTACAAAATTTAGTACAATGAGTCCCTCTTATGAGACTTTGAATCCCTATTAGGAAATTCTAACCCTATTAGGAGTTGTGCCAATCCTATTATGAGTTGTAGTACAATGTATGCAAGATGAGCCCACTACCCAAACATGCAATTTTAACTACAAGAAGAGTGCATTTCTCAAACAAGTAATTTACTATTATCTTCCTCTTTCCTCTATTCTATCAACCAAGAAAATCATTTTAGACCTTGTAGAATAGCTCACAAACTTTAGATCCAAATATCAAACCTTAGATCACTCAACAAAACCTCGACAATGAAGTTTCCTTCACTTTTGCACTGCTCTGCTCAACTTCACATTCCATACTCTCTGTTGCTTATCATAAATCTTAAAACCGTATCATTCCATACCATGATAAAGGAAAATTTCCTTCTATTATGCCAAGTCCTCAAAACAATTCCATAAGTTGGCTATTAGACCTTCCCAATTAATCATTATAGGACCACATTAAGAAAATGCTATACTTAGCAATAACATAAATCTTCCACCTTATAACTTGAGTAAATTTTTGTAAACACAATATTATGATGAGCAAGCTTAGCCACATCATCCTCAATATGTATTCTTCATGTACTTAACATCAATCCTTAAGAATACCAATTTTTCTAAGAGATATAACAAGTTTAACAAAACATGCCTCTGTAAACTCTATCTTAGAACAAACATCACCAAAACTCTCATAACATATTCTATACTTATCCTTTCTTCTTTTGATGTTAACTACATATACAAGATACTTAGAAGTATCTCCCATAACCTCAGATGGTTATAATACTCAACTAGCCATCTATATCAACTTGATCTTTCGACTATTCTTTTGTCAGATACCATTGAAAACTGCTATGTTGACATCAATGACAAACTCAGTCATGAATGTAATATATCCTCATAGTAACATATCTACAATACTCCCCCATAGGAATATCATTAGCATTCATGCTTCCAACCAATATTCTAACACTATATCCCTTGCAACTACAATACCATATGTTTTCTTAATCCCAACACATATTATAGTTAAATTTGTATTACTACATAGGGCTCATCCCCAATTGGCTCAAATAACCTTGTATTAATCATTGGAAATCCATTTTCATGCTCAATAATAGTCCTATTAGGATTATTTGGATTGAGTCATAGTTTGTACCATTTGATGATGAAGATAATTGATTTGAAGGAATTAAAATCATAGTCAAATATATCAACCAAAAGTCCATAGTATCAATTTTAAGATTCTTGAGGATGTAAGTCATTTCTAGATGAAATATTGGTCACTTGGAAGACTACACTTATCCTAGAATCAAAATTTATCTTTGTGTCATCAATTTTTTTGATGAAAAATATATAACCATTGCATAACATAGCCCTGTGGTGTTTCACCTACAATAATGTCAAACATGTATAAATTATTGCATCATGAGTTCAAAAAAATATAATTGATTAACAAACTTATAAGTACTTGGAGATCTCTTAAACCATATTCTAAATCTATTTCATTTTGTGTAACATTGAGATCTCCATTACAATGAGCTTGTATAACCAATGAAGACATATATTCCCATTTTAATCTATGACCAAAATGTTGACATTATTTAATCCACATAGTCATCCAATCTTGATTATTTGCAATAAACTAATGTATTGCATCCCACTCTTTAGCAACTATAAAAAAGAAAATAAATGACTTAGAATAGGTTTATTTTGAAGATTAAAAATTAATTAACTATAATAACATCTCATAATTTATTACCTTTCACTTTCCTAAATCTACCATTCCCCATCTGGTACTCCCCTTCAAATTTTTTAATGGGGTCAAGATCCCAAATGCAATCTATATGGGTCTTTTCTATAAGATTAGGAAGATATTGAGTAATGTACACCATCACCTAGTACACCATTTATCCCTCAACCACATAAAATTTGGGATGTTCTCTTTGTCAAACCAAACCCTTGAAATTTTTTGAGTCTCTCAACCATCCACATTGGCCTAGGCTATATAAATACACATAATTCAATCTCTTCAACTTGGTGTATGAGGTAGTGTTCTTGTGCATTTGAATAAGTTGAAGGTCAACACTTTTTAATTTCACACATTAGTCTACAAATTATTTTCTTCCAATATTTTATATCTTCTTTATGGATTTCTTTAGATGACAACCACCTACAAGAAATTCAAGACACAAAAACATATAAATATGAGACTTTACAATATATTACTTTTTTTCTATATTGAACAAGTATCACTACTTACCTCATGTATTTTACAAGATCATAAATCACTTGTTTGATATTATTGTTGAAGTTTTCTGGGAGTGATAGGGGTAACACATATTGCCACAATTGTCAACTAATCATTTCATTCTTTTCTAATGTAATACAATGAAAATTGAATGCAGTTTCACAAATTTATTGTAAATACAAAATACTGTGACTTAGCTTGATGAAGGTATGCCAATCATGCATTTTCAATCCTGGCCCAAATTCACTTTTCTTTGATATTAGATTGCTTATATTTGCAGCAAATCCTAGAGGAAATTGAATTTTTCGCATGACTTATTTTATGGCATTACTTTGCTGCTCTATTAATAACCAAGGAAGGACACTTGCATTAATTTGGTCTCCATTACTATTTGATTCAATGATATTTTTGATTGCATGATTGGAATCATGAATGCCACTACAAATTTTGGCAATTTTTTCTTTGTCACGCTTTCTATCCAATATTTTTCATAGTTTCTCTATTACATTCTTTCAAATATGCATAGTATCAAAAAAATGCACAATTTTTAGCTTCTCATAGTAGGGCAGCCTAATAAATTCTATGGGATAACATTTTAGTCCCTTTGGAAGGTGGCAGTGATGCCTTGATGACCTTCACAATCATCAATTACATAATTAGCCAACAAAACACAATCAAAATATATAATTTCCAAACATAACTATTAGGTGGAGTGATACTACCTCAAATTTTTTTATATTCCAACTACCATAGGTGAGGTGTCATTCTTTGTAGCTTTGATGTAGTCTCTTCTTTTCCCATTAAAAGAATATTTTTCAGCCCTTTGATACTTATAATTTCTATGGAAGAATTCCTATACTCATCAAATACTTGCTTTCTTAAACTTTTGGAATGATGAGATTTCATCTTTGGATCACACATTAGACATGCAAATTTTCCCTTTGTTTGAAGACCTACAAAATAACAATACAATTGGATTAAATATGTTAATTTTTAGAATTAGTATATTGCATACAACTAAATTACAACTAAATTTTAGCATAACATACCACATAATGTGTCAACCCTGGGGAATCATGAATTGTCCACACACAGATTGTATGGAATTGAAATTGTTTTTGTCGAATTGGTCTAGAGATATTATACATAATGAAACCATTCCATAACACCAATAACTTGTCGATAAGAGGCATAATATATACATTCATATCTTTTACTTGGTACTTACTTAGTTGAATGAACAACATTAGATAATTGTTGTGGTCATTTCACTCCAAGACTTATAATTACATGTAGATGACAATAAAATAATAAAATACCCAGAAAAATAATTTCCAACATAATGTGCCTCCTCTTTATTGACATCCATGGAGAAAGGTTGTTGTTGATAACAAAAACATTCCAAAACAAGTAAATAGATCTCATCTCTCCAAATGGATTGACACTATCAGTTGCCAAAGAAAGCCTAAGATTTTGAGGTTCTTCTTTAAAGTGTGTCTACTTTTCCTCTATGTCCATAAATGCTAAATCGTTACAGGCATTCAAATAATGTCATCTCAAATTCTATTGTGTGCATTGTAATCCATAAATTGTGCCAAGCTACTACACCTGAATAATCATTTAAGATGTGGAATAATAGGGATGCAATAAAGAACCTTGTGAGACACCTTTTTTGTCACTTGATCATCTTGATATCTACTCATATAGAATTTGGGACATTCTATTGCATTTTCATGTCCTTTATGATAAATAACATGATCTTTAGGACAAGCATCTATTTCTTGATACTCTATTCTAATATGTTTCATAGTGTTACATAATTCTCAGTATGAGCGAGCGAGAACATTTGATGGTTGTAACAAAAATTCACCTATCAATCTGCAACAAAAAATATAAGTCATTAGTATAGAGAATCTTAATGGTACATGTTTCCCCTTTTATAGACTATTATGATGTATAAGAAAAACCTTAGCATACATGACATTTTTATGTTGGATAAAACATTCATAACCTTCAAACTCACCAACAAAAATACAAAAGAGAGGATTTGATTGGGATCCTTTGTAAAGTAACCTTCAAAGTTACCAAAAACAATATAATAGAGAGCAGAGTTGATTGGGATCCTTTGGAAAGGGCCATGTTTTCCTTCTCAAGTAGAGGTATATCATGGATGACCTCAATGTCATCCTCATCATCCTCATCATCATCATCAACAACAATAACACCAGTACCAAATGTGTCATGGATCAATGCATTCATACCATCATCTTCAAATGAATTTTCTAGTGCATGATCATCATCTTCCATGGTATCATGATCTTCTCCTTCAATACTCACATTGAGATGTGGTGGTCCATATCATGTACTACCCTGGAAAATCAACCTATTTAAAAATGATGATAACCAAATCCCCCTTCAATGTGATAATCAAACCCCTGTTTCATGGTTCATATGTATATTAATTGTGAAAACAATATAACAAACAAGTTACCAATGGATGATAATCAAACCCCCCTTCAATGTGACCATTCTCCCTACAATGTCTCTTAGCTATTATTATTTTGATTCTTCTTGTCTTTAAGCTATTACAACTCTTGCAAGGACAATAACATTTTCCATTGCCTTCTCTTTGAAAGTTAGACAACAATCTAGTGACTGTCTCCCTGTTTTGATCAAATTCCCTTGTATTATCTGACATGACCCTTCTTCACATGAATAACTTATTCTTGTACCCTTATTGAATTAGTTGTACTTCTTAGATCTATCATTGATAACCATTTCAACATACACATTGACATTAGAGAGAAAATCCTTAAAAAAATTGGACATGGTGTTCTTGATGTTTATAACTGCACATATGGTTTTGAAAGAAGAAATTTGGTGTACTAAATATGTATATCTACAAAAAAATTGGACATATTGTACTTAATGTCTATATATGCACATATGGTTTTGAAAGAAAAATTTGGTGTAATTATTGTGTATATCTGCAAAAATATTGGACATGCTGTACTTAATGTTTATATCTACACATATGGTTTTGAAAATTTTTTTTTGTGTAATTAATTTGTATATCTACAAAAATATTGGACATGTTGTACTTAATATTTATATCTACACATAATTTTGAACATGGTATAATTATTGAACAAGTTAGTCTTTTAGAACCAACTCAAAACCCATAAGTGGTAGACTTAAATATGGCATTTGATTAAACTTATAAATGGTTGGAAAACTCAAATTAATTTTGGGAAAATGTATTTCACCTCACCTTTCTCAAATTAACCATTATTCCCTTTCAACATCCACCTTTGTATTTCATCCATATTCATCATATTTTTCACACAATGATTGACCCATTTCACCCCTTTAAATATGCTCCATTTATATCTCCATCTACCACATTAACACAACTCCCATTTCATATTGATTACTTATTTGGACTATTTTTCTCCCATTGATATGTTTTGATAGTGGCAGAGAACTAATTATCTTAGTTGATAAGAACCAATGGACATTATTGTCTAGCTTAGGGATATAAAGAGAAGATGTGGGTGCAATGAAGGAAATGTCATAATTTTTGTTTCATTTATGCCTCTTCATTTTGATTTTATTTAAGGGAATCCTATTAGTGCTAATACAAAACAACAATGCACTTTCTAAGAGTTTAAAATTGTTCAAAAAAATTAATGTTTTACAAGAAAATGCACCTAGAGAAATGTTAGCTATCAAGGATTAAACACCTATGCTAGAGTTACAACATAATGTGAAGTTGATTTTAGATATGGTAGAGATAGATATTTAGAAGTTTGATAAAAATTTAAGGTAGAAGAGAGAGTTTGTGCCAATACACCAGAAGGAGAAGGAGAGAATTTAGAAAGAGTCTTCACGAAAAAAACAATAACTAGACAACATAGAGGATATTATGGGAGCACTGGATAGAATCCAGGAAAGTGTTTTGGTAGGTACTATGACATTGTAATCACTTGCAAGTGTCTTTGAGGATTTATAGTCCAAATATTGAGAGGACTACAAGTTGTGCAATTTATCATGTATTGCATCTTCATTTTCTTTTCCATTTCATATAAGAGTGTTTCAAGTTTCAGAACCACTAGTTGAACATCCTTTGTATGGTTTAGAGGTAATGTCATTGTTGCAGAAGCTTTTGCAAGGGAATGTGCCTTGTAATAATGGCATTTACACAAAATTAGAAAGTTATTCTTCAACTCCTTACGCTCAACGTTTTACTAAAGTTATTCTTCTAGTAGTGAGAATAGCTGCTACAAATTCCTAGGAGCCAAGGGACTTGAACCTATGCTAAATTTTTTGGAGACATGGCAGAAGTTACTACCACCTTTAGTACTTCATAATATTCTGAATCCTATAGTGATGCCCAAATTAACAGCAGTAGTAGATACTTGGGATCCTATAAGGGAGACTATGCCAATTCATGCATGGTTATATCCTTGGCTTCCATTGTTGGGCCAGTGTATGGAGCCTTTATATCCAATTTTTTAAAAAATAATTTGGGGAATATGCTTCATGATTGGCATGCAAGTGATGCATCTATAAATGCAATTTTATCACCTTGGAAAACTATATTTGACCCTGCTAGCTAGGAACAACTGATTGTTCATTTTATTGTACCTAATCTGATGACAGTTCTACAAGAATTTGTAATCAACCTATCTAATAAAAAAATAGACCAATTTAACTGGGTTATAGATTGGGCATCTTCTATTCCCATTTATTGTATGGTCACAATGTTGGAGGCAACATTTTTTCCAAAGTGGCAATAGGGTTTCTATGATTGGCTTTGTTCAAATCCTGATTTTAATGAAGTAACACAATGATTTTTAGGGTGGAAAGGAATATTTTTCTTTGATCTTCTTGCTAATGAGAGGATAGGAATTTAGCTAAATGTAGCCCTTGAAATGATGAATCAAGTTGTAAAGGGTATGCCTATGGAACAACCTAGGGCTAGAGAGAATGTAAGCTATCTTAGGGTGATGAAGCAATGGAAATTTGAGGCACTTCAACAACAACAAGAAGCAAAAACATATGCTTAACTACAAGCCTTAGATTCCATGGGCAATGAAATTCACCTGGATAATTCCATGGGTGCACCTTAGTTGAGTTTGAAGGAAGTGATTGAAACATATGCATAAGAACATGGCATCTAATTTTGCCTAAAGTGGAATACACACATGATGGTCTTTGGTTTGGAACTATTAGTATCTATCTAGATTCTGTAAAACAACAAGTTCTTACACACTATGGAGATAGATGGGTGATTGTATCATTGGAGCAACTAGTTGAGATGCATCGTAATCAAACTAGAGGAATTCATTGATAAACCAAACATATAATGAATCATATGTGGCATTTCTATGGACCTTAAAATGGATGTCATAGGAATGGTATGTTGTAGAGCTGCTTTCAAATGATGTAAAGCTATATCAAAAATTTGTATTCTCACCAATAAAAATAGTGTATTACTAACCATTTTTGTTAATATGCACTTTCTCTATTTTCTACATTACATGGAAAATCACTTTAAAAGCATTCTAAATGAATTCAAAAGCCTTGTTGGTAGGTAGATTAGAATTTTTCTTTTCATTTCCTAAGAATGACATGCCTTTGAACCCTTGTTAGCCGATAGGTAATATTGCACGGGGTTAAACCTATCTCACACCTAAAACAAATTCTTAGAAACCATTATCCATAATACAAGCTCAGTAAACTATCAGGCAACTCAAACATTCCTTACATCAAGTCTGATAACACTTCCTTCTATCAAGTCTGATAACCATAATATTTGTAGCTACTCATGTCTAATCATTTTGAATGCTCTAATATTGTAGTTTTAATTTGATCTTCCAATCTAATAGGATTTTAGAGCCGTAAAATATCATTACTGTCTATATATTAAAGGATTGATTTGGGCTTGTTTATTTCTAAAAATATCTTCTATGATATATTTTTGTAAAATTTCTTGTGAACTCTACCCATTTTTCCTAGTTTGCATTATTTTTGTGTAGAATCTTGAGGTAAGTCACTTAGCACTAGTTGAGTGAGTTTTATTATTTTATTATTTGGATTCTAGAAAATGTATATGGCTGGATCAATTTTTCTTTAATGCTAGGATGTAATAAGTACCTTAAAAAATATCTCTCTGTATACATACATACATATGTACATAGACAAATACATATGTGTGTATGTATGTCCATATATACATATATACATATAAATAGGTATATATATGTATGTGCATATATATATACATACATACATATATGTGTATGTATGTATACATGTGTGTATGTATATGTATGTATGTATATATTATATGCATGCATGTATGTATCTATGTATGCATGTATTTATATTAAATTAAATTAAATTAAGTTTTAAATCATATTTATGAAATCCCTTAACATTAATTAAAAATATAAAAGAAAAATGATATTCTACTTTCCTTCTAAAATTCAATCTTTATATGCATTCATTGAAAAATTGATCCAACTTCAATTTACATAAGCTTATACATTCCATTTTCTCCATGACATAAGTAAAAAGGAGGGCAATCAAGATATTCTTGGGAAGGCCCTAATTCATGTTTGAATATGTTCAACCACCATTTGATATAAAAAAATAGCATTCAACAACTTGAGAAATAAAATAAATGGTAGGATGATCATCTATGTAATGCAAGAGCATCCTAGCTTACAAGTCCACAATAATTTGGAGGGAAAAACTCTAAAAATGTTGTCTTGGAATTTATGAGGAATTCTAATTTCTTGATGTAAATAATTATCTGTTGGAAATGATTTAAAAGATCACGAATGAAGAATAATGGAATTGGTAAATAATTTTTTCAATCATTGTTTTGTCATTGATGTCAAACTTGCTACTTGCAGGAATGACAATTGCTTTAGTAATCCAAATACTATCAATTGGTTGATTGACAAGGAGGTTCCAATCAATAAGATGTAACTAGAGTACCTAGAGAAAGGTTGAAGTTATGATGTTGTAATGAAGTATAAGGATCAGTTAAGCCATTGATGAAATAGTGTATTGATGATATATTCTAAGACACAGAGGATGGACACACTGAGACACATCAAAGATGTAAGGATTAACTAAGTTCATTGGAGAGAGCCAAGCTAGCTAGTTAGTGCCAAACAAATTCTTAGTTGAAGTCAAGCAAGTTCAACTTAGTGTGTGCTGAGTGATCTTCAGGTGCCGAGTAGCCTTCTGGTGCCGAGTGAAGATTAGGTGCCGAGTAACACATAATTTTTTCAAGTGCCAAGTGCTAGTAAAATAACAATAGAAGCCAAGTAACAAAGAAGGAGTTGAGCATCAATAAATCAATAATGTCGAGTTGCTGCATTATTTGTTAAGTCAAAGATTCACTAGATTAGCAGCGATAAGTTTTTTACATTGAATTTTGTGAATTAGTTAGATGATAAGGATGATGAGTAGATGTCACAAAATTTTATGCAAACCGATTCAAGGTGAATGCTAACAAATTTATCATGAAGTTTCTAGAAGAAATAATTTGGAGGGAAAACAATACCATTTTCTCAAGATCAAATTAAGATTTGAGCAAGAAATGAAGAACAAAACTTCTTTATAAGGAGTTACAGGTTAGAGATCAAATGTGCATGTGAGAGAGGGAGTTGGTCTTAAGTGTGGTCATGCGAAGAAACCAAGAGGAGTAAGAACTGGCCATCAAGACTCTGAGTTGATCAAATGATCATGGAGTACATTGGCATAATGAGTGGAAGAACTCAAGGAGATAGATCTTGAAGGGTGAACAAGCTATTAGCATTGCGAGGGAGGAAAGCCAAGAAAAGAAAAGGACTGAAGAGCAATCTAAAATTTGCAAGGTTGAAGTTGCAATCTATATCAGGTCAAAACCCTTCTAATACTTTCTTACCATTGTATTAGATATTGAAATCCTACATTGCTAGGTTAGCTTAATAACTAGGTGGATAAGCCTCAGGAAAAGTATAAAGAGATCCCTAGGAGAAGGATAAGGAGATCCTTAGGAGAAGGATAAAGAGATCCTTAGGAGAAGGATAAGAGATCCTTAGAAGGAGGATAGGAGATCCTTGGAGAGGGATGACATATTTTTTTGAGAAGGTGATTGTAAATCCCATGGACTTGGGTGAGCCTAACAACTCTATGTAAATCCTTTAAGAGGGTGAAATTCCAAGTTGAATGTTCTTAAGTCCTCTAATAGGGCACACTCCTAATAGGGTGTAGAAATCCTTTAATAGGATCGCATTTAACAATGTGTTGTAGCCTTTAACAGGGTAGGCCTTTAACAGGGCAAACCATCAAAAGTGGTTGAAATCAATTGTGCAATTATTCAGTGGGTATCATCCCCACCCCAGTTTAACCTTCTTATTCTTGGAGGGTTTTTGGGTCATCAAAATCCTTAAGTGTTATGGTGTGATGCATGTTTACTTTTCACGATTGTTTAATGTTCAATTTTATGCATGATAATTTTAGATGTGTCATTAAGGATTAGAAGAAAAAGTTGTATTGGACATCATTGGACCTTGGATAAATGATTCACCCCCCCTCTCAGTTATTCTAAATAATTCTAACATTATGTTCTCTATTTTGATGAATAATTTCTAGAGAGGATGACTCATAGGTTTAGATGGATAGAGTTGGCTATAATGAATTTATCTTGTTATACACTTGTGAGATTCTAGAACTGAATCATAGTACGATTTAAATAGGATTAGCTAGAGAGATTTTAGTATAAAAAAAAAAAAATTTTGTTTCTAAATTAGTTATATTTATTCATTGTAAGCCTAAGTAGGAGAGGCATGGATAGGCTGAGTAACAATATGATGCAGAGGAAGTGACAAAAAATAAAAGGGAAAAAAGAGAAAAGGGCCATTTCATTTAATAAGATCTTATATTGGAAGCTTTCTCATATTGTAAGAATTTAGAGTTTTCTCATCTTGGGGAATTTGTAAAGATTTTCAAGTACTAATGCATGCTTTGTAAAATATTTTCTCTTCTTTTTATCTCCACATTATTATGTTTTTGGTTATGAATTGGTAAAGGTGGTGTTACCCTTTGTCATAGTATGTAAGTGGCCAAGACAAAATATCATGTATCAAACCTAATATTATCAATCAATGAGAATTAAGTGCAATGAAAATATTTTGAAGGAAACACCCTTTATATCTTATCTACTTAATCTATTCTACATGCTCTATCTCCCCATGATATTAGAGCCAAAGTTTCATATTGTTAGAGAAGAGGTGAAACACATTTATTAGATGCATGAGATGAGTGGTATTATTGTCGGTTGATGTGGAGATAAATTTCCAAGGAAATCACCTCTAGGATCAACTTGTGTGATATTTATGCTATTGAATGCGTAGGATATTACTAGTATGTGATCATTTAGAATTTGATAATTTCAAATGTATATTAATGGTTTGATGATACTATTGACATTACAGTCATGTTTGTTATTAGTGACATACACTTATTCAGATTGTAAGTATCTACCAAGCACATTGTATAGTTAATAGTGTTAACCAAGCATTTTAGTATCTACTGAGTTTTACAATTGCTACCAAGTCCAAGGGACAATATTCAGTTTGTGCCAAGAAGTTAATACCAAGTATCAATCAGTAGTATAAACCATGTATCTTAGTGTATGTTAAGTTTATCAGTGCAAACCAAGTTGTCCAAAACTTACCAATTTTGCAGTTACAATGATGTGAGTCTAGTGTTAACCAAGCTACTTAGTGTTAACCAAGTGACTCAGTTTATACCAAGCTCATAGTGATAGCATTGACCAAGCTATGTAGTGTGAATTGAGTGATTCAGTTTATATGCTGAGTTTTATAGTATTCACTGGGTCACTAATGTAGACTGAGTTCAAGACTACATGGAAGTGTTCAGCATGGACTGAGATTCTATGTCTATTGAGTGCATGACAATGCCAAGTATTGACAGTGGATGCTGTGTATTAGAACCTCACCAAGCTAGTCTTCAAAACCTAAGTTCCTATAGTTGGGATGAATTTGTGGTTTTTGTGTAAACTTGTATTGTGGCTAACTTTTTAATTTATAAATTGGATTAGCATATATGTAATGTATTGTATCACATCTAATGTACATAATGAAATGGTACAAAGTTATGTAATAAGAAGAGAAGAGTGAATAACAAAGGCTACAATAGTATATGGAGCAACAAAGATTTATCTATCATAGCAAGGTGATTTCTATACTCAAAGGGATCTCACTCAACATACCAAGTTGTAGATTGGAGAATAGCTACTACTTGATCCTAACAGGTGGATCTGACATATCCTTTCACAAGGTAGACTTAATAGTCTTATGTAAATCTCTTTACTAAGTGCATGCTTCATTGTATGTTTGCAAATCCTTTTGCAAGGTGGACCTAGCAGTCCTTATTGCTCCTAATAAGGCATATCATCAGAAGCGATCATTATAAGCCTTAATAGAGAAACTTTATACTGTAGTACTAAAGCTTGCAGGTATTATCCCCACCCTAGTTTTGCTTTCTATTTGGAAGGTTTCTGGGTTACCAAATTGTGTGTCAAAGTGTTATGAATGCTTTAATGTTTTTAGTTTCTCATGCATGAAATTAGATCAAAATATACATGAAAGATTAATTTCTAATTATGGATTAAGTTTTATTGGTTACTAATTCACCCCTCCCCTTTCAGTAACTTAACCTATCATAATATTTCCAACAATTGGTATTAGAGAACTATGGTTCTTAGGAAAGAAGTTTAATAACTTGAGCAAATATCAAAGGCTATGGAGGTATTTAGACTTGACAAGGCTATTAAAAATGAGAAGCTAGATTTGGAATTGGCTATTGGAGAACACAAGAAAGCAAAAGAGCAACTCTCTCAATCCCTGAAAAGAAGGAACAATCTTGCAATCCAGATGAATGATCAACTCTACATTGAAGAAAGAATTAGAGACATCCATTCAAATAATTTAGATGAAGGTAATAAGAAATCAAAGAACTATTTGAAAAAAATAGTACTCTTCAAGAAGAAGTAAGAAAACTAAGAAGAGAGCAAGAAATTCAGTTAGTAAGATTGTGTGAAGTCATGGAATAGAAAAAAAGATAAAAGAAGAGATAGAAGGAAAGAAAAATGAAATTTAGCACCTATCCCTTCAATAAATAGACTTCATTGATCAGCCAACTAATGGAAATGAAGAAATCATGAATCTAAGATTAGAGAATGAAAGATTGTAGAATGATCTAAAAATTGAAAGGAAAACCAATGAGAGAATGATGAAATATCAAGTAGACATGAATCAATTGAATGAACAACGCCATTATAGAAAAAAGGGAAAAATAGGAATTGGATATAAAGAATAAGGTGAATCATCCAAGCAAGAAACTCAAAAGAATCAAAGACCTACTTGCAGTCACTGTGGTAAGATAGGTCATACATCAAACAAATGTTGGAGCAATGGGAAAGGAAAACTCAATGGAAAGTGCTACAATTACAATCAACATGGTCATAGGGCAAATGAATGTAAAGTGAAACCTAAGTTTGAAGGAAAATGTCATAAATGTAAGAAGCATAGGCACAAATCCTCAGAATACAAAACTAAGATATTGAATCCAATAGAATAGATTGTGAAAGTTATATTTGGTTGGGATTATAACACTTGGTGCAGATGTCATTACCATGGAGAATTTGGACACATAGGAATAAATTGTGTGAAACATCACATGAGGACAAGAGACATGACTAGAAGATGTTTTATTTGTATAGAACTTGGTCATCTTGCCAAGAACTATATGAATACTAGAATAATTGAAGATGAATAGAAGGAAAAAGAAGATAACATTAGAAAGTAGATGAGATAGCAATGGATTCCAAAATCTTTTGACAATAAAAGTTTGAGCAATGATGACAATGTCAATCAAGAATTAGGTGAATCCACCATTTCCACTTGATCTCTCATAGGAGAACTAAAACTAGGATTCTAAAGAAGACATCACACACTAGATCTAGTCAATAGAATGAAAGATCCAAATCAGCATTCAAGATGCAAAGGGATCACTGAGTAAAATATCCTAGTCTTTATCGTGTATGGTTAGGTTGCAGACCTTATCAAGCGAGCTCAAGTTGTAGACTTTGCCAGGAAAGGTTGGGAGTAATTAAGTTCTGTGTAGTTATTGAGTCATGGAAGACTTTGCCAAGCATTCAATGCAAGAAAAGTGGATGATAGTTAGTCATTTGAGCAAACAATTGTACTAGGAATTTATGGAAAACTTTGATGAAAAAGGGAAAAATCAAAGTCATTTCTCACCACAAATTTTTGAGAGCTATCTGTGCAAGGTAATCTTTAGAGTATTCAAGTGATTTCAGTGAATTGTTATTGAAGACTTTTCTATTCTCTCAAACTCTACTAAGTGAAGATGGCATCCACTAGTAGCAAATCAAAAAAATTATTCAAACATGTTAGTTTGAGGTGTGGAGTGGAAGGCACTAGATTCTAAGATGAGTCCTACCATTGCTAAAACCCTAGATCTTAGTGGAGCATAATCACAATTCCACCAAAGGTACTATTAATCAATGATATCTGTTTACATTTTAAATTTACTATTCAAGATATTGGAACATTGGAGATGGATGAATCATTCAAGGAACTATGTGTTAATGATGTGTTGAAACTAGAACATCAACATCTTGAAACTAAAAGTTTAACTCACATTCTACATATGCCACAAGATTTTCAAATAAAATGGATAATATATATTCTTAGTCATGTGCATAATGGTCAGCTATGGTTGGAACAACCTATTTTGATAACTAAGAAGATGATCCACATGATTACTTATCTTCCCACATTGACAAAAGTAAAAATGACCAAAACCCTAAGTTGGGTTGAACTGGAGAAGAAAACTCTTCCCAAGTGGGATGGAAGGGGAATGAAGATCAACTATGTTACTAACATGGAACTCAAGTTTGGAATATATGTCATTGCTCACAAGATTTATAGCTCAAGCAATCTAAACAACGTGTCATGTGAAGCAGTGGATTTAGCATACAAAGTGGTCAAGAATAATTTGTTACTTGACCTTTTTGAGTTGATGCTAGATCAGTTCAACAAGAACATGGAGAGTATAAGAACTTCCAAGAAAAATCCTTGCAAGTTCGGTTCACTTTTGACTTGTCTCTTTTTCTATGTATAAAAGTTTTTCCCATCTAAAGGTACAATAGTTTGGAGCAAGGATGTACCTATTCTTTATCAAATAAGTGAGTATATATTTGAAATGGGAGAGAACTATGTAAGTCTAATGGATAACTACTTTGATACATTCAAAGAGAAGATGCATAATTTTTTTAGGATTCCTAATAAACTAGGTGATGATTACAAAGATGATGTTTGTTTCATGGTTGATAGTGATAAAGTATACATTTAGGTAGTTAGACCAAGGATAGTATGGATAAAACCTCTTGGTTATGAGGTAAACATAGATGAAACCAAGGACATTATTGATGCATTTATTAATGAGCTTGTTGACCCTAAAGCTGCATACTTTGGCACTTATGATGAGGCAAATGCTAGAATTGAACTTGAAATCAAACTCCCTCAGTTAGTTGACAAAGGAAAGAAGATAATTGCCAAACTAAAAACCAGTTCCACTCTTCTATTCACTAAAGGTAAAGGAGATGATATTGAAGATGAAGAAGTGGAAAATGAAGAGAAATTAGAGGATGAAGAGCCACTAAAGAAGAAAGGCAAGGTAATTATTACCAAGCCTACCAAGTCATCTACTGCTGTATTTATAAGAAGATCATATAGGAAGAAAGAAGATAAAGAAGTAGGAGATGTAATCTTTAAGAGGCCTCCACCTACTTTTGAGGAAAGGATGAAAGATTTAGAATTAGGATCTAGCATAACAAATTTCAAGGCACTAAAGTATGAAACTAGGACTGTAGAAGAGAAAAGGAAAATAGAAGATGTGTTAATATCTAAAATGGGTAAATTGAAGTATTCTCTAGACTAGCTTGTTCAGCAAATTCTGAGTGATCTAATGAAGAATATCAAGAAAATATAGGAGAATGCCATAAAAATTATAATAGACATATATGAGAAGACCCTGAGGCAACTCATGCTGAGTTTGGATGACAAGGGGGTAAAAAAATCTCTGAAGAAAAATGAAGAAAAGCTTACTTTGAGATTCAACACTTGTCTTATATTGTTGAATGACATTGAACATGTGGTAAGGAATGCTACAAGTGCATGGAAGAACATTTATCTTCTTCACAAGTTGAGTGATTTTGTCATCAATGTTAATGACAAAGATGAAGGTGATGATGAACAAGAAGAAGATGAGGAAATTGATAATGAAAAAGTTACTCATTATGAAAATGTAGATGATGATAAAGAGGACTAGGGATAGGAAGCTACCAAGGAAGATCTACCAGATGTACAAGATACTAAGGAGATTGACCGAGTTAAAAATTGCTGTAGCATTCATATCCTCACTTCCTCATTCTCTAAGAAAACCACTGAAAACATCTAGCCTGAATAAAGCTTCAGCAGGATTGATTGTGACAAACATTGAAAGCACAAGAACTTAATCAATCTTTGCACCCATCTAGCTCAATACCTCATTGAATGAAGTGACAAGCACTTCATCTATTAAGAAACCAACACTTCCCTCTACATTAGTTTTGCTAAATCTAGGTATTTCTACTATAGGTATTTTGACAATAAGTACAATACCTTTAGCTAGTCCTACTATTTCTACAATTATTTCCATTCCTGGCATGCAATTAATAAGTGCAAAGATAGTTGAGACTAATTCTCAACCAAGTACAAAATTTTTTAGTAAAGAAAAAGAGAAGGAAGAAGACATTGATCTTGATGAGGAGATTGTAATTCCAAATTGGGACATCTCAAATCTCAATCCTGATCAGATGCATATTTTCGGAGAAATTCTTTAGAAGAAAGCCAAGTAGTAGAGGCTAAGAGAAGAAAGGAACAAGGAATTCCAAATAATAGAAGATGCAAAGAATATCCTTGTAGAGGCATTAAATATAGAGTTTGATACTTCTCAACCAATTTTGAACCAGTTACCAAAGGTAGTCCAAAAATTCAATGATGATTTGAGTGGACAAGAGAAATTGTTGTAGAGAGCTAAGAAGAAGTTTGAGAAAAAAGTTTTGGAACTTAGTGCTCAACAAATTGCTATCCATTAGGTAGAATTATCTACTATTCTAGGCTCACTAGAAACCTCTTGCAATAATGTGTCTTCTCTATTTGGTAAACTCTATGATATTTCAAATCTCACCAAGGAAATAAAAGATAAACTATTGAAGATTGATGAAGATCTAAAGGCAAGTGCATAGAAGTTGCAAATTGATCCTAGCTACAGCTCTACCCATTACACCAAGATCGGATTCTTGATTGATATGTTGGTAGAATTACTAAGAGAAGAGGCAAGAATTAGAGCTACATTAATAGATATATAAGGTATGATTCTCCCAAACATGGATGAATTATAGAAACACATTGCACATGCTAAAAGGCTCATCCATGAAAACAACTTCTCCGTTACATACCACATGATAAAACTATCAGTAGAAGTGTAAATTGCATTGCACACATGCAGGGTGTTGCAAGAGAATTAGGACAAGACATTGGAATTAATTTTGAAGGTACATTCAAATTTCTTGTCACATTTTAATATATAATATATATAACATACATCTTTGGCATTAATGTCAAAAAGGGGGAGAAAATGTATATTGTAGAGAAGATGTATATTGTGTAAAGGGGAAAAGATCTACAAAAAAGAGGAGAAAATGTATATATTAGATGTGAGAAGATGTATAGTATATTGTATGGGGGAGCATTAAGATATTATTCATGTACAGATACTCAAAGGTATATCTCTTACAAAACCAATTTTGAAAAATTTCAAAAATAGTATACTCTACCGAGTCAGAAACATAAGGTGATGGATAAAAGATGCTTTTGAACATTTTGAATTCAGTTTTGACTGATAAGTGTTTTTGTCATTACTACCAAAGGGGGAGATTGTTGACATTAGATTCATGTATTGTTATTAGTGACATATACTTATTCATATAATTGTAAGTATCTACTGAGTACATTGTACAATTAACAGTGTTAACCAAGCATTTCAATATCTACCAAGTTCTACAGTTGCTACCGAGTCCAAGGGATAGTATCTAGTTTGCACCAAGCAATTACTACCAAGGTATCAATCAAAAATATAAACCATGCATCATAGTGTATGCCAAGTTTATTAGTGCAAACCAAGTTGTAGAGTGCTTACCAAGTTTGTAGTTACTGTGATGTTAGTCCAGTGTTAACCAAGCTACTGAGTGTTAACCAAGTGACTTAGTTTATACCAAGCTCGTAGTGATAGCATTAACCAAGCTATGCAATGTGAATTGAGTGATCCAGTTTATATGCCCAGTTTCATAGTATTTACAGAGTCACTAGTGCAGACTAAGTTCAAGATGATGTCAAGCATTGATAGTGGATGCTGAGTATCAGAACCTCACTGAGCTAGTCTTCAGAACCTAAGCAGTTGGGCTGACTTTGTGGTTTTTGTGTAAACTTGTATTGTTGCCAACTTTGTAATTTGTAAAGTGGATTTTTATATATGTAACATATTGTATCACATCCAATGTATGGAGTGAAATGGTAAGAAGTTATGTAATAAGTACAGAAGAGTAGAAGAGAAAATTACAAAGGCTACAATAGTATAAGGAGCAACAAAGATTTATCTATCACAACAAGGTGATTACTATACTCAAAGGGATCTCACTCAACAAACCAAGTTGCAAATCAAAGATAAGCTACTACTTTAACCTAATAGGTGGATCTGTCAAATCCTTTCACAAGGTAGACTTAACAATCTTATGTAAATCTCTTTACTAAGTGCATACTTCATTGTATGTTTGTAAATCTTTTTGCAAGGTGGACCTAGTAGTCCTTATTGCTCCTAATAGGGTAGATCATTAGAAGTGATCATTGTAAGCCTTAATAGGCCAACTTTATATCACAGTACTAAAGCTAGTGGGTACTATCCACACCCCAATTTTACTTTCTATTTGGAAGGTTTTTGGGTCACCAAATTGTGTGTCAAAGTGTTATGAATGCTTTAATGTTTTCAGTTTCTCATCCATGCAATTAGATCAGAATATTCATGAAGGATTAATTGCTAATTATGGATTACATTTTATTGGTCATTGATTCACCCCTCCCCTCTTAGTAACTTAGCCTATCATAATATTTCCAATAGATACACCCAGATTCAATTCATTATAACTAGTACCAATTTAAAGCGTTAGTTATAAGTATTGGCTAAGTACATTGCTATGTTGGATACATGCTTTTCAAATGTAGAACAACATTGAACTTGAAGATCAATTGAAAGTCTAGAGTTTTTTCTTTGAATAGATAAACTAGTATGGTAAGTTAATGAAGTTGAATTAGCATCACCATGTGCTAAGGAAAATAGTTGAATTGTAGCTAGAAATCATATTCTATGTTTTAAGAGCTCCAAATTATTGTTATGAATGTGCTTTAAGATGAATCATAGATGAACCCTTTGAAGGAATAATATGCCAATATAAAATTAACTATGTAACTCATAAAGTATTTGAGTGAGTTGTATGTGTAGATATATTCTTTTAGGTGTGCTAGTACAAAGTTAGAATATTCAAAGCATTGATATTTTGATGAGAATAAATCTAAGTCACTAGACTATTGAAGATGAGGTATCTGGGTTTAGTTACAAGTTTTTGAATCATGTGGTTGTACCTTTATTGTGATGATATTGATATGCTATTGGTTTTGGATTGATGAAGTTAGTTTTATTCATAAAATGATTTAGAATCTACCATAAGATGTGTTAGTATAATTAAAAAATAGATGTGCCACTTGTGTTTCAAATATGTAGTTATGTGAATTTTTTTTTATAGAGGGTTGGATCTAATTAAATAGATGACTAAATATTTTGGAGGTTATATTTACAATAAATTTAAAATTATATAACATGAAGTATAGATTTGGGGAAAATGATTGAATTGTAGTAGCAAGAACAATCCACCAACATTTTGACCTCATCTTTTGGTATTAAAATGGGTATTTTTCTTAGATCAAAATTATTAGTTAGGTGATTTCTTTTACAACATTTAGTAATTAAGAATCTTAAATATGGAAGGTAAAATGTTATTGTTCTTGTTATGTCAACATCTTTACAAAATCAAGCTAACTACCAATGTATTGTAAATCTATTAAAGAGAAGCGTCTTATGCCAAATGAGTTTGGTAGAGCACCGATACTCTAGAACTGTGCATGGGGGGGGGGGACTAGAGGAAGTGTTACTTATGTTCATAACATTATGTATTACTTACACAAACAACAAAAGAAAAAGTGCTTTTTCTAGAAAAAATCCCCTTCTTGGAGATTTTTGTATTGGTGTTTCCAATAAGCCAAAACCAAATTTCATCCTAGTTATTTCTAGAGACTAATGTAGACACCCTAAAATTGGAAAAGACCTAAAGCAATGTGGATTTTGATCAAACAACAAAATCAATGACAAAATCAGATAAAAGAGAAAAATGATGGACTTTCAAATCAATCACGACATCAAATCACTTAAGTGGTTAATTGATTAATCACCTATAATATTCAAAAAAGATCAAAGTCACCTTTAAAGAGGAAAATCAATTCATAAAATCAAAAAGAAAGAAAGAAAAAAGGAAAAGAGTAAAAACAAAAGTTGAAAGTAAATGCAACATTTTAATAAATCAACAAAAATACTTTTATCCTCTCAAAAGTGAAATTCACCTTTTTGGAATTTAAAAGAATGGAAAATCCCTTTTTATTCTCACAAACCAATTTTTTTGGATTGTTCCTCTTGGGGTCTTATAAGATATTTTCAGTTTCACCGTTACCCCAAGTAAAAGGTAAAATCTAGATCCTTACCCCAACCCCCTTCTAGATCCTTAACCCAAGTTTTAGGAATCCATACTATAGGCATTTAGAGCTATCATTTAAAATCATTTTTGTAGAGAATTAATGTCATTTTAGCATCATTTTGATATTTATTTAGCATTGTTTAGCATTGTTTAGTCTTATGCATGTACACATCATAGCATTTTAGAGTAATTATCTTCATAGAATTGGCATTTCATATAGATCTACTATCGACTTACCTAGATCTACATTAATAGGCTACTCACATTCTAGAACTGTCACTAAGATGCTGGTTTGAGAGAAATTTTAGTAGTTGTAGTTAGGGAAACTGATGCAAGAGCATCCGGTGGTGTAAGAGCAATCCTGTATCACCCAAAAATATGCTTAGTGTTAGTTTCTATGTTTTCATTTCTAGATACCCATTTGGGTCAAATAAAGATTCCAAATCTCATAATTTAACTATTGGTTTTTTGGGTTAGAGTTTTTGAGCACATTGGGATATGTGCCAATGTAAAAAATAGGTTATTTTATATTTGAGCCATAATTATAATGAGTTAGAGGGTGTAAGTTGGAGAGATGATTATAATTATAATTTAAAGCACTCCAAAAAAAGAATTAGGTCAAAAGGATTTATGGTTTGAAAGTTATTGTAATTTTAAGTTGATTGGAGACCTCCTAAGAGCACTTCAAAGTTAGATTTGAGGCACTAAATAGCCTCATATAGGCCCAAAAAGTGGGAGATGAGAAAAATTGGTCCATATGGCTGTAGAGAACTTGGAGAGCTTTCCAAAAATGTAAGTGGTTCATCAATCAAAGTCTCAAATCAAAAGTTATGCCTCTCGAAAGTTGGACTACCATTTCTAGATTCTTCTAATTTTACATCGATTTTTGATGTGTTTTCTAGAACCTTCTATTTTGGCAATGGATTCCAAATTGCATATTCTCAAATGTATTCCTAACCCTAAACCTAATTTAGTTTACTTAAGGACATTTCTAGCATTGTAAAAGTAGTTTTTGGTGTAGTTTGCGAGAAGGTACTGTGAGAAGGGTTTTCTCTAGAATTTGATAACATTGTAAGTCCATAGGGCATGTCATGGAGTATATTATTTTTGTACTAGATGTAATAGCATATCACTTCTGATATTAATATTCCCCTTTTCCTATTGTGTTCATTTTTTCTTGGGTTGTGTCCCCATCAGAAACATGAGATGCTCATGGAGTCTTTATTTAAGAGTGATTTCTTGAGTCTAGATTAGTTCATTGTCATTTTGATTGCACTTTACACTAATGTCTCATGAATATACAATTCCACCATGTACAAATTGGCACCCAATATGGGGCTTCATTTCAAAGCCATATTGTTCTTTCATTTTTCATTCTAATCTTCGAATCTATTTGTAGATATGTGTACTAATCTTGTTTTTTGTGCATATCTATCTTGTTATAGGCTTTAGAACATTTGGTAAGACTCATAACAGGAAAAAAACCTTTTAAAGACATTTTTGAGCTTACAAATATCAAATCTCATATTTTTTCTGATGTTCTAGTGCTTCTAAACACTGTTTCAATGCTTCCAAGTTATTTTATAACACATTTAAAATGTTCTATAATGCATTTTCATTCTTTCGTAGTACATTTACCAAATCTTTTAGCACATTTATATGTTCATCTAGTGCTTTTAACTGATATTGTAATGTATTTGAACAATTTTGTAATGCATATGCAAAGTTCTATAATGCATTTGTTCAGAGGTATAAAATGTCATATTAAATTTGTAGATCTTATTTTTGGCTATTTACAAGTCTCTTCTAGATTAGATAGGAACTCTCAGGTCACTGAAATGGTAGATAAGGGAATGAAGACAATAAAAAATGTGCCTAGCCTTTGCTATTGTCAAATTAGGTAGGCCTAAAACCCTTGTTAATTAGAGTACAACATCTCAAAGTTCAAAAACTAGCTTAAGAAGGAAGTTTGATTTCTATAATTTGCTAAAAATAGGCCTATGCTCTCAACTCACTAAGTTGATCAGAATGCCAAACCTTCTTAAAGGGTTAGTAGGAATCAATCTCAGAATGAAGCAACACATAGACTAAATAGGAGCCTCTTTGTTTTCATAGTTAAAGGTTCATAATTGAACATTCTATTTGGCATGTTTGAGAGGTTGGAGTAGTAGGGATATGCTTTCACTCTTTTAGGATGATCAAATTCCAAAACCTACTTCCAATTTTTATTTCTCCTACTTTTCACTAAGTAGTTTATTAAGCCATAGAAAGGCTACCTCATGAGATTTTCCTTAATAGAGACAATGAGAGGGAAAGCCTTCCATCTTGTATTCCTAATTGAACACAAGTCAATTGTGTTCAAAACATAGCCTTCCTCTGGTAGTCTCACAAGAGATTGCAGCAAACCTTCTTCACATTGGTGGGAAGCTCTCTTTTACAAGAGAGGTAAATTGAAAAATTATTGGTTATGTTGGCTCTTGATTTAACAGTGATTATTATTACCAATAGAATTTTTTTTTTATTATACCTAGAGGTTAATAATGCTCATATTTAGCATAATAAACTATATCTTTGGGCCAACTTCACAAAGCATAAATGCTTCCTACACTTTTGGCTCTACAAGACGAAGGTGGGAATACCTTAGGGATTCAAATATTTAATTGACTCTTACCCTAAATCCCTAAAAATAATAGATATGGTCCAATTTCTCTAATATAAATGTAGAACAAAGATGAGCCGTAGCAGCTAACAACAACTCATAAATTCCCACAGATTCGATGATGACCACCTTTATGCACTTGATACAATATTTGATTGATTAAAATTTTAATATAAATTGGATACATGCAACAATGTTTATTCCAATTTTTTTTCTGGTTTATATGACTAGTGCCTTATCCATTTGTTGCATAGAGCCCACTATTGGTAGGGGATCTAATTCAAATAACTTGAAAATGAATTATATCAGCTATGATCACCAATTCCCATTCCTATGAAATATCCTTCTTACAAACTCATAGACCCTACTCATTCATTGAAGCACTTCCTTAATTCCTTGAATTAAAAGCAATAATAGATTCGATATACAACCTATCCAGATTGCATTCAATCAATCAAACCTTATTTAACTGATCTAAAAGTAGGAAATTCATAAAAAGGACAAAGAGATTGATAACATAGATGTAGTGTAAATGCCCTTTTGTATTATCCTTTTAAAAGATTGATACAATAACTAGTAGAAACTCAAAGAAACTTAGAATATATCAATAGTTCTATCATTGATATCAAAACATTAGAAAATTACAAAGCTAGAACATAAACTTAGAAGACTGCACATAAGATTGGACCCACTGTACTTTTGAACAAGGCAAAATTAAAAAATTCACAGACCCTTTCTTTGACCCTAGGGTCTCACTTATATGGTGAGATGCAATAAGCTTTAGGTACAAAGAAATGATAGCTATCCCTAAGACAAAAATATTTACTTATTGCTACTATCATATAAGACAAAATTTTTTGTGCAATAGAAAAGATTTTACATCATAACATTTCCTTGTGGGACCACTTTTTTGTTCCACCTATTGACATACTTTCTTTGCCTGAAAAGAGCTAATGATTGGCTTTACTATTTTTGTGGGCCCTTAGAGGATGTGGTTGATGGAACTGACAATGATATTTCTAGCTTTGATTTGAGCAAGCTCACTTCAACTCAATTATTCCCATTGATATCATCATGAAGTGATAAATAAAATTTATTTTTACTTCCTCTGTTGCCATGTCATCAATTTGGGCTTCTGTGCCTACAACTAAAATTGGTTGCTCACCTTTATTCTCTTCTTCCTTTTGATCTTTTGATGATGTATGAATTATCTGTATCTCATCTTGTTCCATCTCCTCATCATCATCAATTTCAACATCTTCCAATTGCACACTGAGAGAAATATCTGCCATCCACTTGTCAAACAGTGTGTCATCTAGCCAATTGAACTGCAGAATATCATGTTGCTTCTTAATTACATATTTAGCTATTTTGTCAATTTTAATAAAATATTGCTTTAAAGAATCAAAGAATAATTGGGCTTTTACAATTTCTTCAGTAGTAGCTGCCCAGCATGCATTTCCCCTTTCATTTATGACTCTATTCATCCTTTGACAAAATAAGCCATCTAACTCTTTGGCCCATTCTTCCTTACTTTTCAATTTATTTTTCTTATCCAATGCATGTGGGAATAAATAAAATTCAACACTTTGTATTTGTCCAAGAAGCTGACAATTCTCCTCTATAACTAAACTGTTTTATCATCAAACTTTGAGAGGTCATTAGCAACATCATAAGTTGTTTCTATATAGTCATGTGATAATTTGATGACTAAATAACATAAAAAGGTGACCTCTTTTCTCCTCTTACTCCACTTGTTAACAATTGGCTTCAAGGCTTCATCACTTGCCTTTATTCCCTCCCATATATTTACTATTTTTGATAGTTGTTCATAAAATAAGGGCCATTCAATTTTATCAACCAAATACATGAGATCCTTTCTCAATTTATCCTCATATTTCACATTTAGCTCTACATGTTGTGCCCACAATTTTCTCTTTTCCTTTTCAAAATCCTTAGCTGTATAATACTATGGCCTCTGTGGTGTATCAAGAATCTCAATAGGGGGAGTGGATTTAAAAGGCTCCACTGGTGGGCGAGGGTATGTGATCCTTGGCCTAGTGGACTATCCCATCACTTTATTTTCAAGTTCAATTCTTTTTTGAACTTCTTTATTATATGCCTCCAAAACCTTTTCATATTTATCTTATAATTCCAACCTTGCCTTTTCATCTCTCTGAATAGTAGCTAAAGTCAAGCTAGATACTCCAACACCTAGATGTGCAACTTCTACATTAGTAGTTTCTTCTACTCTCTTTACAATCAAGCTACCTATTAATCTAGTGTTATCAAGCTATGAGGAACCAACTTTATACCCTTTCCTTATTGACCAAATGACCAATGCAGCCTAGTCTTAATTAAATCTAGCACCTTTTATTTCTTTATTTCTTTGATCTTCTAGATTTAATCTACTTGAAATAGAATTAAAAATCAAGGCATCTACAATATCCCAATTGGGTAGCAACAAAACACTAGATGCTCTTACCATTTGTTTCCCCTCTTTAGGGATCAGGTTCTTGAACCCTTGTCTCATTTTCTCTTTAATTTGATTCTATGCATCTGCCTCTTCTATTTTTGGATGCTCTTCTCTCAATCTTTCCTCAAACATACCCATGCTTTCTCTCCAGGAAAATTGATGGAAGGCTCTTGATTTGACAAAATCATCATCTAACATGAATTCATGGCAAGCCTGCTACATTTCAGGGTCCAATTCCCTTCCTCTGTAATCTGCCACAGTCAGTTCAAGGCTTGGCATTGGAGGCTCTTGAGGATTTCCCTCATCTAGTTCTTCCTAGTTGATGAATACTCCTCCTTGGGACTCGAACTACTCCAACTACTCCCTGGTGAGCTGCTCATCTCAATTATGCAATGAGGACTAAGTAGGTGAATATTCCTCAATATGAGGGATTTGTTCTTTTATTATTCTTTGGCTCTTGGGCGAGGGTTCATCAGGTTTGTCTTCCAAGCCAACACTTGTTGACCCTACTATTTGTTTTTGTTTGTCCACAGTGGCCTTCTTATTCTGAATCACATTGTAGCCAAGTCTTTTCTGGACAATCAACTACTCTTTTCCAACTATAGGAGTGAATTGCAATCTCCTCATGACCTCTCTGGCTCTATTTGGAAAAGAATTGATAAAAAAGTGCTTCTTCTCATTCATTTCCTCCATGATTTTAGGAAAAATAATCATGAGTTTATTTATTCTTTTTGCCTCTATTTTTTCATCATCTAGAGGCTTGAAATCTTTATGAAAATAATGAATAAATTCTAGAACTCTGGAGAAAACTCTCCATTTCTCTTTCTTAACCTCCTGCTCTTGTAAAGAAAGTTCATTCCTTATTATATCCTTAGGGAAATAAGGCTCATGTTTTTGGGAACAAACTCTAGCCCTTAATCTAAAAAGGCTATTAAAAAATCCCCCAGAATCACAAAAGTGGGGATGAGACACAACCATTTTGTACTGATCCAAGAATTTATATAAAAACAAGCATCCACCTTTTGTGATTATGAAATGGTGGGCTACAATACAAGTAGGGAAAACTGAGCCTTTGTCCCTTCTTACCAAATATGCTTCCTCCAATCCTCCTAGCTACCATAATATTTCAGCTATTCCTCCTTTCAAAGGCAATTAGTAGGGTAGTACATGGGGAGTCTCTTGGAAACCATACACCCAAAAAATTGTTGAAATAGGGTATAGTATGTTATTAGCCCAATTATGTGACACTTTAAAATTAGAGGGATTATCCATTGGTTTGAAAAAATTCAATAATGCCCTATGGATTCTAGAATTGTCCCTTAATAAGAGGCTTCTCAATTTAGAGGCAAAATATTGATCAAACCTAACAAAACTAACATTTTTTACATCCCCAGTCATATCTGCACTCCATATCTAAATTGGTAGAGCCTCTCCTTCATGTTCTCTATTCAAAACCATCTCCGTCCCAAAATATGTTGCACCCTTAAACACGAACATATGCATCGATAATGAGTAGTAACCAAAAGTATTTTCTGCCTTTCTCCTGGCAATTCCAACTAGCCCTACATGGATTTCTTCTACTATATTAGATACAAAATAAAAAATTATATCCACACTAAAAGAACAAATCTAAAACGTCATATACATAAAATTTATTGGTATAAATTTTTTCTCATCCTTGCTAATAAACCTACATAAAGTCATATATATCTCTATAGCCTTGGAAGTGAAAAATTTCTTTTTAAAATGTTCCCTAGTAGATGTTGTGACTACTGACAAGTTCCCAATTTAACCTATGTGTGCTCTCAGTGCACCCTAGCTAATCTTATCCTTCTTAGATAAGTATTCTTTTTTTAGTCCTAGCAAGTCAATGGGTATATGATAATCTAAATGTGGTTCTAGGCCAAAGACTTCTTGAATTTACTTAGCATTAATACTCAACAAGCACTCCCCATCCAATCTTCTTACTATTCTGGCTGTAGGGTCATAATTTTGGGCAATGGCCATGAGTAAATCAATATCTACAAATACACTAGGGACCAATAGTTTCCCTAAATCAAAATTCCAAATGTTTTCATGGGGGGCAAACAAATTTCTTTCTAAAAACCACTTTTTGAAAAGGAAAAGCCTTGATTTGTTAGTAGTAGCATCCCTAAGCTAATTTCTTCTATCATAAAAACCATCTGCTATCTTGAGCCTATGGTTTATAGAAATCAACTTTTTCATCTGGGCTGACTCATTTGTAGACTCAAGTAATAATTCAAGAAGGTCATCATGTATGTTTTTGCTAGCATAATATACTTAACCTGAGAATACTTTATTTGGATGCATGATGGATAAAAATCACATAATACTAGAGTAGTTTGATAAATAGTGAACTGAGAAACTTACTTGGGCTCTTAACCAATTTATTACTACAGTCCTGTAGCACACTAAAATTACTAGAAATTCTTTTTCTTTCTGATCACACAAAGCACAATTTCTCAATAGTTGTTAGCTCTTTGGAAGTCTAAAAATTTCTTTGCATATGAAAGAAATGGAAAAATTTCACAATATACTCCATTTCTAGTTCTCACAAGAACTTTTAATCTTCATAAATTACTTGTGAGGAGAATAGGGTGGCATCACCTTTTATTTTTAAAACACATCATTGATTCTTATAAACTTTGATGATCCAAGAACAAAATTATAAATGACTCAAATTCCATTTTCTAGGTTGGTAGTCAATCCAATAAAAATCCTCCACGTAAGCCTTTCTTTTTACTACTAGAAACTCGATCTAGACCCACTGGCACTTGCAAACACGTGTTTCCTTCTCACTATGTAATGATGCATAATTCGTGAGCAACTTCCTTATGCAATATAGTGACCATCATTGATTCATTCTTGATCTGACGATGTTTATTTCACAAGTGTTTTAATGTGACTATAGTGTGCCCTCTTATTTTAGTTTGGTCACCATGTCACTACCACTAAAGATTGAACAACTTCTTATAGAAACTTAGCACCTACCATTGTTGTGTTTTGATTTGATAGTTCCCATTTAATTGTTTCTTTAATTTGAATGTGATTCTATGTAACATGTGACATGGCATTGTTTTGACATGCTAGCAAAGCACATATAATATTTACCCCCTTTTTGTGAAACTTCTTAAAATCAGGTTTTGCCATGTCTTATCCTTTCTAGGAAGGTGCTATGTCACTACCAGTATAAACATGGGTTTTCTTGTCATGACATAGCAACTACCACATTCCTTAAAAGAATCTAGCACACAAAGTATACACGTTCTCATCACTAGTCCCCTGTTAATTGCTTATTTATGGCAAGAGAACTTTTTGGCACCCACTTTTCAATATAAACCATTGCCGTGTTCCATTTTTCCTGATAAGTTGTCATGTCACTACCAACATAAATCCTTCACATTCTAATGATGACATAAAATTGCATAATAATCATATAGCCTCACTAATGATAGAGACATTTTATAGTGCCCATCTTTTTTATTGATTTCACCTTTTTTTACTTTCCTAGAAAGATGCTATGTCACTACTGGAATGATCCATGAGTTTTTTGGTCATGACATAGTGACCATTGTGATCTTTTGAAAAGCCTTCATCATGAAAATAAATACATGTTCTTATTCTGGTTGCTCTTTTATGTTGCATGACACATCTAATAATCACCACACTAGAAAGACTTAATTACCACAAGCAAGATTTTTGGCATTGTAACCACCCTTCGTCTGCCATGCTTTGCAATTCATGGGAGGTCGCCATGTTCGACAACTTGCATTTTTCAATCATGACATAGTACCACCATGACTTCATAGAAACTAGTGATGGAAAATGGAGCATGCTCTAATTAGTACCCTTTTCCAATGTCTGATATCTTTGACATCTAGTCACACCACAAAAATCCTAAAAATTAATTAAAAATCTAACGCCCATCTTTTAGAACTTCATCTCATCATCTTTCCATTTTATGATGGTCACCATGTCATGTAGGATAAAAACCTTGTAGTTCATGATAGCGACAAGATGACTGCCATAGATCTGAAGGGAGATCTAATGGTAGAAACAAATCTGGGAAAAATAAAACCAAAAGGAATAATTTAAATGGTTCTCCCGAAAGAATATACCATTTTCAAAAATGATTCGCTCCCTAAAATTTTCAAAGTAGAAGCACACGACCTAACAGGTCTACTTAGGGAACAAATTTAATTTTAAATGGGGTTCTACCTAGGGTTAATAGACTTGTAAAAGGCCAAACCCTAATTTTCAAGATATATATATATATATATATATATATATATATATATATATATATATATATATATATATATATATATATATATATATATATATATATATATATATATATATATATATATATATATATATATATATATATATATCTATCTATCTGATTTTGCATACCTATTTTTTTTTGTTGGAATTTTTTTTTCATTGTGAAAAATTAGATCATCAATGGCTCTGTTTGGGGATGATAGACTACCTATGTCTATGCAAGAATCTAGAATCTTTGGTAGAGCAAACCACACACTTGATAAAGAATGACAACTTGTGAGAGAAGAACCACACAAGAAAACAATATGTATAAGGGCTATACAAGAGACACATGATTTATCAAATGTACAGGAAAACCCTAGACTATTTCTCATGAAAACAAAGATATTTTAAGAAAGGAATCTCTTCAAGAATTGTCCATGAACTAGCAATTCAAGAATATCTCCAGTTAAATCTTTAAGATAATTTGAATCTTCACCATTTTTATCAAAAATATTATATGGGTCAAGCCAAATAGGGTCAAACTTACCATGCTTTCCTTTGTCTTCTATCCTAGCATTTCACATTAGTACCATATCACCTATTTCAAATTTTCTATCAGTAGCCCTCTTGTCATATAAATGTCTCATCTATGACTGCAACTTTGCATTCTAAATAGAGGAATCTCTTCTTGTTTCTTCTAATTGTAGGATATCATCCATCCTAAGCTAAATTTCATCAATAATATCATCTTCATAAATTTGAACAAACTTATACATCTCCTTCAAATTATTTTGTAGAAGTCTAGCTTGTATGCCATAAACTAAGTCAAAAGGAGCACATCCAATTGCCTTTTTCATAGTAACCCTATCAGCCCACAAAGCTAATGGAAATTTTGAATCCCATGCCTTCTTATTCTCTCCTAGAATCCTTTTGATAATTTTAAATATGCTTTTATTACTTGATTTTTCTTAACCATTCCCTTGGGGATGGCAAGGTGAGGACGTGTATTCTTTAATGCCATATTTCCTACAAAATTCCTTATACTCTTCAAATCTGAAGCACATAGCATTATCAGTTACAATCTTCTATGGAAATTCAAACTTGGTTATAATGTTATTCAAAATTAAGTTAGTCACTACTTTACTTGTTGCATTTTTAGTGGGAATTTCTTCAACCCACTTAGTAAATAACTAGTAGCTACTAGGATACATGAATGCCCACCATTGGACTTGTTGGGAATCTCACCAATGAAATCAATTCCCCACTGTTAAGAAAGTGCATGTACTTTAATAGGTCTTAATGGAAAATTTCTAGAGAATTTTAGCTTTCCACTAAATCTCTAGCAAGCGTTACATTTTCTAACAAATTCATGGGCATCTTTGAAGAGTGTTGGCCACCAAAAATCAGATCTAAGAACCTCATGAGCTATGGTTTTAGCCATGTAATGACCTCCACACACACCTTCATGCATATTTCTAAAAATTTTCTTAGACTCAATTTCATCTACACACTTCAAAAGTACCCCCTCCATATCCCTCCACCATAACTACCCCTAGACTATAACATATCTTATAGCATGCAGTATCAAGGATATTTTCTAGATGTCTATTAATCCTAGTGGGGACTTCATATTTTGAAAATAATAAATTACATCCCTATACCAATCAAAAGTATCCATGTCATAAAGATTCTCTCTACAATTATTATTACATTGGTTGATATGATTTTCTTCTAAATTAGCTTCTGTCATTAATTTTTCTAAGCCTTGTCCTCTAACTAGTTTGGTGATCTGAAGATCAATATTAAATTCCCATATTCTATTAATCCACCTACATCTTCTACCAGATACCTCTTGTTGTGGAAAGATGTCCTTAACAATAGTAGTAGGCATAAATGCAATAACAATAGCTCCCATTAAATAACACCTGAAGGCCTTCACTCCTTTCACCACTGTATATGCCTATTTCTCATTGATATCATCTTTTAATTCTACTGCCTGTAATGATTTGCTGAAAAATGCAATATGTTGTTCATATCCTTCTTCATTTTTTTGTAGTAGTACTACAAGAATAGTGCAAAATGAAGCAAAAGAAAAAACATGCATTGGTTTATCATAATTTGACACCCTAAGAATAGGTGCATCCTTAAAAGCTTGCTTAATCTTGTGGAATGCAGTGCTAGGTTATCCATCCCACTTTATCTTAGATTCTTTCTTTAACATTTTTGATATAGGGCTACTATTTTTTGCAAAATTAGTCACAAAACTTCTAAAAAAATTGATTTTCCCAAAAAATGATTGAATTCCTTTAACACTTTTAGGCTTTTGAATCTTATCTATTGCTTCTACCCTTTCAGGGTCAATCCTTACTCCATGTTTTCGAACCATATGCCCCAACTACTTTTCCTCAATAACACCAAAGTTACATTTTCTAGGATTCAAAGAAATACCATACTTTAGAGCTCTAATAAATACCTTTCTAATTGCATGCAATGATTATTCTCATCCTTAGAATAGGCAGTTAAGTCATCCTGATACACAGCTAAGAATTTATCAATAATATCTACAAAAGTCACATCCATTGCACATTGAAAAGTAGCCCCAACATTAGTAAGCCCAAAAGGCATTCTGACATACACATAAGTACCCCATGGTGTTGTAAAAGCAATCTTAAACTATTTTTATTCTTTAACAACCACTTGATTATATCCTAAAAATCCGTCCATAATGGACATAAGTTTAGAATCAATAACCTTTTGTAACATAGCCTCCATATTTGGAAAACCATAATTATCTTGTAATGATGATATGTTGAGATTCCTAAAATCAACACACAACATTATATCTCCATTCTTCTTCCTAATAGGGACTAAGTTAGACACCCAATATGAATGCCTAATGGGCTTTATGATCTATGCATCCCTTAACTTCATTAGCTCCTCTTGCATTTTGGGGGCAAGAGTTGGGTTAATGGTTCTCTATTTATACCTAAAAGGCTTAGCATCTGGCCTCAATGGGATTTCATGCTGAAAAAAATCCTCTCTATAAGCCTTAAGGTCATCATATGACCATGCAAACACATGTCTATATTTCCTTAGTATATCAATCAAACCATGTCTTATTGTAGGAGACAAATTTTTACCAATATATACCTTCTTCAATGTCTCTTTAGTTCCTAAATTTATCTCCTCCAAATCCTTAGCATTATATTCTTTAGTATCCATTTAAGACTTGTCTTGATTATCAAAAACAATTTCTAAGACAACTAGTCCCCTTGAGACTTTGTTAGTTTTCAATTGCACAACTTCTTGTCCAAAGAAAATATCTCTTCCATCTATATTCTCCACATAGGCTACAAAATCAACTTCCTAACTTGATAATATATTCTCACAATTTAAAAATCTTAAAATGTCTCTATCATCTTCAAATACTTGCCAATTCTAGATATTATTAGGAATAAAAGGCCTAGTCTGGATTTCAACCTTGGATACACTAGAAAATGTAATGTCATAAGGTTTTATTGCTATATTTTCCAACAAGTCTGCCATCTTGTTATTAGTCCTATCTTTCCAAACTATTTCAAATGCATCAAAACATTCAATCATATCCTACACAACATTTCAATATTTCTTTAATCTCTTATTTTTTGATACATAAAAATTTCTCACTTGGGATACAACCAAATCAAAATCTCCTATGACATGTAAGCATTTTACCCCATGTTTATAGGCTAACCTAAGTCCTAACAATAATGCCTATAATCTGCTATATTGTTAGTGTAAGGAAAACTCAATTCAAAAGAAAATTTGTATGTTACCTCTGCAGGAGAAATCAATTAAATACCTACACTAGATCCATCTTTGTAGCAAGCACTATCAAGAAAGAGATTCCCCAAATCACCTTTGTCTATTTTTATATCAACTTCTACTTCCATTTGTGATTTATGCTTATCCTTTTTCAAAATCAAAACCTTAGCTTGAAATGCATTAACATCTGTATCTACAAAATTATTCATATCATTTGCTATCTCTTCTTCAATCATGTATACACTTTTAGGTTCTCTTTCTACCTTTACTAGATTCCCATCAATTTGGAAAGTGGAAAATGACAAGTCACATTGTAAATTCCCACCCATGGCAGCACTCCATTTTCTAGATAATAACATGCCACATTGAGGTGGAATATCAACAACCAACACACTCATAGTGAGTTCTTTGTCAAGATAAGCATTCAACTTATATGGCAAAGCATTAATAGTACCTATGACAATAACTTCTCTTTTATCCATAACACAACATCTTCCCTGAGTAGTATCAACCTTTAGGCCCAACTCTTTCATTATTTCAAATGGCACAACAATATTTGAAGCACTAGAATCAATCATGCAGTTTTTTAATGTTTTACCATTTACCAAAATAGTTAAAAGAAATGGTTCAACATTTCCCAAACTCTAATTTATAGAATTAGCCAGAAACATTTGGGGAATTTGAGAAATAACCCCTTCAATTTCCTTTTCCTCTACTTTTTCTTTACTGTTATCTTTAGGAATATGACTCTTATCACAATCATATTTTACCTCTTCATTGAGACCTCCTACCCATGCTATGGCTTTATTTTGGTGTTTAGGGATTCTTAATAATTTAGACAAAGGAACCTTCATAGTAATCTATGATAAAAAACTAGCATATCTATAGAAGAAATAGAAGGGACATTAATGACCATACCTTGTTTCTCCTTATTTTTATTAGGAATACTTACAACACCTTGATGATTCTTGTCATTTGCAATGAGCACCTTTGGTATTTTTCCCTTTAGCTTCCTAGGAACAGTACTTTGAATCTCAAGAATCTTGGGAGAGTCCATCTTCTTTGGTTCCCATTTTTTGCTAATAACTTTAGCCTCTAGATCAAGATCCTCTTTAGGCTTCATAGCCTCACTTTTATTAGGATCAACCCTCTTGATAAACATACTACCCACCTTGCCACTATCATCTTTCTAGGCCATGTTTCTAGTCTATACCAAAGCTACCATGATGGCAATAATTTGATCAACCTCTTCCCTAGAGGGTTTTCTTAATATCACTTCTTCTCTAGTGGTTGTCATATTACACACATTTTCCTCAACATCACTTTCATATGAGAATACCTACTATTGCATATCATTCTAAAATTTTCTTTGTTCATTAACATCTCTACCATAATCTTCACAGTCAAAATAGTCATAATGTGACTCAAATTGCACCCTACATCATCACTATTTTCTTCATGTTCCAGCTGCTCTTCTATTTTAGTCTAATTTCTAGTAACATGACAAAGTCATTGCATAATATTCAAGAGCATAGGGAAATTGACAAACACCATATCATGTGGGTTCAACATTGAACTCAGGATCATCTACCATATTTATATGATTTCTAGTGAAAGGATCAGCGGTGACCTTATTATTTATATTCTTTGCAGGAGGAACACTAGGCTGACCATCTTTCCAAGTGGTATTATATGGGAAATTTTGAAACCTATTCTATCTATTGAAATTGCATTGATAAGGGACCTTATTTTCAGTGGGATTTATATCAGTCTTAGCTTGAGGCATATGAAAACCCTTTATAGCATTTAAGACTTGACTCATTTCACTAGGCTCTTGCTTTCTTCCACCTATAGGCATGTGTTCTTCCTTTCTATTTCCCTTGGTTCCATACAATCTAGGATCATTTCTTTTTCTTTCTAGCCTTCCTAAGATGCTCAAGTTATTTTCTATATTTACAACAATTCTAAAAGAATCCCTTCAAGTCCTAGGATCCTTATCCCTAAGTTGATATACCATATTACCATAAAAAAAAATTTAAGTAATCATACATATCTTTTCATCAAATCACATGGCTTGCATTAGCTTGTAAATCCTCTTGTAAAATCTAGTGTCAAAATCGATGAAAGATTCATTATGTAGCTTCTTAATATTGTTGAACTTGCCTAAGATATAACTTGGGTTCTATTTATCACCATATTACTCCTTGACACAATATTCAATATCTTTCAAATCTACAATGGATAACTCAGGAAGCCTCTTGAGTCATTCTCTAGCATCTTCAGTTAATCATTGAAAAAATAATTTCATGATGATATCTTCAACCTCAACCTCATAGTCACTCATCATGTCATGAAAATTCTTGAAATGATACTCACAAGTGATAGCATTATTCCTAGCAAACTTAGGCAACCTTTTCCTCATTTCTTGTGGAATGGGATTAGGAAACCTAGGGACTTCATCAAAACAAATCTTCCTATAACCCTCTAACTGGATAGGCCTACTTTGTAGGTCACTCTTGGGGTTATTAAAAACACTTCTTTCATTGTTATTTAAAGTATTACTAGTACTGGCATCTACAACAACTTTATTAAGATCCATTTTTTGTGATGAAGAAGAAAAGGAAGGAACAAACAACTTAGCAGTATTTTGATTTAAATCATTTGAACTATTCTTTGCATTATCTTTAGGTATAGCTACAAATTATTTCTTAGCATTTTCTAGGAATTTAATCTTATTATTCATCTTAGCTATGGCTGCCTCATTTTTTGCAATTTCTAATCTCTTATCCAAAGCATCTTTCTCCTTCCTCTTCTTTTCTAACTCAAGATTAAAAAGTGACATAGAATCTTGGATCGAAACAATCTTTACTAGTTCTTTGATCTTAACACCAACTTCCTTTTGTTTTCCCTTATCCTTAACACCAAAAACATGATCTACATCTCTTGTTTTGTGGTTCTCAAATTCTAGAGCCTTATAACTTTTAATTTGTTGTATTATAGGACCTTCATGGTTCACATCTTGGTTTTTCTAAAATCCTTTGCTCTTGCACCCTAAGCTATTTGACGTGACCTACAATTTTAGGTTCCCAAGCACTAGCTGCTATTTCATTTTTCTTTCTTAGGGTAGCTAGTCTCTTAAGTAGTGCTTGCTTTTCTTCAAAAGCTTTCAAAATTATTTCTTCCCTCTCCCTTTGAAATTTCCTATCTATGGCTTCTTTCTCTACAAGCTGCATCTTCAAGTTTTCATTCTCATTAGGATCAAGAATAGTAAACTCAGAACTAGAAGTTTTATCATCATAAAAACTTTCAGGCTCTAAGTGTCTTGGTATTACCCTTTTAGGAAATTTTTTTTCATAGTGGGGTTCCTATTTTTGGGAAAAAAAAGGTGATTACTACTCCTAGTACCCAAACTAGGATCATATGGCTACATAACCTTCTCCTAATACACTACTTTAGGAGTACTAAAATAATCCTCCTCAGACAACCCTGGGTGAGATCTAGAGCTTTTATGAGAGGGTTCTCTTTCATAAGTAGAATATTGGATATCCTTTCCTCTCATTTCTTGTTGTCAAGGATAGCTTCATTCTTGTGTCTGTGCTCTCTTCATAGCCCAATTTTTCTTTCCTTTAGGAGGAAGATTAGTCTGTAACTTAATTGCTGGGTTTTTCTTCACATTTACCCACATATTTTTCACACTTCCCATGATCTAAAAATATTTTCAAACTTGACACTAGTTAAAATCTTCTTTGAGTTGCCATCCACCTAGGAAAAAAATGCAATAACTTGTTGACCCAAGGAAAATATCACGGTATACTATGAATAAACTAATAAATAAAGAGAAGACCAATAATAATAGTCTTGGGACTGCAACTTTAGACTGATACACAAGACACTCTATAAGGATTATGCACGTCAGTATATACTTGTGGTATTTTGGGTTCACTCTTTTCTTTTAAATTCTCAAGGTTTGTCACTAGAAGAAACCAATATGACCACAGGTAGTTTCAAGGAACCCAACACAACTGTACACTAGCACAACCAAGGAAACTATAGTAAAACTCACACATAAAAATGTGTTGTACAACTCCCCAATAGAGTCACCATTTTTGTTGGCTCTTGATTTAACAATGATTATTATTACCAATAGACAACAAAATTTATTATACCTAGAGGTAGTAATGCTCATATTTAGTATACTATACTGTATCTTTGGGCCAACTTCACAAAGTACAAATGCTTCCTACACTTCTGGCTTTGCAAGACCAAGGTGGGAATACCTTAGGGATTCAAATATTTAATTGACTCTTACCGTAAATCCCTAAAAACAATATATATGGTCCAATTTCTCTAATATAAATGTAGAACAAAGATGAGCTATAGCAATTAACAACAACTCATAAATTCCCACAGATTAGATGATGACCACCTTTATGCACTTAATACAATATTTGATTGATTAAAATTTTAATATAAATTGGATACATGTAGTAGAGTTTATTCCAATTTGTTTTTGGTTTATATGACTAGTGCCTTATCCATTTGTTGCACAGAGTCCACTTTAGTAGGGGATCTAATTTAGATAACTTGTAATCAACTATGATCACCAATTCCCATTCTTATGAAATATCCTTCTTATAAACTCACAAACCCTACTCATTCATTGAAGCACTTCCTTAATTCCTTGAATTAAAAGCAATAATAGAATTAGTATACAACATTTCCAAATTGCATTCAATCAATTAAACCTTATTTAACTAATCTCAAAGTAAGCAAATTCATCAAAAAAAAGATAGAGATTGACAACACAGATGTAGTGTAAATGCCCTTTTCTATTATCCTTTTAAAAGACTGATACAATAACTAGTAGAAACTCAAAGAAACTTTGAATACATTAGTAGTTCTATCATTGATATCAAAACATCAGAAAATTAGAAAGCTAGAACATAAACTTGGAAGACCGCAGATAAGATTGGACTGACTATACTTTTGAACAAGGCAAAATTAAAAAATTCACAGACCCTTTCTCTGACCCTGGGATCTCACTTATATGGTGAGATGCAACAAGCTTTAGGTATAGAGAAATGATAGTTGTCCCCAAGACAAAAATATCTACATATTGCTACTATCATATAAGACAAAATTTTCATGCAATAGAAAAGATTTTACATCATAATATTTCCTTGTGGGGCCACTTTTCTGTTCCACATATTGACATGCTTTCTTTGCCTAAAAAGAGTTGATGATTGGCTTTACTATTATTGTGGGCCCTTGGAGGATGTGGCTAATGGAACTAAAAGTGATGTTTCTAGCTTTGATTTGAGAAAGCTCACTTCAACTTGAGGATTCCCATCAATACCATCATGAATTGATAAAATAACATTTATTTTTACTTCCTCTATTTCCATGTCATCAATATGGGCTTCTGTGCTTGATCTTCTAGATTTAATCTTCCTGAAATAGAATAAAAAATCAAAGCATTTACAATATTTCAATTGAATAGCAGCAAAACACCAGATACTCTTACCATTTGTCTCCCATCTTCAGGGACGAGGTTCTTTAACTCCTCTTTAATTTGATTCTATTCATTTTCCTCTTCTATTTCTAGATGCTCTGCTCTCAACTTATTGCATCTTTCCTCAAACACTCCCATGCTTTCTCTCCAGGAAAATTGATGGAAGGATCTTGATTTAACAAAATCATCATTTGACATGAATTCAGGGTAAGCTTGCTCCATTATTGGGTCCAATTCCCTTCCTCTATAATTTTCTACAGTCAGTTCAAGGCTTGGCATTGGAGGCTCTTGAGGATTTCTCTCATCCAATTCTACCTAGGTGATGAATACTCCCCCTTGGGACCCTAACTGCTCTAGCTGCTCCCTGGTGAGCTTCTCAACTCCTATTTTCAATGGGGACTAAGTAGATGAATATTCCTCAATGTGAGTAATCTATTCTTCTATTATTCTCTGCCTCTTGGGGGCGAGGGTTCATCAGGTCTCTCTTCCAGGACAACACTAGTTGACCCTACTATTTGTATTCCTTTATCCATAGTGGCCTTGTTATTTTGAATCACATTGTAGCTAGGTCTTTTCTAGAAAATCAACTACCCTGTTCCAACTGTAGGAGTAATCATCAGTTTATGTATTTTTTCTACCTCTATTTTTTCATCATCCAGAGGCTTGTAATCTTTATCAAAATAATGAATAAATTCCAGAACTCTAGAGAAAAATCTCCATTTCTCTTTCTTAACCTCCCACTTTTGTAAAGAAAACTCATTCCTTATTATATCCTTAGGGAAATAAGGTTCATGTTTGTGGGAACCAACTTTAGCCATTAATCTAAAAAGACTATTAAAAAATCCCTTTGAATCACAAAAATGGGGATGAGACAACCATTTTGTACTGATCCAAGAATTTATACAAAAACAACCATCCATCTTTTGTGATTATGAAATGGTGGGCTATAGTACAAGTAGGGAAAATTGAGCCTGTACCTCTTCTAACCAAATATGCTTCCTCCAATCCTACTAGTTGCCATAATCTTTAAGCTCTTCCTACTTTCAAAGGCACCTGGTAGGGCAGTACATGGGGAGTCCCTTGGAAACCATACACCACAAAAATTGTTGAAACAATGTATGGTATGATGTCAGCCCAATTATGTGACACTTTTAAATTAGAGGGATTATCCATTGGTTTGATAAAATTCAATAATGCCCTAGGGATTCTGGGATTGTCATTTAATAAGAGGCTTCTTAATTTATAGGCAAAATATCGATCAAACCTAACAAAACTAGCATTTTCTACATCCCCAGTCATATCTGCACTCCTTCATGTTCTTTGTTCATAACCATCTCCTTCCCAAAATATGTTGCACCCTTAAGCAATAACATATGCATCGATAATGAGTAGTAACCAAAAGTCTTTTCTACCTTGCTCCTAGCAATTCTAACTAGCCCTACATGGATTTCTTTTGCTATATAAGATGCAAAATAAAAAATAATATCCACACCAAAAGAAGAAATTTGAGCTATCATATACATAAAATTTATTGGCATAAAAGTTTTCTCATCCTTGCCAGAAACCCTATATAAAGTCATATATATCTCTACAGCTGTGGAATTGAAAAATTCCTTTTTAAAAGGGTCCCTAGTAGATGCTGTGACCACTAACAAGTTCCCAATTAAACCTATGTGCGCTCTTAGTGCACCTTGCTTGATCTTATTCTTCTTAGATAGGTATTCCTTTTCCAGTCCTGGCAAGTCAATGGGTATATGATACTCTAAAAGTGGTTCTACTTCAATGACTTCTCAAATTTTCTCAGCATTAATACTCAACAAGCACTCCCCATCCAATCTTCTTACTATTCTACCCATAGGGTCATCATTTTGGGCAATGGCCATGAGTAAATCAACATCCATAAATACACCAGGGACCACTAGTTTCCCTAAATCAAAATTCCAAATGTTTGCATGGGGGGCAAACAAATTTCTTCCTGAAAACTACTTTTTGAAAAGGAAAAGCCTAATTTGGTAGTAGTAACATCCCTAAGCTAATTTCCTCTATCATAAAAACCATCTACTATCTTGAGCCTAGGGTTTATAAAAATCAACTTTTTGATCTGGGCTGACTCATTTGTAGACTCAGGTAATAATTCAAGAAGGTCATCATGTATGTTTCTTCTAGCATAATGTACCTAACCTGAGAATACTTTTTTTGGAGGAATGATGGATAAAAATCAAAGAATACTAGATTACTTTGATATATAGTGAATTGAAAAACTTACTTGGCTCTTTGCTAATTTATTACTGTAATCCTGTAGTACACTAAAATTACTAGACACTCTTTTTCTTTCTGATCACTTAGAGCACAATTTCTCAATAGCTTTGAGCTCTTTGGAAGTCTGAAAATTTATTTGTGTATGAAAGAAATGGAAAAATCTTCACAAAATACTCTATTTATAGTTCACACATTGGCTTTCAATCTTCATAAATGAACTGTGAGGAGAACAGGGTGGCATCACCTTTTATTTTCAAAACACTCTATCGATTCCAAAAAATATGATGATCCAAAAACAAAATTATGAATGACTCAACTTCCATTTGCTAGTTCTATGTAAGCCTTTCTTTCTATTGTTGGCAACTTGATTTGGACCCACTGACACTTGTGAATAGATGTTGCCTTCTCGCTATGTCACTATGCATAATCCATGAGCAACTTCCTTATGCAATATAGCGACCATCATTGATTCATTCTTGATCTAACAATGTTTATTTCACAAGTGTATTAATGTAACTATGGTGAGCCCTCTTATTTTACTTTGGCTTCCATGTCACTATCACTAAAGATTAAACAACTTCTTATAGCGACTTAGCGCCTACCATTGTTGTGTTTTGATTTGACAGTTCCCATTTACCTATTTCTTTATTCTGAATGCGATTCCACATAGCATGTGACATGACATTGTTTTGACACACTGGCAAAGAACATATAATATTTACCCCCTTTTGTGACACTCCTTAAAATTAGGTTCTACTATGTCTTATCTTTTTTGGGAACGCACTATGTTGCTACTGGTATAAACATGGGTTTTTTGGTTGTGACATAGTGACTACTGCATTCCTTAAAAGAATTTGGCACACAAAGTATACACGTTCTCATCATTGGTACCCTATTAATTGTTGTAGATGTATCATGATGATTACATGGCTTATTTATGATGAGATAACTTTTTGACACCAGATTTTCAATATAAACCATTGCCGTGTTCCATTTTTCTTGGTATGTTGCCATGTTGCTATTGGCAAAACTCCTTTACATTCTGGTTTCAACATAGTGACCACTTTAAAACTCAAGAAATCCCAGCGCCAATAGAAACACATGTTTCTACCCTTCATTGTATTCAATCCTAACAATGCATAATTATCATACAACCTCACTAATGACAGAGACATTTTTATGGTGTCCATCTTTTTTGTTGATTTCATCATTTTTCACTTTCCCAGGAAGGTGCTATCTTTTGAAAAGCTATCATTATGAATATAAAAATAACATGTTCTTATTCTAGTTCCTCTTTTATTTCACCTGACACATTTGACAATCACCATGTTGGCAAGACTTAATTACCACAAGCAAGATTTTTGGCACCATAACCACCATTTGTCCACCATGCTTTACAATTTGTAGGAGGTCACTATGTTGCTATCGAAGGGATTCCTACATTTTTTGATTGTGACATAGAAAAAACTATGACTTCATAGAAATTGGTGACAAAAAATAGAGCATACTCTAATTAGTACCATTTTCCAATGTCTAACATCTTTGACATCCAATCACACCACTGAAATCCTCAAAAATAATTAAAAATCTGGCGCCTATGTTATAGAACTTCACCTCACCATCTATCCATTTTACGATGGTTGCCATGTCACGTAGGATAAAAACCTTGTAGTTTGTGATAGCGACATGACAACCATCATAGATTTTAAGGGAGATCTAATGGTAGAAACAAATTTGGGAAAAGTGAAACTAAAATGGAAGAATTTAAACAGTTCTCTCAAAAGAATATACCATTTTCAAAAATGATTCACCTGCTAAATTTTTTAAGTAGAAGCACATGACCTAACAGGTCTACTTAAGGCACAAATTTTATTTTAAATGGGGTTCTACCTAGGGTTAATAAACTTGTAAAAGGACAAACCCTAATTTTCAAGATATATATAGATCTATTTGATTTTTCATAGCTATTTTTTTTTTGTTGGAATTTTTTTTGCATTGTGGAAAATTAGACCATAAGGTTAAACACTAAAATCTTATACTCACTAGCCTTAGATAACCATTGTCAGGAAGTCATTTATTTTTTTGTAGGTTTTTTTGTTGAATATTTCATTTTCTTTTCATTACTATGATTGGATGTGTTTGTTTAATACATGTTAATGAATCCCAGATTAAAATCCTTCCAAGACAATTCAAACATGACTACAAACTGACCTTGAACTAAACATAAACACTACCAAACAACTTAAAATAGCACATTAAAAACCTACAACAATGCATGTGATCAAGTTTTCAACACATTTGCATCCTATAATAGTGCATTTGACAGTTAGAACAACACATTTGATAGATAAAGTAGCACATCAAAATATTCCTATAGCATATCTGAGTCTAAAATAATACTTTTATATCATAGAGAGTTCCTAGCATAACCTAAAATGGCACATGTGAGCAATAAAATAGCTAAAATAGAGGCTATTTGAACACAACATACCCATAAAGAAAGAACATATCTAGGTACCCTTTTCCTGCATCAACACTCTACAAAACTGAGGAACTCTATAAGTGACCAATACTTTTAAGATTAAGCAAGAAGTCTCTTGAGCCTACATAGGGACTTTGATCCAATAGACATCATTACCTCAACTTCATACATCAAGTTAGACATGAAAGGAAACACACATCCTTTCCTTATCTAACTTCATAGAATTGAGCCTTATCATCATCAACATTAGCATAAATCTTTTTGAAACATAGCTTGACACTTCAATACATTTGGTCTATAAACAATTCTCACATAATCTAAAGCAAAAAAATTAGAGGGATCTCATTCACATCTCATGTCACTACACAAAACCAGTATAGCTGCAAAACAAAAGGAACCAAAAAGATCACTTATATGGGTAAGTGCTAGAATAGAAAAATGAACAACCGAATCTATAGAATCCCCAAATATCATTGAACTTGTCACACATATTGGTTGTTTATTTGCCACCTCAATCAAAGAATTACCCTTGTTTAACCAACAAAACTTAGAACCCACCATCAAAATGGGTTCATCTCAAGCTTGGGACAAAAATAGCCTAGAAATAAAGATTAAGGATTTCCAACAAAATCCTAAGCTTGTTTATATAATGGAAAAGATACTCGAATGACATAAAGAGAATTACTTTCTATCATTGGCACAACAAGGTACAAAATTACCCTTTGACTTACGACATATCAAACCTGAGGAGGGATCAAGTAGAATCACCACTAGAGGTTATCATTCAAATTCAAGACCTACAATTGGAAATGGAAACAATGGAATAAGAAAAAGTCTAACTAGCTAAATTCAGTCTTGAGAAGGTATGCCCTCCCCCATTTGATCAACCAAATCTATAGAATTCCCAAATATTGCTGAGCTTGTTATACATATTGATTGTTTATTTTCCACCTTTGCTAAAGAATTACCCTTGTTAAAACAACAAAACTTAGAACCCACCATCAAAATGGGTTCATCTCAAGCCTAGGATAAAAATAGCCTAGAAACAAGGATCAAGGATTTTGAACAAAATCCTGAGCTTGTTGATATAATGGTAAAGATACTTGAATGACATAAAGAGCATTACTTTCTATCATTGGCACAACAAGGTGCAAAATTACCCTTTGAATTTGATATATCAAACCTAAGGAGGGGTCAAGAAGAATCACCACTAGAGGTTATCACTCAAAACATTCAAGACCTACAATTGGAAATTGAAAGAATGGAATGGGAAAAAGTCTAACTGGTTGAATTCAGTCTCAAGAAGGAATGCCCTCCCCCATTTGATAGAAACATCACCTTGACACCTTTTTTGTAGAATATGCAAATACCAAAATATGATAAATATTTTGGCACATCAGATCCCTAGGACCATCTTCAACAATTCTATACTTTAAGTATGGAATTTGTGCATGATATGACCTACCTTATACAACTATTCCCTAGGATTTTGGGGGGACAAGCCATGGAGTGGATCTCAAAACTCTCCTCCAATATTAAGTCATTTGATTTGCTGGCTTCCATTTTTATTGTACAATACTCATATAACATTGAAAGAGAGGTCACCATGATTGACTTATGCAATAAAATAAACTCCCAAGAGAGTCCTTCAAGATATTTTTACGAATATGGAGACATACCTTCACTAAATACCATCGTGATATTCTACAGTAAGAGAAGATGAATATCTTCATTAATAGCCTCTCTAAACCTATGAACTATTGTCTACAACTAAAAGGTCCAAAAGACTCTAAAACCACATTGGAAAATACAACCAAAGTGGATTTTTTTTCTTCTAAGAAACGACATCATCGAGCTTTCAAAAGATGGGAAAGGTTTCTCAAATAACTCCTCACAACCACACAACTCATCTGACTGATCAAGCGATAAATAGAAATTTGGTGGAGAAGTAACAATAAAAACATGGTAAATGATGGGGCGGTAGAAGAAAATCATGTTAAACCAAAACCTCACCCCTATCCAAAACAACAATATCCAACTATCAATAACATATCATGCACTAATTTTACAAGGCAAAACACAATCACAATTTAAAAAAAAAAAATATAGGTCATCATCACATATGTGTGTGTTCATATCCATACTCATTTTGTTCTATTGTTAAATTTCATGTTAGTGTGTTAATACAAGGGTATAACTAATTTAATAACTTCTCTTCATTCTATTCTTATTAAATCCAACTTAATGATTTACGACCCAAGGTTGCTAGGATTCTAACTCTTACAACATGTTATCATGTTCTCTAACTCTCATTCCACTAGATAGAGAACACCTCATTATGGTATCAATGATGTCAATTCATGGTTATCATTTATTTCGTCCTCTAATTTGCATCATTCCATACATTACTTACATGTTCGTACTAGTCATAATATAGATAACTTATTTTAATATTTATTCCAAATTTAATGGCTATAAATACTCTTTATTTAATTTTCCCTATTACTTATTATTAATATTTTTTTAAAATATCAATTATCTCATTTAGTAATTATATATAATTTAAAACAACTTCCATATAATCCTAAGTCTTCTACCACTAACTACCCAAATGATCTTACCCCTAACATTAAATGAAATAAAATAAAATAACATATTCCATTAAACTAAACACACTCACATAAAATTAAATATCTAACAAATAATTAAAACAATTTACTACCTATCCATTACCATGTTACCTACCCATTCTAGCTTCCTAAATATAACATGAACTAGCCAAGAAATTAAATAAATCTACCTTATGCTCCTCCACCCAACTACCACCTAACAACTATGTCAACTTTAACAATTTAAATCTGCATTTTATTAAATCTGGACTTTATTTTAATCTGCACTTTATTAAATCTATAATTTATTAAATCTATAATTTATTAAATCTGCACTTTATTTTTTTAATATTTTCATTATTATCATTATTTTTCTATTATTATTATAATTATTATTTGAAAACACCTATACCTTCTATTTAATATACATCTTTTATTTTAATGGTTAACATAATTGTTATATAATATTAAACTAAAATTACTACATTTGCAAAAAAAAAATGTTCAATTATTCATCAAATTAAACTATCAGCTAATTCTATGCTACCTATGCTACCCTTAGCAACTAATATAAAATAGTATATATAACTATTACACTTCCACAATGTCTAAAATCATAATATATTATAATTAGAATATCCTAAATTAATATATATCTAATTCCCTTTTAATTCTCAATTAATCTATATTCTAGATATATTCAAAATAACTAAAATCTAAATATACATTCCCTATAATCCAATTATATACAAATAAATTATAAACAATTATACAATCCCATACCGATGCTATCATTCTTCCATAAAGTATTCAAAATAATAATAAACTTATTATTCTACCCCACCCCAACTACCCCCATGAAACCGATCCAACAATAACATTTAAATTTTATTACCCACCATCTAACTTACTTTCCCCACATCTACCCATTTCTCCATAATAGTCGCAAACCTCCTTGTTTCACATGAGAAGGATAGGGTGGAGGGGGCGACCTTAATGATGATGTCTACCCCTCTAACATGCATGCACAAGGATATTTTCACTTGGAGGGAGAGAAACTAGGTGGGAGGATGGAGATTTGGGGTTGTCATATGTTAGTATTATTTACCCCCTCAAGTAATCTTTCTCATACACCTAGGTTCACCAAGACATGACAAGCACCCGGTAGGTAAACTTATATATTTTATTTACTTTTAATAGTTTTGAGCATTTTTTATTGAGTGGAAGCATTCAAGGTGCTTCTTAGTTATAGTTATATATATATATATATATATATATATATAGTTTAAGACCTAGACTAATATATTTTATATGTGTTGTTGTAGTTATTAAATTTTCTTTTGTACAAGGTCTTGTCATGGCTTAAAGACATCAAAATTTAAGACTGTCATCTTATTAAATGGAATAGTTTTGGAAATGATTTATTTTCTAACATACCATTTCAAGATATTATTATTTTATCCAAGATCTATTATTTTATTTGATTGTAATAGCAAGATGCATTGTTTGAATTGCTCATACATTTTCCAGAGAATAACTAGACACCTTCAAGCTCCTTTTTTTGTTTTCTCTCTATGGTTACTTATAACTAAATGGTTACATTTTGAGTGTTTCATTATGTTTGTTTGTTTGTTTTTTTTTCTTTTTCTTAATCCAATGGAGAAATCTAAATTGATACATGTCAACTCTTATTCACTTATCAACTTAATTTGAATATGCTTCCATATATGACACAATGCATTCATCTACAAGTAATTTTATGAACTTAAATCTTCTATTTGTATTATTTATGTTTTATCATGACTACATTTACATTATCATTTAAAAAAAATCTAGTATAACTATCATTTTACCAACATAATCTACTTGCAAGATACATTAACATAGTACTTTAATGGAATCCATTGATTATATTTTCATGATCATCATAGATTCAATATACATTACTGACCTTTAATTTCAAAACTATCTACAAATCTATTATCTATCAAATGCATATTAATTGGAAACCATTACTGAACACCAAAACAATCAAATTATTCTTATGAAATTTAAGGAGGTAAGAATATCACAATGATGATGTCCTATTCATTTTTCCAAGGTATGTCATAATACAAATTCTTTTCTACAACACATTCTAATGTACGTAATGATAAGGCAACATCAACACAATATCAAGCAAGCAATGGAATGGTGGAATCATCATATAAAGATACAGAATGAAAGGATCTCACAACAAGATGTTTCATAATCTCTCTATTTGGCATATGCATGAGATCAATGACAACACTCCTACAATACAATGCAATTCACATAATAAGGTGAAGTTGTCCTCCATTCCAATACCAAAACAATAGTATTCTCTTCTTTTATGCAAGGTAAAACTTCACAATCTCCAATGTCCAAGGCCTCAAGAAAAAACCTGCAAACAAGAGAAATTTTTAGAACCATGGAGGCTCACCTCCCAACCTAGGCCTCAAGGAGACCACCCCTGCACTAGGGGAAATAAGGCTCAATTGGGATACATTCAAACAATATCACAATAATGAGAACCAACATGAATACCACAGTTTAATCTAACACATTCACAATCCCCAACCAAGGCTTGCACAATGATTCACAATTGGAATCATAAACATTGGGTGAAGGTGGGCTCTTCAAGGAGGAGAATGCCATATCCTTGTGAAACAAGAAATCTTGCAATTGCAATATTCCAATAAGGCTTCTAAGAAACATGCCACAACAAGGCTATCAATAATCACATGCCTCAACAAGGCTATCAACACTTACTCCTCTTCACATATCCTCACTTATACCTCCCATAGAACAATAGAAATGCATATGGCTTCAATGGAGCCCATACTCTATGAAAACTATCCCCTCTCCACGAGGAGGATTTCTCAACTTCAATGTTGAGCCCAACTAACCCCTTCACCCCAAGGCTTCTCTTCCCTCCCAAGGGTGAGTGAAGCCTTCACACCCAACACAACATACAATCCACCACAACATTCCAAGAAACAAAACCAAAGGCAAATAGATTCAACAAACACAATCACATACGCTAACATTTATCACATGCACCACATGCAACACATAAATCCTACAAGAACACTCTTACATTTTCCATCCTTCAACTTTCAAGAGATGAGAGAAAACATGACATGAAGCACTAACCTCCTTCCAAGCTAATGGCTATGAAATGGTGATGAAGAGCTTTTCTTCCTTGGCTTCTAAGTTTCTTCTCCCAAAAACCTAAGTGTCTCTACAATTAGAGAGTGGGTGAACAACCACTAAGTTTTCCACAAGCTCCCTAAAAGGACCTCCACTTCCATCCCCACCTACCCCTCTTACACCCTTGTACCTTCCTACCAATAGGAACATCACCAAGTGGTGGGATGAGAAAAGAAGTCATGTGACACTCTAATTTTCGAATTGACTTGAAAATGATTAGTTTAGGGGGTCTCCTAAGTCCCCTATGCCAACTTATGGTTATATTTAGACCCCCAACCTATACTACTACCATGTGGGTAACTTATTTTAACTAAAATGACACCTATAAACCACTTTTAGACTCTCTAAGGTTCCTATCAAATTTTAAATTTGAATTCCATAATGAAGGTAACTCATCCTAACACTCTCCAAGGTGGATTAACTTAATTTCATAATGGGGGATTAAATTCAGGTTAAGTGACTTCATGCCCAAAAAGAACCCTATATGACATGTCATTTATATGTAGACAACACAAGTGTGAAATGACACACACACGCACACACATTAAAACACTTACACATCATGATGACATGTCTCTAAATAATCATGTTCTTTAAACTTATAACACCCATGTATAATCACATTATGAAACAAACACAATACAATGAGGTTTTGAATCTTCCAGAGATTCACCTTGGCTTTACCGCATTCACGTAGGTTTGAACCTTGTTTCCTCAAATAATCTCCATGGTTCAACTTTCCTACACACTCAACTTAATGTCAATAGCCCAATGAAATAATATAGAAATACATACAGATGAGTGTAAAATAATCCAATATCACTTAATTGCATCAACATATTCAGTTATCTTCCATCTAATTGTTTCCATAAAATATTCCAAAACATTGAAATATCAAGATATGTATAAAATTAATCTTTCTAATCATAAGAAAATTACCATTCTAAATACCATCATAATCCTTGTCTATCATAACAATGAAACACTGAAGTCATATCTATTAAATCATTAAAACATGTAAAATGGATCTTAGTATATATGTCATAAGTGAAAATCACTATTGTGCAAACTTGTTACTAGTATCCTTTCAAATCAACTGACCAAAGTAATATTTTTGACTATGTCCTTTTTATCTCATTATGAGGTGTGCATGCCCCTAGGGTTAATTTCTCATACCATTGAATGTTTCCAAAGTATGTCATCATATTTTAAAACCAATCTATGAGTGCAACCATTATGTTTTGTTAACATTTCATCTATACTCATTGTTATTTCTTACAAGAGCAAAAGTTAATTCATCTCCCCTAAGTGTCTAGTAAATCATACCTTGAATCATGTGACTAGGTTCTTAGCTTGAACATGTTGAGTTTCATTTTCCATGTGGTCCTATCTTATCGACCTAATGTTATTGGATAGGGTATCAACCTTATAATAATCAAAATCTTCATCAATCTCTAATAGGATCTCATAAATAATTATTAGTAATAAAAATGTTAATCATAACTTAATTAGCACCTAATCATATTTATTTCATTGAGATCCATTATAGGGTACTTGTGTGGGCCTTACATAACACCAATGCGTATTCTTGGAAAAACCCACCAAAATAAGATAATGTTTTCCCATTCTACCAATGAAATACAACTACTTCTTCAACACCGAACAATTCCAATCAATAAGGAACATACAACCAAGCTCCTCCTCCAAGAGGACACAACTCTACCAACATTCCCAAGGTGTACACACCCATAGGAAAGACATACAAAAGAGCTTTAGAAACACTCTTAGTTGATGAGCTTATTATATTACTATAAGCTAAACCCTATGAACTGTTGACACAAAAGTTTGCACCCTTTCTTGAGGTATGGCCCTCAAGTGACTTTGTGTAACATGGAAACAATCTTGAAGTTGTGGGACTTGAATTGTGAGATTGAGTCTCTAGAGAAGGCTGACTTCCTTACAATCAAGATGCACCTAACTATTACTTGAGAGGAAAAGGGAGGAGATATAGGAAAGTAAATTGTTAAAAGGAAAAGGGGGTGATGCACTTAATTGAAATGGTTACAAATCTACTCAAGGATGCACAAAATGGAAATGAAAAACCCAAATACATAGAACTTGACTATATTATACTCCCAAAGAGTCACATGCAGGTTTGGAACTAATCAAATGCTAAAAGGAAAGACATATTCTCAATATAAAAATCATCAATAGTTTGAAGACAACATACAACCTTTAGAACTAGGAAAGAAACACTCAAAAAAAGGCAAGATATATACACAAATAATGAATGGCAAGAAGAGGTAAAGAAGAGAGCTATTTTATTAATGGAAGGCAATGAATATAGTTATAGAGCACAAGGCTACTATAAGTAGACATAATGAAATAGAGAAGAAACACTAAAACATATTTACAATTGCCTTTTATAGAGTTCAAGCATAACTCTAATGTTACATTGAGTTCAAACCCCAACTAGGTGGAGTTAAGATTGTCAAGGAAGGAATAACTGAGCATTAGAAGGGAGATCTGATCAGATTCCCACCTCCATGTAGAAATTATGATCTTTCATGCAAATTGAGCCTTGAAGAGACATAAATGATGGCCATAACTTCTCTAGCTAGTAGATGGATAACCATGTCGATGGTAGGAGGAAAACTACATTTACCAAGCATGGAGAACACCTAAAGGTGGTTGTAGATGATCAAAAAAAATTGTTCGCCATCAAAGTGCTACTTGGTTTTGTGTTCACAACCATGCCAGGTTATCCATTTCATCATGTCAACTAAATTCAGCCATATGACCTACCACGTGGCCTCATATCCTTTAAGCATGTTGCCACCTCATCCTATTCTTTGTCTCCTTGTTGACCTGTAATGTTGTGCCTTTCTCTTGTTTGTGGCTTTGTAACTTAAAATCTTTGTTAACTGCATGGCCTTAAGAAACATTGAGCTCTTCAATTTATACCTTATTGCTATGTCCTAGCTTGAAATCACTTTAGTACACTAATTGTGGCAACCCTGTGAACCTCATAAAACTGACTGCTTCACACTTTCATAGTAGCTAGGACTTAACACTTACTTTTCCTTGCAATGTTGTGATTCCTTTATCCTTAACTGTGTTGCCTCTTTGCAATCACTAGAAATACATCTTTCTTAACTATGCAACATTGTGACTACTACCCTAGATGATTGCCACCATTGTATCAAAACATCACAACTGAAGACATTAACCTCAGATGAAACCTTGTGAAGTTGCATTAACTGCTAAGTTAACTATTTTAATTCATTTCACAAATTTGTGACTTAATTTTATAACTCATATCTTAACCTTTTGAGAGCATGAAAAAAGGCTTTTTCCACTTTGTAACCTTAACCCTTGATCACTCTTAACTCCATGTGATGCTGTACTAAAGCACTTTGCAGACTTGCCACCTTTACCTTAGGTTAACCTTCACCATGTGCAATGATGCGACTACAAGATTTTGCACCTTTTCAACTAAAATCTCCATTGACCATGTTGACCTACGATGTTGTGAAGAGGTCCTTCAACTACTGATAGACACTTCCCAACCAAATATTTGTTACTTTTGCTAACCACTATGACCCGATGATAATCACCTAACTGCCTTCATTGCAACTTTGCAACATGAATCCTTAACTTGGAAATTAACACTATTATGGTGTGATTAATGGGCCTTTAGAGCCTCATGACCCTAACCCTAGATCAATCTTAACTTTTTGTAAAGATGTGATGAATGTTAGAATTCTTTAGAATAACTAAGAGGGGGGATGAATTAGTTATCCAAGGTCTAATGATATCCAATAATACTTTTTCTTCTAATCTTTAATGGCACATAATTGAAATTATCATGCATGCAATTGAACATTAAACAATCATGAAAAGTAAACATGCATCACACCATAACACTAAGGATTTTGATGACATAGAAACCCTCCAAGAATAAGAAGGTAAAACTGGGGTGGGGATGGTACCCATTGAATAACTACACAATTGATTTCAACCACTTCTGATGGTCTGCCCCGTTAAAGGCCTACCTTGTTAAAGGCTATAACACATTGTTAAATTTGACCTTGTGAAAGGATTTCTACACCTTGTTATGAGTGTGCCTTGTTAGAGGACTTAAGAACATTCAACTTGGAATGTCATCCTATTAAAGGATTTACATAGAGCTGTTAGGCTCACCCAAGTCCATGGGATTTACAGTCACCTTCTCAAAAGAATCTTTCATCCCTCTCTAAGGATCTCCTATCCTCCTCTTAAGGATCTCTTATCCTACTCCTAAGGATCTATTTATCCTTTTCCTGAGGCTTATGCACCTAGTTGTTAAGATAACCTAGTAATGTAGGATTTCAATATCTAATACAATGGTAGGAGATTATTAGAAGGGTTTTGGCTTGATAAAGATTGCAACCCTAACAATGTAGATTTCAGATCACTCTTTAGTTCTTTTCTTTTCTTGGCTTTCCTCCTTTGTAGTCCTGACATCTTGTTCACCCTTCAAGATCTATCTCCTTGAGTTCTTCCACTCATTATGCCAGTGCATTCTATGGTCACTTGATCAACTCAGAGTCTTGATGCTCTGTTCTTACTCCTCTTGGCTTCTTTGCATGACCATAATTTTTGACCAACTCCCTCTCATACATGTGAATTTGATCTCTGACCTATAACTCCTTAGAAAGAAGTTCTATTCTTCATTTCTAGCTCAAATATTAATTTGATCTTTGAGAAAACGGTATTGTTTTCCCTCCAAATTGTTTCTTCTAGAAACTTCATGATAAGTCCATAGCATTTTCCTTGAATTGGTTTGCATGGTTTACATAAAATATTGTGACATCTACTCATCATCCTTATCATTCAACTAATCACAAAATTCAATGTAACAAACTTATCGCTGCTGATCTAACAAATCTTTGACTTAACAAATAATGTAGCAACTCGGCATCATTGATTTACTGATTCTCAGATCCTTCTGTGTTACTCGGCTTCTATTGTTATGTTATTAGAACTTAGCACTTGAAGAAATTCTGTGTTACTCAGCTTCTATTGTTATTTTACTAGCACATGACACCTGAAGAAATTCTGTGTTACTTGGCACCTGATCTTCACTTGGCACCTAAAGGCTGCTCAGTACCTGAAGATCGCTTGGCACACATTAAGTTGAGCTTGCTTGACTTCAATTGAGAATCTATTTAGCACTAACTAGCTGGCTTGGCTCTCTCCAATGAACTTAGTTAATCTTTACATCTTTGATGTGTCTTAGTGTGTCCATCCTTTGTGTCTTAGAGTATGCCATCAATACACTATTTCATCAATGGCTTATCTGATCCTTATACTTCATTAAAACATCATAACTTCAACCTTTCTCTAGGTACTATAGTTACATCTTATTGATTGCCACCTCCTTGTCAATCAACCAATTGATAGTATTTGAATCACTTAAGCAATTTTCATTCCTACAAGTAGCAAATTTGACATCAATGAAAAAATAATGATTGAAAACATTCTTTACCAATTCCATTACTCTTCATTTTTGATCTTTTCAATCATTTTCAATAATCTCCCTCTTTGGCATTGATGGAAAACCAAACTAATCAATTGATCAACTTAGTATCTGCTTGGTATATAACGCTGTCTTTTGCTTGTCCCTCTGGACTGGTGCATGTAAGGAAACTTGGCAATAAAAAATATAACCGTTTCCACATAACCCATAATAGATTTAAAATAAACATGGAATTAAAATCCACATGCAAGAGAATAGACAACATACCCACAAAAAGTAACTCAAGATATACCTTGGGAAACCCTCATTGAGGGAAAAAACCCAGCCTCCAAAAGCATCCATCATCATGTATTATTTAGCAAAAATACCATTGCCATACAACCATGGAAGCCTTCATGGCCATAGCCACAACCGAGCAAACTATGTGAACAAGCATGAATCCACACATCCCATGCCATGCTTTCAACCTTCACAAATGCTCCCTTGGCTAACCTGTCAAGCCTTGTCCCGCTCGACTCTTGCCTTTTGTCTTCTCCTTGTCACTCTTACTCTCTCTCTATAACAACTACCCTTGTGGCTGCTTATATAGTAGCAAGTCCCACAAAAACACCAAGTGGTATTACATAAACCATGTGCTACCTAACCCACTGACCCCACATTTAATATTGGGCATTTAATTCTTTTCCCCAATATTAAATAATTACATGAAATATTTTTACAATGTTACAATACAACTCATCAAGAATATTCCATGGGAATCTTTACATGTTGCACGTCCATCTAGGTACAACATTACATAATAAAAATAAAATAACAATATTATGCAATGTGTGCAACATCCATTATCTCAACAATCTCCCACTTGTTGTATACATTGCATAGGGTCAATCCGTAGCCACATAAATGAACAAGGGAACAATCCCTCCCAGCAGATCCACCATCATGGATCAAAATACACCAAGTGCTCCATCCTGGTACCCGCAACAAAATCAAAGTATCCAGCATCTCAAACATGAATGATCTCACCTCCTATTATGCCACTGCCACTGGACATACATAGAAGCCATCCAAAGAGAAAGCCACCCAACCTGTCACATTAGAAGACTGAAATTTCAAGCACACAAAACTTGATCCAAAGGTAATCACATGTATCCGTAGTTGTCAAAAATATCCATAGCTGAAATAGCACCCACAGTAAGTGCCAAACCCATCCAACTATCCATACCTCAAAGGTATAACAAGTGAATCTTATATCACCGACATATCCAATCTACAACCTGCAATCACAAGCTTCAAGAGCAATACCTACCACATATATACCAAGAAGCTCCCATTGCAAAAGATAATGTCAAATCTATAACCAATCCACTCAACACATCTCAAAGAAGTGAATCTACGTAGTATCAAGGACATCCACAATACATAAACTAATATCCTGCAAGAACAACTCTCATAACAAGTCTCCAATGCTCTCCCAAGTTCACTACAACCAACAAAGGAAAGAGAAAGAAATAACCATGTCATCTCTCACATGACATACATGAGCACAAAACAGCGATCACAATCTCTAATCAATCTCAAATCCAATGTAAGCAAAACTGAACATCCAGAAAGATAACCAAGATCAGAGAAACCATGCAAATCATAACCTGTATCATATCCTTATACACACACCTCTAGATGTAAACTGTGCAAGTATGATCTCCTCCATAAAACCCCAACAAGAAGCCTCAACAACACCCAAACCATACCATATAACTAATCATGGATGTAAGCCTCTCACAAGAAGATCAAACTCAATAAACCCATTCCTAAACCAAGGAATAACCATTCCTAATCCAAGGAAAATGTCCAATAAAACCATCTCCCAAACTCAACCAACATAACAACATATGCACATAGAGATAACCAATGCTAAACCATCTCTCAAATGAACCCTCCAGAACTAACTCATGTACCATAGCTCAAGATCCATATCCATGAAAGACAAGCATAAATATAATGCAACTGAGAGAAACAATGGGCTATACCTCTCAAGTAGCAAACCGCCGAGTAGACCAAGAGCGGGAATGAGAATGCTCATCAAGATACCCAAGTCTCCAACCAAGACTCATCTAAGAACAATCCCCTCTCAAGTCCATATCAGGTGACTTCCCCTCAGACTTCCTGCTGAAACCATCAACCGTCTCAACAAATACTTCTCAAATCCAAGAGAAATCAGCATCACCACCATCGCTAAGTATCCATGAGCACCTGTAACCAATCAATCCATGCCAACTCCAAATACAACATAGAAATATCATGAAGTATCCAACTTATGATCAGTGTACTCAATACCAAGAAACTAAACCAAGATCAATGTCAAAGTTCCAACCATGGCCTCAGGAACATAAACATGACAACATGATCTTACCATCTCAACTAAAAGAGATAACATGCTCCATATGAACATATCATAACATGTCACAACTCTAAATGCGTATCAAGAGTATACCATGACATAATAATGAAACCATCCTCACACCAAGGATAACATGCCAAATAAAAGCATAAACCACACCTTTTCCAAGAACCCTGTGAGTCCTCAAGATGCAACCATCTCCACACACCATGAAGAAAACCATCTCCACATACCAGGAAGAACCATATCCATACACCATGAAGATAACCAAGAACTCTATGAGTCCTCAAGATCTAACCATCTTCAAACACCATGAAGATAACAAGTGCACCATGCAAATGTCAAAGACACTTCTGTAGCAATAGGATCTAAGACAAACTTCCAACATCTGCAAACACTCAATAAATATATCAATGCCAACAACTCCCACTCAACCGTGGTACCAAGTCACCTATGGCATCATAAAATCCATCTCCTATATGAAGATCCAAACCAAACCAAACCAGGAACTAATCCTATACTATCACCTCATCACTATCACAAGCTCCCACTAAACTGTGTATCTAAGCTATCCATGACATCATGATGAAAAACCATCCTCTAACCATGAGAATCAACCAAGGCATCAAACCATCAAAGAACTCAAAGTGCACATCATGAGCTCCTTAAAAGAAACCAAATAACCATGATCCTCAACCAAGAAGATATACCACCATAACTGAATCAAAAATCCAAGCTAATGAACAACAAAGATGTACCTATATAACCAATCATGTCATGCCAAAATCTATAGCACCATGATCACATCCATGAACCGAGCATCTGGATCTCAAAGTGTCCAATCTGTCAGCATAAAATAGTCAACCACAATCCTCCACCATGACTATACCTGGTAACAACATCTCATCCCTTCTACATGAAAAAAATAGTAAATCATGTGACTTAAGACATAGACAACCTAAATCCAAGCCACCAATCTGAATATGCATCAATAATGAAGATCAATGGGCAAAGAAAACCCATAACCAAGCCATAAATGCAACCTTTAAGTATAGACCGCTTTCAACACTGCACAACTTGTAGACCCAACAAGTCATCATGCATATCCAAACTAAACACTGATAACCATATCATCATGAGACCAATCTGAAATATGAACTGAGTATACAATGACATCAAAACTTAAATCTCCAATGCCATAAACTCACAATGTTACCATAGTCAAAATATATCTATAAGCTGTTCAGATAAATATATCACTAAATAAATCATGCAAAACCTACACCAAATCTGAACCAATGTATAAATCTCTCCAAGAGCTTTCCGTTGACTACTTGAAGTCCAAAATCTGACTCCGTATGCCCAAGTTATGCCCTAATCCATGCTCAAAATAAATAACATCTAACTTTAGGGCTCTTAAAACTTGAAAAAATTTCAAAATCATAGAACCAATCCTACACCATGTTGTAGTGCTTTGAATTAGCTTTCCAATGCCTATAAGAACTCTAAAATATGATATTCTGAGAGAAAGTTATGGCCATTTTACTAAGACAGTCTTTTTACCATTTTTAGTACGATTTTTCTTTTTTAATTTTTTTTCAGTGACAAAAATTTCCACGTGATTAAATTTGACGGCCATCATGAGCTAAAACCAAAAAACTCTTTCATTTCCTCTTAACATGGCCAAACTAGGGCATATTATATATCAAATTTTATGGAAATGTCGATCCGGATTCAATGGTGAGGTCTATTTTTACCCAGGAGGTCATTTCTGCATGCTACCCCCCAAAACCCTCATTTAAATGAAACATCCAAATTTTTTTTGTCTCCAACAATTTCACATGCCCAAATGTTTTACCATCCCATCATAACAGCAAATCCAAAACCCTCAGATCTGCAATAAATCATTCATATATCTTGTCCTTTTTTTTTTTTTTTTAATCCTCTCATGCATTCCCATGGATTCAATCTAGGGTTACAATAATAAAACCATAGCTCTGATACCACTTGTAAGGAAACTTGGCAATAAAAAATATAACCATTTCCACATAACCCATAATAGATCTAAAATAAACACGGAATTAAAATCCACATGCAAGAGAATAGACAACATACCCACAAAATGTAACTCAAGATATACCCTGGGAAACCCTCATTGAGGGAAAAAAACCCAGCCTCCAAAAGCATCCATCATCATGTATTATTCAGGAAAAATACCATTTCCATACAACCATGGAAGCCTTCATGGCCATAGCCACAACCGAGCAAACTATGTGAACAAGCATAAATCCACATATCCCATGCCATGCTTTCAACCTTCACAAATGCTCCCTTGGCTAACCTGTCAAGCCTTGTCCCGCTCGACTCTTTCCTTTTGTCTTCTTCTTGTCACTCTTACTCTCTCTCTATAACAACTACCCTTGTGGCTGCTTATATAGTAGCAAGTCCCACAAAACCACCAAGTGGTATTACATAAACCATGTGCTACCTAACCCACTGACCCCACATTTAATATTGGGCATTTAATTCTTTTCCCCAATATTAAATAATTACATGAAATATTTTCACAATGTTACAATACAACTCATCAAGAATATTCCATGAGAATCTTTACATGTTGCATGTCCATCTAGGTACAACATTACATAATAAAAACAAAATAATAAAAATAACAATATTATGCAATGTGTGCAACACCCATTATCTCAACACTGCATCCTTACTCTATATTCCTGATCCTTCATAGCTGCTTACTGATTCTTATCTCTTCTTGAATCTCCCTCTTTCATATCATATATATCTCCCTCTTACTTTGTATTGATCAGTCTCTCATATATCTCCCTCTTTGACATAAATGACAAAGATGTAGCATCTTGAACATGCTAAATATGAGCTTTACATCTTCATGTTTTCTCCCCCTGTCACCATGCTTGTGACTGATCTGGAATTTTTGTTCCTGTTGTCATTGTTTGCATCACTCTAGCTTCTTTGTTCCTTTAGACTACTTGAGTTAGGGGCATTACCCCCAACTTGCCTCTAAGGTATTCATAAAGATCCTTGGGCAATGGTTTGGTGAAGATATCTATAGTTTGTTCCTTTGTGTGAATGTACTCCATCTTCACTTGTTTGTCTTCCACCAATTCTCTGACATAGTGATACTTGATTGCAATATGCTTGGTTTTTGTATGCATTATTAGATTCTTGGATATGTTTATAGCACTTGTATTATCATAATACAGTATCACAAGTTTGGTTACCTCTTCTTTTATTCCTTTCAATAGATGTTTAAGCCACACAATGTTTGTGCAATTGACTATTTCTACCACATATTCTACTTCTACAATGGACTGAGATGTGCAAGTTTGTTTCTTGCTAGTCCAAGTAACTAGCCTTTTACCTAAGAATAATGCTCCTCTACTTTTGCTTTTCCTGTCATCAATGTTGCCTCCCCAATTTGCGTCTGTGTATGCATTGAGCTCAAAATTCTCATTCTTTCTATAATATAGGCCAAAATCATCAGTTCCTTTGAGATACCTCATTATCCTTTTTACTGCCATGAGATTATTTTCTCTAGGATTAGTAGAGAATCTAGCCACTATTCCAACAACTAGTGCTATGTTTGGTTTGCTATGTACAACATATTGTAGTTTTCCAATCATGGATCTATACATTGTTTGATTGACTTCAGCTGATTCATCATTTTTGGATAGCTTATGTCCTGTTGCCATTGGTGTGCTGCCAGGTTTGGAATCTTCTAATCCAAACTTGTTGAGTATCTCCTTGATGTATTTTGATTGTGTCACAAATATACCATATTTTAGTTGATGTACTTGCAATCCTACAAAGAATTTGATTTCTCCAAACATAGACATCTCAAACTAATGTTTCATTTTGTCAGCAAAACTTTTGCAAACTACTTTGTTTCTTCCAAAGACTATGTCATCCACAAATATTCTAGACACAAGAATATCCTTACCTTCTTCTGATTTGATGTACATGTTGCTATTGTCATCAGTTCTTTCAAATCTTATTTGTACTAGATACTTGTGAAGTCTCTCATACCAAGCTCTAGGGGCTTACTTTAATTCATATAGAGCCTCATGCAATTTTCATACCTTATTTTTATTCTTTTCATCAACAAAACCTTCTAGTTGCTTTATGTAGACTTCCTCTTCAAGTATACCATTTAGAAATGCAGACTTAACATCCATTTGATAGACTTTAAATCCTTTGAAGGTTGCATATGCCAGTAAGGTCCTTACTCCTTCCATTCTGGCAACTGGAGCAAAATTTTCTCCATAGTTTAGTCCTTCTTCTTATGCATACCCTTTACAAACTAGTCTTTCCTTGTTCCTTGTGATTGCACCATTCTCATCTAACTTGTTTTTGAACACCCACTTGGTTCCAATGACATTCTTGTTAGTTGGTCTTGAGACTAAGGTCCATGTCTTGTTCTTGTCAATTTTTTCTATTTCTTCTTTCATAGCATTGTACTAGTCATCATCTTTTATAGCTTCGCTTACTATTTTTGGTTCCATTTTGCTGAGCAAACATGTTTCACTTCTGAGTCTATTCCTTGTCATTGGTCCTGCCTCTTTATTTCCAATACTTTGATCTATAGGATGATTTATTTTTACATACTTTGCCAATACTGGTTCTTTCCTTGTTTTCATATTCTCTCTTTCAGAATCTAAATCTTCATGTATATTTTCATTAGGTATTTGTTAATTTCCTTCATGTTGGCTATTTTCAGAATCTGTGTGAACATTCTCTATATTTTGCAGCTTGGCTTCTGAATGTGTCTGTTGTTAGATATTCACTGTCTGTGACTTGACAGATTCTGGATTTTGTTGCCAATTGTCATTCTGAGTTGCAACTTCACCATTATTAGGTATACCTTCATAAAAGTATACAAAGGTATTGTATTCTTCTGCTTTCTTGGTATTCTCAACACTTTGAACTTCTTTCTTGACTTGAACTCTATTGAGTGTGTAGACTGCAGTACTTATAGCTTCTCTCTAGTACTTGAATGCAACATTTTTCTGCATCATTAAGGTTCTAGCACAGTCAATAACTGATATATTCCTTCTCTTTGCTATACCATTCTAAGGTGGAGTCCTGGGTGCTGATGTCTACCTTTTGATTCATCTTTCCTTGTAGAACTCTTTAAATTCTCTTGATGTGAATTCACCTCCTCTATCAGATCTAAGACATTTTAGGCTCTTTCCAGTCTCTTTCTCAACTCTGGCCAAGTACTATTTGAACATTTGAAATGCATCTAATTTTACTTTTAGGAACATGACTATCATTATCCTTGAATAGTCATCTACAAATAGCATTATGTATCTATCACCTTTGTAGCTTTTTACTTCAATAGGACAACACAAGTCAGTATGAACTAGCTCTAATACTTCATTAGAAGTATAAATCTTGCTTTTGAAAGTTGACTTGGTCATCTTCCCGAGTTGGCATTGTTTGCACATGGTGTTATCAAGTTTCTTCAACTTTGGTAGACCTTTGACTTTCTTCATTTCACTGATGCTTATCATATTGTCAAAATTTACATGACATAGCCTCTTGTGCCATAACCATACGTCATTAGTTTGAACAATGAGACAAGAAGCATCTTCCATGTCAAGGTAAAACAAATTAATCTTAGTCTAATCACCTTTTCCTATTAGACTCCCTTGAGAATCATAGATCTTAGCAAGTCCTTTTTCAAATTCAACCTTACACCCTATGTTGCCTAACTATGAGACACTTAACAAGTTATAATTCAAGCCTTCAACATAGTATGCATTATCACATGATATCTTTTCAGTAAGCTTGATACTACCTTTCCCTTTGATTTGACATGGTGCATTGTTACCAAATCTAACACTATTTCCTTCATATTGAGTAAAGAGAATAAAAGTACTTTTATCTCTAGTCATGTGATGAGAGCATCCACTGTCTATGATCCATCTATCATTCTTGTTCATGCAGGTTACCAGGGCAGTTGCTTCATCTTCATCTGATTCATCTTTCATAGCCACATAGACTACTTCATCATCATTCTCATCAGAGTCTTCTTCAACAATGTAGCATCTTTTGCCTTTACCTCTATAGTCCTTGTCCTCTTTCTTGTTCTTGAAGTTTCCTCTATCCTTGTAATTTTTCTTTTGTGTGCATCTGGCTGCAATGTGACCAACTTCATTACAATTGAAACAAATGATTGGTAGCTTACCTTTGAATTTGCCTCTTCCTTTGTGAAATCTTCTTGTTAGTAATGGCTCTAATTGGTCCACATCATCTTCATCAGTTCTGCTGTCACTAGATACATACTTTCCTTTTGCACTCTTTTTTTTTGTTTGCATCTCCTCATTGTCTTTTATTGTCATCTTGGCTTTGAATGTAGATTCAAAGTTTTCTGGCTTGTAGTTATCAAAGTTGGATAGCTCAAAGGTAGTGAGTCTTCCAATTATTCCTTCAAATGATAATGCATTGCCTGGTACACACCTTAGTTCTTGGATGGCTGATACTCTTATAGCATAGATGGGAAGCAAAGTTCTCAAGTATTTGCTACATACTGCTTCTTCTACTAGCTGTCCTCCTAGGCTTCTTATGGCACTTACTACTTCCTTCATCCTTGCACCATATTTAGCAACATTCTCTCCTTCTTCCATTTTCATGTCATAAAACTTTCCTCTTAGGCTCTCTCTTTTGGCTCTCTTGACATTATCATCTCCTCCATAGATTCTTGATAATGTTTCCCACATCTGATGTGCAGTATCACATCCTTTGATGTCATCATACTCGGCATAGCTTAGAGCTGAAGCAATATCTAACATTGCTTGATTGTGCTCCTTCTTCTTGGTCATGTCATCTGTAGTGAGGGGTCCTGCAGGGCCTACATGATCAACTATGATTGAGGTATGTGCATAGTCACCTATTGATTTGAGGTGTAGCTTCATTAGACTTTTCCATACAACAAAGTTGTCTTTGTTTAGCTTGGGAACTTCTCTCTTGAACATCTTGATCTTCCTGTTGCTAGTACCTTGAAACAAATTAGCAGTGAGCTCTGATACCAATTGTTAGAATTCTTTAGAATAACTAAGAGGGGGGGTGAATTAGTCATCCAAGGGCCAATGATGTCCAATAATACTCTTTCTTCTAATCCTTAATGGCACATAACTAAAATTATCATGCATGCAATTGAACATAAAACAATCATGGAAAGTAAACATGCATCACAACATAACACTAAGGATTTTGATTACCCAGAAACCCTCCAGGAATAAGAAGGTAAAATTTGGGTGGGGATGATACCCACTGAATACTTGCACAATTGATTTCAACCACTCCTGATGGTCTTCCCTGTTAAAGGCCTACCCTGTTAGATGCTACAACACACTATTAAATGTGACCTTGTTAAAGGATTTCTACACTCTGTTAGGAGTGTGCCTTGTTAGAGGACTTAAGAACATTCAACTTGGAATGTCACCCTATTAAAGGATTTACATAGAGATGTTAGGCTTACCCAATTCCATGGGATTTACAATCACCTTCTCAAAAGAATCTTTCATCCCTCCTAAGGATCTCTTATCCTCCTCATAAGGATCTCTTATCCTCCTCCTAAGGATCTCTTTATCCTTCTCTTGGGGATTTCTTTATACTTTTCTTGAGGCTTATCCACCTAGTTGTTAAGCTAACCTAGTAATGTGGGATTTCAATATCTAGTACAATGGTAAGAGAGTATTAGAAGGGTTTTGACCTGATAAAGATTGCAACCCTAATTGTGCAAATTTTAGATCACTCTTCAGTTCTTTTCTTTTCTTGGCTTTCCTCCCTTGTAGTGTTGACAACTTGTTCACCCTTCAAGATCTATCTCCTTGAGTTCTTCCACTCATTATGCCAATGTATTCTATGGTCACTTGATCAACTTAGAGTTTTGATGCTATGTTCTTACTCCTCTTGGCTTCTTTGCACGACCATACTTTTTGACCAACTCCCTCTCATACTTGCGCATTTGATCTCTGACCTATAACTCCTTATAAAGAAGTTCTTTTCTTCATTTTTGGCTCAAATCTTAATTTGATCTTTCAAAAAATGGTATTGTTTTCCCTCCAAATTGTTTCTTCTAGAAACTTCATGATAAGTCCATAGCATTTTCCTTGAATTGGTTTGCATGGTTTACATTAAATTCTGTGACATTTACTCATCATCTTTATCATCCAACTAATTCACAAAATTTGATGTAACAAACTTATCATTTCTGATCTCACAAATCTTTGACTTAACAAATAATGTAGCAACTCGGCATCATTGATTTACTGATGCTCAGCTCCTTCTATGTTATTCGGCTTCTATTTTTATTTTACTAGCACTTGGCAACTGAAGATACTCAACACTTGATCTTCACTTAGCACTTGATCTTCACTCAGCACCTAAAGGTTGCTTGACACTTGAAGATCACTCAACACACACTAAGTTGAGCTTTCTCAGCTTCAACTGAGAATTTTTTCGGCACTAACTAGCTAGCTCAGCTCTCTCCAATGAACTTAATAAATCCTTATATCTTTGATGTGTCTAAGTTTGTCCATCCTTTGTGTCTTAGAGTATTTCATCAATACACTATTTCATCAATGGCTTATCTAATCCTTATATTTCATTACAACATCATAACTTCAACCTTTCTCAAGGTACTTTAGGTACATCTTATTGATTGCCACCTCCTTGTCAATCAACCAATTGATAGTATTTGAATCACTTAAGCACTTGTCATTCCTACAAGTAGCAAATTTGACATCAATGACAAAACAATGATTGAAAAAATTCTTTACCAGTTCCATTACTCTTCATTTATGATCTTTTCAATCATTTCCAACAATCAATGCATTTCATAGCTTCACTGCCTTAACCTTAGGTTATCTTCAACCATGTGTGATGGTGCAAACATAGCATTTTTGTAACCTTCCCACTCTAATCCTAGGTTAAGCTTAACTACATGGGAAGATGTGAAAGTCATTAAACTTGATTGCTATTGTAGATCACAACTTTGCAACTCAAAATCACTTAAGCTTGGTACTTCCTTCTATGTGTAGTGATGACCAAGATCATTGTAGCCTATAGTGATAGGGAAATTGCAATATTTTGACCATAAACTATCGAATGAGAAGAAAAATATTTGTTTGACAACCAACTCATTCAACATGACTCCTCCGATGCACAAAACTACATTGTGTTTTTGTGCACCTAATTTTTCCTAAAACTAAACACTATTTTCAGCCAAAACTATAGAAATTGCATCATTGAGTGCCCAAAAACCACATGACTTATCCCATGGAAGATATCTCTAATCGATTATCTGTGATGGGATAAATGGTGATAAAATTGTCAATATTTCTTGGCAACTCAGATGGGTTGTTTGCTTGCTAAGCATGAACCAGTGGCCTTAAGTAATCCATTAAGCTATAGAGTCACAAAAATGAAATCTACTCTATAAACAACCAAAAAATTGCAACCTTTGGAACTAGAAAAATTTCAAAATCTACCATCTCATAGAGAAATAGCCTATGTTCATGTACTTCTTTAAAATAGAAAGCACCCAATCTATTATTTACAAAAAATTATAGAGATGGAATGTGAAATAAAACCATTAACTAGTTTGTTGAAGTAGCTACCCTTCCTCTCTAGCTAATTTCTTCTTTCATGCATGTGGGCAGTTGAAAATGGTAGCCAACATAATAAACATGCTACTACATAAAAAACCTCTTTCCCAATGCTGTAGACAATGAAGATTTCCATCACTGGGACATTTTCAACTTGAGAAACATATTCTTTCTCTTCCTTGTGGTTTTCTCCCTCATGCTCTAGAATGAGCATGCTTGGGGGAAACTTGTATTATTGTAGAGCCAAATGCTTGATAGGGCATCCTCTTGATGGTATAGGGTCAAATGAATAATCCTTGACCTCATTGTGCTTTAAAATGGTAGCATCCATATGATTTGGAAGTGGTTCCTCCCTTTGTGAGGAAATAATCTCCACCTCTTGCTCATGGTGCTCATGAGCCACCTCCTTGGGAGCTACTAGTATGGTATGAATCTTCTCTTGTTCCTACTGAATAACATGTTCTTCATATATGAGAGATGATAATTCAACATATATGGAAGAGTAGATAGCATCAAACTCACCCAAAAGGTCATCCTCATCATCGATCTCCTCCATCATAGCTACAACGACATGCATAGGTTAAGGGGTAACCTCATGCATATCATCATGTTCCTACTCAAGGAAAAAGCTATCCTTGAGACTCTCTTCTCCATCCACCATATCATGGAGGATTGTCTGCTACAAAAGATGATCCTCTTCTTGCTCAACTTGTAGTAGATTCTCATTCACTTGTAAAGGCTTGAAAGCCATGACTTGTTCCTTGAAAGGAAGAATTTTTTTCCTTCTTCTTCTTCCTCAACAAAGGATGAAAGCTCTTCAAATGAGAGGATTATATCCTCTACCTTCTTTTCAATAGCTACCTCCTTGTCCTCCTTAGTAGGCTATAACTCCTCTCTATGTGGCTCTAGTTTCTTCATTTCCTTCTCCCAAAATTCTATGTTTGGGCCATTAGGAGTCCATACAACTAGGCCACCCTTAAAGAGTAAAATAGTGATAGGGAAAATGGACTCATAAGGCCATCTTTTTATCTTAGGGAATGAAGGAGGTACAATATTATGTGCTTATATTGGAGGGGAACTTGGAATGGAAACATGAGGAGGGCTGCTTTGTCTAAAGCTAAAAAAATTCTTCCTTGGAGGCTCTTGCTCATCAAATCTTTGCATTTGGGAAAGCTTGAATCTTGCCTCCTCCTCACATTTCTTGTTTTTTAGTTCTTCCTCTTATTAAAAAACATGGAGAAAATACTCTTGAGCCTCATTGAAAATATCAAAGGTTTCTTGAATCATGCAAAAAACATGAGGATCATTTTCCCACATTTCTATGTTGTTACGCATCACCTTTAGCCAAGAAATCACAAGTAGCATCACATAAGAAAAATATCAACTCTCTAAAAGCTCATAAGGGTTATTAACTTCATCAAAAATTCTTCCCAAGTTAGAAAAACCATGACACAAACCAAGTATATGGTCACAACCCTCCTTAAATTTGAGTGCAAGATCATTATAATGTTCTATGGGAGACTAGGCAAGCTAATCACAACTAGACTATGGCCAATATAGGGGATGGGAGGGCTAAGGAATATTCTCTTCATGATATGAGGGGGAAATAATAGTTATTTCTATGAAATGGATCCATGGTTAGAGTTTTTAGAAACAATAGTCCACCAAGATAACTAAGATGGAGGGTGTGAATCAGTTATCAAATTAAAAATATTTATCAACCTTAATTAATCTTAACTATCCAATCAAAGTAAACAACAACCATAAAAAGATGCACATACACAATTAAACTAGATTTTTTAACTAGGGAAACTCTTTATTAGAGGGAAAATCCACTAGGAATGATGCCCACAAAGATATGTTGATATATATTCCTTGTTATAGGATGGACCATGATAGGTGTCTATAAACACATTTAGTACATAAGAGTCTTTGTTAGGAGACTTTGAATACCTTTTAGGCAATTCAAACCTTGTTACAAGTTGTGCTAATGTTATTAGGAGTTGTAGAAAGTAGAAGGACCTACTGTACATCCAAACAGCTTCTAGGGGAAGACCATTGAACTTCATTGTCCAACTGATCTCTCAACTATTCCTTGTAGAATACTTGTTCCTACTATTCTTTAAACTCTTTCTCTATCTTGTCAACTAAACTGATCACTATCAAATCTTGTAGAGTAGGTCATGAACCTTGGATCCAAATATCAAACCTTGGATCTCAAAATAAAACCTTGGCAAAGAAGTTCTCTCCAACTTCACTCTGCTCTGCTTATCCTCACTTATCAAATTGTTTCTCTTCTATTCCAATATTTGTGGTTCTTTTAATTGTTCATACATTCATACATAAAAAATAAAAATGTTCTTCCTTTATACAAGATTCACAAAATAATTCCCTTAGTTAGCTATTACACCTTCTCAATTAATTATTGGGCCTCATTAAGAACACATTATACTTAGCGATAACCTTAATCTATCACCTTGCAACTTGAATAAATTTCCATACATGTAATAATATGATGAGTGAGCTTGACCACATCATCTCCAACATCTCTTCTACATGCCTTTAACCTTACTTCTTAGAATAAAAAATATGCTTAGAGATATAACAAGTTTACCAAAACATGCTTCTATAAACTCTATCTTAGAACAATCTTCACCAAAACTTGCATAACTTCTTCCAAACTCAATGTCTTATACTTATAAGGTTAGATTTATATAATAGACACTTATTAGTATATCCATATAACCTCACTTGGTGAAAATTCTCAATGATCCATCTATACCAACTTGATCTTTACCGATGTTCTTCTGTCATATACCACATAAAAATGCTATGTTGACATCAATGATAAACATAGTCATGAATGTAACATATCATCATGATAATGATCTAATCATGTTTATACAATACTTCCCCATAAAGCTATCATCAAAATTCCTGCTTCCAATAATCTTCCCCTTTCACATTGATGGCAACATAGATGAAAAACATCTAGTTCCAAGAATACCAACTATAAAAGACTGTTATCCTTTCTTTTCAAATCCTCTCCATCAATCATTCTCCCAAATTGATATACCTCAATGTGCTTTATATCAAACTATTTTTCATGCTATAATCTCTCCCCAATTAACATTAATGTAAAAGGTTTTAGAAACCATTTGTCTCTGCAACAACTATCTTTGACTAGCTCAAGTGTTTAAAGACATTGTTCAAAACAACAACTATCAAGAATCCTAGATGAATCTATCCATTATATATACTCCCCCATACAGGAAGCTTCAACATTTAGTCTAGACAAAAAATAGTCCTTTGTATCACTAGATTGATGCACTCTTGCATCATCTACTCTAATGTAGGTAGGGGTATAACCCCTAGCATACCTTGTAAATTCTCAAAAGTCTCTTTGGGAAGAGGCTTGGTGAAAATATCTGCAATCTACTCTTTGGTTCTTACATACTCCAATCTGATTTATTTTTCTACAACTTTCTCTCTCAACATGTGACATTTGATAGAAATGTGCTTAGTCTTAGAATGTAACACTATATTCTTAGACATATTCACTATGCTTGTGTTATCATAATGTATGACAATAGGTTCATTGAACTTTATTTTTATATCCATCAACATCTGCTCCATCCAAAAAACTTGATTACAATTATTTGCTATTGCAACATATTCTACCTCTAGTGTACTCTGTGAGATACAATCCTACTTCTTACTTAACTAAGAAAGTAATCTTCCTCCAAGAAATAAGGCTCCACCATTGGTGCTCTTTTTTCATCCATACTACCTTCCCAATCAACATCAATATAAGAATATAAAGTGAAATCACTAGATCTATCATACCATAATTTGAACTCCAGTGTTCCTTTTAGATATCTAAAAATCCTTTTAACTATTGTTAATGTGCTTCTCTAGGATCAGTTTGAAATCTTGCAACAATTCCAACTACATTTGCTACATCTGGCCTTGTGTGAGTTAGATATTGCAATCCTCTAATCATAGATCTGTACTTCTTTTTCTCAACAAAAGGAGTCTCATCCTTTGTAGATAACTTGTACCTACTTACCATAGGTGTTCCAATTGGTTTACATGCATTTTTCCAAATCAAAACTTTTCAATAGATCTTTCAAATACTTATTATGAGAAATAAAGATTCCTTCTTTATCTTGCACAATCTATAATCCTAGGAAGTATTTCATCTCTCCTATCATACTCATTTAAAATTCCTTCTTCTACAAACTTGTCACTTTCATCATCATTTCCTCTAAATATGATATCATCAACAAATATTACCAAAATCATCAATCCAACATCTATTTCTTTCCTTGTTTTAGTAACAACAACATTCTCATAATCAGAATTGTAGTCAACTATTCTTTCTTGTATCCTAAATTTCTCATCAACTCTTACATTTTCACTTTCAACAATAGTCTTAATTTTCAGATTATAATATCTATAAGCTCTACTTTTCAATGAATAACCAAGAAACATGCCTTCATCACTTCTAGCATGAAATTTACCAACATAATCATCTCTTTTTATATAACATTTGCTGCCAAAAATTCTGAAATACTTAACTATAGGTGAGCAACCAAATCATAGCTCATAAAGGGTCTTGTTTGTGTCTTTCCTAACTTACATTCTATTCATAGTGTAGATTTATGTATTTATAGCTTCTCTCCAAAATATCTTGGGTACATCATTCTTAGCTAACATAGCTCTTGCTACTTCTATTATTGACTTGTTTCTTCTTTTTGCAATGCCATTTTGTTCAAGGGTTTTGGGAACTAAAAATTGTCTTTTGATTTTATTAGCTTCACAAAAGATATTAAACTCATCTAAAGTGAATTATCCTCCTCTATGTGATCTTGAACATTTAATCTTCATACCTAATTCATTCTCAACTCTATTTTTGAATATCTTGAACTTATCAAATGCCTCAAATTTCTCTTCAAGAAATGCAACCCAAATCATTCTAGAAAAGTCATCAACAATAATCATGAAGTACCTTTCATCATAGAATCCTTTAGTCTTTGTAGGACAGCTAAGATCTATGTGTGCAATCTCCAACTTTTCTATAGTAGTAAACTTCTTGCTAGGAAAAAGAAAATTTGGTATGCTTTGCTAATACAGACTCCTTAAAAATTGTGTTAGTAGGCTTTATATAAGAAATCTCTAAATGTAAACATGCTACTAGTTTTCGCAATGCTATCAAAGTGTATATGAAAAAATCTCTTATGCCATAATCAATTTTCATCTACCTTTGCAACCAAACATGTCATTTCAGTGGGATTTAGCTAAAATACATTACTTCTATATCTAATTCTTGTTCCAATTACCTTCCCATCTTTGTCTTTGATCATGCATGTCTTCTTTGTGAACTATAACTGATAAACTTTATGCACTAGTTGTCCAACACTCAAAAGATTGGGTTTCAAACCATCAACAAAATATACATCCTCAATGTTAGTCTTACCATTAAGTCTTATAGATCCAACACCTTTCACATGGAAAGTTTCATTTTCTAGCTCTAACAATACCTCCATCATAATTTCTAAAGTCAACAAACTTATTAATATCACCAGTCATATGATGTGAACAACTACTATCAATTATCCAATTAGATTTCTTTTCAAATTGTGATACCAAACTCATTTTCTCTAGACTTTCTTCTTTAATAGCTACAAATCCTATTTCATCATCACTAGCAATTACTGCTTGTTCATCAATATCATCTTCTTCATTTGCATACAAAAAATCTCTATCTCTTCTAGGCTTGAACTTTCTTTTATACTTTTTCTCTCTCTTAGGACACTTAGATGCATAATGACCAAACACATTATAAGTCCAAAATTTAAGGATTTTATTACCATAATTTTCTCTTCTTATCAGAAAGGCTACTGCTTCTTCTATTTTTTTGTCCTCATCATATTTGCTACTACTAGAGAAATATCCTCTAACACTCATGCTCCTTGATAAACTAGGTCAAATGTTTAGGGAACTGAAAGCTGTCTCTATTTTAGATAATTTTCCAAACTGTCTAAGCTCATTCTCAACTACTTCAAGTTTTCCATGTAATGTTTCCTTTGTGAAATCTTTGGTACAAGAGATCAACAGTTGCATCATTTGAACTGCTTGCTTAAATGGATGCATTAAGCTCTTCAATATCTTCTAGATCACCTCATCATCTTCCTTGGTTCCTCCTTGATATCTGATACCTATAGTAATTTCTGATATTCTACCTACATATGTTCTTATGGATTCATCTTCCATCATTTTAGCATCTTGAAATGCACAAATCTAGCTTTGTTGCCTCAATTTCTTAGAATGTTCATCACCTTCAAAACTATTTTCCAAAGCTTTCCAAATCTTGTAAGAACTATCAAGTGTTTTTAATTGGTTCTACTCAATTTTAGGAAGTGTACATAATAGTGCCTCTCTAGCTCTCATGTTGCACCTAAAATTTCTCTCTCATCCTTAGTACAAGATTCCAAATCACTTTCAAGAACAATTTTCTTTTTTTGATTTTGTCAAGATCCAATATCTTGGACCCATACACAATAGATGTGTCTTTATCTTTTCTGTCTAGCTATCATAATTTGTTCCATCAAACTTCATAAGATATTTTTTGAATATGGGAAACCATTGATTAGAGGGAAAACCCCAGTGGGAATGATGCCCACAAAGATATACTGATATATATATTCCTTGTTAGAGGATAGACCTTGTTAGGAGTCTATAAACACATTTAGTATATAGGAGTCCCTTTTAGGAGACTTTGAATCCCTATTAGGAGATTCCAACCTTGTTAGGAGTTGTAAAATGCAGAAGGACCTACTGTCCAAATAGCTTCTGGGGCAAGACCACTGGACTTTACTATCTAACTGATCTTTCAACTATTTCTTGTAAAATACTTTTTTTTACTATGCATTAACCTCTTTCCTCTATCCTATTAGCTAGACCAGTCATTGTTAGATGTCATAGACTAGGTCACAAACCTCAGAGCCAAATATCAAACCTCTGATCTTAGAATAAGACCTTGACAATGAAGTTCTCTCCAACTTCACTCTCCTACTTATCCTCATATCAACTTGTTTCTCGTGCTTCTTGAAATAATTCATGCACTCATACATAACAAAGGAAAATGTTGTTCCTTTAAATCAAATCCATAAAACAATTCCTTGAGTTGGCTATTATACCTTCTCAATTAATTATTAGAGGACCTCATTAAGAACATGCTATACTTAGCAATAAAATTAATTTGTCACCTTATAACTTGAATAAATTTTTGTATATGTAATAATATGACAAGTGACCTTGACCACATCATCTCCAACATATCTTCTACATTCCTTTAACCTTTCTTCTTAGAATAACAACTTTGCTAAGAGATATAACAAGTTTATCATAACATGCTTTTGTAAACTCTATCTCAGAACAAACTTCATCAAAACTTGCATAACTTCTTCCAAAATTAGTATCTTATGCTTATGAGGTTATTTACATAAACTAGACACTTAGTAGTGTCTCCCTTTAACCTCTCTTAGTGAAAATTCTCAACAATCTATCTATAACAACTTGATCTTTACCATTGTTCTTCTATCAGATACCACAAAAAATTGTTATGTTGACATCAATGAAAAACATAGTCATGAGTGTTACATATCATCATGATAATGATCTAATCATGTTTCTACAATACTTCCCAATAGAAGTATCATCAACATTCAGACTTTCAACAAGAGTTTCATAAAAACTACATTTTCATAGAACTTAAAAATCACAGAAAGATCAAGAATGATCTTTGCATATCAACACTGTTTCATCTTGAAACTAGTAGATGCATAAAGTTGCAATGGTGTTGAATGAATGCACCTAAAGGTAGATGGAATTGAGAAAAACACCCAATTTCTCAATGAATGGATCTTTAAATTGGCTAACGAGTGGGCTTATGAATCTCAATCTATCTTACTAGGTGTGCCAAAAACTGTTGACACAAAAGTTTGCACCCTTGCTTGAGGTATGACCCTCAAGAAACCTTGTCTAACATGGAAGCAATCTCCAAGCTATGGGAATTGAACTGTGAGATTAAGTCTCTAGAGAAGATTGACTTCCTTATAATTAGGATGCACCTAACTACTGCTTGAGATAAAAAGGGAGAAGGAGATGTAGGAAAGTAAATTGCTAAAAGGAAAAAGGGGGTTAATGCACCTAATTGAAATGGTTATGACTCTACTCAAGGATGCACAACACATTAATGAAAAGACCAAATACATAGATATTAACTCTAGTCTACTCCCAAAGAGTTGCATGAAGGTTTGGAACTGATCAAATGCTACAAGGAAAGACATATTCTTAGTATAAAAATCATCAACAATTTGAACACAAAATACAACCTTTAGAAACTAGGAAAGAAACATTCAAAAAAAGGAAAGGTATATGCACAAATAATGAATGGCAAGAAGATGTAAAGAAGAGAGCTATTTCATTAATGGAAGGAAAGGAATATAATTATAGAGCACAAGGCTACTACAAGTAGACATAACAAAACAAAGAATAACCCCTAAAATATATTTACAACTATCTTTTACAAAGTTTAGGCAAAAATTTGATGTTACATAGATTTCAGACCCCAACCAGGTGGAGTTGAGATTGTGAAGGAGAGTAATAATTTAGAATTAGAAGGGAGATCTAATTAAATGCCCACCTCCATGTAGAAAATCTGACATTGGATGCAAATCAAGCCTTGAAGAGACAAAAAAATAACCATAACTACTTTGTCTTGTAGATAGATAACCATGGCAGTGATAGGAGGAAAACTACATTTAACAGGCATGGCGAACACCTAAAGGTGGTTGTAGATGATCAGAAAAACCTATTTAACATCAAAGAACTACTTGGTTTTATGTTCACGACCATGCCAAGTTAGCCATGTCATCAAGTCAACTAAATTGAACCATCTGACCTACTACATGGCCTCATATCCCTTAAGAATTGTACCACCTCATCCTATTCTTCCTCTCCTTGTTAACCTATGATGTTGTGCCTTTCTCTTGTTCATGACTTTGTAATTTAAAATATTCATTAACTGCACAACCTTGCAAAATTGTGACCTCTTCAATTTATACTTTATCACTACTTCATATCTTGAAATGACTTTGGCACACTAATTATGGTGACCTTGCAAACCTCATAAAAATGAATGCTTTGCACCTTCGCAGTGGTTAGGGCTAAACACTTACTTTTCCTTGTGATGCTGTGATGCCTTCATCTTTAACCATGTCACCTATTTGAAATTGCTAGCCATACATCTTTCTTAACCATACAACATTGTGACTGCTACCCTGGATGACTACCACCATTGTGTCACAACATCACAACTAAAGACCTTAATCATAGAATAAAATTATGATGTTGTATTAGCTACTAACTTAACTATTTTACTTAATTTTGCATCTTCATGACTTAATTTTTTAAACTCATATCTTAACCTTGCAAGAGTGGAACAAAGGGCTTTTGCCACTTTGCAGCCTTAACCCTATATCACTCTTAACTCCATGTGATGCTATGCTAAAGAACTTCACAGACTCACCACCTTTACCCTAGGTTAACCTTCACCATGTATGATGATATGAATATAAGATTTCACACCTGCACAATCTAAAATCTCCATTGACCATGTTGACCTACAATGCTGTGAAGATGTCCTTCAACTATTGCTCACCACTTTGAAACTGTAGACTACTTAATTTTTCTAACTGTTGTAACCTAATGATAACCACTTGACTACCTTCATCACAAATTTGCAACATGAATCATTAACTTGATAATTAACCCTATGATGGTGTGATCAATGGGCTTTCAAAGCCTCATGACCTTAACCTTGTATAAATCTTAACTCCATGTGAAGATGTGAATAATGTATTTCATAGCTTCGTTGCCTCAACCTTAGGTTATTGTCAACCATGTGCAATGGTATGAATAGAGAATTTTTGCAACCTCTTCACTCTAATCACAAGTTAAGCTTAACTGCATGCAAAGATTGAAAAGCCATTAAACTTGACTTCTGTTGTAGATCACAACTTCACAACTTAAAATCTCTTAAGCTTGATAATACCTTCTATGTGTAGTGATAACCAAGATTTCTATAGCCTATAGTGATAGGGAAATTGCACAATTTTGATTTGTGAACTATCAAATGAGAGGAAATTTTTTCATTTGACAACCAACTCATCCATATGACTCCTCTAATTCATGACACTACACTATGTTTTTGTGCACCTAATTTTGCTTGAAACTACACACTATTTTTTGCCAAAACTACAAAATGTGCATCATTGAGTGTCTAAAAACCACATGAATTAACCCATGGAACATGTCTCTAATTAGTTATCTATGATGGGATAAATAGTGACAAAATTTTCAACACAAACCATAAGTCAAACCATCATGGGAGAATTAGAAATAGTTTTATGCTTATCATTGGAATTGAGGGAACCTCACCAATAACTTATATGCCCTTAAAGGAGCCATTCAAAAACTAATTGATGATAAGATGATATAAGTACACCATCTTCACAATAATGAGGATCACACAGCCTTTAAAAATCCCTTCATGAATCATGAGAAATGAGAGTCTTCCAAAAGTAACTAGACTAGATCCTCTAATGACAAAATCAATAATGCCCATAATTATGACAACACAATTAACATGATCTTGAGATTTGAGAACATTGTCAATGTCATCATGGTCAAAGATAAACATAAGAAAAAAAACTTGAATATCATCACCCAAGGTCAAGCCTCTAAAGTGGTTCTGTTGGGGATAACTGATGAGGCTAATTATTGACTCTATTTTATGATAATTTTAAGTACTCTATTTTAATATTTCCAAGACATTTGTGAACTTATGTTTAGTTGAGCTTATGATTAAGTCTAGATAGAACCGTTAACCTATGGGTAGATAGTATGTCATATTTTTCCAATATTATACATATAATGCAGTATTTCATATAACCATCAGAATGTGTGTTCTAATATTTGGATTTAATTTGATTATGCTTATTTGAAAATATTTCTATATCATAACTAACCTAATAGGGAAGAAGTTGGAGGATGATCAATAGCATTCAAGGAGGAACATTAAAGTCTAGTCACGATGGAAGAACCATAATGGTACTAGGAGACATGACTACTACAAAAGAGGATCTATTATTCCAAGAATGTAGGGATGAAGAATTTCTATATTCCCTTTGTGTTTACTATTGTGTTGAATTGGTTATCTAGACTTTACTATTTATACTGTGAACTATTATATTTCCTTCTTTTTCTCTAACAGATTTGTAGTCAATTTTTTTTCTTTCCTATTTTAGAATAAGTGTTGATCCTTTATTTATAGGGATCAGATTGATAGTTTTTGGAGGTTGGAGGAAAGTTTATGAAAAGAAACTGTTGACTCTCGTAGTGAATTATTTTACAGTTTTATGTATTGTTCATATGTAAGGAATTTTGGAATATAATGAGATAGTTCTTGCTTTTCATTTTGTGTTAGTAAATTAGTAGAAGCTGACCATGAGGGCCCATTTGGGAGGTGGATTAGAGTAGAGTAGTGTAGATTTACTTCTAGCATTTCTAGTATTTCAAGTAGAAGTTGTAAGTTTTTTCCTACAACATCATACTTTGTGTGTGTTCCTGCAACATTTTTGAGAATAGTTACAGTGGATGGCCTGACTTGGAATATAAGTTAGCATTTAATTGTATTTCCAACATTCATTTAAGTGAAGATTTAAGTGTTCTAATTTCTTGCAGAACTAGTGTAGGTTCTTTTTTTGTATTTTACTTTCCTGCAACATAAGCATAATGACTCTTGAAGAAAGCTAGTGCACATACCGTATTGATCATTTCAAGTATACGTCCTTGGGTTGACAAATTAAATGCACCTCATGGTGGGGAGAATAATCCTTAGATTGAATATACTATTCCTAAGTAAGGCCTTGGCCATGATTATCACACACCTATTATGAGTAGACCATTTTTAGCACTGTTGCCAAGGATGATGTCAAGCTAGGAACATCTTTTTGGGTCATAGTTTTTTTAGTTAAGTTTTTTTAAAGATTTGCAATCCTAAAAGTTTCTTCACAAGTGTGAAGAATTCAATTGCATGCATCAAAGAGGAAGACAATGAGATGAATATGGAAGATTTCTTCCACAAGTGTTTGTTAATTTGAATGAAAAAATTGAAGAAGAAGTTGAGTTTCCTTTTGAGGAGATAAGTCTTAATTTTCCTGCAAAATCTTCCTCTAGAGTTAAACTTTTGGAAACAAGTGGTCTTCAACCTTTTGCTAAAATTTTGGCCAACTTTCTTGATATTTCTAGTCTAAATAAACCTGTTGTTAAAAATCCTATCGCCAACATTCCTTTTCAGCAACAACCTCATAATCAATTACTTCTAGTAATGACACAACCTACTTTTCCATTTCCTCTCCCAAGCTTCATAACCAATTCTAATCTAAAAAATATACCCCCAACTACTCTCCCAAAGTTTTCTAGCCTTGCAACTAAGGATCCTAATACTTTCTTATTTGAGCTTGACATAATCTATTGTGGCTATGAATATAACACTAATTCCCATAAGCTCAATTTGTTCTTAGCAACATTGAAAGAATTAGCCATTAGTGGTTCATGGGCTGAGGAGCTAATGCAATAGGTACCTAGGGTGAAATGCAAACTCTGTTTCTAGATAAATACAAAGAGTATTGCAAGGTGAATGATTCAAAAGGATATGATATCTTTATAATATCAAAAAAGAAGGATGAAACATTGGGAGACTATGTTTCAAATTTCTTGTATACACTACAGAAGAACCCTCAACATGTATTGATAGAGGATTCATAGAAGCTAGTCTTCTTGAGAGAGGTAAATCATAATTTGCTAGAAGCATTAGACCTGATGGATGGTGGTGATGTATATCAATCCTCTTGAGATTACCTCAAGAAAATCTATCTTAACTACTCAAGGTCAACTATGAAGAAAAGCAGAGGACATTGGTCCACAACCAATAAAGGGATCAGTTAGGGTATTTCAAAGCTCAAGATATCTAATATACTCTTAGATTTGAAGAAAGACATAATAAATGATGTTGCTACATATATAGACATAATGAATACAAAGAAGAAGCATTTAGAAACTAAATCATGATTGGCAGAGTTGATGCATGAGCATTTTGGGTTGCACTGCTATCCTGCATGTTTTTAGTTTTTGCCTTGCTGTTGGAACTATGTTTTTCTGGTTTCTAGGTGACTATTGCAGGATATGTAACTAATATTTCATAATTAATGAAAAAATAAAAATTTCAAGGACTAAAGAGGGCCTAGATTATTTCCTTTCCTCAAAGGAACAAGTTCTAATACTTCATAAGTTGGGAGATATAGAAATTCTTGCAGAGTATCAATTTCTGGTAGTTCTACACTAGTTTTCTGTGCCTGACTTTCAGGATGGATACACACTTATTATTGGTGAATTAGAATTTTAAAATTTAAGTGGTTATAGAGGAATTAAATTAATATGTGTATTTTTAATTTCAAGTTCTAATTCAATTGGAACTATGAGATATTACAATTTTTCTCAAACATCGATTTCTAGACATTTAATTGCTATTGTAAGTTGACTTGTGGCTCTTCAAGTATTTAATTTTGGTTTTTATTATTTTGGGACAACTTGTGGCTTAGATTAGTATAATTAGGGGTCTTGGGTAGAGTATTAATGATAATTTATGGTAGAAAATTGATAGAAATTTGAACTTGAAGCTAGATCTTGGATTTGAATGCATTTGTATCTGGTCGTAACCTAGAAGGCCCTACAGTTGGGCATGTATGAAGATATTTTCATGAATCAATAAAGAAAATATATATCTCTCTCTATGGTGCTATTCTATTTTGTGTTTGCTTCCATTGTTTTAACTCTTGCATGGTGGTTTAGGCAACTAAGTGTACCATTTGGCCTTAGTTACTCCTAGCCTCCTTACTTTAGGTGGTATCACAGCTTGAGGTTCATCCTTGTGGTGATTGGATTGTGTAGAGTCCTATTTTGGATTTTTTTTTAGGTTTGTAGATCTATGGATTTGACATATAACTTGTGGAGGGTTATTATCTTCTAGGAACCTAATTTGTAAAGATGGTTCACAGTAGAGAAAATGCTGACAATGCTATATCAGATCAATTGAGACAAATTGCAACTAGATTAGATGCTATGGAGATAGCCTGAATGAGAGGATCACATCTTGATGATGTAAGTGATGATGAAGTAGTAGCACAAAACCATAATATAGAACATGAAAAAGATCAAGATGAGGAATGACTGTTGAGCGTATTATCTAGGGCACATTTGAAGCTTGCTATAGAAGTTATTCCTTATGATGGAAAATTGGATAGCAATTCCATGTTAGATTGGATCTCACATATAGAGAAGTTCTTATGAAAACACTCCTGATAATAAGAAGGTGAAGATTGTAGTTACTAGGTTGAAAGGTCATGCTTCATTATGGTGGGAGCATTTGCAAACTGATAGAAAAAGGAGAGGAAAGGAGAAGATCAAAACTTGGCCGAAGATGGTGAACAAGGTAAAGAAAAAATTCCTTCCTACTGATTAACGAGTTAGCTCGTTGAGAAAGATGAAAATTTTAAGATAAAAGGACATGACTATGAAACATTATACTAAGGAATTCTATAGATTAGACATCAGATCTAGACATGTGGATGATGATGTTGAGAAAATTGCAAGGTACATAAATGGATTGAGATCTAGAATTCAAGATGAAATAAGTTTTGTAAAGTTGGAAAGTGTAGAAGAAGCATATCAATATTCCTTGAAAGCTAAGGAGATCTTGAAAAAGAAGCATGAACAAAGACAAAGAGGTAGAGGTGGTAGATTCTAGAGAGGTAGAGGTAGATCTTATGCCGAAGGTGGTTGATTTGATAGTTCTATGCATGATAAAGGAAAATTTGAATGGAAGAATGATGACAAAGACAAGACTAAGTGGAAAGGTGGTAGTTCTTATCGAGGAGGTACTAGATCTTACTGAAGAAGAGGTAATTCTTATCTTAGAGGTGTTTTTCATGGTAATTGTTTTAGATGTGGTAATGAAGGACATAGACCTTTTGAATGTAGATCATTTAAAAGTGGGTAGAATAATAGAAATGTTGTGATTCAAGGAGACATTAAGAGTTCACCAAGTGGACTTGAGGCTAGAGAAAATTTGATGGTGAGAAGAACCTTATGTAATAAGGGAAGTGATGAGGAACGTGTCCTTAGAAGAAGTCTTTTAAAGAATAGATGTAAGATGGCTAGAAAATGCTGCAAGGTGATCATTGATAGTGGAAGTTCAACAAATTTGGCATCAGAAGAGCTGGTTACAAAGTTCTAGTTGTAGAGGCTAAAACATCCCAAACCTTATCATGTTTCATGGATCAAAGACGAGTATAAGATATTGGTAAGTGAGTAATGTATTATGAAGTTCAAAATTAGACATTACTTTGATGAAGTTTTGTGTGATATTATGCCCATAGATTGTTGTCATATTTTGTTGGGTAGAACTTGGCAATATGATAGATATGCTATACATGATGGAAGATTGAATCAATATACTCTTTGGGTAAATAGGAAGAAACAAATATGGTTGCATTTGATTGAAAGTCTAGATGAGGTCAGTTGTACTACAATTAAAGTTTTCATGGTTAATGGAAAGCAATTTAAAAAGAAAGTAAAGAAGGATTAAGTTTTTTTGGCTATAGTTCCTAAAGGACCAAGTGTTGGTAGTAATGACCAAGTAGATGGAGTTGATAATGACAGAGTGACAATAGAAATTGTAAAATTGCTAAATGAGCATAAAGATATTGTTGTTGAGAATATTCCTAATGGTTTAAGAAGCATAACTCTTTGTATGGATATGATTCCTGGAGCTAGTTTGCCAAACAAAGAACCATATAGATTGACACCTATAGAGAATGAAGAACTAACAAATAAGTGCATGAATTTCTACAAAAGGGATTAATCAAAGAAATTTTGAGCCCATGTGTTGTACCTACTATATTAACACCTAAAAAGAATAGAGAATGGAGAATGTGTATTGATTCCAGAGCTATTAACAAAATCATAGTGAAATACAGGTTTCCTATGCTGAGGATAGATGACCTAATGCATTAGTTGAGTGGAGCAAAGTATTTTACCAAGATTGATTTGAAGAGTGGCTATCAGTAGATTAGAATTAAATAAGGTGATGAATGGAAAATTTCTTTCAAGACAAAAAAATAGTTTGTATGAATGGTTGGTTATGCCTTTTGGTTTGACTAATGCACCTAGTACTTTCATGAGGTTGATGAATGAAGTTCTGAAAAGATTTCTAGGTAAGTTTGTGATTGTTTATTTGGATGAAATTGTGATATTTAGTAAGACCAAGGAAGAACATCTTTAGCATATTAGACAAGTATTGTAGAGGTAGAGAGAGAAAGTAATCTAAAAAAAGTGTTCTTTTATGCAAGAGGAGATTATGTATTTGGGATTTGGGATTTTAGCTGATGGATTGAAGATGGATCCTAAGAAGGTTAAAGCAACTTTGGAGTGGCCTACACCTGAGAATGTGGGTGAGATAAGATCATTGCATTGTTTGGCTAGTTTTTATAGAAAGTTTATAAATAATTTTAGTTCTGTTTGTAATACTATAACTAAGACAATAATGGGAGATAAAAAGGAATTCAAGTGGACACATGGAGCTGATAAGAGTTTTGAGACTTTGAAACAAAAGGTTGCTGAATTACCTGTATTGGATTTGCCTAATTTCAATAAGGTATTTCAAGTTGAATGTGATGCAAGTGGTAGTGCAATAGGAGCTTTATTAAGTCAAGAAGGTAAACCTATTGTTTTCTTTAATGAAATGTTAAATGATGCTAAAAGGAAGTATTCTGTGTATGATCAAGAGTTTTATGCTATTGTCCAAGCATTGAAGAAGTGGAAACATTATTTGATTCCTAAGGAGTTTGTGCTATATACTGATCATAAAGCTTTACAATACTTGAGAAGTTAACATAAAGAAAATTAGAGACATATGAAGTGGGTTGAGTATTTGTAGAATTTTACATTTGTAACTAAGCACAAGAGTGGAGTTACTAACTAAGTTGCCAATGCATTGAGTAGAAGACATTCTTTGTTGAATAAAATGAAATTGAAGTTCTTGGTTTTGATGAAATAAAATAGTTGTATGATGCTGATCCTAGTTTTTTTGAGGTGTGGAGAGAGTGCAAAGCACTGAATATGATAGATCACATAAGTATGCATGAAGAATATTTCATTCTAAAAGGTATGTTGTTCAAAGGTATTCAGTTGTTTATTCCTAGAAGTTCTATGAGGTTGAATTTGATTAAGGAAAAACATAGTGGTGGATTGGTTGAACATTTTGGAATTGATAAGACATTGAGTTTTCTGAAAGAGAAATATTATTGGCCAAAAATGTATAGGCATGTTCATAAATTTGTAAAGAGTTTTGGAGTTTGTCATGTTGCAAAAGGAGTTAGACAAAATACTAATTTGTATACACCTATTACTATTCCTAAGGAGCCTTGGAGTGACATCGGTATGGATTTTGTTCTTGGATTATGTAAGACAGTGAAGGGGTATGATTCCATATTTTTTGTAGTGGAAATATTTTCTAAGATGGTTCATTTCATACCATATAAGAAGACATTAGATGCTGAGCATGTTGCTAAACTTTTCTTTAAAGAGATTGTGAGATTGCATGGATTACCGAGAAGCATTATTTTTGACAGAGATAGTAAGTTTGTTAGTTATTTTTGGAAGACTTTGTGGAAGAAGATGGGTACTAAGTTTAAGTTTAGTTATATATTTCATCCATAGATAGATGGATAGATAGAGGTTGTGAATAGAATATTGTGTAATTTGTTAAGATTTTTAGTTAGGAATAAGCCAAGTAATTGGTAGATGGTATTGGCACAAGCTAAATTTGCATATAATAATTCTATGAATAGGAGTACATGGAAGACACCTTTTGAGATTGTTGATGGAATGTATCCTAGAGGTATATCAAATTTGAGAGATATTAGTGGTGAAGAAAAGAGAAGTGCTATAGGAGAATAATTTTCTGATTTTATGGAGTCTTTACATAAGGAAGTGAAGTTGAGGATAGAAAAAAGTAATAAGAAGTATAAAGAGAACACTGATCAATCTAGGATATATCATGATTTTCAAGTTGGTGATGAGGTGATGGTTCATCTAAAGAAAGGAATATTTTTAGTTGGAACATATAGTAAGCTTAAGATGAAGAAGTTTGGACCTTGTAAGATCTTGAAGAAGTTTGATAGTGGAAACACACATGAAATTGAGTTACTTGATGACATGGATATATCTCCTATATTCAATGTTGCTGATTTAGACAAGAATCATGAGTTAGATGATGAATTTATTGTATCAGAGGAATATCCTAAGGAGTAGATTAAAGAAAATGAATATATATTGGATCAAAGAATTGGTAAATGCACAAGGGGAAAAAATTCTAATGAATATCTGGTGAAGTGGAAGAACAGACCCATGGAAGATGCTTCATGGATTTCTCAATCTAAGTTAGATTCATCTCAGTTTGTGACATCTCAATGATTTAGGAGAATTATTTTTTCCAACCCTAGTTGTTTTATGTAGGAGCATCTTGGGTTGCATTGCTATCCTGCATGTTTTCAATTTTTACCTTATTGCTGGAACTGTGTTTTTCTAGTTTCTAGGTGCCTATTTCAATCCATGTAACTAATTTTTCAAAATGAATGGAAGGATATAAATTTTAGGGATTGAATATAACCTAGATTAATTCCTTGTATCAAAGGCACAAGTTCTAATTATTCATAAGTTGGGAGATATGGCAACTCTCCTAGAGTATCAATTTCTGGCAATTCTACATGATAGTTTTCTATGCTTGACTTTCGGGATGGATGCACACTTATCCTTGGTGAATTAGCCTTTGTGAATTTAAGGACTTATAGAGGACCTAAATTTATATTGACAATTTGAAGTTCAAGTTCTAATTCAATTAGAGGTAGGAGATACTGAGATTTTTCAAGAACATCAACTTCTAGACATTTAATTGTTGTTGCAGGCTGACTTGTTGCTCTTCAAGTATTTAATTTTGATTTTTAGAATTTTGGGCTGAATTGTGGCTTAGATTAGTATAAGTAGGGGTCTTTTTTAGAGTCTTAATTATAAGTCATGGTAGACAATTGATGAAAATCCAAACTTGAAGTTGGATCTTGGATTTGAATGTATGTGTATCTGGCCATAACCTAGAAGGCCTTATAGTTGGGCATGTACAATGATATTTTTATTAATCAATAAATAATATATATATATATATATATCTCTCTCTATGGTACTTTTCTGTTCTATGTTTTCTTCCATTGTGTTAACTCTTGCATGGTGGTTTGGGAAATTGAGTGTGCCATTTGGCCTTAGTTACTCCTAGCCTCCCTATGTTAGGAGCACTATCCTCATTACCACAAATAGAAGCAAGAATATGGATGCAAACTAGTAGGTATCCTAGAGAATCAATATTTTCTAATCAAGTACATGAATATAGATGGTGACAATGAATAAGTGTTCTTCATTGCTCAATGGTGCAGGAGCACCTAGGAAATATGCCAAGTTTCCTAAATCATTTTTGGCTTGTAGTGGTCTTGGCTAGACCACATGAATAAGGGCTATGTGATAAAGCCCCAAGTGTGTGAGTTGTGTTTGTAAATAGGTTTTTGTTGTGTTTGAGTTTCCAAGTTGCTTCTATGTTGGCAAAATTCCTTAAATTGCTTGTTAGAGCCTAGAATGGTCAAACACTAACCAAGACCCCAGGAGGATGGGAAACATGGAAAATATGTTAAAAGTTGTAATTACATGGAAATAGGTTCATTTAACCATGTTTGAGGTCATGGAGCCATTAAATGCACAATAGTGCAAAAGTTGCACTTGGCAACTTTGCAACTTTGCAAAGTTGCTTGACAACATTGACAAAAAGTGCTAAAACTTTATAAGGGCTTCAAGAATCAGTTGGAAACCTATGGGATCTGTTGATTCATGTGGGTAAGAGGTATTTAAGACCAATACAAGTTAGTTTGAGGGTGGGCATATGCTTTTGTACGAATTTTGGCATTGGAATGAAGAGCAAACTGAGCATTTTAATGACAGTTTTCTGATTTCACCCTTCATCCACACCTTTAATGGATTGATAGGGTTGCTGTTTTCATGTGATTTTATAGTGTATGGAATTTAGATTCTTTGGTAAAGATTAGAAGTTTTTTTGATCAGTTTCATTACTAGTTTGAAAAATCTTTTTAAAGTTGCCAGTTCGCTGGTCTGTACACAACAATCAGCAAAGAAATCTCTATAACTTGAATTCCAATGGTGGAACCATGATGGCCTTTTGGAATCAAGTAATAGACTGTATAAAAAATGTAAATATGTATTTTTGTCTTGTTTTGCACAGGTTTGTTGTTTTTTCCAAGAGGCCCTAGGCGAGTTTGCATACCCGGCTAGGCAATGAAATCAGCAAATAAGTGTTTGAAAGGGGCATAGAATGGGGTGTTGGGTGCAATAAAAATTCATGGAAGGCAAGAGTGGTGAGTGAAGGAAGTTAATTCTAGGAGTTCAGTCATTTAGAGTCCATTTGAGTGGTGGAAGGAAGAACTCTCTATATTCCTGTTCATACAAACAAGAAACCCTTGTAAATAGGCATATTTTTGGAAATCCCTTGTATGGATGATCTGGGTGTTACAGACCTGAAAAATCTTCAAGGGGAGCCAAAAGGGTACCCAAATCATAAATTTTTTTGAGTACTTCTTAAGGGTTTGAGGAGATATAAGCCAAAAATCAGTTTTGGAGGCCTAATTTTGTTATTAGTCTTGGTAGCCCTCTTAACTATGCAATCTTCAAATCGATTGGAAACCCAATACTCCAATTCACTTAGTGATCCTAAAAACTATTGAATGAGACCTAATACAATCCTTGGAATTCAATATAGCCAAGAATGCACTCTTGGAAGCCAGTTGTCAAGAACGGTGCAATGAGAGCACTAGGGAGACCCCATGGTGAAATAGAGTTTTGAGTTGATTGGTGAGGATTACTGTAATAAGGGAATAGAGAGAAGATTCCTGTGGAGTAGGGTATAGGATAAATACCCTAAGAGGCTACGAGAAAGCCTAAAGTGAGTTCTAGTAGTTGAGGCTAGAACCTTGTTCAAGATCCTCCCCATCACTCAAAGTTGACCATGGGCTTGAAGACAAGGTATGCCTCAAGATCCTCTACAATTTTCAAATCCTCACAATAATTAATGGTAAAACCAAAGATATCATAATCCTTTCTAGTACTCCCAAAATAACTAGTGGAAAAACCACCAAAATAACTAGTTGCAAAACTAGCAAAATAACCAGTGGCAAAACCAACAAAACAACCAATGGAAAAATCAACATAATCAAATATGACAACCACCACAAGGAAATTGGCAGCCTAATAATAAATGGAGGGGGCCTCCATAATTGCCTAACCAAAATCTTGGTAACCCACGACTACTACATCTAGTTTGACAACCTACAATAATGCCACCTCTTGCAACAAATAATGCTAATCCTAAGCCAGCTCAATTGCTTGCTTAGCCTCAGCCAAATCCAAACAAAAAGCAATCAAAATAGCAAATGTACACTAAAAATACTTAGTAGTGCCCTAAATATTCATTATAGGTATTTGATATTCATTTAAGACTAGGTACAACTTTGCCTACACCAAAATATCATATTATCTCAAAAGTTACAGACACTCCAGTAGCACCCCTTCTAGAAGATATAATGCCAAATATCAACCTGCCAACTGATGTATCTAGTAGGACTACTAAAAATACCACTGTAAATCCTCCCTTTCCACATAAGATGAATAAAGATAAATCTATACCCTAAAAGGAAGAGACATTTGACATTTTTGAGCAACTAAAAAACATGCACATCCAAATTCCTCTATTTCAAGCTATCAAGGATGTCCCTCTTTCTACAAAGGCTATTAAGGAAGCATGTCTTAAAAAGCCAGGGTGGAAGAAGAAAGATCCTCAAATAGTCCATGTTTTCAAGCAATTAGTAAATATCATGTTAGGGAGGGTAGTGATACCAAAGTATTCAGCTCTTGGTAGTCTAGTAGTTAACCTAATCATAAATGGATAGGCTCTGAAAAATGCTTTAGTTGATCTAGGAGCAGCAATAAATATGATAAGTAAAGATACAATGCATAGGTTACATATGGAAGGCTTAAGGACAACTTCCACATTGTTACAACTTATAGACAGTTCAACTATCACTCAAGATGGTCTCATAGAAGATGTGATAGTGACTTTAGATTTATGGGAATACCCTGCTGATTTTATTATCTTATCACCCAAAATCAAACTTGTTGGCTATCCTGTCATATTAGGGAGACCCTAGTTAGCCATTACTGATGCTAAAATTAGTTGCAAATTAGGCAGTATGACAATTTCAAATGGTCAAACATAAGGAAGCTAAAACTATATCCACCTTCCCAAAACCAACCAAACTTGGGAGAATCTATTTGGCAGGATTTAGGAGATGAAGAGGAAGACTTAAATTTTGTAGCTCAACTCATGATGTTCATAGGAAATCTTTTCTAAAAATGTAGGAAGATGATGATGTAGTACAGAGCATTCTTACCAATGAATGTATAGTGGCCAAAGACATTGCTAAAAGTTCTGTCCTACAACTATGTACCTATGAGGACTGTGTCTAGCCAACAAGTCCTGAAATAATTGACCAATTATTTCCAAGTGAAGTATCTAGAAGTCTAGTACTAGAAGTTTCAATGCTAAAATTAACAACTACTATGGAACTTTCTCTTGGTCATAATCTCCATGTAAACAATAAGTTGTCCATATCACAATTGGAATTGTTAACCAAGCTCCTTAATTAGCATGAAAAATCCTTTGCTTGGGATTATATGGATATGGTAGGATTGAGCCCTAAACTCTACACCCATATGATATACATCAATGATGAAATCTTGCCACTTCGACAGCCTCAGAGGAGAATAAATCCAACATTGTGTGAAATAGCTAAGATCGAGTTACAAAAGTTGTTGGATGCTAGATTCATCTATCCAATCTCTGATAGAAAATGGGTATCACCATTAGTTATTGTACCTAAGAAAGGAGGGAAGTGGTGTATATGTATAGACTACAAGGAATTAAATAATGCTTTAATTGATTAGGTTTTGGATACTTTGGCTGGAAAGAAATACTTCTCATTTCTAGATGGATACAGTGGATACAATCAGATAAGTATTGCTCCAAAAGATCAAGAGAAGACCACATTTACATGTCCTTGTAGTACCTATGCCTATTCTATATTGCCATTTGACCAATGCAATGCACCTGCTACTTTCTAGAGAGCTGTAATCAATATCTCTACTGACATATCACATGATTGCATGGAAATTACATGGATGACTTCACTACATTTGGTGTCACATTTGAGGAATCTTTGAAGAACTTGGAGAAAGTACTCATCAAATGGAAAGAGCACAATTTATCTCTCAATAGTGAGAAATACTTTGTGATGATGTAGGAAGGAGTGGTATTGGGATATTTTATCTCTGAAGCTGGAATCTAGGTAGACGCTACAAAAGTAGAGGTAATTCTCACACTCCCTACTCCCACAAGGTAAAAATAAGTTAGATCTTTCCTAGGAAATGCTAGTTATAATAGGAGGTTTATCAATAATTTTAGTCAAATAGCTAGTCCTCTTTATACCTTGCTCAACAAAGAGGCTGAATTTACTTGGATAAAGGAATGTGATAAATCCTTCCAGAAGCTTAAATCATTTGACAACTACACCAATAATTAGGGGTCCTGATTGGACTTTTCCTTTCCAAATACATATAGATTCTTCTGACTATGCCATAGTTGTAGTCCAAGGACAAAAATCTCAACATCTTGAAAATGTAATCTACTATATCAGCAAGAGCCTTCATGGACCAGAGTTAAACTATACAGTGATTGAAAATGAACTATTAGCAGTAGTATATGCTCTGAACAAATTCTAGCATTACATAATTGGTTATCCCATATTTGTTCATACTAACCATGCAAGAATTAAGTATCTCATGAAAAAACCTACTATTACAGGTAGGTTAGTAAGATGAATCCTTCTTTTTCAAGAATTTAATATCACCATCATTGATAAACTTGGGAAAGAAAATGTGTTAGCTGATTATCTATCAAGAATCCACCATGATGAAGATGATACTACTTTGATAGATAATACATTTCAAGATGAGAATTTGTTTCATATTGCTATCAAAACCCCATGGTATGCAGACATTACTAATTACATTGCAGCTAATAAAATGTTGATACATTTATCTTACAAGGAAAAGAAGCTACTTGTATAGAAAAGTTTCCATTTCTCTTGGATTGATAACATACTATTTTATGTTGGACCTAATCAAGTTATGAGGAGATGTGTAAGAGAACATGAGATATATGAAATTCTACATGCATGCCATAATGAACCATGTGGAGGGCACTTTGCAGCAAAAAGAATAACATTGAAGATTTTAACAACTAGTTACTATTGGCCTACACTTCATAAAGATGTTGGCAACTATACATAGAAGTGTGATAAATGTTAGAGGATGGGCTGACCAACAAGATTAGATGAAATGCCTCTCAATCCACAATTGGCATTAACACCATTTAACAAATGGGGTCTTCATTGGTCCAATAGATCCTCCATCTAATGGGAAATAATATATCCTTGTGTGCATTGACTGCTTGACAAAATGGGTTGAAGTCAAAGCCATGAAGCATGCTCATGATCATAAAGTTGCTAAATTTTTTAATGAAGAAATCTTTATTTGATATGGTGCACCTAGAGAACTTGTCACTAACTAGGATGCTCAATTCACTTTTAATTTGATCACAAAACTCATGAAGGAATATAATATTAGACACTAGAAATCAAGCCCCTATCATCCTCAAACTAATGGACAAGCAAAAGTTACAAATAATGAGATAGAGGCCATCTTAACAAAGCTAGTTCATTTGCACCATAGGGATTGGAGCAATAGACTACTAGAAGTTGTTTGGGCATATCGAACAACATCGAAGACTACCACAAGGTTCACACTATTTGAGATATTGTATGGAAAAGTAGCAATGCCACCCATTGAGTTTAAACACAAAACTTTAAGAACAACACTAGAATTGACAATTGAACTTCTTGTAGCACAGGGAGAGTGTCTACTACATTCTTTGGATAAAATGTGTAAGTCTACCCTAGAATGTACAAAAATCATACAAAAGCAAAGGAAATAATGGAATGACTGCCACATTAAGAGTAAATAATTTCAAATTGGTGATTGGGCATCGCTTTATGATTCTAGATTTAAAGATACATGAGACAAGCTATAGACACGATGGCTGGGTCCCTATGAAATAAGCCATGTATTTGCAAATGGAGCTATCTAGTTATCCACCATTGATCCAATGAATTTTAAGCTATTAGTCAATGGATATCAACTCAAATTGTATAAATAGCCCCAAACAAAAGAAGACTTCCTACAACAATTTCAATAGCTAGTTTTAAATGCAAAATAGGTAAAACTTCCTGTAGCAAAAGGTGTCGACCTATTGCTTGCAACTCTTCAATAAAAAATCCTTCAAGAATGCCCATAATAAACACTTTATGTGCACATAAAGTCCAAATTATCCATTCACTTTCTAATTTCTTCTTTTTCAACTCATCTCATTTCTTTCTCTACCACCCAGCCATCTTCCAGGTCATCATTTTACAATGCTATCAATAACATGGTGAGTTTCTTGATGTATGTTGTCACTGTTGACATTCAACTCTCATCACCTTTTGGGACATGCAATGATAAATTAGTAGGTATAAGCTTTTCAAGCTTTTATTCATTTTTAGTACATAGATTTCATTGGTTATATCTATTACTACATTAAATATATTATTGCAGCATTATGCCAGTTCCATACCTCATGCCAAGTATGATAATTGAGGACACTTGTCCATGTTTTGTAGAGGGTAGGGAAGGTTACTATTTCCCAATGAAATTTTTATTTATTCATTAAAAATTCTCAAATCTATACATTCTCTTTGATTGATTAAAACCTAGTTGCCATAGTACGCAAGTGTCAAGTGTCATACCCTTATTCTCAAATAACTCCTCACTACTAGGCTATGATGCCACCCAAATTTAATTTTGATGTGACCCAAATTAATTTTGGGATGATTCTCACATATCTATGATTTATTTTCATTAAAACCACATTATTATTGCTCATGATGTATTGTTCATGATGGAAATTAGCATAAATGAATGTGAAATGTGAAAAGGGTCTATGATTTTCAAAAACAAAAGAAAGCCTAAATTCATAGAAGGGAAGAAGTTAATAGTGCAAGAAGAGTAGAGATTGAAATTGGCAAGCACAAATGGGAGGGAAATTGTAGAAATGAGAACCGACGGAGCATAGTGTTTTACTTTCAAATGTAGAGGCAGTGAAAAGATTTAATGCATGTGGCTGGTCAGGGTATTTCTTAAAACTAATAGAGTTTGATGATGAAGTAGCCACTAAATTTATATGTACGTTTGAGGAAGGTGAAGCAAACCAAATATGGATCATGCCCTTAAATTGGCTGATCAAATAATTACTTGCAAGCCCTGACCTACGATCTATGCACTTTATTTAAAAGAACAATTCCTTTTATTCTAGCTTATGATGACCCTCAAAGACATAAATGAAAAATTCAAGTATACCAAACTCTACCATCCTAGCACAAAAATTTACTCTATGAATTATATGTACACAATTTCATTATCTGTGCAAAAACTCAATGGAATCCTTTACCTTACATAGGGGATATACACCCAATGGTCCTAATGTCCTAGATGCACAATGAAGCTAATTATGATAGATAATTGAACTATTATAGAGATGAGGAAAGAATAAAACCCCTATCATTAATAGTTGAGAGAAATAAAATAGAAGAAATCCTTAGGGATTGGTTCAGACTAACCTATGGGGATAAGCATAAGGAGATAAGAAAACATATTTTTGAGGCCAGAATAAAGGTATATGCAAAATATGATAACCTACCTTACTTTAACTTTCCAAGAGCCATGGTTGGTGTTAAAAGTAGATGGGGGAGAATACTTGAAGGACTCAAAAGATTAGAGCCACATAGTTCTATAAACTTAGAAGAAACCTTTCATTGAGCTCTGAAATACATAAAGTTGGAAAGGCAGACTAGACTAGAATTGTGGTACCCACTAACAATGCAGCCACCAATACTCATGTGGCCCTTGTATGATATAATTTTTGAATGACTTGACAGGTTACAAGAGGACCATAGAAGGAAAGTCTAGGAATGAACACAAGGATTCTACTACACATTCAAAAGTAGGAGGAGAGGGAGGACTGAAGTTGGAGATTTTCGATCAATGATTAGAAGATGCAATGCTTGAGGACAAGCATCATTATTATTACGAGGTAGATGATGAGGCTAATTATTGCCTCTATTTTATGATAATTTTAAATACTCTATTTTGATCCTACCAAGACATTTGTGAACTTATGTTTAGTTGAACTTATGATTAAGTCCAGATAGAACTGTTAACCTATGGATAGATAGTATGTCATATATTGCCAATGTTATACATATAATGCAATATTTCATATAACCATTAGAATGTGTGTTATAATATTTGGATTTAATTTGATTATGCTTATTTGCAAATATTTCTGCATCATAACTAACCTGATAGGGAAAAAACTAGAGGATGGTTGACAATATTTAAGGAGGAACATTAAAGTCTAGTCATGGTGGAAGAACCATAATGGTACCAAGGGACATAATTGCTAGAAAAGAAGAGCTATTATTCTAGGAATGTAAGGATGAATAGTTTCTATATTCCCTTTGTATTTACTATTGTGTCAAATTGGTTATCCATACTTTATTGTTTATATCATGAACTATTATATTTCCTTCTTTTCCTTTGGTGAATTTGTAGTCAATTTTTTTTCTTTCCTATTTTAGAATAAGTGTTGATCCTCTATTTATAGGGATTGGATCGATAATTTTTGGAGGTTGGAAGAAAGTTTATGAAAAGCAACTACTGACTCTTGTAGTGAATTTTTTTACAATTTTATGTATTGTTCTTATGTAAAGAATTTTGGAGTATAATGAAATAGTTCTTGGTTTACATTTTGTGTTAGAATATTAGTAGAAGTTTAACAGGGGAGCCCACTTGAGAGGTGAATTAGACTAGAGTAGTGTAGTTTTACTTCCAACATTTCTAGTATTTCAAGTAGAAGTTGTAAGTTTCTTCCTACAACATCATACTTTGTGAGTGTTCTTATAGCATTTGAGAGAATAATTATAGTGGGTGGTCTAAATTGGAATATAAGTGAGCATTTAATTGTATTTCCAACATTCATTTTAGTGAAGAGTTAAGTGTGTTAATTTCCTACAACACTAGTGTAGGTTCTTTCTTTGCATTTTACTTTCCTACAACATAAGCATAATGAATTCTTAAGAAACCTAATGCACATACCATGCCAACCATTTCAAGTATGTGTCCTTGGGTTGACAAATTAAATGCACCTCATGGTGGGGAGAATAATCCTTAGATTGAATACACTATTCCTAAGTAAGGCCTTGGGTATGATTATCACACACCTATTGTGAGGTGGACCAACAACCACCAGTTCAGATCAAGCCACAACAAGTTCCACCATATCCAAATGTAGTTTGGTTAAGCAGCTATTAAAACCTTCTGCCCACATTTCCACTTTTGAATTGTTGCAAGTATCCTTAGAGCACAAGGAGATACTCACTAAATCCTTAGTTCCTAATGATCTTGATGTAAGTAAATTCCAAAACATGGTGAGCAACCTTTTTGCCCCTCTTTGTGTATCCTTCTTGGCACAAGATGACATGTCCTTCACCCATCCACATAACTCCCATTACACATTGAAGTCTTCATACACAAGAACAAAGTGAAGAGAGCCTTGGTTGATGGTGGGGATGGTATAAATATTTTCCTGCTAAACCTAGTAAAAGCACTAGGATATACAAAGGATGTTGTTGATCCTAAGAAAAAAAATCATAATTAAGGCTTATGATGATGAAGAGAGATCCTCTAAGGGCATGGTCATCTTAGCAATAAGGGTTGGCATGGTCATGAAAGAAACCATTTTCTAAGTCCTAGAATTGAAACTAGCTTACAACATCTTATTAGGTAGACCATGGATTCATTACATGCAAGCAATCCCTTCCACTTATCATCAATGTCTAAAATTTCCATACATGGGTCAAGAGGTAACTATACCTGGGGACCAAAACTACATGCAATATTGAAATTTCCTTATTCATTATAATAGGGAAGAATTCCCAATCCCAACAAGTAATGTTAGCCAGTTTACATTAGCAGTAGCCTCAAGCTCCACCAACCAAAACAACAACTAAGGGAAAAGAGAAAGTGGGTTGTTCTAATTCTTCTACCTCATCATTACTGATACCTAGAGACTCCAATCAAACACATTATGAGGAAATGAGTCCTTTAATGAGACATTTTGACTAAAAATGAAAACTATAATGCAAGGGTGTAGGTGAATATTCAGTTTCATTATTTGACCCACCATTATCTCCTAAATCACATGGCAAACCAACTACAAAGAACACTTACAATGGACACTTTGTTAAAGAGAGTGGTATATCTCCAAGCATAATAGAAGAAGAAAATGAGAGAATATGAAATGTTAATATTTCCCCCACCTTTTTGGAAAAGGTTATGAGTTGATGAAAAAAACATATTACTAAGGGGATGGTCCTTTGAGCAAAGGAAAGGGTATTGTTGAACCGCTAACAACATAGTTCAGACCTAGAAAACTAAAAATAGAAGTAGGCTATTCAGAACAAGAAAAGGAAGGTTTCCCACCTTATCTTAAGGTACCACACCTTGATAAGTTATGACATAGACATGGAGGTTCCTCTTGCTTCTTTTAAGTTTGGGTACAAAAAAAGAAGGACATTTTAGATCATAACATATCTCATCTAAAGAATATAAACCTATGTATCCTTGATTTGCATGTTGCAAAAGAAACCTTCATGGATGCCATTAATGATGGAGATGATGATGACTCTACCAAATAGGAATTTTATTTTTTATTTGAGGAATCTACTCAAGATAAAGAGAGTGATGTAATTCACATTCCTACATAGAGCATTATCACAACACAAGAGTTTTCCTCTATCTTAGACTCCCCTTCACTACATAGAGTTAATTCATCATAGATTTATTTAGAAGAAAATATGGAATAGACACCTAGTCTCCCTCCCAAAAGTGATGATGTATCTAATGAATAATTCTAGTCTTAGACCCTATTTCTAGATTCCTTTTTGATAGAAATTGAAAATGAGGATAATGAGTAGTTTTTCAACTCTAGTTTCCTAAACAACTTAGAAGAGGCAAAAATTATAAACTTAATAGATACAATGTATGAGTCACCAAATGAGGTCATGTCCTTGAACCAAGCCAAACTATATCCATACCTTGTGCTCATTGATTGGGATACAACTGAGCCTCATAACATTCCCAACTTTGATACTGGCCATGACATTTGTGTATACCTTAATATAGTTGGACCATATATGAGATTAGGACCAAATGAAACACCTATGCATGGGTCCAATATAAATTATCTTAGTCACATGAATAGAGGTTTAACACCTCACAAATCCAACAACCCGAACCACATTGTGGCAGGTTGGATAAAAAAATAGAAACAAATAGAAGTGATGCATCTAATGGCGAGAACACAACTATGGCATCCAAAGATGAGATGATTGATGATTTACCCAAATATTTAGAAGAGAGGTCATCTATCCTAATTGAGCCAATCAAGAAAGTAAATATTGGGACAAAACAAGAACCTAGAGTCATCCACTTAGCACATGCATTAACCCCAGAAGAAAGAAGTGCATTTATTCACTTCTTCAAGGAGAAACAAACTAAATTTGCATGGTCATATGCTAGCATGCTGAGGATAGATCCTAATCTGATCCTTCATTATCTAAAAATTTCTCTATAATCTAAGTTAGTTAAGAAGAAGCTTCAAAAAGTGCATCCTCATATAACATTTTTAGTAAAAGAAGAGTTGGAAAAACTACTTCATACCAACTTCATCAAGCCCTTTCCCTATGCTTCATGGATCTCCAATGTTGTTCCCATTTCAAATAAGGATGGTAGTATATGTATATGCATTGAATTTCATGATGTCAACAAAGCATGTCCCAAAGATGATTTATTGTTACCGAGCATTGACACCATTTTAGACTTAACAATGAGAAACTCTATGTTCTCCCTTATGGATTTTTTTTCTAGCTATAACCAAATTGGGATAGTAGCCAAAGGTCAAGAGAAAGAAACATTCACTTGTGCATGGGGGAAATTCTATTGGAATGTCATGTCCTTTGGTCTAAAGAATGCACGAGCTACATATCAATAGACTATGACCATAATTTTTTATGACATGATGCACACATTTGTGGAAGACTATGTAGATGAACTTCTAGCAAAGTATCATACCCTTTAGGACCATCTTCCAATTTAGAAAAATATTCACACGTCTAGAAGCTCTCAAGGTTAGGCTGAATCCAAAGAAGTGTGCTTTTTGAGTGCAATCTGGAAAGCTCTTGTGATATATTGTATCTACCAAAGGGATAGAGGTAGATCCCAAAAAGGTCCAAGATAATTTTAACATGCAACCTCCCAAAAATCTAAGCCAACTTCATTCTCTCCAAGGAAGACTTCAATTTTTCTAAAGGTTCATATCTTAGTTGGCTGAGAAATATGTGCCTTTAACTTACCTTCTACATAAAGATAGTTTTCAAGTGGGATAATCAGTGTCAAACAACTTTTGATCTTCTCAAGAATTATCTAATGAATCCACCTATCTTGGTGCCTCTTATGTCACACAAACCTTCATTGTTTTATATCTCCCTAACAAAAAAATCAATAGGAGTCCTCTTGGCATAGGAAAGTGACCAAGGAAAGGAATGATCCATCTACTACATTAGTCAAACCTTGGTTAACTATGAGCTCAACTACACTCTCATTGAGAAGGTGTGTTTGGCAATAGGTTTTTCTTCCCAAAAATTATGCCACTACCTCCTAAAAAGCAAGGTAAAATCATAGCCAAAATTTATCCTTTCAAGTATCTCCTCAGAAAAATAATGTTAATAGGATGATTGGCCAAATGGGTGATGATTTTAATTGAGTTTAACATAGAGTATGTTGATAGGAAGGCCATAAAAGGATAAGCCATTGTAGATTAGTTGGATAAGTAACCCTTAGAAAGCTCGAATCCCATCTTAGTAGATTTTCTATATACACACATCCTTCAAATAGAGCCAATTACATGGAAGTTTTATTCTGATGGATCAAATACACATCATGGTTTAGGCGTAGGAATCCTATTCATCATACCTTTAGGCATGACCATACATAATTCATACAAATTATTATTCCCATGCACAAATAATATGGTAGAATATGAAGCTTTAGTTCTTGATCTTAGCTTATATTTGAGTAGATTTCCAGAGATAAGAATAGGGTGACCAATGCTATGGCTACTGTGGCCTCTCTGCTGTAGTTACCAGATCAACAAGAAAGATATGAGCTCACATTAGAGGAGATGGTTCAACTTTCATTTACTCAATCAGACTCCCATATCATTTTCCTCGTAGAAACTCCTAACTCCCTTTGGTATGAATCCATTTCCACCTACTTATGCAATAAAATTATACTTTCTAACTTATCCCAAAACCAAAAATGAAACTTTATCTGACAAAAATTTCATTACCCATTGGTGGCTGATACATTATATAGGAAAGGTCTAGATCGAACTTTATTTAGGTGTCTAGAATCTGATGAGTTTAAGGTTTCTCTACAAGAGGTTTACGCTGGTATTTGTGGGTCACATTCTAGTGGATTCCCCCTAGCCAAAAAACTCCTTAGAATGGGTTATTTCTAGCCCACAATGGAAAATAATTCTACCAACTATGTCAAGACTTGTAAGAAGTGTCAAATCCATGACAACCTCATTCATGCTCCAACCTAGGAACTCAACCCATTAGCCACACCATGGCCTTTTTATTAGTGGGGTTTTGACTTGATTCATGCAATTCACCCACCTTCCTCTAATGGACATAAATGGATTATTACAACCATTGAATACTTTATCAAATGAGTCAAAGAAACACCACTCATAGACTCCACCAACAAACAAATCTCCTCATTCAGCCTAAACCATATCATTTGTCAGTTTGACATACCTCATGCCATCTTAATAGATAATGCCTTATACTTAAAAAACCAAATAGTTGATGAGTTATGTCATCGTCAATTTACTATCCCTAGGATAATGGTCAATCATAGAACACCAATAAAAACATCATTAGAATCCTTATAAGAACTGTCAATGACATTGGTAGGGATTGGAATTTATAGTTAAATCTTGCCTTATGGGCATATAGAAAAAGTGTTTGAATGCCTATGGGCACAACACCCTTCTCTTTAGTTTATGATAGTGAAGTAATTCTCCCATTAGAGGATGAAATCCCATCTCTAATATTTACCCTCCTTGATGTCATGTTAGATGAGAACTATAGAGTGGCCTAGTTAGAATAATTAGAATTCCTAGAAGAACATCAACACACAACACATGAACATCTTAAAGTGTATCAAAATAGACTATCCAAAAACTACAATAAGAAGGTGAAAACTTGTGTTTTCCAAAAAAAAAGACTTAGTCCTTTGAGAAAACCCAAAAACTTAGGCAATGCAAGAAAAGAAGGGAAAGTGGGAGGCCAATTGGATTGGCCCTTATATCATCATAGAATACTTTGAGACATATACCTACAACTTTTTCAATTGTCATGAAGAATAACTAGTAGAACCCATTGACAATATCCATCTCAAATGGTTCTATGTCCAAAGCCTTGATGAATAACCTCATATTTGAAAATATCACAAAAAAATCAAAACAACCAAAAAAATTCCAATAAAAAAAAGGAAGAAGAAGATGGAATAAGATATAAAAGGAGCGAGAGATACTACCTTTGGACTTCCCTAACAAAAAAAGTCAATCAATGTGCAAATACAGTAGGATGTGGCCTCAAAAATACTATCCAAGCCAAATTTTTCTTGTTTGTAACCTTTTCATTTCATATCTTCACACTACCTGAGACAATTGAGTCAATTTTTACAAATACCCAATAGAGAAACATTTGTGGGTTATAGTTTAGTGGTTTCTTAGTATTAGAAATAGTTCAAAGTAGAGAAAACCAAAAAAAATAGAAAGAAAAGGAAGATGAGAAACTTAGAGGAAACATATAGTTTGATTATGTTTTAAGATATTACAGGCATGAATTATAGGAAAATTAGTGCACATCTCAAATATCGCCCGCTACCAAAATTTTCAAACATCCATTTTAGACCTCATAACTCCATGTGTGGTCCCAAATATCTATTCTTAGCCTTCATGAATTCCATTTGTGGTCCCAAAAATCCATTTTACCTCCATTATTCCAAATATAGCTCTTCAAGATCCGTTTTAGCCTTCATAAGTGCAACTATATTCTCCAAAGCCTACTTTTGATCTCCTTAACTCTTTATGTGCTCCAAAATAGCCCTGTTGACCTCTATATTCTAAAAAATATCAGTTTCATCTTGCTTTTGCTACCACATATATCAAATTACATCAAAAATAGTAAAACAATACCAAAAATCATAAAAATTAGTCAAGAAATATCAAAAATCATCAAAAATAGTAAAAAAAATCAACAAACACATCCAATTTTTTTTTTTAAAAATAAAACCAGAAATAAAAAACATGCCACAAATATTGTCTTTAATTTAACATAATTCATTTTTTAATTTTTCAATCCGATGATCCATTGTTTTCATGTCAAGCTAGTGGTTGTCTATAATTACTACTCCTTCAAGACAGGTCTGCGTACCTCAACTAGTTTTATTTGAAATTAATGGTGAGGCCCCCTACTTTGAAAAATATTTAAATATTTTATGCCATATTCCTTTCCCTATTAATTCCACCAAAGAAAATAAACAAGCACATCAATTAATTAAGAAGCAATGTTGCTATGCCTTGAAACATATGTTAGGGCTTTGGAAAATCTAGCACAACGCGGATTGCTTGCCTCTGTTTCTTTCACAATGATATCATATGGGTTTTATGACCTTATCTATGTTTCAAAGACCACAATTGGTCCAAAACCCTTCAAAAAATATATCAATGCTATCCTGAAATGTCCTTACGATCTCATGACTCATCTTTATAGTTTAAGGACCTGTTGGTAATTTGGACACCATTTGGATTGTTACAAATATCCGTCGCACTGTTTCATTGCCATGCTATAGTGGTACAAAATAAGTATGCATACATTTGAGAGACTACAACAGCCCCCCCCACCTTTTGAGGCCTTCAAATGCCTTTTTCAGAGCCCCATAGTGCATTTTTAGGCCCAAACACCTTTTTCAAGGCCTTGATAGTGCCTTTTTAGGTCTCTTAGTGCCCTTTTAGGCCCAAAGGCTTTTTCAAGGCCCCATGGCACCTTTTTCAAGGCCCCTTAGCACCTTTTTAGGCCACTAAGTACCTTTTTAGTCCCACATGTATTTTTCAAGGCCTTGATAGTGCCTTTTTAGATCTTCCAACACCTTTTTGGGTCCCTTGGCGCATTTTTTTAGGCCGTCAGAGCCTCTTATAAGCCCAAACACCTTTTCACTAGTATCCTAAGTATCTATCTCGAAATAAACCTATAGAAAAATCCCAAATTTGGCCCTAAGCTTTTTTGTAAAGGCTATCAATATACACATAATTTTTGCACTCTAATTCCACTTGCAATTCATGGTTTAACACTTCCTACTTTTTCCACCTGGTGCACTTCTAATCTTAGAATGTTAGACATGTTTGTACTCATCTTTCATTGAGAGCTCACATTGACATTTGGTTACCACATGAGTGAGGGTTAATATTCCTCTAAATATCCCATCACTCATGTTTTTTTGTGGATGTTGGAAACCTTCCACATTTTTCCAAAAATACCCAAAATATTCAACTAATTTCAAAAATACCAAAAACATCTAAATAGTCTCAAAATACGAAAAACATCCAAAACATATCAACAAAAATATCAACAAAAAAAAAATAATAATAATCAAACACTTTCAATTACTTTGTCCATAAAGATGAAATGAGTGTTAGTCACCCTTTTTTCTTGCCACAAATAACACACTTTTTTATTTTATTATGGCAAAAAATGTACAATTACATCCAAAGCAACACCTAGAAGCTCACTTATTTCAGCCTCCCTTATGGAGGTGACAAGTTAGGATTTTAGGCTGGGGACATTTCCCTTGGCCTACTCCTAGAAGATAAATCTCTTGGTGTAGATCCCCCTCACAACCAAACATCCATTGGTATCAGGAACCTCTCATTGTGTAGTTGCACATTCAATAGTTACATAAATTATCTATCCATGAATTGGGTCTCCCATCACTTCTCCAAGGGGATCGAATGATAATATAGCCGCATATAATATGTAGCTTCTAGTGTACTTTCATAGTCCTTTGCATATCCATGAACACATTATCCACTAGCTTATTTATACCCAACATAGTGATCACCCGTTGAGGCATGTCCCATGCTTGTTGCATCTATTTAGTCATCATTCTCAAGCAGTTTACATTTTCTTTCATCTCACTCAACTACTGATGCAACTGCCTCACCTTTGCCTTGCTATCCAGTAACCGCTCCTGCAACTACAATTACATAGTGGTTTTTTTTTACACCACATCCTTAAAAGACTTTGACTACATGTGCAACAACACTAGTTCATTCTATGCACTTTACAAACCCTCTTGCACCATCCTTAGTGAATCTTGTAACCCTTGTGCCCATGGTGACTTAGATTAAATCTCCACATCATTCCCCTCCACTTATGACTATTCAATCCATAGCTTAGCTTCTAATGATTGCACTTGCACCCATTTTTTATTTACCACCACTTGGATCTATCTAGATTCTATTTGGGCTCCATTCTCACAATCTTTATCTATCAAACCCAACAAAAATGTGATTTCTTGTGCTACATTTTTTTCCTAGACTCTCTATGTGGAATTTTTTTTTGGCAAGGCTAATCAACTGACTTGTTGTGCTCATCACCTCACCCACACTGATATCCTCTTTTTCTCTCTAAGATTTTCCTATAGTCTTCCCTAGAGAGTCCATCTACCACACCTCTGTCACTACTTTTGACATGCTTTTTGTTGCCCCAAGATGATTGCTTTATGCTTGCATTATAGGATTATCACCCAGTTCCTCCTACAACACCTACTATACTAAACTCCCTAATAACACCAACAATAATGATAGAGGATATTTTTTCACCCCAACTCTCAAACCCCTAGATTGTGCTTGCACCATGCCTACATGACTTGACTCACCATGCTCAGAAACTAGTGCTTAGAGCTTAGGTTGATGCACTAGCTTACTTGAAATATAATAGACTCGCTTTTCCCTCCTTCCTTGTCTCACACAACCTCCATGGCGAATATCCCCCATCTCTACCTCCCACTATTACTAATTTAGTGAGCTTGTCATGCTTTCAAGTGCACACTTACTTTGCCTCTCAAATAAATGAATCTCCCATCAACTATGGTACCTATTCCTTCATCATGCTTCTTTTGAGTGCACATAATCATCTATTTATGGCTATCACTCAATACACATTACACTTCACTAGACTTATTACACATTCACTCTATGCAACCCACTGCACCACTACCAAGTACACTTGCCACTTTGGTCTGACATTATGAAGTCCTGATCCCCACTGACATATATCTTCCAATGCAATAACCATGCATTCCACTTCTAAATTTTTGCTAATACACTCCATGACTTGTTACCAAAATCCTACAACTTTATCCATAGAGAATTGAACAAACTTGACATAGCATACAACTATCACCACTACTAGTCTATAAATAATGGCTTTTCTACTATCATGAGCTTCTAGTACCTCGATGATGTCTTTGACTAGAGGGACTAAGATGAAGCCATGATCTTTTATTTGCTTTTGGTTTTCACTATTATGATATAGTGATTCTCTAATCCTATGCATTAGTGGTGTCCACTTGTAAGTGCCTCCTCTCATTTGGAAGGTCATGTGTACCTCGACTAGTTTTTCATAACATCTTAGGTGAGGTTCTTTTATCTAACATGTGTCTATTTTTGTGTTTGTTCTCATTTACTATGGAGAAAATCATGTTCTAAATGATTATCATATACTTCATGTACATTATTTATTTTTGGTCATGATTCTTGGTGTGATAGTGTATTCATATTACCATAGTTGAGCTAGTGGTGGTTGTACTCTATTACTTTTTATTTAGGAGCTCAATGATGACATTTAATTTGCATCACATTACAAAATGTGATAGTTAGCTGCATCCATCTAGTTTGCATTTCATGTTGGGTCCCTTATAAACAGCCGGTTGAAAATTGGGGAATACACAAGGATGACTACACAACATCATCCAACAAATTGGTAACAAAACTAAGATATGGCAATCAAATGGAAGACATCAACATCAACATCACCATGAGTTTTTGCCACTCAAGTATTGTGGAGTTTATTTCATCAGAAAACCACTACCATTCATCACAATTCATCACCTCATTATCCCACAAGAGCCATTCCACCTATTGCATTATGTGGCCTTTGAATACCAAAATTTTTGGTCACTATTTCTTTCATTATCTTTCTTTTTCTTCCATCAATATTTTTTTTCTATTCATCTACTAGTGCCTCAAGATTTCTTTATGACCTTTGAATTTCAAAAATTTCGGTCATTGTTTCCTCATATCACATTTCTTTTTCTACCATCATTAGTCATGCTCTATGAATTCACCATTTCACACCTCTCATTGATTCCTCGAGGTTCCTTTGTGGCCTTTGAATCTCAAATGTTGAGTTTGATTTCTTCATCTCATTTAATCTCCTATTACCATTTTTAAAATTATGTTTCTCATTGCATTCTAATTTTATCTATTACATCTCATTATCTTCCTTCTTATTTATCCTCAATCATTTTCACTCCATCCAATTGCATCATTTAGTATTTCCTTCCATTTCATCATTCTATTTTCAATTTTCTTACCTCATTTTCTTGCCATCTTCATTACATATTAAATATCGAACCATTTCTCTTTATTTTTATCATTTCTTTCCATTTTTCCATTCACTAAAACCATTTTCAGATTATTATTATTCATCACTTCATTATTACTTTTGTCTTATTTTTCTATCATTAACCCATTTCATTGAATTACATTTCATTTTCTTTACTTATTTTCATTAATATCTCATGCCTACCATTATTTTACATCAATCTTCTTCTTTTTACATCATATTCATTTTATCTTATCACACTCATATGTTATTCCTTTTTATTTTTCTCATTTTAGGTCATCATATTATCACATTGACTCCTATTGGTGTAAATAAGTATTTACTATTTACACTTACTTAAGTTTACTTAGGTTAATGCATTATTTTATTATTTATTTAGGTGAGACACTTAGGAGTTTGTGTACTCTCACAGAAATACATAGCTCTATTTCAGCACATGGTGTCTACAACAATGGAGTTTGCATCATTCACTAAGTTGTCATGTACACAACACAATTATTCGCACTCCTAATTTAGCACATGTTATCTACACCATTGATTTGCATGCTACACCATTATAGGCTTATCCTCAAATCATCACACTTATTTTCGTGCTTAATGGAGGATAACCCATATTTGGTGGACATGTGCCTAGTTGTATGACTTATCATGATGTTGACTTCTATGCATTCTAGAAGCTCTCTAGAGGCCTTTATATATAGGAATTCCTAGTGTACTTTCATATGGCATATTGAAAGAATATATCATCATTCTGATCATACTCTCTCTTTGGTCTACTGTTGTGCTTGTGTTTGAGTTCCTTGGTCTTGGGTGAATTTTGGCCTAAGACAATTTCTTGCATGGTATCAGAGCTTGGGGAGATTCTCTACACATAGCCATTCAAGACCGTTCATTCTTTAGCACCTTGACTTGAATCCAAAGAATCTACAAAAATTGAGAGTGTCTAGAGCCAGATCTAACCTCGCCATTGCATCCGAAATGTTGATTCAATGAAGATCTACTATAAATTTTCCTATGCTGGGCTAAAGTTTATCATGAGGCAATTTTTTTTTGCAAATTGGCACCCAAAGGCACCAATTTGTAATTGGGTACGGTCATTTTAATTGATCTAATTATTTATTTTTGGATCTAAATTTAATTTCATCTTTGTAATTTATTTTCCAAACTGGGTATTTTTTATTTTTTTCGCTAGTTAGGGAAATTTTTTTTGCACTACCAAGCAATCACACCCCAACTCTACAATTTCGTCAAAATATTCTATTATTTTTGCAGGGCATCATTCAATATTTCGTGAGCATCTTCATTTAAATCAGGCTTCACAGTGGAAATTTGCACCACAACACTGGCCACAAAGTCTAGTAGCCCTAACTTGCAGTCGAACACATAGAATATTGACGAAGCTTCACTTTATCCAAGCATCCATGGCCTTGGCTATTTAAATAGCACAAGGGCCTTCAGACAATGGATGTGGGATTTTAAAAATCCCAATTTCCAACATATCCTATATTTTTTAGCTCTCATTGGCACCTAGATCTCCTTACAAAACCTATATCTAGCCATGGCAACTAAAAAAAATGCCAACTCGTGGAAAATAAAAATCAGTGTCAGTTAAGCTCCTATTTGTAGACTTCAATCTTCAGTGGCATCTGCTATGAATATTTTGATGGACATGCACAAATGCTCTAAACTGCCATGTTGGATTAAAGAGGCTCCATGTGATAGCAAAAAAACTAGGACATGTGGTAGCATTTAACACATCCATCACCCGCCCACATCTACAACCATTTGCCCAGTCAACATTCCCTACTATCAGTCACATTAGCCTCTGTGTCAGTAAATACAATCAACAAATCCATATGAAAAGTCATCAGCCATGTTAGTTTTTTTTGTACCATCCATACAAGCCATACCATTGACATCATCATCTGTACAGTTGACATCATCACTAATGTCATCATAGGGCTTGGAGTCACTGACATCATCCTTTCACATGCCTAAATTTGATGGCTATCTATGTGATTTATAACTACTATGACAACTATGTGACTATCAAATTTAACCCCATCTTTTGCTAATGCAACCCCTCTCTAGATTGATTTTTGATTTTGCAGTTTGACTTTGGGAGGCCATATCTCAGTCATTAGGACTCCAAATCATGTGCAATTTTTTTTGAAATTGGGTAGAATTTCTTAGTTTTTTCTGTGGTCCAACTATTTTCTAGTTTTGGTGCATGGACTTCTTAGAATTTACATTTTTTGGTGACTATACCTGCATAATCCTACATTTTGCAACTTCAAACACTCTATACGAGCACATCTAGAGACAAAAATAGGTTCCATTTTTTTGAAAGTGTGTTATTTTTCATCTACCTTCTAGATATATAGCCTAATTATAGGGTTGGATGGACAAAAGTGTCATTTTCAGAAATAGGGCCTTTCTTTGCTTTGTATTGCTTCAGAATTGTAGCACATTGTAAAGTTATAGATTTTTAATCCATTAAGAGGTTGGAACAAGAAAAATTAGCAGTCCAAAAAGGCCAAAATTGGCAAGTGGCCATTATAATCACACTATTGATAAAGTTCCAAAAGTATCTCTTTTGGGGGGGCTTCTTGATTTAGTGAAAAGAGGGGGTGTTCTTGGTGTTGTGTTCTCTCTTTTAATGCAATTTTCTTTCATTTTTTGCATTATGGAAAATTTTAACTCTCCTAAATTAACTCCTCATAACTATGCTACATGGTCCATCAAATGTGATATCACTTAATGCATAATGGAGTTTCTCAATATGTAGATGGCACTCTTCCTAAACCAGTAGGTGATAAAGTATCAAAAAGTGATATTTTAGCTTCGGTGGCAATGGATAGGAAAGCCCTAGGTGATATATGTTTGGGGGTTGATGAGAGGATCATGTATCAAATTAAGAAGTGTTCTACATCCAAGGGAGATTGGGATTCCCTCAAAAGCCTATATGGTAAAGTGTCTAAAGAGGATGTTTTCAAAATTGAAGATGAGCTTGTCTCCTTAGATATTAAGTCATTTGATTCTATACTGGATTTCATCATTAAGGTGAATGAACTAAGGACAAAGCTTACTAATTGTGGGAGTTCTATCAAAGATGACAGATTGATCTATCTCATACATAACAAGCTACTATTGGAGTATTCCACATTTGTTTCTTATTTTAACACCTTAAAGAATACATTAGGGTCTACTTATAAGAAAGTATCCTTTGATGAATATGTTGATCTATTGGACACAGAAGAAAAAAAGTTGAAATCAATGGGGATTCTCAATTCACCTAAGTCTAAAGCATTGGTGGCCAACAATGAGGGTTCTCAAAATTTAGCTAGACAAAATTCAAATAAAGGAAAGGGTAAGAATAAGAAGTGGAAGAAGGAAAAATTAGAGGATGCAAAAAAGACAATACTAGAATCTAATCCACAAGGCAAGTCTTCCTAAAATTCCAACAAGGAGGACAACAATAAGGAGAAGAAAAAGTGTGCTTGTTGCAAGAAAATGGGTCATGAAGAACATGAGTGTTATGTTAAGAAGATTGATGAATTGACCAACATCATGAAGAAACATAATGTTCTATTGCCTAATGCTTATAAGGATAAAGGGTCTTTTGTAGATTCAAAGGGAAAAGGGCAAGCACTCATGGCAAATTCAAATTCTTCAAAGGAATGGATACTTGATTTAGGTGGCTCATATCACATGGGTTCTTCAAAGGATGATTTTTCTTCAATGGAGTCAAAGGTACCACATATCTTTGTAGGAGATGATACAAAAATGGAAGTTGAAGGAAAAGGAAATGTGGAAATGGAAAATGGAGAGTTTCAAGATGTTCTCTATGTTCCAAACCTAAGTTCAAATCTCCTATCAATCTATCAAATCACTCACCTTAGAGATGGACATAGAGTTGAGTTCATTCTAGACTTAGTAAAGGTGCACAGTCTAAAAGATGACTCCTTGGTTGCAGTGGGGAAAGTGAATCATGACAAAAGGTTATATGCTTTCTCTCATTTTGTGCCCAAGTATCCTTCAAAGGCCTTGTTATCTCAATCAAATTCAACAATGCAATTATGGCATCAGTGGTTTGGACATCTTTCCTTCCACTATCTTTAGCAACTTTGTACAAATAGAATGGTCAAAGGTCTACCCCAAATCAACTTTTCCCATGGTGAATGTTTAATAGATTCAATGGATATGCATCTAGAAGGGAAGTTACAGAAAGGGAAGTCTTCAAGAGCACTAGTTTTTCTATAGATGGTTCACATGGTATTAGCAGGTCCTTTTGCAATCAACTAGGGTTGCTACATACTTACTTTCACTGATGACTTTTCAAGATACACTTGGGTCTACTTTCTTCATAGAAGGAATGAAGTGTTGGACAGGTTTCTAGCCTTCAAGACTCATGTTGAATAGAAATTGAGGAAATCCATCAAAGGTCTAAGAATGGACAATGGAAGCATGCATATGAATAGAAGACTTAATGACTTTTGTAGACTTGAGGGAATTGATCTTCAGACTCTGCTAGCATTCAGTCCACATAAGATAGATATAATAGCATTGAGGATCCGAACTCTTAAGTCTATGGCAAGTTGCATGATACAAGCCAAGTTCTTGATCCATCACTCGAAGTCAAATAAATTAGTAGTGAAACATTCTTAATGGGTCTCCTCATCTAGCCTTAGATGGTAAGACTCCTTTTGAGGAATGGTGTGGTAGAAAACCTATTGTGATGCACTTTAGAGTCTTTGGTTGTCTTGCATGGGAAAACATATCTTCTAGGGGTTTCAAGGCATAGTCACCTCAGCCTTGTACTTTCATTGGTTATGAAGATAGTGTGAAGGAATACAGACTATTGGATCTACAGACACATCAAATATTTTTGGAGAAGGATGTACACTTTGAGGAAAGTTCACCAAGCTTGTCCTCCAATCCTCTCCACACATCATACTATGTGGAAATTGATAGTGACACCAACAATAGTGCTTCAATAGATTCAGACACATGGGGTTCTATCAATAGTTGCAGTGAGAGGCCACTACATCAGTTATACATAGCCATAGTGATAGGTCCAACACAACAGGGTACATCTAGTCTTCCAGATATATCTTCAGTGATAGATTTGGGAGACAGTATTGATGATCTACCTCTTCTACTTGTTGTAGAAACACCTTCTTCAATTCTCATGAGGGATCCATCTGACCCTCTTGTTCATTCTCTAGATGATCAATCATTATAGGTTGAAGTGATTGTTGATACTTATGATCAGTAGTTGTAGAAGGGTTCTTCATTAGTTAAGTAGGTTTTAAAGACATCACTTATCAATGGGATTCTTTCCATGCATAGCGAAAGCATCTCATTTGTATGCTTGGCCTTGTTTCTTCTTAAGGGGAGGAACACCATTCTGTAATCTTGGATCAGCTTCATTAGAGTAGTCATTGGCAAGCATTCTTCTTTGCGGGGGGGGGGGGGGGAGCCTATCCTGTCTCTCTTCCTCTTCTTATCATTCTCTTATGTATATACTGGATGTATGTCATAATGGGGGGTCTTGATTCCTCCATCCATCCATACATTGTATGTGTTTTTCATCTCTCTTTTTGGTGGAGGGTTTTTTCGATGAGGTTTTCCCTATTTCTCTACTTTATGAGAGATTTCATATCATTATGTACATGGGTACCTAACATGGCCTAGTAGCTAGGACCCATCATTCACTTCATCCTATATTTCATAAGCTTAAGGGCATTCCCCTAAGTTGAACTTAATGGGGCATGTTGGTGTAAATAAGTATTTATTATTTACACTTACTTAAGTTTACCTAGGTTAATGCATTATTTTATTATTTATTTAGGTAAGACACTTAGGAGTTACTGTACTCTCATAGAAGTACACAATTCTATTTCAGCACATGGTGTTTACAACACTAGAGTTTTCATCATTCTTTAAGTTTTCATGTAGATAGCACAATTATTCACACTCCTAATTTAGCACATGTTGTCTACACCACTGATTTGTGTGCTACACCATTGTAGGCTTATCCTTACATCATCACACTTATTTTCATGCTTAATGGAGGATAACCCATATCTAGCAAACATGTGCCTAGTTCTATGACTTATCATGATGCTAACTTCTATGTATTCTAGAAGCTCTCTAGAGGCCTTTATATACAAGCCCTCCTAGTGTACTTTCATATGGCATATTGAAGGAATATATCATCATTCTAATCATACTCTCTCTTTGGTCTACTATTGTGCTTGTGTTTGAGTTCCTTGGTCTTGGGTGAATTTTGGCCTAAGCCAAATTCTTACACCTCCATTATCTTATTCTCATTTTTATCATTACATTAAATTATTCATATATCTCCACCTTGCCATTTATCCAATTTTCCTTATCATCTCATTACATTAAATTTCAATACATTCATCCATTTTATTAACATATTCATCATCTACATATTATTTAATTACACTAAGAATTTATTCATCTACACATTTCAAATTCAAATTACATGCACATCTACAACTATCATAAAAATGAAACACCATATGCACATCACATCATCCATGACATCGATAATATAAAGTCCATGATGAAAAGACATAAAAAACCAACACAAACACAAACATAAATTCCTACTTGACATAATCATCTATCAAAAGGTTATCATCATGAACGATACATCAGATATGTCAATACATGCCATACAAAAAGATACATAAGATCACTACCGTGTCTCACCACCTGGGCCTCCAGCCCCATCTGTCTATGTCCAATCAGGAGGTTCCTTATCACCGGGGGAACTCATCCCCTCTCAAGAAGCCTACTCTACTAAATCTATAGCCTGTGTCCCAGGAATGGATATGACCACCTAAATAGTTGTCACCCCATCTATCCTTGATGTTAGTGGTGGAGGTGGAGGCCTCAGTGCCATTGAGGCTATAAATGCCTGTACTAGACTGGTTAACTAGCTAATCTATGTCCTGATCAATCCAACTTGTACCTCCATGGAACTTATAGAAATCTCTATATTAGATGGACCCTTCAGTCTCATTGGAGGTGGAACTTGTGCTACAAATCCTTATGGCTACACCTATGAATGTACTTGTGGCTTTAAGCTCTATGCACCTATAATAGGAACTTGTACCTATGGCTTCTGTCACTTGACAAATTGCACCTTATCTAGTAGCATGGCCATGGTCTAAGCTTGCCTATCCAAACCCAAATCACATGTCCTCTTGCTCAACCCCATGCTGCTACCTATGCCTCCCCTCATTAAAATGTCATCTTTCCCACAAACTTGTCTAGGCCTATGAACTCTAGCATCCCTAGGCCTCTACATTGGATCCTATACTATGACCCTCCATTGTGGCAACACCACTACCCTACCTCTGCTCCCATATCTCCCCCATCCTCTAGCTCTACCTCTAGCTCTAAATTAGGATCTACATCTAACCCTTCCTCTCCCCTATTGGACTAATCCTCTATCCTAGGTATTTGTTCCATGGGATCTATGTACCTTTGGAACGGATGCTCTCTAAACCACTAAGTGTAGTCTCCCTCTATCCTTGCATTTGCCTCACCATCTCTCAGTGACCATCTCTGTGATTTTTCTATCATCTACATGAATGTATCTCGACATGCCTCATACTCCAATATAGGCTCCCATACTGGTCTCTCTCGTTGAAATCAAGCATAATGAGCCAATCCCTATGGCATGTCCTATCACCAACCAAATTGTCTCACTACTCTCATAAACCTCTCAATCACTACAAGAATCTGGCCAAGAAAATATCAAGGAGAAAATAAGTAAACCATCTCATCATCATCTTCAACACATGGCATTGTAAACTTGTATGGTCTCCACACAACCTCATCTAGATCATCCAACATATGTTGCTAGTACTTTGTCTTTACTAGATGGGGCTAAATGATCACACCTAAATACACATAAATGTATGACATATCCTATGGCTACTGACACACACATATCAACTAGGTAATAGAAAGATGTACCCATGTCCATATCTATACTAATACAACACCTACTGATAGTGATGCAACCCCTGAATACACCATCTAATGTAAATCATGATACAAGTGGGCTAATATGCAACTACCACATGAAAATATCTGTGGTTGGTTGATCATATCCTAAATGATATGATCCCATCCAATGAGATATCTACATCCTCACCTATTTGGTAGAAGAAATCCTCCTATCAATTTGGCTAACACCATAGGAAATAGATCATAGTGGGACATCTGGAACCATGAAACACTATCATACCTAATGCCATCATCCCCAAATACATCTCTAAATGATATCCCATCATCAGTCTAATCATAATAGACTAGATCCCCAATGGTAGGGATCAGAAGAATCCTATATAAATCCTCAAGTGTAATCGTCATCTCTCCTAGGAGCATGTGAAAAGGGTTGTGATCCAAGTGCCACTCCTTGAGTACAACTATCAATAATCCTCTATTCACCTAGAACTAAGGCATCTAAAGAAGGTATGTAAACCCAAATCTATCAATCACTTATTGATCGAATGTTGATAATCTATCAATGGACTCCAGTGGCCACAGATATAATCCTCAAACCATGAGATTTCACCCACATACCTATTTCAAAAAATAACCAAACAATGACATCAATTTTTCATCACAAGTGATTATCCTCAATCAATAAAAAATAAAAATCTAACTATTCAGCTAATGGTTCTATCTCGACCATGTTATTTTTCCTACTTTATATCTTGAGATGGACATGTTAATTCCCTACTCTATATCCTGAGAGGGATACTTTTTTCTATCTATCCACCATCGCCTGATTGATCCTACATATAACTTTATGAGACACATTCCCTTTTATTTTGATTTGTTATGTGAACAATTCTCTAGGTTGACTCCAAACTTAGCTATTCTACATCAGGATTCTATGTTACATTCTAATCAATGCTACACACATTTAAATCTACCTATCAGGACATTTTGCAATTGACCAACCTTGAAACTAGCCATATGTGCTATCAAAGAGACCAAATGTCTCATAAGGACATTTTGTCTTATTTCATACATTATTCACACCATTACACAAGGTGTATGCACTATACCATTAAAAAGCATCATCATACTAATCACATGTGCTATCTATTTATACACATACACTAAAGAGATTATAAGTGCTACAAAATTCAACATATGCACTAGAACATTAATCAGAGGCACTATTAGACTTGAATGCACTACAACATTCATCAAAAGTGCTATAGTACCACATGTATGCACTATTAAAGGTAAAAGTGTTATGAAAAGATACACATGCACTACAACCACCACATCCAATTTATCATTGTTCCTCGCTTTGGACCAACACACCCTAACTATCATATGTGCTATTCTATAGCATATATGCACTATAATACACTTTTGTATGTGGTACAACCCTTAGAAGTGCTATAAAAACCTACTGATGCACTATAGTTTGTGCCTACATGCTATTTTATTAGTTTTTGACAATTTTATATGTGCTATTTTGCATTACAAATGCATTACTAAAGGATACAAATGTGCTACAATAATTTATATGCACTAAAACAAATGTTAACTGTGTTAAAATGTGGAAATTAAGAATTTATTAGCCTCTATCATGCAAAACTTAAAAATTCGTATCCAAATTCAAAAATTCAATATCACGAAGGTTCTTAATGACTTTCTGAGGCTTTGTAGTCAACCAAACACCTATATTTGTGATGCCTCCCAAATTTGTGCTCTCATAATAGGGCCACCATCTTCATCAACTCAAAGCTCAAAAAGGTGAAAAGTCAAAAGGGTATGTAAAAATGAAATGGGTAAAAGGACTTTTGACCTATTTAGCCCTCCATTAGGGCATCTAATGACATTTCTATCCATACTCACCCCATTTAATGCCTTAAATGACTTTTCTCAAACTGGGTATTGTCCTATTTCATTTTTTTTTTATGAAAAAACTATATCATTCACATGTTTTAAAAATTAAATTAGACATTCCCATATTTCCAATCTTTTTTTCTCAATTTAATTTCTAAGGGGGCATTATTACCTAGATTACACATTAGACTAGGGCATCAAAGATTTTGAAACATCAAAACATTTTACCCTAGCCAAATTTCAACATCAAATCAAACAAAACTAGGGCATTCAAGAAAGTTATTCTAAAAAAAGGACCTTAAACATCACAATATCAAAATTAGGCATCATATCAACTTTAAATCAACAAAAACATAAAACAATCAGACATGAAATCATCAACAATCAGGCATCATATCAAACTTGAATCAACAAAACATCATTGATTAGATATTTAATCATCAAAACTTTGCTTAAAATCAAGAAATCAAGATAGTCTTTGAACTAATATGCTTTAGATATTAGCTCAAAGAGGGGCATTTGTAGACACCCTAAAATTGGCAAAGACCTAAAACAACATTGATTTTGATCAAACAACAAAAATCAAAGACAAAATTAGATAAATAAGGAAAATGATAGACTTTCAAATCAATCATGCATTAAATCACTTAAGTGATAAATAAATTAATCACCTATCAAATCCAAAAAGATCAAAGCTACTTTTAAAGAGGAAAATCAATTAATAAAATCTTCAAAAAGAAGAAGAAGGAAAAAGGTAAAGATAAAAGTTGAAAGTAAATGCAACATTTTAATAAATCAACAAAAATAATTTTATCCTCTCAAAAGTGAATTCACCTTTTTGAAATTTAAAAGAATGGAAAATCCCTATTTAGCCTCACAAAACAAGTCTGTTGGATTGTTCCTCTTGGGGTCTTACAAGATATTTTTGGTTTCACCATTACACCCAATAAAAGGTAAAATCTAGATCCTTACCCCAACTCCCTTCTAAAATCCTAAAAATAGAAGGGAAAATCAAGAGCAAAATGACCCAATTTTTAGGCATCCATAGTATAGGCATTTAGAGCTATCATTTAGCATCATTGTTGTAGAGAATTAATGCCATTTTAGCATCGTTTTGATATCTATTTAGCATTTTTTTTATCATTGTTTAGTCTTATACATGTACAAATCATATAATTTTAGTGTTATTATCTTCATATAATTGGCATATCATATAGATATACTATAGACTTACCTAGATCTACATTAATAGCATACTCCCATTCTAGAACTGTCACTAAGATGATGGTTTGAGAGAAATTTTAACAATTGTAGCTAGGGAAACATGAGATGTTTGTGGAATCTTTATTTAATAGTGATTTCTTGAGTCTATATTAGTTCATTGTTATTATGATTTCACTTTGCACTAAGATCTCATGAATACACAATTCCACCATGTACAACTAACAAATTCCTTTGCCTCTTATTGTAGTGATTATCTGGTTGGTAAAGATATTTGATAGAGATTGCATCAAGCTTAGTAAAACCTTAATTTTATATGATTCAAAGAGGTGGTGTTTGATGAAGCTTAGTAAATTGACATACAAGAAAATGTAGATCAAGGATACAAAGACAACACTTACTCCTCTTCCACTCCAAGGTAATGAAGAGAAAGGGCATGAAGATCACAAGGGTATGAAATGACAAAAAAATTGTAGAGATAAGATACTAAGATTACAAGGGTACACAAATAAAATGCAAAGATCATAAGGGCATGACAATGAATCCACACTCTTTCGCAATTGATCTCCAGCAACGTTCAAAGCTCTCCATCCTCATTTAGAACTCTTCACACTCTTTTGTGTGTAGCTCTCCATAATTGATGAAATGGGGAATGATTAATGTTGTGTTTTTTTTTCTTCTTAAAATAATGGATCAAATATCATAATTACGATGCCAACATTGGTATAATGATGACGTCAGGGATACTTGCAAAAAAAACATAAAAATCATAAACAAATTACACTACCATCACAAATTTTCATCACAATTTGACCCCAAATGTTGTAGTGAATAGAAATATTAATTTTAATTGCTAATAATAGGGCTAGGTAAGAAATGCTAGTAATGAAAGAATGACTTGTTGGAGAAGCCAGGTACAAGATTAATTTTTTTTTTTTACTCATATGAATACTAACATTTTAAATCATCTTTACACAACTATAATTAGGAAAAAAATAAACAATTCAAGTCATGAATGACATTTTCCCTGAGAACATTAACAACTCAATGTCATTCACATAAGAAGTTGATTCATATTGCTTTCTACACTCACAAATGTATGCTAAACTAAATGAACTATTCCCTATTTAACCCAACCAAATGCATATTAATCTTAGTCAACCAAACAAAGGAGCATTCATACAAGCTGACCAAAAAATAAATACATAATAAGAACATAGCACCTACAAGAGGTAGAACATAAGGTGCAAGCTCTATATGGAATAAGTAAACTACAATGAAGCTCATCTTCCATATAATTTTTTCTTACATTGGCTTAAAGGATGGACTATTCAAAAATAAAGATAAGTCCAAGTACTACGTATGAATGTGTAGAGAAGAAGAAAGGTGGCCACACATTGATGATACATGGCAAAACAAAAGTCACATCTTTTGAGAAAATGAGGATGCATGAAATTTCTTACTATAAGTACCAACCATATAATAAGAAAAGTAAAGAAAAAAGGCATGCGAGTCAGGTAGCCAACCAACACTTTTGATCACCCTTGTCAAGGAAGGCTTACAAGGCTTTGAGAACATTCACTCTCATGAAAAACTAACCAGTGAGCCATTTTATTAAACATTAGTAACAATTTATATACCATGGAAAAAATAACCATTTAATAATTAATTATTTACTTGATTGATGTGATATTGGGAAAAAGAACTTAGAATATTGCTCCAATATATATTCCTTCCATTCTTTTGTGCTAGGAATGATGCACTTTTTCCAATTCCATTGCGACCAAGGTTCTTTCATTCTTAGTGTGCTCTTCGTCTTTAATAATTTGCTACCACTGGAAAGGAGGACTTCTCTAGGTGTGCCTAAGCTCTCATTTTTGTGTACTTGGGCCTTGCCTTCTAACTTGCATGCCCACCCCCTAACATTTCTCCCTCTCTTTAATGTCCTCAAAGCATTGCCCCACTACTCCATAACTGATTCTTTTTCTTAAATGACCATATTAAGGCGAAAGGATTGTCTTTTCCAATCAGATAATTCTTACCTAATTTTCTTTTAGTTTTTAAATAAACAAAAATAAACTAAATATGAATTAAGTCAAGTGAATGTTAACATCACTATTAACAATATATGTTAGCATTACAATATATTTTAACTTGTTTTAAAACTAAATTAAATATATTAAAAAAATAATTCTACTAAATATGTTGTGGATATTCAAGAACTAGACAATGACAAGAAACTTTTTTACTAGTATCCAACATCCAACACTTTTCTGATATATGACAAGTTTCCAACCATTGTATGCCATAATAAAAAATCCTATCAGCTTAATAATGAATAGTTGAAGTAGAATTTGTTATAGAAAATTTATAATGATCTAAATAAAATTAAATTTATAATTATATAAAATTAGATATTGTAATAGTTAAACATATAGTAAACCAAAGATTAATGCGCACGCACGCGCGCGCGCGCGCACACACACACACACACACACACACACAAACACAAACACACACACGGGCACACACACACACACACACACACACACACACACACACACACACACACACACACACACACGGGCACACACACGCACACACGCACACACACACGGGCACACACATGGGCACACACACACACACACACACACACACACACACACACACACACACATATGCACACACACACACACACACACACACACAATTATTAGTATTGAATTATATTTTATATTATATTTTTGTACTATAATTTTTTATTATATTAGTTCTATATGTTTGTTTAATTTCAATTTTTAGAGATAAGAGATATCTATTTTGTAAAATGAATATTCTTTTTCTTTATGAAACATTAAAATTATTTAAGAAAATAAAATATATGGCATGCTAATATTTTTTTTGATAAATAAGTTACAAATGGCCAATTTATTGGTTTCAAAAATATTTACATATTTATATAACCTTGTTCAAGTGTAGGCACCATGGGGAAAAAAATGGCATGAAGAAAATCTCAGTGTAGCTCAGAACCGAAGTCCTATATATGTATAGTTGCCCAAAAATGGAACTTGAAGAGGGAATTCCCTCTTTTACAAAGAATTTTTAGAGGGCATACCTCCTATTATAGTGAATTTAAATTATGTTAACAAAATTGAGTGGTTCCTCCTTTGAACATTTACATTATTGATTGAGAGCTAAAGAATGAAAAGTGGAGTTTCATTCTTGATGATTGGAGGAAGAGAGCTTCAACTAGAAGATACTTTCTAAGATCAAATCCATTTGCAAAGTACAAAACACACAAAAACCCAAATATTTCTTTCCCTACAAAAAGTTAGCTCAATAAAACCCAGCCCTGAATAATCAATTCTTTAAAACATGTTGAATCCAAAAGAAGACTTTGAGAGGGGCTAGTTGAAGGGCCTTCCAAAGGTATTAAACTATAGTATATCCAAAAAAATATTTTATTACAAAATATAGGCAAAATTCCCCTCTGCACCATGCAACATGGAGCAAGCCAAAATCTAAAATAAAACTAGCAAACCATAAACCATGATGAACCTTTCACCAGTCTAGTCAACCTATTACTAGGGTTAGAAAAGAAATAATTCAACTTCTATATAGTTCATTAATATTATTGAGATAAGAGATTAAAATGATCATTTCTAGTTCCATGATACTAAGTTACCATAGATTAAAGGCCTTGGAGATCAAGGAATTAACTAGGCTGGTGTTAAACCAATAGAAAAACCTAACCTTGCCTAGCTTCAGAATGAGTAAAACTTGAAAAGACATGAACATCATTGTGAAAGAAATTTTTTTAAGAGAGCCCTTAACAATTTTTAAAATTTCTCTATTCTTGAACCAAAATTGATAACATTGAGACATAAAAGAATAAAACTAGTAATTAACATTCCCATTAAAAATATATATCTCATTTATGAAGGTTAAGTCTACTTGTAATATACCAAATTTAAACTACTCTCCAAACCACAAGCATATTATAAAGTTATTTTAAAAAAATTTCAATAAGTCTTTTAGTAGAGAGTCAAAGCTTTGATATTAGTTTTTCAATATCAACCATTCTAAGGGATATTATATGCATTAAATATCAAAATTAAATTGCAAAGACTATTAATCCTCAAAAGCTTCACAAAGGTCTTCAGTAGTAATTCTTAGGGACCTCTCATGTAGAATACCTTGCTCTCCAAATTTGTGCTCCAACCAACCTAGATCAATGGGGTCCAAGATAGAAAAGAAGTAAAGGAGAAACCTAATATTTCTAAGGTAGACCTCCCTGTCTTCGTAGAAGCTTGCCAACTCTTCTGTGAAAATAATCAGATAGGTTGGGATAAGTTCACCCCTAATATAAATAAAATTGTAATTAGTTTCATGGTGAATAGTAAGGTCCCCTCTAATATTTATTAGGATAGTGTCAAGATCTCCCAATAAATGTTCATCAAATATTTCACAACAAAGACTAACTATAAGCTCATTGTCTACATAGAAATGACACACTATAGCTATGAACATCGAAATGATGTTTGCATTAGAACATAACCTATTTGGATAATTGATATATTGGGTTCTTAAGAACTCAAGATCGACCCTCCAAATTACCTTATTCTTGATAGAAGAAAACTGCATAATTCTTTCAATCTTATTGGGCTTATTGAAAGGCATGAGCTAAGGAGGAGAAGTAAGCTTAATAGGGGTATCCATGATTTTAGTATGCAAAAGAGATCAAAATCCCTCACTAAATAGAGAAAGGAAAGGGATGCTCAACATTTCAAATTTATTGGGTGAATAAGTGCAATAAAGGCTCACACAAAGAATGAAGTAATGCATGCATATAAAGTACTTGCCACCCTACTTAGGCATTAAATTATCATATTTTGGAAGTACATCCAAGATTAAAATTTCATAAGAAAATATTTATATGGATGAGCAATAAAAGAAAGAGAAGTTGAATGAGGAATTTCAAGAATGAAAATAAATACCACCATCATCATTAGTAGCTATCGAATAGTCTTTACGAGCCAAGATCAATAAATGATATGATAGGACATAGTTAGGATGAATGGGAAATTTGTCCCCTAAAAATAAAGGTCCAAATTTGAAATATAATTGGATAAATCAAACTCAAATAAAAATGATAGTGATAGAAGGTGAAATAAATAATAAAGAACTAAGTTAAAGACATAAAGTTACACACAAGATAAGGGTGACGAGGAGAATATTGATAGTGGTTAAAAATTGAGTGAGATATAATGAAGGATAAGAGAGAACCTAAAGATTTACCCTACCTATAATCAATCAAATATCTTAGTAATTGTATATATACTTGATGCTGCTAATCCATTGAAGATGATTTTTTATACAAAGGGGAGAACTTGAAAGTCCCTCATAATATCACTTAGGCTTGGTGAGCACTTTGACCAAATGCTTCGAGTGATACTAGTCTTATTCAAGCCTTGTGCTCCTTCATTTTCTAACTCATTTGCCAAGGTATTCTCTATAGATGCAGTTAATTGTAGTTTATTTGAATGATTGAAGGATCTCTAATGCTTTTTCCAATAGATATTTTAGTTTCCAATTAGGCCTAGATCCCTTATAGAGGGAATTAATTATGATTGTTGAATCCTCTTTAATTTCAATGTATTAGAATTTGAAAATTGAGCATAGCTACATACCATTCACAAGGGCTTTTAAATTTTCCTCATCATTAGATGTAGTGCCAATATATTTATAAAAATTTATCAGGATGTCACCTCTATGATTTCTAATACAACATCCAATTCTAGCAATACCTGGGTCCCCCTTGAGAAGCTCCATCAAAATTTATTTTCACCCAATCTTTTTGGGGAGGGGACTAGGCACACTTATCACTTTCACTTTTTTTCTTCCTTTTCCCAATAAAGGAAAGAAGTTTGAGTCCCTCACACCTATTTCACATAGAACCATCCCATTGAGTCATGGCTTTATTGGATCCTCTATTACTACACACCTTACTATTGATAACATCAATGATTAGGGTTCCTACTTTAGCAATAAGTTGTTGGTAATCCATCTTCAAGTTCCTAAATATCCTACTATTCCTTTCCTAAGGAGATATTATCCATAATTCCTCGAATATGCTTTATTTATTCAAAATAAGCTAAGATAAGAGGAGGAACTAGATGGAGTTAGGAGTGGCTAATTTTCAAGAAATATTGTTGAAGAACTAGTTCCAACATGAGCTAGTGTAGTGACCATTGACTAATAGGTGGTTGGGATCCTCCTCTTCTTTTTCATAGAGTGGACAACAAACATGGCCTTCATAACCCATTTTTCTAAATTTATTGGAGGTTGGGATTTTTTCTTGAAGAGCAAGCCAGAAGAAAACTCATGCCTTAGGGAAATAAAGGGTATCCCAGCACACGATTTGAGATAGCTCCTCCTTAGGATGATTACTTCTCTCCATAAAGAAGTTGTAACCTTCTTTTATTGTGAACTCCCCTAATTTGGAGCTTTCCTAAATTAATTTATCCTCTCTACTTAATAAGAAGAAGGTCCTATTTTCGAGGATACACATAAGAAGATTCATATTTGATTGAGGAACACCAAGTTTTTGGAAGGTTTTCCAATACTATCCCCTTGGATATGTATCTTAAACCACATAGTTACATAGGAAAGGATTCCGTGCTTCTTCCAAGGCTTCTATGCTTGTGATAAAGTTACCTATTTTATTGATAATAGGATATCCTTCCCAAGTATTTGTCCAAAATCTCACCTTATGTCCTTTCCCTACTTTCCAAATGACCTTGTCTGAGATGATAAACTTGTATTAAAAAAAAATTCCAAATACTCAACCCCATTTGGGGTCTAAGAAGACTTAGGGGATCATTTGGGTCAAGGTATTTCCTATAAATAATTCTATCCCCCTTTAAATGTGGGTTCCTAAATAGTCTCTGCACCAATATTTCCACAAGAACTAGGGCATAATATTTGATAATTCTCATCCCAAATCCCCCATTTGATTTAGGCCTATAGACCTTATCTAGGCCATTAGTGGAATTTTATTTTTGTTATCAAATCCTTTCCAAAATAAGCTTCTAATTTTTTTGTTTAAAGTGTCTCTATTTTGGGTAGGCAAACTAGAGATTGAAAGGTGGTATATAGGTATACTAGTTGGAACTGATTTTCGTAGAGCAAGTCTCCTTGCCAGAGAAAGACATTTTACTTTTCATAATTGAATTATTTCTTTGAACTTAATTATTATATTATCCCAAGTTACTAATTTTTTTCTTCCCTTCTCTAACTAGAAGCCTAGGTATTTACAAGGAAAAGTGTCTATTCTAATATTGAGGGCTTTCCCTATACTTACTTCTATAGAAGGACTCATGTCGAAAAAGAAAACTTATGATTTGGCCAAGTTTATCTCTTGACCTCAAACTTCCATATAATTATTGAGAATACTTTTGATATTCTCTACTTCTAAAATGATGGCCTCTCCATAAAGCATTGTGTCATTGATAAATTGCTGATAGCTAGTTGGTTCATCCTCCCTTGCTGGATGAATTCCTTTAAGCATATTGTTAGAGAAACTAGTTTTGAATTCTCTTCCTAGGTCTACTAATATTAAGATAAACAAGAAAGGAGATAAAGGTCTGCTTTCCTTAGTCCTCTTAAAGGAGAAAAAAAATCCTTTTAGGGCCCCGTTTACAATAACTGAGAATTTAGGGGTAGAGATGCATTCAAATATTAAGTTGACCAGAGGTTTAGCAAAGCCATATTCTTGGAGACATTTATAGAGAAAGTACCAATTAACTTTTTCATAAGCTTTGCTATCCAATTTAATAAGCATTTCAAGTTTTCTTGAAAGTTGTAAAGAGTGCATAGTTTCTTGAGCTATCTCCACCCCATCATAAATTGATCTTCTAAAGAAAAAATATCTTTTTTCTTCACTAATGAGAGAGGGTAAACAAATTTGAAGCCTTCTAAGTATGGGTTTTTTAGTAGTTTATACACTATGTTACAAAGAGCTATAGGCCTATAATCTTTAAATCTCGTAGGAGATTACTTTTTAGGGATTAAAGCCAAGAAGGTGTGATTAAATTCCTTGAGGAGCCCTCCTAAATTATATACTCCTTCCAAAGCTTCTATCTTGATTCATTTGATTTAGAACCTTTTCCAATTCTTAAGTAAATTTTTCCAAGAGTATTTTATTTTTCTTTGGGGATATAATATTAGGAATGTTTTTAAGGAACTCTTGTTGATTTGAGGATTTTTTATTAAGAATATTATTAAAGAAAGAGGATGATTTATTTGCTACCTTTGAGGGAGTTTCTAAGAAATATCCATCCTCAGTTTGGATTCTAGTAATCCTATTCTATGCCCTGTGAAGCTTTGTGCTATTGTGATTTTTTGTTTGTGTTTTTGTCTCCTCCTTTAAGTCTACTTCCAGTAAACATCTTCCTTGGATAGAATTTCTTCTAATTTTATCTTTAGATTTTTATTTTTTATGGTTTTAAAGATCTTCTTCCTTGTCTATCACCATGAATTCCAAGTTTACCTATTCAAGTTATAATTCTACTTCCCTCTTTTGATAAAAAAATATTTCCAAATGACAATTTATTCCTTTGAATGAGGTAGTTCTTAATGATTTTTACTTTTTAAACTACTTTATACATTTTGGATCTTGAGACCCTTGCTTCCCTCCACCAAAGTTCTAGTAGGGGTAGAAAAGAGGGGTTAAGAAACCACATTTGTTCAAATTTAAAAGAATTTATGATGGGGATACTCCCATAAACATATTTAGGAGAATAGGGAAATGATTAGAAGCAGAGAAAGGTAAGGTTCAAAATTAAGAAAGGAGGTTTGATTTGAGAAGTTACCTCATGAAAATAATCTATCTAATCTTTCTGGTATTTGACTAAAGCCTTGTCTTCTATTATTCCAAGTGAGGGAGTTGTCTATTGAGGCTACTTCCATCAAGGATTTGGTTCTGTTCCAGTTATTAAAATATCTAAAAGTTTGAGGAAGTTTTGACAATCCTCCTCTTTTTTCTAAAGTTGAGGTTATTGCATTAAAGTTACCTCCTAGAACATATAATTGGTTAAGGGATTGAAGATGAATGCTCAATTCCTACCAAACATTTCTTTTATCAAAGGAAAAGATGGGTCCATAAATATTAAAGAGTGAAAAAACCAAATTTTTACTTAGATCCTTAACTTGAGCCAACATCTAGTATTCTTATGCATTAATAGGGGAGATGCTGTAGCAGTTGATGAAAGTCAACTTCACATCTTACCAAGACCACTTGGATGCAAATAAACTACTAAAGAGAAACTGAAGAAGGAAAGCTAGGACTTGGAGAATCTCAATAGTGTGAAAGAAAATATATTTCAATAATGAAAAATGAAATTGATGTACAATATGATATGATATTACAATAGGAGAGCTTGTTTATAAAGGCATCTGCAAATCTTCTAGAACAAGCTAGAAAGTACTAGGAGATAAGCATGACAACTAAGCATACATCCACAAAAGGTGGATTACCCTCCAAGTAGGTGAAAGGATAAGTATGACAAAGTAGGAACAAACTCCCATGTTGTCAAAAAATCCTAAATGACAACTAATAACTAAATGCATTTATCCTAAGTAAACTTAAGTAAAGTGTAAATAATAATAATAATAATTTACACTAACACCCCCCCCTCAAGAGAAACTTAGGGGAATGAATTTAAGCTCACAAAAGCTATGATGGAATGCATAGTGGGTCTTGACAATGAGGCCATGTTAGGTACCCATGTAAAAATGCAAAGAAATGCAACCTTTGAAAATAGGGAAAGAGGGAAAACCACATGGGAAAAACCCTCCCCCAAAAAGAGGTAAGCACAAACATGTTGAAAAAACATGAAGGAAGGAAGGTCTAAACAAGACCCCCCAAGGACTACTTTTATAATCTAAATCATAGACCTAAAATGGCTCAAGAGACTCTCAAAACCATAAGTACAACCCAACCCCCCATGAGAGATAGAAAAGACACCAAAGCCCTCCTAGAATGATGAAGCCCCTAGAGAAAGAATTGAACTAATGAAACTCCAATGCAGAGGAAACAAGGGAACAATATAGGTGAGCCTCTAAATGAGAGGGAAAACTAGAAGGCCTAGTTGATGCTTAAAGGAGAAAGTATGAGGATCCTAAAAGGGAATCCCTAAGGTAGGTATGATGACAATGTCATGAATATTAACTATAGAATTTGCAATAGTTGCACCTGGAGGCTTGATGAATGGAGCTAGAGGATTAGGTAAAGTAGAAGAAGAATCCTACTAAAGAGAAAAGACCTCAACTAGATGTGGTGTGGAAGTCAAAATAGGGATCTCAAGAACAATAAAAAGGTTCAAGCATCCTAACTGCACCACATGATGCTACTGTGGAAGAGAAGTGTTCTTCAACAATGGAGATGGTGGACCAAAGTGTGAGAAAGTGTAGAGATAGGTGGAAGGATCAATTGCACCTATAGAAATAAGACCTCCTATTGTGTGATCTTGAATGAAGACTAAATTTTTAGTGAACTCAATTGTCTTCCTTGATCCACTGTGTGTAACTTGAGAAATTGAGAGAAGGTTTGCCGATAGAGATGGAACATATAATACATCCTTGAATATACCATCTTGGATGCAAATCAAACCTTTCCCATAGACTAGTAGGGAAGTGTTATTCCCCATGAGAATATGAGGAATGGAAGAAGCCTTAATAGTGGAGAAAACACCTTGAGAAGATGTCATATGGTGAGAAGCATCTGAATCCAGTATCCAAGGCACTTGTGAAGGGGATATAATGGATGCTCGTAATGCATGACCTTGTCCAAAATCTGATGTAGAGGTTAAATATATGGAATAAGACTGAAAGGAAGACCCCTATGAGGTAGAAGAGGATGGATTTGAAACATTTCTCTTCTAAAGAAGAGCTTGAAAATCTACAATTTGTTTCTCATAGCCATCAAATCTCTTCTAAAAACAATATTCCTCATCATGAGATCCCTTTTAACAATAGGAATGGGTAGGAGTCTTAGTCTTCTTTTTCTCCTTCTTCTTAGAAGAAGAGGATGGACTAGTAGAGTGTTGAGAAGAGTAATGAGATATCTAGTTTGACTTTTGCTCCTGTGTATCCTTGGCAAGCAACGGTTGTGACTGTGAACCTGTAAGTGAATCCATCTAAGTGATCTTGGAATATTCCTTGTTAGTCGATCAAAAAATGTCTCAAAAGAAGGTATCTAATGTTTGGTACCCTAGGCATCCAGAGTGGAGTATAAAGTGGAAGAAAATATCTAATACTATCTTCACAACTTTGAGAGTGTAAAAAAAATACACTCATTATCTATTTTGTTTTTCCCACATCCTTGCAAAATTGTACATAGAGATTTGAACTTCATAAAGAAGTCTTCAATGGTGGAGAAGTTGGTAGGTGTCAAAGAAGTCAACTTTGTATCAAGTTGAAGTGCTCTGAACTCATTCACTATGCCAACAAAGTGTGGAATTTTTTTTAGATAACTTGTGGAGTGGTCAAACCATCCAACTGAAATAGTAGACTATCTGAGATGTTCAGTGCAATCAATCCCATGGATTCATCCATTTTTTTTATGGCTGGTTCTTATCTAGACATGACCATAAGCCTTGCGACATGAGAAGCCTAGTCATTTGTGCTTTCTATGTGTGATAGTTGTGTGGCATGAGCCAGGTTATAGAAGGATCTAACATTGAGAGAAGAAGATGGAAGTAGAAGTGTCTTATTCTAAAGTAAATTAGAGAAGAGAAAATGCCCCCCCACAATGTATAAAGATATCCCTCAAATACTAAAGAAAACAACTATAGAAAGCACAAAAACTGAGAAAAGAACTTGGATTTTAGATGTAGAGAAGGAGGAAACTAAAGCCTCTACTTCAATGCCAAAATTGGGAGCTCAAATGAACTCAAAAAAAATGAAACTAGTATGATTGTCTTCATCTTTGAACCAGCTTTTTTCTACTTCATTTAGATTAGAAAAAGACCTCAATATGCTCAAGTTATGGCCAAAAAACCAATTGCTCTAAAAGACAAGCTCACTAGAAAATTATAGTCATGGGAAAAAATTTAACAATTGTACAGCCATCAACTGCCTGTCACTAAAAAAAAATAGCTAACAAAAAATGAGGTTAGCTACTATGGAGTGACTCAGAAGTTGGACATAGGAGTTGAAGCCAAATGCACAAGCTAGAGCCAAATGTAAGAGCTAAAGCCAGACACGGAAGCTATACATGGGAGCCAAAGCCAGACACAGAAGCTAGATGTGGGAGCTGGATGTAGAAGTTGGATGTAGAAGCCAAAGTCAATTGCAAGAGTTGGACATAGGAGCTAGAATGTAGAAGCCAAAGCCAATCATAGGAGTCAGATGTAGGAGCGAAAAGTGCCCTAAAAAATGTAGTTCCTCTCGATTGAAAAAAAAATCACAAACAAACTAGGGTTTGTGTCTTCAAATCATGGCTTCAAAAATCCTTCAAATTAGGAAGTAGTAGGGAGACTCTGATACCATGTAGAAGTTGATGAAAGCCAACTTCATAGCTTTCCAATATCACCTACATGCAAATAATCTACTAAAGATAAACTGAAGAAGGAAAGCTAGGGCTTGGAGAATCTCAATAGTGTGAGAGAAAATATATTCCAACAATGAAAAATGAAATTTTTGTACAATATGATATGATATTACAATAGGAGAGCCTATATATAAAAGCCTCTAGGAAGCTTCTAGAACAAGCTAGAAAGCACTAGGAGATAAGAATGACAACTAAGAATACATCCAAAAAATGTGGATTACCCTCCAAGTAGGTGAGAGGATAAGTATTACAAGGTAGGAACAAACTCCCATGTTGTCAACAACTCCTAGATGACAACTGATAACTAAATGCATTTATCCTAAGTAAACTTAAGAAAAGTGTAAATAATAATAATAATTTACACTAAGTGATGCTAATATTTGTGGGGGGTTCCATAAGAAGGCCAGGCACCCTAAGGCCCCCTCAGCTGGATTCCCTAGATATGTCTAAACCCCAATTTCTTTTTAAATTTAGATAATTACTTTGTACTTAATTTAGTTTATTGTATAATGATAATATTAGTTTTTTAAAATTAAGACATCACTTAAGAAGGTGTTATTTGTTAGGGGCATTGAGACCCCTAACGTTCTAGGATATAACTAATATGGCCCCTTGCAAAGACTCTTCCCCTTCCTTACTTCAAAAAGATCAATTAATTTTTTCTACCCTTCAACTTTTGCTGCATGAGATCAAAGTTCATTCAAATACTTCCTCTTTTTTTTGGAAATTCTTTCCAAGTTTGGACATGTTATGAGGAAATTTAATTGTTCCATGCCTCTAGTTTTGTCTAGTTCCTCCAATTCAAGAAGCTCAACATGAAGACCTTCCATAGTGTATCCTTCTCCTCCTAGGGAAAGAAATTGATCAATGAGAAACTATTTTTAAAGATCTAAGACATCCTTAACCATATCTTCTGTAAAAAAATTGACGAGGTCCTCTATTAGTCTTTCATAAAGAACTTCTTTCTTGTCCCTACTTAACCTTTCATGAGAGGATCCTCTACTATTACAGTGGAAGGAAATGTCATTAGAAGAGGAGATATGAGACCCATCTATGTACTTATTTTGATCCCCCATGTTGAGGGGTTGATATAGTAAATCTTCCATAGAAGCTATAGCTAGGATCTTATCAAGAATATAAATCCCCATATTATTACCATCATTCATAGAATGAGGAGGACATCCTCCATCATTAGAAATGTTATTCCCCCTAATAATAGAAAATCCTCCCTTAGAAGGATTTAGAGAAATATAAAATCCCATATTAAGGCCTTCAATTGGAGGAAGATGGACATAGGATGACAAAATCCCATTTAAAGCTCCACCCATTTAAAATCCCATATTAAGGCCTTCAATTGGAGGAAGATGGACATAGGATGACAAAATCCCATTTAAAGCTCCAAATTGTCCATATTACCAGGAGAGGGGGTTAAAGGAGAGATCACCTTAGGAGAGGTTTTACTAATCTTCATCCAATATTCCCCATACAAATTGATCCTATGGAAAGAGTCTTTAGAAACATGATTATTAGAGTTAGTTGGTGACCATAATAGATGACCTTCAAAGGTTCCCATGAAAATATCTAGATTAAGATAATATATAGTTATTCATGATTATCCTAAGATGTTTAAGAGAAGAATAATTAATATAAATATCAACCAAAATTTTGACATCTATACAATTTAAGAAGCTTTCTTCTAAACCTTTAAAACCACCCAAATAATCACCAATGTTTCAAAAAATGCTCTCTTGGAGAAGCTCAACCAAAATGTTTTTGAATAAGATCCATTTCATAATTTAATGATTATTAAAAAATTTAGTATTAAAATTAGGTACCCATTTAATGAATTTTACATTTTGGCCCTCCAAAAAGAATGGGCCACCACAAAGTAGTTTATCTCTAAGTTCTTTAGATTTAATATTGATAAAGAGCATATTATTGGATAGGTTATAAATACTTACATGGTCACCCAACATTGAAATCATTCTTAACACTAGCTTTTTAGGAAGGGGGCTCAATCCAATCCATTTGGCAAATAAACTCTAAGATTCACACTGTTTCCAGAGTTTCTCTGTATTTTCATTGTTGAGGATTAGGGTTTGAATTTCCCCTTGTCTATCTATGGGAGAATTTGTTATTGGAGGGGGGGGGGTGTGGTGGAGGGGGGGAGGTGGGGCTACCCATTTGGTATTTTGATTTAAAGGCTATTTAAAAAAAGAGGGTTAGATACCTCATCAACCCTTTATCATAAGATGAACTTCCCATTCTATGCCCTAAGGGAACCAAAACAGCTCTAGTAGTAAAAGTAGGGGTTGAAGTCAAGACCATCAAAAGATTATTATTCCTAGAAATCCCTAATTGGGTGTCTAATATTATAGGAGCCATTAAAATTTTTTCAAATTATTTTTTCTACAAGGCACAATTATTTAGGTTGCCATGTTGCTGACCCCTAGATCCTCCACTGAAGTAGGAGAATCCTTCTCCAATGCAACAAATGAATTCCTCATAGGAATTGATGCCTTGGTCAAGACATGAATAGTCTTGGGAGCCCATGCAATAGCTATATTTCCTTAAGGAGCTGAAGGGGCATAGGAATAACTTCCTTCTAGGGTAGAAAATAGTTATCAAGGAGCAACATATTTTTTTGATCTTCTCTTCACTCTTTTTCTCGCATGTGTAAAATTTAGTAATAGGAACATCATATGTGAACTTCTTGAGGATAAAACTATTAATGAGGATAATGGGGAGGTGAATATTAGTAGAAGAATTATGTTCCTCCACATACCCAAATTGAAGGTGGATGCCTCCCTTCATGTTGATACTTGGCTTTATAAGGAGACCATCTCCCTAAAGAAAAATGTTAGATATTTGTAGGACAACCTCAAAAATGAGAAAACTAAAAGAATTGAGCTAGAAAGTAAAGTTGGGAACATCCTAGAGAAAATCATGGCCTATGAAGCAAGGCTAAGGAAATTGGTTAAGGACAATAGACAACAAATGGACATGGTTACCTCTAGCATATGTGTGGTGGCAGTGAGTATTGATAGGAGAAGTAATGAGGAAATCATCTCCCCTATGGTTGCCCATTTGATTGATGGCCCAAGCAAGAGGACAAGGTAGAGCACAAAAAGGGACATTGAAGCTAATCCTAGTTCAACTATTGAAGACTTCATTCAAGAGGTTATCAATATTGGTAAAGATGAGAGTAAGGAAATGAAGGAGCTGATGTAAGTTTGCTATGTTTTATTGCAGGTTCTAATTGCTGGTTGGGATTTTTGGTCCTGACTATTTTTGTTGGATGTTTTGTAGTTTTTCTTTTCTAGCTTTATACTATATGTTTGATTGTATTTAGGTTCCAAGTCCTTGTAAAACTTAGTTTTATGTCTTGTTTCCATTCTTTTAGGTTCTAGGTCCTTGTAAAACCTGGTGACTATTATCTCATTTATCTAGCTTTTTGGTGATTGTATGGGGTTTCACGTCCCCTCAAAACCTATTTTAACCATAATCCAAAAAATAAAAAATATATAAAAGTTAACAAAATAAATAAATGATGATGTATCATATGATTTTAATACAAATAATTGATATAAATTTTAAATTGAGCTAATCTAGTTTTGACATAACAAGTAATTATTTATAGAAGTAAGAATAGATTGAAGGAAAAATAAGAAAATCCATTGCAAATTGTTTTTGGAGTGAAAATAATAATATCTAATTCCAATGGTACATATCTACATTTATAAGTAATTTTTGAAAATTATGCTATAAAAACTACAATATGGAGGGAGCTCAAAAAAAGGGGTCCCATAAGACCAAATGAATTGAACTAGCTATCATTGAGAAAAATCATATTTAAGAATCTATTCAATTGATGAAAAATATGTAGCCTTTAGAAATATGAAAATGAGGAAAACATATTTGAATACAATTGGTTGATATGTATTAAACTAATTCTTAATCATGTGAAGTGAATGCAATAGTACTAGCCTATGCCAAGTACAATAATAATCTAGTATGCATGATTTATGTTACACTTGTATTTTTATTCATCCTTAAAGTCAATTGTTTAAGTTTGGGGAGTGCCTAAGTTGAAGTTGAAGTTGAACCTTTGGGTCAGTTCAAGTTTCATCACTAGCTCAAAATGTTAAAAGCAAGCTAGTCATTCTCCTAGTTGTCAACCTTCCTATTCATATATGGGAAAGTTGATGTTGATGTTGAAGCTTTGGGTTAGTTCAAGTTCAAGTTCAAGTCCAAAGTTCAAAATTGGGCCAACAAGTTATCAAAGTTCTAGGTTTTGGCATGCAAGATGAAATTCAGAACTTTGAGGTTCTAGCTTTACCACAAGAAAGAAATTTTGGAAGTGGATGGCTAGACTCTAGTCCTTTGATCTATCTATTCACATATGCTAGAGTTGTACTTGAACTTTGAACCACAAAGTTCAAGTTCAATTTCAGAGTTCAAAAGGTCACATTGTTATGCATAAAATACAAAGCAGATCTGATGTTATAAGTTGCATGAGAGTCCAAGATCCAAGGCTAGAAGGTGGTGGTGGATAATGAGATGTACAACAAGGAAGCTTCAACATGTGATTTATGTGTAGGTATTGGTGCATATACTATTATAGTTTTAACATAGCCTATAACCACAAATTTCTATCAGCAAAAAGAAACCAATAGTCATGTTGCAGGGAGCATAAAGTTTAATCCCACCATTGGATTTTTCCCAATTTTTGATATGTTGTAGAAAATAAAGTTTTCTAAATCTTCACTAGAGATATCTTCAAAATTTGGCCAAGGTCAAAAGTTATAATGGACTATATGTGAGTCTATCAACATGCCAACAAATAAAAAATGTGTTGTAGTTAAAAAAATAGTCATGTTTTAGGGGCCAAATTTTGTAATCCAGCTATTGGATTGAGCTAAATTTTGGATATTATTGAGGAATCCTATTTATCTAAATTATTTCCAAGCTGTTTTGAAAAATTCATCACGGATCAAAAGTTATGACTCTTTAAGTGTAGTAGTATATAAATTACCAATGACAGTCACAAGATTATGACATCAATTTGTTACCAGCATATGCCACCTGTCCAAGAATGCACATGGTGTTGGTGTTTTAAAACTACTAAGAAAAAAAACTCTCAATACCAAAATGATATGACTCACACAATATAAGGATTAGCCAATTCATATTAACAATGATATGTGCAAACCATTTGGACCCAACTTCAACAAAACCAAGGGTGGTTTTCTACTCTTTAGGCTCTACAAAACTAGGGTGCATATACCTAGGGATGATTCAAAATTGGGAAACACTATATGAGAATTATTTTAGTTTCATTCTGATTCTCATCTCAAATCCTCAAATACATGCATAATTCTTGACAATTTGATAAACACATTCTATATAACAGATCTAGCCAAAATTCTTCTATAGGTTTGTACGTGTTCTCAACAATAGTGGCTAATTGAAGCTAAAACATTCCATGCAAAAAAGTACTAGCCAACTTTGAAGATCTTTAGGAAATAAAAGTAAAATTGATTACAATTTTGCATTTTGAAAACCATTTATGAGATATTTCTGTTCCAATTGAATCAATTTGACCAATGCCTAATCCATTAGGGTTCAGAGTCTACTACAAATCCATAGATCTAATTTTTTGCATTACAACAAATATTATCATCAATTCTTATCATAATTCATCATTCAAAAAATCCTTCCTACTACTGTAGCAACCTTATCAAATTCACCAAAGATTTTACTTAATCCATTGAACTAATAGCAGTGGTGAATAGAAATACAACCTAACTAGATTGCATTCAATTGTACAGGCCTTTACTCATACATTATCAAGATAACCAAGTGATCAAAAGGAGACAAAATTCAGAAAGAACTAATGTGGGGACAACTCATAATTTGTATTCATTTTCTTTGAAAATTGTATACATTTTCAGTAAACTTAGAATGACCTTAGGAAAAACATAGAGATCATTCTATATTAATGTATTCTTAGGATCTAATAGAGATAATACATCATCAGACTTGCTCAAACATTGGACTGAAAACAAACTAAGTATATCACCTAGAAAAAATAGAAACCAGACCCTTTCTCTAGCCCTGGAATCTCACTTATATAGTGTGAGATGCAACAAGCTTTAGGCTAAGAGAAATTGATAGGTGTCTTTTACAAGAGATATTTACATACAACGATCATAAAATGACAAAAATGTGAGTAACAGAAAGACTTATACATCAAACATTCCTTTTGTGGGCCCCTTTCTGTTACATCCCTTGGAATTGACAAAGTACAATGATTTGATTCTTCTATCAATCTGATTGCTCAAAATAAGTAACCATGAGGCTTGAAAGTGATGTGTCCTCTTTAGTTACCTACAAGTTTACTTTCACTTGGGGACTTTCTCTGTCTTCATCATCAACTATTAAAGTAAAAATTACACTTGCATAATCTTCTACCTCGTTATCTTCTAACACACTAATACATTTGGTACCAAATTGCAACGGTAGTGCCGTTGCAATTTTTTTGTCACAAACTTATCGTCGTCGCAATTGCAACGGTACTGTGGTTGCAATTTTTTTGTCACAACCTTGTTGTCGTCGCAATTGCGACGGTCTACCACCACAATTGTGACAACAACAAGGTTGTGATGAAAAAATTGCAAAGGCACTGCTGTTGCAATTTGGTACCAAATGTATTAGTGACATCTACTCTATAGACATGAACTTATCTTTCCACTCATTATAAGCAGTGTCATCTAGCCAATCACAACTTAAGACTTCTCTTTGTAGAGTTATCAGGAAATTTGCAATTGCCTCCATATTCGCTAGATCTTTTGTGATGGTGTTGTAGAATAACTGCACTTTTACTAGCTCTTCATTTGTCTTTGCCCACAATAAAGGACCAGTCTCATTAATGATTTTATTCATCCTTTCAAAAATAATTTCATCTAATTCTCTTTTCCACTCTTCCTTTTCCTTCACTTTATCAATGGTCTTTAAAGCACAAGGAAATAAATCAAACTTCTCTACAATATACTTGGAAAAAAAAAATAATTAATCTTTTTTGAAAAGAATCTTATTTTTCATCAAAACCTTGCAATTTATTTAGCAAATCAAAGATCTATTCTATTTGATGACATGGTAGTTGAATGACAGATATACACATAGTAGTGATATCTTTATTCCTTTCTATCCATTTTTGCATAAGGGGTTTGAAACTACCCTCATTTTTCTTCAATTCATCCCTGATGGTTGCAATTTGTGATAACAAATGGAAAAATGATGTCCATTCAATTCTATCTACCAAATACATGACACCTTGTCTCAATTTTTTCTTCATACTAATCATTTAGTTCCACATGCAATGCATGTAATTTATTATTTTCTTCCTCAAATTCCTCTATAGTGTAGAACTGTGGCCTTTCTAGGGTATTTGGTACTTCAACAATTGGAGTTGATTTAAAAGGCTCAATAGGGTCTGGGGGGGTATACAATCCTGGGTCTACTAGATTCTTCTACTTTTCTTTTCCCCAGGGTTTTCTCCATTTGAGATATTTTGTTTTCTAATGATTGTATTTGCATACCCCTTTCCTCATATGCTTTCAAAACTTCTTCAAACCTAGCATTGAGTTGGGCAAATCTATCTTCTTCCTGGCTAGATACAACACTACCAAATTTTAACGTTTCTAAGGTCATTCCTATTACCTTCTTATTGCCTACCTCACTAGCCCTGAAAACTATCAATGTACCAGTATGCTTTGTAGTGGAAATTTCCTACATCCTGGTCTTATCCCTTGTTTCAATGGACCAAATAAAAAGAACCTGATGATCATCACTAAATTTGACTCCTCTATGAGCCTATAATACCTCTTCTTTAGTTTTAAATTAGATGTCCTTTTGCTTCCTTATTGAATAAAAAACCATGGCATTCACTATATCCCATTCTAGCAAAATAAGGACTTTTGACTATCTAATTACTTGCCTACTAGCCTTAGGGGTAAATTGAGAAAAATCATTCAAAAATTTAGACTTTACCTGCTCCTTAATAGTAGAATCCGATTTATCAAGTTGTTCTGCCTTTACCTTTTCAAAAGTCTTCTTAAAATTTCCTATATTTAGCCTCCATAAAAATTGAGCAAATGCCCTAGATTTCACAAAATTTTCATCATTAATAAACCTTTTTGAGGCTTGGGCAACTATTGGATCAATTTCCTTACCTTGGTAATTAGCAATAGTTAAATCCAAGGAATGTGTAGGTGGTTCTCGTGGCTCTCCAATCTCCAAATCTATGGAGGTAACAATTACATCTCCCTCTCCACCAATTTGTCTAAGCTACTCTGTTAGAGATGTTTCATCATCAATCCTAATTGGAGATTGTCTTGGGGAATATTGCTCCACTTGGGAAGAAGATGCTTGCTCTAACTTTTGTCTTTTTGGAGCATTCACTATAGGTGGGCTTTTTGGCCATGGTCTCTACTGAGGGGAACCCTGTTGCACGTTCTGGATCATTACATATCCTGCCCTTTTCTACAAAGTGTACTAACCAGGAGACACCATATTTCAACTCTTTATTCTCTTTTGCACCTCTGCAGCCTTGTCTGGATAAGTCTTGACATATGCATCCTTTTTCTCATTCATGGCTTGTATTATCATAGAAACATTATTCATCAATGCCTGCATCTTGGCTCCCCAATATTTATTTTCTTTCAATGGATCATAATAGAGGTCAAAAGCATTAATTAATTCTAGGGTTTTGCTAAATACTATCCATTTCTCTTTTCTCAATTCTTGTTCTTGCAAAGTAAAAACATTTCTAACCACATCCTTCGGATAGTAAACTTGTTGCACCATGTAGGAAGCTTTTATTCTTTCTCTTAAGAGGTCATAGAATCCTTTAGGATCAATAAACTTGGCATGAGACTTTGCCATGTTATATCTATCTAAGAACAAATTCAAATGCTTCCACCCTTTCCTTACAAAAAAAAAATCATGTGCCATAGTAACAATTGGAAAAAAATGTACCCTTCTTAGGAAACTCCCTCTCATCTATAGTGCCTTTTTGCCATAACAACTCAGCTATTCCTATCTTCAAAGGCACATGAAATGGTAGCACATGAGGCTTTCCCAGGAAGCCATATACTCTTATCACTATTGAAACATTATAGGGAATGATATCCCCCCAATTATGACTAACCAGTAGTCCTTTTACATGGTCCTTGGGTCTGACCAATTCTAACAGTGCTTGTGAAATTCTAGGGCTATCTCCTCTCAAAAGAAATCTAAGATTTGATGCAAAATATCTGTCAAACCTCACATAACTGGCATCTATGGCTTCTGAGGTCATATCCACACTCCACAACTATACTGAATTCCTCTCTCCATTTCTAGGTATTTCTAGCTCCATACCCTTAGAGAAAAAGGCAAGTCCCTTATACAAACATACATACATGAGAAATGAATACCAACAAAAAGGTTTATCCACTTTTCCCCTTGCTATTCCCACCAAAGCATTGTGAATCTCCTTTGCAAGGAAAGTAGAAAAATCTAGAATAGTGCTCATCCCAAATTGAAGAGTTTGAGCCATTATGAGGACAATTGAGCCTAGGATTTGCTCGGCTTCATCCATTCCAAAAATTTTACAAAGAGAAATATATAATGCCTCAGCCCTAGGGTTAAAATTTCTTTTCAGTAATGGCTCGGGTGTGCTAGCAGTAATCACAGACAAGGTTCCAACTCTAGCAGCATTCTCTTGCAATGGCTGTGTCCTCAAATATATTCTTTGTGCATCATATCTTGCTTGCAAATCATCCATATCAATGATTTCATGTACAACATGGTTAGGGTTAAGGTTAAAAACTTCACTGAGCAGCTTAGGGAAAACCCTAAAATGATTCACTCCAGAATGATTCTTCACCCAACCCATAATAGGATCATATTTCTTAGCCAGGTTAGCCAATAGATCACTATCAAAGAAAATTGTACGAACTATTAATTTTCCAATGTCAAATTCCCAGACATTGCTCATGGGGGTATCTAAATTCCTTTTTGAGAAACATTTTTTAAACAATTACAAACCCTCGATAGATACTTGAGCATCTCTTACCCAGTTTTCCCTATTATAGAAACCCTCATCGACAACTACCCTAGGGTTCTTAGGAATGAGCTCCCTACCTTAGTTATTTCATTTACTGATAAGGGAAATTGTTCCAGGAAATATTCATGCATAGCCCTCTTTAAATAATCAGTTTGCCCAAAAAATTCCTTCCATGGAGGCATTTTAAAATTTCACACTCTTACAACAACAAATTCTTGATTTTTACATGTTACAGATTACTTGCTAAATTTACCCTTCTTTCTCTGCAATTTTCTTTGCAAATTCACTGAAACCATTGAGAAATTATGTGCCCTAGCTCTGGAAATCCTTTTTTCTCTAAGAAAATCTACGATTATGTGCTTCAATAATGGTGATTTTTCATATTATACTAGTGCATTGAGGTCACATGAATGAAACTTTGAGTCATATTAATTCCTGTAACCATTAGTTTCGTGTTATATTTCAAATTTGAATTTGACTTGTCAATCTCTCAAAGATTAGATAACTTTATTTCAAAAGTAAAATGTCTTTAAAAAATTCAGAGCCCCCAGCCAGGTGTCAAAATGGCGCATGCCAGCATTACTTAAAATTCTTGCAACTTCTTATTGCGGGCATGTGTTCTCTATCGATCTTTCCCAGATTGACGATGGGCCAAAGTCCTTTTCTTTGATAGCCCACTCAGCTGGCTTACCCAATAAAATATCATCCTTTTATCAATGTGCTCTGATAGATTTGACTGTGGCATTTAAACTTTCAGCACCCATGACATCACTACTTTCAACTTGGTATACCTATCATATTCCATCAATGAGCACACTTTACTTCATTTGACCTTTCCAACATGGCATTTATCATTCTCTTTAAGTCTTGGTCCCACTGTGCCCATTTTCCCACATTATTTAAATTTTGAGCAAGTTCATATTGTGGGTAAGCACTAACCCTAGATCTTATTCAGATCGAAGGTGATCAAAAATCTTCTATGACTATAATATCTAGTCAGCTAGTCAGACCAATGAGATGCTTTCTCTATACTCCAACTCATTTGACAAGTACCACATAAGACAAGTTATTATTACCTTCTGAGAAAGGTGAGCCCATGATGTCACACTATGCCACACATCGCATTGGTACTTCCCCAAAATGTATAACATTCACACACTTTATTATTGCGAGCATGCGCTAGTCCTTGATTCTTTACAAGATCAACGATCAAAAACTCTAAACTATAAAATAACACCTTCATTAAAGAACAAGCTAATAATATTGTAGAGATTTCAAAATGTGTGTGAGAACACTGACAAATCTGCAAGAATGTCTAACTAGCTCTGACAACCATGAACCTTTTGTGGCACACTAAGGCTGGAATGTCAGGAAGGGCTATGTGTCATCCTAGCGCATGCCCACATTGTTTAAAAGCCTTGCATCTTCTTATTGTGGGAATGCGATGACCATTGATCTAATCGAGATCAATGGTCACACATAATTTGTGTTACATAGGACCTTTTCAAATAAAATAATACAATTAAGGAAGACTTTATAAAGTTTATCAAAAGATTAAAAGGCCATTCTTACGTAAATATACCTTTAGGATAAAAATGTCCCACCAAAATTTATTTGAAATAATAGTTTCTAATGTTTTTAAAGGCTAGGGCCAAACAAGGCAAGGCACAAGGTTATTGTGTGAATTTTTTGCCTAGGGTTTTTTGACCAAATTTCAAATTACTTGGAGTGCACATTTAGGGTTTTTCACTACTGAATACAACAAAACAAGGATGGTGAAAAACTAGGCCAACACATGGGATTCATTTTTAATTTGGTAAATAGATTTTTTATAATTTATGAAAATTAAAATTGGCTCAACTATTAAATATTCTAAAGTGATAAGAAGAAGATTATTCATGAGAATAATTAAAATGATTTTCAAGAAACGGTTACTAGAACCAAAATGCAAGTGAAAGTTCTTATTTATTGTGAAGATTTCTATGCAATGGGGGTTATTCTCTTCACCAATAGTTTTACAACTATAGGGAGGGAGAGAATACATTTTTATGGGAAATGATTAAAATAGGGTGGAGGAATAGAAGTTTTATTTTTATTTTTATGCAACTTGATTGTAAAAATAGAGATAAAATGATATTATTATTGTTTTGTTATGCATCTGAAATAAAAGAGAGTTTCATATATTAGATTCTAAAGTCTGAATACAATTTTCTTGATTGAAAATGGTTATATAGTCATTTATTTCATGTTTTAGGTGTAGTTCTACATTATCATTCATAGTTGCAGAATAAAAGAATGTTTCTTTACACTTCCAATGCAATATGAAAGACTAGATAGACGGTCATGTGGTTGTTTGTTCATTTTTCTCTCCTCATTGTCTAGTTTATAAATCTTATAATTGTATTTCTTCCATAGTGATGGGTAAATGCTCGAAAGCCTTTGTGTCTTCTGGTAAAAGACATTACTAGCTATTTAAATTCTTTGAATATCTTTCTAAGAGGGAGTTGTACCTCTCAATTCAAAGGAAAGCTATCAATCCCATGATATTATTTCCAACTGTTAGCAGCATTTGTTCTTCTATTTAGGCATTTTGAGTTATTCTTTGTATTTAATTTGGAAAGGACAAATATATTTACTAACAAATTTTTGGGGACTCTACTGGAGAAGAAAATGAAGTCTTGATGCTTTCTTTCTTGGATATCTAAAGGTACCTCCTTGAGGATGGAGGTTGGTGACTCTAGTTCTATTTGGTAAAAGAAGTTTGATGTGTTATGGCTTTGTTGCAGCCCAGCCATGGGGGATTAGATTGGGCCATTTTCTTTATCCCAATATTTAGCCCTCCCTAAAAGATCAAATAAATACTTCTCAAAGTTTTCTAGTGACACAAACCAAGACCCTAGTGATCACATCAAAGCATTTATAGTTGCCTATGAGATTCTTGGTGTGTAGGAGGAGAATGTATTTGTTAGATTATTTTTTGGAAGCCTCATTGGAAGTGTAGAAGATTGGTTCCAAAATTTACCAGATAGTTGCATCACTTGCTAGAATGATCTTGAGGTAAACTTTCTATAGAGGTTTATGCATGCGATTGATGTTGTTAATTTGTTATTAAATTTATTTCAAATTAAGATCAAAGAAGGGGAAGCCATGAGAGATTTTGTTGATATATTTAATAAAAGTGTTGGTAACATTCCTCTACCTAGCCAGCCGAGTGAGAATAACTAGTTGTGTATATTCATTGCTGCCATGCAAACTGAAGTTAAATTCTTGCTTCTACGATTAAAATTATAGAGTTTTCAAGATGTACAAAGGGAGGCTATCACTTTAGATGATGACATGATTCTAAGTGGGATGAAATGTGCTAAACCCTCATAGGCTGAAATATGCCTCCAAGAATAGTGGTATTATCTAAAGATAAAACCCACACAGAAAAGGCTTGTTCTTAAAACAATATAACTAGCACCCCCTACCCCTATTTGTCAAAATTTGATAGTTTTTAATGAACAAGATTTGCTAATGCCTCCTATGATTGTGAGAAATCTTCATGATGCAGCTAAAACCTATTAGTTACAAGCTGAGTATGATGATGCATACACCTCACAACCACTTGGTTTAGCAATTGGTCTTGATATTTCTCCTTCTATAAAGGGATTTGATGGTGGAAAATCAGATAAAGATGCTTTAGGAAATAAATTAATTTTAGAACTTGACTCTTTTATATGTGTGCTTTCTAATCTAGCTTTAACAACTGATATTGCTCAAGAAAGTATGACAGATCAGCATGAACAATAAGAGACCCAAGAAGAAGAAGAAAAAGATATTTTTCAATTTGATAAGAAAGTGGAATTTTAATCTTTCTCATTTGATTACATGTAATATCTTGGAGAATGGTTGTAGTCTAGAGTATTGGAAGAGAATAAGCATTCTTTAATGGGCATAGCTGATCACACAATGCAATATTCATTGACATGCTTAGATAGATCATCTTTTGAGCATGAATTTGTTGTTGAGAAATCCAATGAAAGTATGTTAGTAGAAGTTTCTTATTCTGAATTGGAGTCTTTTAAGTTTAATACTTCTAACATATTTTTAGCTAGTGGTTTTGATCAAAGAAGTATGACAAAGCAACATGACCGAGAAATGCATGGTGGTAATAAGGCTAAAATTATAGAAAATTCCTTACTTGTTGATTATGAACATTTTCAATTTGATCTCTTGGAAACTAACAAAGCATTGCTACAGCCTAAAGCACCAAAGGGTCTTGAGGAAGATGAAGTGCAAGTTATGGGGAATTATTTCTCTCTTGTGATGATTAAATGTACAAACCTTGAGCTTGAGTCTTTTTGGGTTGGTCATGAAAGTGGGCTACCTCATAATTTCCCCATGATTGAAGTATTTTATTTCAAAGATAAATTTGATCATGCATTCATTGGAAATAAGTTGTTAGCGAGTCTATCCCTAGATCTAGGCAAGGATATTACTATAAAACAGTCTTCCCATGTTTCTTATATCAAAGGTTTAACCCATCTTTCAAAGGTGGAGGATGACTATTTTTGTCATACATGCCAGTTTATTAAAGATAATGGGAGGATATTGCAGCCAAAATTCTATGGGACAAAATGGCTATTTGGGTCTAACATGTCATTCCAAAGGTTTTCCTAGCACAGTGTGATCATATCCTTGCATTTGTTGCTCGATGTTTACTGGGAGAGACACATCTCATTTTCCAACCTATTTTTCACACTGGAACATACTTTTCTGAATCGATTAATGGCTTCCCATGATAAATAAAATGCATTTCTCAAGGTATGGGTTGCTCACCCTATCCTTAATACATAAAGTTTTGGTTGTGCTTAGTTTTTGGCTTACTATAGCTTAGTATTTTGGTGTTCTCCCTATCCTTCACTCCTCTCTACAAGAAGTTCCTCTATCCTCTATGCTTTAATGACTCTGTTCCCAATGGCTAGACATTGGTCTTAATCTAAGATTACTAGATTCTTCATGCACTTTATAGTACACATCCCCAGTCAGAGCTAGTTGTTTCACTTGTATTTTTCTTCATCCTTAAAGTCAATTGTTTAGGTCTTGGGAGTGCCTAAGTTGAATTTGAAGTAGAAGTTGAAGTTGAAGTTTTGTCACTAGTGTGAAATGTTAAAAGTAGGCCAGTCATTCTCCTAGTCATCAACCTTCCTATTCACATATGGTAACGTTGAAGTTGAAGTTGAACCTTTGGGTTAGTTGAAGTTCAACTTCAAGTTCAAAGTTCAAAATTGGGCCAACAAGTTATCAAAGTTCTAGGTTTTGGCATGTAAGATGAAATTCAAATCTTCAATGTTCAAGCTCTTCCACAAGAAATAAATGTTAGAAGTGGATGGTTAGCCTCTAGTCCTTTGATCTATCTATTCACATATGCTAGAGTTGAACTTGAACCTTGAACCACAAAGTTCAAGTTTGAGTTCAGAGTTCAAAAGGTCACTTTGTTATGCATAAAATACAAAGCAGATTTGATGTTATAAGTTGCACAAGAGTCCAAGATCCAAGGCTAGAAGGTAGTGGTGGATAATGAGATGTATAGCAAGGAAGCTTCAACATGTGATTTATGTGCAGCTATTGGTGCATATGCTATTATATTTTTAACACAGCCTATAACCACAGATTTCTATTAGCAAAAAGAAACCAACAGTCATGTTGCGGGGAACATAACTTTTTATCCCACTATTGGATTTTGGATTTTAATTAGTTTTTGATATGTTGTAGAAAATAAAGTTTTCTAAATCTTCACTAGAGTGATATTCAAAATTTGGTCAAGTTCAAAAGTTATAATGGATTGTATGTGGGTCTGTCAACATACCATCAAATACAACTGTGCTGTAGTAAGAAAAATAATCATGTTGTGGGTGCCATAGATTTTAATCCGATTGTTGGATTTAGATGAATTTTGGGTATGTTTGAGGAAACATAATTATCTAAATTATCTTAAAGCCATTTTGAAAAATTCATTATAGATCAAAAGTTATGTCTGTTTAAGTGTAGTAGTATATAAATTACCAATAACAATCACAAGATCATGATAGCAATTTGTTACCAGCATATGCCACCTATCCAAGAACGCACATGGGATTCATTTTAAATTTGGTAAATCGATTTGTTATAATTTATGAAACTTTAAATTGGCTCAACTATTAAATATTCTAAAGTGATAAGAAGAAGATAATTCACAAAAATAATTAAAATGATTTTCAAGAAACAATTACTAGAACCGAAATGCAAGTGAAAATTGTTATTTAATGTGAATATTTCTATGCAATGGGGGTTCTTCTCTTCACCAACAGTTTTATAGCTATAGGGAGGGAGAGAATACATTTTTATGGGCAGTGATTGTAATAGGGCGGAGGAATAGAAGTTTTATTTTTATTTTTCAGCAACTTGACTGTAATGACAGAGATAAAATGATATTGTTATTGTTTTGTTATGCATTTGAAATAAAATAAAGTTTCATATATCATATTCTAAAGTCTAAATATGATTTTCTTCGATTGAAAATGGTTATATAGTCATTTCTTTCATGTTTTAGGTGCAGTTCTACATTATCATTCATAGTTACAAAATAAAAAATGTTTCTTTGTACTTCCACTGCGATATGAAAGATTGGATAGACCACCATGTGGCTATTTGTTCATTTTTCTCTCCTCATTGTCTAGTTTATAAATCTTATAATTATATTTCTCCCATAGTGATGGGTAAATGTTGAAAAGCCTTTGTGTCTTCTGGTAAAAGACAAAATCAACTATTTAAATTCTTTGAATATCTTTCAAAGAGGGAGCTATACCTCTCAATTCAAAAGAAAGTGATCAATCTCATGATAGTATTTTCAACTATTATTGGCATTTTTTCTTCTATTCGCACATTTTGAGTCATTCTTTGTATTTAATTTTGGAAGGAAAAATTTGTTTACTAACAATATGTTTCCAGATTTGATTGTGTACATTATTTTTAGCATCAACATTTCAGATCATGCTAAAATAATATACACAATTGAATCCAAAAACAAATAATAGTTTTCAAAATGGATTGTAGAAATATGATAAAATAAAAAAAACTAATATATTAACTTTACAAATATTTGGTTGTCTAAAAATAGTTCATCCTTATTGGTTGATTGGTATCAAACTAATTAACTAATTGCGCAAAGTGAATGCAATAGTACTAACCTACCAAAAGTACAATAAGATGTCACTTTTCATTAATTAGGTTTTCCATACATCAAATAGAAAGGGATATTTGGATTTATAATACTAGCACTTGTCATAATAGGTGCAATGGAAAAACTGAAGACAATTTGGGATTAGGCTTATTTATTTATTTTTTATAAAAGTCAATTGATTTGAAAGTTTTTAAATGAGAATACTAAGTAATATTGATTTATTAATATTAATATTTTACTAAAGATGATCCAAATGTAAACATTGTGTAAGTCAATATATTAATATTTTAGTTTGTACATTGTATTGTTGTATAATATTATGATACAAAGTATGTGTTGGGAGTATATTTTATCATTGATTTGAACCAATGCCATTATAATTTTTCATTGTACAATTTAAAAGGAAACATAATTATATAATAAGCATGTGATTTTTTTGTAATAAGCTTGTTTAGCAAATTTGTGAATAATAAGTAACACTTGTGAATCTAAAAGTATTGTAATTATTTGGTGCTAATATTTTTGTTTCTTTACCCCTTTTAATTAGAGGTGTTTATGTTTTGTACGCATGCCAAATTAGTAACCATTAATTTAATATCAATGCATTTGTTGTAGTCATTGGAATATAATTTTGTAAATATGCTATTCTGATATGACATTATTTGTTATTATCTAATGTAAAGTTAATTATATTTATTTCTAGGTATAAGATTATGTAATAAGCTTAAATGTTGGAGTGATATTTTGTATTCCTTTTGATTGAATGCACATCACATTAGGTATTATGATGTCATAACTTTGTCAAAATATATATTACAATCACTTACTTTAGCCATTGTTTGATGAATATAGGAGCAACTTTTCAGATATATAGAATCCCCTTTTTCATACATAATATGGAGCACCGAGGCTTCAAAGGAGAAATAGGAGCTGCAAAAGATGGGGGAAAGGATGGGAAGAAAGAACTAGCAGCATCCAAAAAATACCAAGAAAGATAGATAAATTTTGATGGAGAAGGTAAATGGTTCTACAAGTTAGGGGAAGTCTATTTTGGTAACTACAATGCATAATAATTGACAAGCTTAGTGCATAAGACTTGTAATGACATTGTTAATCTATGAATTTAGAGATCAAGTGAGAGTGTACATATGATGCTCCTATTACTAAATTTTTATACATGTTAAAATTTAGTTTGATCATTGCAAATGACTCACTTAAGGTACACATTCCTTTCATGTATACATTTAGCTATACTTATTGCAAATCATTTTCATTGTAAACATAAATTAAATCCAAATATTCATTTGTATTAATCACCAAATGATATGTAAAAGTGATGAAAATAAAATTAATATGTTGAATGAAACTATGTACTCCATACAAGGCTATGAGAGTAGCCTCTACTACTAATATTGCATATTCAGTTCAAATGTAAAGAGTATAAACTAGGAAAATAGAATAGGTATAAAAGAGGGTCATAATTAGGAAGTCATTGCCTGTTGTAATAATTGGTCATGACATTATGTCCTAGTTGTGTCATCTTTTCAATCACTTCAAGTCATGTGTCCTAGTCCAATAGTTGTGCCCTACAAACATAAGAGAAATGGGTTAGATCTAATGGATCTAAGCGATGCTGGTAATGTCTAACCTCAAGCATACAAGTCCTACTTTTCTGTCATGATACATATTTTCATAGAATGAAAGGAAATATTAGTAGGAGACCAGGACTCATATGACAAATCAGATTTAAATGAAAATAATCTACGTTAGATACCAATTGAATGTAAATATCAAAGGAACATGCACCCCATTTGAAACCTTTTTCTTATGTTACCATGTTATGATGAACATAAAAGTATTAGGAGCATTATTTTACTCTCCAAAAAAAAAAAATTCATTAAAGGGATGAAATTGAAACATTTTATTTAAATATGCAAAAAAGAGACAAGGTTGGAGAGGAGCTAATTGGAAAAGCAATGCGGGTACATATTCAATTTTTAGGTATATGAGACCATGAAATGAACATTATACTTTTTATATGAAACTTTTTTCTTTCAACATAAAATCAATATGCAAAATTTTTGTTAGATTGAGCAATAAACAAAAGAATCCATCAAGTGAAAGAAGAAGGAGTGTAATGCACAGATAGCCATGAAGAAATGCATCAAGTTTATAAATTATAGAGTATAAATAAAGTCATAGTCTCATATGTAGTATCAAAAAGAGACATTGTAACCATAATGTGCTATAGGAGAAGTTACAAAAAAGAAATTATTTTTTGACAGCTTTGAACATTTCTAGTTGTAAGTGAGTGAAGCTTTTCAAGATACATCAAACATTATGTTCAATATTCAAACAATGTAAGGTACTTTATGTTGAAAACATTCATAAATTACAAGGCTTTTAAAGAAAATATATATTTTAGTTTATAAGTATTGTTAGTCATCCATGAACCGATTAAGAAGTAAAGGACAACAAGGCAATAGTAAAATATTTGAAGAGACAACAATATCTTTCACATGTTTTAATATTACTCATAGCTAAAAGTGATCCTTTTTAGGAAAATAGTATATCAAGTAATGTATTTTAGCATGAAGCAGTATATTGTACAATAAGATATTCTTAGCAAAAGCATTCAAGAAATCACATAGCTTGATAGGGAAACTTTTCATAATGGGAGCGATATCTGGTACAATTTGACATTCATTGCATGTCTTTTGAAGTATCTAGAAGACCTTTTTTTCTAGCCTTTTTGTTTCTATCCGAACCAACTATCCAATTTTGGGGGAAGAATTAGTTAGAGGAAGTTGGAGTTATTATTTTGATATATTCATTCATTTGGACTTGTTCATTAGTTAGTTATGAAGGATATACATTATACTTTTTTACACATTATGCTTATAGTTTTTCAAAGTTGTGTCAAATTGGAAATGTTATTTCTAACCTAATTGAACATAATACAACATATCTTGGATTTACTTTTACAATCTCATTTGTATACAATTAGGTGAAGATGTTATTTTTATGTGTTTATCTCCTAAAACATTGAAAGATTATGTCTTATTCTACATATTTCATGATTGTAAGTATTGTTCACAAGTCATAGGTTGTATCATTGTTTGAAGATATTAACTATGATATTATCATTTAATATTCTTCATTTCCAAATCTTCCTATGAAATAGTTATGTGTTCAATAGATCATCAAAAGTTGTATTAGTTTCTAAGTTGTTGTATGTACTCATATTGTATTTAAAGAAGTAACAACTTCAATTATCATTTGGTGCATGGATTATTTTATTTACAAAGTTTTAAGTTATAAATTTTCTCCTTCTCCTTCTTCCCACTAGTTTGTTTAAAGTCTTGAGTTAGTATATGTGAAAGATTAGTCAAAATTTTAAGGAACCAACATCGAATTTGGAGGTTCAGTCATGTTAGTAGTTCACCCAAAAAATCATGGTTGTTCCCATGTTCTCTAGAAATTATAAGTGTTTCAAGGATTAGTTTAGGGTACAATTTTTGTAGTTAAGAGTTTTGGCATGCCTTGTGGGACACATTCCTACCATTATTTTGAATTTCTTGTTGTTCTAATATGCAAATAACAAGTTAAGGTAGCTAAAAGGAGTATTTTTCATATCTAGTTATTGTCAACTAAAGGACCTATTTTGTTCAAAGTTTATGAGAAAATTTTAGACAAGGAGCTCAAGTTCTTTTAAATATTTGCAACTAGAACCTCCTAGAAGGCGTGAAAGAACACTTGCTAGAACAATTCCAACTAAGAGGTCACAACTTTTAGCACATAATACTCAAGTTTATAGGAGAAGGAATTCATCAAGAGAAAGGAATATAAATCATTCAATAAGTCCAACTTGCATTAAAAAGCCTCTTGAACTTGAAACTTCTGTTGTTTCAACTTTACCTACAACTAGTAACAATTTTACACCAATGTCCACAAGTTCTTATGTTTCTATAAATTTTCTTAAAAAGGTCCTTGTTAAAGTCCCTCTACAAAAAAAAAAACAAATTTTACAACATGATCAGTAGGGAGAAGCTTTGTATTTGTTCCATTTATCAAGGAAGCCCCTTGAATTTGCACAACACCAAGACATTCCATTGGATTCCTTGAAGATTTTACCGCATTTTACTAGTGAAACTCAAACTACACCATTTGATCATATAAGGGGTGTTGCAACTTTGTACAATGTTCATCATGTCACAAAGGAAAATGTTGCAGTCAAGATAGTTGTAACTTTGTTTAGAGGAAAAGCTCACCAATGGTTCTGTTGGCGCTCAAAATTGCAACCTTGATTTTTAGCACTAATGAGAATTTAAGCTCCATAAATGCTCTTTTGATGAGATTGTACCTGGCTATTAGTATGAGACCTAAAAGGTGTTCAATGTTTCTAACACCTTCCATTTAGCTCGTCTACCTATTCCATGAAGTTAAAACATTATTCTGAGCTATTTGGCAAAGTCCTATTTTGAGCCAATGTCTAATTCGCATTTTCACCCTAAGTGTTAAACAACGACAGGAGGCTGTGTTTGCCATTGAATATCTTGCACCTAGAAATGTTTCATGACTTACTACTTTGAGAATGTCTAATGTCCATACCCAAGAACCTATGTTTTAGATTTCAAGTCATTTTGAGTTTGTTTGATTAGGTTTTGAATCCCTCAAAGTTGGTCAGTTACTGTTTTCATGCTGATGCACTTTGCACCTAATTTTGGGAAGCCCTGTTTGACGTGTTGTAATTTTGACCCAGTCAACCAAAATGCTAAAATTCCTTTTGCGTTGCATTTTAGACATTAGAGACTTGATATGTTTCAATTTTCAAGTCTTGATGAATCCGTTTGATCAATTTTCAAATGCGATTCCAAATGCAATTTTTATCTTTTTACTGGTGTCAAGATTTGCAGATCTGTCAGTACCTCTGTTTGTGGCATCATATCTCCTGATCCGTGATTGGCAAGATCAAATGGATTGTACCATTGTGTTGTCCACTAAAAATACTCCCAGTGTGCCTATTTTCAAATCTTGACGAATCCATTTGTTCACTTTTCAAGGGTCTTTCCATTTCTAAAAATTGCTTTTCAGTCAGTGTTCCTAGTTACAAAATTCCAAGTAGCCCACTTTGAACGTCTGCCATTTGTGCCCAGTTATTCGTCATGAGCCTAAATTGTAGATCCATATTGTCCTCATGACAGAGAACCAATGCCTCAATTTCCAGATCCCCAAGTGCCCATATGTATAGTTTTCCAGGCTATTTCCAAACGCACTTTCCAGTTTTCTAACATGTTTATCTGCAGGTGAATTTAAGTTGGAAACTTTAGAGGTCAATATCTTTTGACCCTGATGTCATCATGCAATGAGTTTTTGCAGGCTTGTTGAACATGTCAGAAAGAACAAAGATCCTGAGTTTTAGAGCTTTGCCAGATGTTTTCATCAGTTTTTAAAGCCAAGCGACAGGCCTCCTGACACAATTTTCACAATGGTACAGAGGTGATTCAAAATGAGTTTTTAATGGGGATTTTTTGATCAAATTGGTTTTTGATCAGTTTCAAAAGGGTTGATGGATCAGTTTGCGAGTCAATTGTTTGAGAACAAATTTTTTTTAGCCAAACCCACTTTTGGGGCCCAGCTAAATGCATTAGATTTGAGACAAAAAGACTCATATATCTGAGGACAATTATTATAGGATAAGATGAATGTGAGGAGAAAACAGTCTAAATGATAAATGGGGCCATATCTACATTGTTTCTGAGATCTCTAAGTACTGAGCAGTGACTAAAATTGAGCAAGACAGAGCTATTGAGTGCTATGGAGAGTAACATGACACTTTTTCATATGGATCTAAATCTTGGAGTTGAAAATTCTTCTTCTCGAAAGAGAAGGCATGTGTCAGTTGATCAAGCTAATGTAAGTGATGGTTTAGCAGCTGAAAATATCACATACAAACAAGCTATTAAGCCAAGGACAAATCTCTAAACACCAGGAAACATAAATGCTAGTTGGTACTGGAAACAAGAAAATAAAACTCCATGGTCTTGATACTAAAATGAATAAGCTTATTGATGAAGCCATCCACGGCAAGCAAGGGGTCCAATTTTTTTGAATAAAAATGCATGATGGAAGGGTCACAGCTTGAAATAGTTAATCTCCATAGCAGATCATGTTAAATATGGAAGGAGAGCAATCAAGCCCCGTAGCAGCAGAGGAATAGAGCTTGTGGTCGATAGTTTTAGTAGCATATGTTGTATAGAGCCCTCACACATTGAAAAAAGGTGCAGATAAAGCAAAGAATGTCTTTACGTATTGAGATATATTGCATACCTTTTTCAAAATGCTTCCTCAAACTTGGTGATGAAATAGAACATTTGTTCCCAGAAATGTTTGATTTTTAAACATCAAAGACACCAATTACCAGAACAAAATAGGAACTCATGCCAAATTTATAACCAAACACAAGCATTTAAATAAGATGCCACGCTAGTTAGAGAAGAGCTAATGTAAAAGAAGAAGCTACCTATGAAAGAACCCACATACAAGAATAGAGGTGTATAAGCTCTTAGCCAACCAAAGCATTTAGAAAAGTAGAGATAGCCACCAAAAGCAGCCAGCAGCAAAGAAACAAAGTAGCGATGCTTGCAGGGAAGGAGGAAGCTAAGTTGGATGGAAGAGGAAGTCGTAGACCTAGAGGAGGGTGCCATACACTTCATTCAGTACCAATGAAAGAGAAGACTAATGCCAAGCAAGAGAGCCGTAGCATACTCAAAAAATGCAGTCACAAAGACACCTACAGAGCAGGCCGCTATTGGAGAAATTATCCATGCGCAGGAAGCCAAGGCATAGAAGCATAATCCCACATGCTTCAGGGGTATGCTTCATTTAGTTTTTAAATACTTTTCCTTGCAATAGACTAAATGTCTATTAGACAATGCTTTTGAAAATGCTAGTCCTAGCATGCAAGGCCCGTTGGTGGCCAGTTGGAACATGAAGACAGTTGGCAGGGTCACACAACACAAAGTTTTAAACAAACATGCACACACATTGAATCGCAAAATCAACATGCTTGCTAGTTAAATAATGTAGGGAAGTAGATTTCTACCACGTGGTAGCAGATCCCGCACATGGTGAAGTGGAATTGCAAAGTAGGCCTAGGCAGGAAGTGACCAGATCATGCATGCAACAAAAAGTAGGCATGCAACACAAAGTTTTAAACAAACATGCACACACATTGATGTGGACTCGAGCGGAGAGATGTCGACACATGGCTCGATCTAACGACAGGTGCAAAACTGCAAAATCAACATGCTTGTTGGTTAAATAATGTGGGGAAGAAAAATTTTGCCACGTGGCAGTGGATCACGCACATGGTGAAGTGGCATTGCAAAGTAGGCCCAAGCGAGAAGTGACTAGATCATGACACGTGTCACGATCCGATGGTTGGTGCTTCCCTGCAAAATGGAGTTGCGTAGACGTTAAATAATGCGAGGAAGTAGATTTTTGACATGTAGCATGGGTCTTAGTGGTGCTGACATGGTAGATGAAGCAGAGGTGGACGAATCAAAAATTTCCACATGGCACTCAGTCAACAAGGGTTTGACCTCAAAATTCAAGGGTGCTAAAAAATAAAGTTTTTTGAATAAAATGATTTTATGGATGCACGTCAACCTTTTTAAATTCAAAAGGGTCATATTTTAAGGTTTTAAACTTTAGACTCATTTAAATTTTTCAAAAAATTTAAATGTTGAGGATGCAAACCTGGGTTTTGTAACAGAGGAGCATTTTTCAAATTGACTTTCTAGGCATTTTCGGAAGGAAAAGTATGCCTTATCATATACCACCGGAATTGTGAAAGTCTAAATTTTTTATTCCAAAGTTAGTTTTTGCATAGGTAGTAGTTTGTTCTTGCTACACGAGGTTTTCTCCCAGGTTTCCAATTTGTAACCGATTTTAGGTATCAGAGTTCAAAATTGTTTTCTAGCTTGGAAATGACTTGGATGTGCATAAAAGATAGTAAAATGCAGTTGGAATTGAATGGAACTAATTTCAAATTAGTTAAAGTTTGATTCGTTTAGCATTTCATGAAGATATCAAATACTTTGGTGACTCAAAAGGGTTTCATCATTTCAATAGAGATATTTTGCAAGTCAGTAACAGAAATGATAAAACAAGATCAGGTTAGAATGGGAGATGGAAGGAAGAAGTTATTCAGTTACAAAGGATTGCCAGCACATTTCAAATGGACACTTGTCACTTGAAGATCAGATTCGAGATTCTTTCCTTTGCTATATCTTTCTATCTTTCATTGTTCTAGGGGTTCAAATTTTTGTGACCTGTGAGACCACAAGGTTGGCTCCATTTTTACAGAGTTGTGACACCAATTTTCTCAATGTTCTTCCTATTATGAACAACATATTGTATTCCTTTTGAAGAATTTGTATTACATAGTCATTCTATGTGTATTTTCTGAATTTTGGTATGTAGATGATGTATTGTTTCCAAGGAAATTAATGCAAGAGTTTCACCTTTCTTAGTTTCATTTTGATTCTCATCTCCTGCTTCTGTTACTTGCAATGTTTTGTGTTTAAGAACTAAGAGCTTGAACCTAGTTACATCCCCTTAAGGTTGTATATCAGAATAGATTTTCTGTTGGAACAAAGCTCCAAGTAAATGCTTTTTTATACTGATAGGATTGTAGGTTACACCAGAAGGATATCACCATAAGTACAAGAGTTTTAATGAATATTGATGTCTGTTTGCAAGTCAAGTAGATAGACCATATACCTGAATATATGAGTATATTTTAGGTATCCATCTATATGTGAATATTCAGTTAGTGCCCAATGGATAAGGGACTGGTCAGCTTGAAGGATGCATGTTCTTTGCTGTTGCATACCTGATTATGTTGAGAAACCAAATCAAAATGAATATTATTTTCCCATTTTATGTTTTGAAGAAGTATAAGTGTAGGTCATGGCTTATTTGTGGTTACTTTCCTTGGTTATGATTAGCTACTATGATTAGGAGATTTACCAGCAAATTGAAGAAGAATATTGTCCATATCTACTATAGAGGGTAGTCTTGTAATGAAGTATCAAGATAAATTAGACAAATCCCTCAGGTATGCCCAACTTGGCTTTGTAGAGCCTAAAGTGAAGTGAGTCCTAATATGACTCTATTAATTGGCCTAGAACTAAGATTTAGCCTTGTTGAATATAGGATTTAGCTCATCCTTAGGCATGTTCCTAGTCTTTGTTTCTTAGTATCAGGTTTAAATTTACCTGGTATGTTCTTTACCAAAAAGAACTCCAATAGGTTCAAGGTTTGACTTTTTGTTAAATAAATTCATGGGATGCATTGGTAGATGCCTTGAAAAGGCATTTTGAGTACAAGTTACACCACTTGTCCCTTGTTGAGAAGATCACAACCATAGAGTGTGCTCTTCAAGAACAAATAATGATTTCAACAATAGATTTCAAAGAACATGGATTAGAATACCAGTAATGGTAAGGCATTCAAAAGGCCGTTCTTTCCTTTACTATTTGAAAATTTTGAATAATGATATTTCTATCATGATGCAATCTATGGGTGGTATTTCTTTTCCACAAGCATATGATGTTGTTGTTAGAGATGAAAACAATCTTATCTAGGAAAGTAAGATTTATCCTAGGCCTCCAATGCCCATCTTTGTAGACATTTATCCTAATATACCCTTAGTGATCTTGCCTTTTAATGCATTATAGGTTGTTTTGAGCCAATAAATTGTAATTTCAAACCCTTCAAAAGAGTTATAATAAATTAAGAACAATAAACTCAAAATAGAGAATTAAATGAAAACTTTTACCAATAAATTGGTGAATCTAAAAAAGCATCATTTTAGGTTAGATAGCCATACCAACAGTAGAACCAAGTTGAAAACCAATCTTTCTAATAGAAAAAAAAGGCCAATATTGACTGAACAAGAAGCCATATCAAGCTATCTCTACTGGTTATAGGAAAATATTAACCAAAGACCTTTTATGCCTTATAATCGAACACTCATTAATGCTACTAATCTAGTTAAGGATATTATTCTTTATTAGAAAAACCTTGTTGTAGATTATAAGTGGTGTTATCAATGTAATGAACCTCATAATCAAGCTACCTACACTAACATGATTATTCACCAAGCTCTAATGGTCCAAAATGCATCAATGTCATAGCTAAATATATGTAATGGTGGGACTAAATAGTAAAATGATACACTTTCTCCTAAAACTACATTCCTCATCTAACAAAGAGAGGAGTTTTGTATAGTGAATAATGACTCACTAGTAGTAGGCAATACTTGAGAAAAGGAAAGAGCTTTTTAAATGGAGCAAATAAAAGAGAGAAAATGTACCTTCTATTTTTGAATCATTTCTAGTCCTTGCCACCAAGGATAACATCCAAAAATACATAGATCATGTTGCACTTAAGGAACACAAAAAGAAACACATTTATCTATTGTTCAACATAGTATACAACATGAAGAAATGAACATTACCATGTCAATGTGGGATGCACTGCTATTTTGGGGAAAAATAAATTACTAAAGAGGGCCTTATCTACTGAGATGATTGCTAAGGAGGTTACTAATGAGGATGTGTTGAATAATTCTAACCAATAAGTCATGGTTCAAGATAAGATCAAGGAAGAAAGGAAAAAAATAAAGTAAGAGTATTACACCCTCTTCTTTTTACCTTTCATTTATTATTGGTGATAAGCTAGTCCATAGCTGTATGGTTGATAGTGGAGCTACAAGCTTAGCCATTCCCAAAAAAGTTGCACAAAAATTAGGATGAAGATATCAACCTATTGAGAAAGGGGTTTTCCAATTTGATGGTTTGTCTATTGGTACTACAAGTCTCATTAAGGATGCAAGTCTCACTCTTCATGCCTATCCTATTTTTTCTACATTGCAAGATATTTATGTGATAGACCTACCCCTATAATTTTTCTATTTGTTTATCTAGAGATATCACGTCTATGATTGGGGGGTATTTTAATCACACTAGTCCCACATGTTGTTTAGGACTACATATGATACTAAGTTCACCATTAAATCATAATTTCTTTCTAAAGACCATATAGAGCTATATGTCCCTAGTTCCATAAATACAAACCTAATTCTTTTGATAATGATGATTATATTGATAGCCTTGAACTAAGGACTTAGATAGAGGACATCCTTAACATTTTTCTAGATGAATGGAAATCAAGTTAGGCTATTGAAAATCATACTTTTATTTTTTAGCATGCTGGTATGGGTACGTATATTATACATGTTGGAATGTTCAAAATGGGAAGATTACTTCTAAGAGGGAGGGTGAATCAGAAGTACCACATCTTCTTCTCCTTTTTTTTAATCCTTTAAACATATAACTAAAAAAAGAATTACATGCATGTAAACATATAAAAGAACATAAAATCAATCACATGCAATAACACACATAAAATCAATCACATGCAATAAAACATTACACAAAGATTTGATAACCTAGAAACCCTCTAGAAATAGGAAGGTAAAACTGGGGTGGGGATGACACCCACAAAAATCATTGCAACAATCAATGTTCAACCAATTTTGATGGTCTACCCTATGAAAGGCTTGCCTTGTTAAAGGCTTTACACTGTGTCAATAGTGACCTAGTTAGAGGATTTACAAACACTTACATCAAGTGTCACCCTATTAAAGGATTTACAATAGGTTGTTAAACCTACCTAATACATAGGATTTTCAATTACCTTCTCCAAAGGTTCTCCTACCTAGCTATTAAGCTAACTTATCGACGTAGGATTTCAACATCTAATACAATGGTGAGAAAGTATTAGAACATTTGACCTGATTGAATGCAATCTCAAATTGCTGGGTTCAGGTACTAGATCTTCTCTTCTCATTTCGATCCTTGCTTGATCTAATCTCTATATGTGCTCCTTGTTCCTTGCACTGTTCTGATCAACTTGATATGAAATTGTTGCTCTGTTCCTCTAAGTCTTTCCTTCTTTCACATTGAAATTTTTCTATAATCTCCCCTTATACTATTCTCTTCCACACATGCAATGGTGTATTCATCCTCCTTATACAAAATGTGAAGACTTAGGGTTAGGTATAGATCTACGATCCATATTGAATCTCAAATTCCCACTCATACCTTGTTTTTTTCTCATTGGTTGCATGACTTCTCCATTTTTCTAATTGGTTGCATGCAGATTACATAGGGAATATAAATGATTTGTCTTTATCCTTTTTATCCTTCAAAATCTCTCAAAGTCGGCTCCAAAAATGGTTTACATCTCGGTTTGTGATGGCACAAACTCTTATGTTGATCCAAAGTTACTCAACACTCATTACATTACTGATGCTGAGCATGAACTAATTTCTAGATTGCTTTGCATCTATTACTTTCCTGGTTTTCCCAGAACTTGTTAAACAATGTATTGCTCAGCACATGTATGTTCTATATTGCTCAACATCTGAACATTTCTAGATCACTTAGCACATGAACATTTCCTAGATCACTTGGCACATACTACATTCTGATTTGCTTAGCACCAACATGGCTCGACACCTATTGAAATTTTGGCTCAACATACATTGTGTACATGGCATATATAGTGAAAATGGTTAAGTGTGTTGACATTCAATTGTCAAGACTATTCTTTTGACCAACAATCTTCCCCTTTGACACGAGTGTCAAAAACACTTAACTAAGAATATAAGAGCTTAACCTTATTGAGTACATTCTTTATTTACTTGGCATTCATGAAAATTTTTTAAAAATATTGTGAGTAACAATATACCTTATGACTCCCATTGAGTTGATTATGCCTTGTTTATTCTTGAGACTGAAATTGTGTGCTTAAGTGCCTAATCCTTTCTGTCATTTGTCCTATTTCTACATTCTGAGCCTGTGTGCTATATCTGATCTGTGTGAAGTTCAATATTTTGCATCTCCCCCTTTTCCTTTATTACTAGTCTCCCCCTTTTGGCTATTTACAAACTTTCCACTTTATTCTCAAAATGAATGAAAGAGTGTAATAAAAAATGGTTAAAAAATTTGGTATTCTCCCATAATATATATATATATATATATATATATATATATATATCTCCAATTATGCATATATCTCCCTCTTGCTTTATCTCCCCCTTTCTTGACACTGATGTCAAAGGGTTCTATGGAGTAATATCATGCTTAGCCAAAAATGTGGTATTTACTTCCAGGAGTATTTTTAGAGCTGCATCCCAATTTGCTAGTGCAATGTCCAATGACTTATACTGGATGGAAACCTCTACTACTAGGTGTACAAGTCCATTTGAGGTAGAAAGATTTGAATATTTCTTAAAGATTGTTTCTACATACATCTGCTCCTTATGGACTACCTCCAAGTGAGTGGTTTTAGAGGACTAAATTTACATTAACTTAGCTTTTGTATTTGCCTCCTCTGCTGTTCCTATAGCTAATTCTCTTTGAGTGTGAAGCAATTAAAAAAAATGCTTCTCACTCTGAGCTGGATTGGTGGGGAGTTGCATACTAGAAATCTTTAGATTTCTCTCCAAGCTCATTATTTTTTGGCTAGTCTCCTATGTGAAGTTGGAAAAATCACACAACTTGTTGTATAGGGAGAATATATTCCCAAGTACAATTTTTACTCTATCCAATTTCTTGGCTAGCTCAACTTGAGATAGTGCTATATCACTAGATATTTTCTCATTTACCTTTTCTTGGAATTTCTTTTCTTACCATTCCATTAATTTTTCATTTGTATCATGGTCTTCATTTGTCACCTGGTCAACTATGTTAGATAGTTTCTCTACTATTGGCCTTGATTCATCAGGTGTCTACAAGCTAAAGGCATCCATAAAGATGTCCTTAATCTCATTTAGTGCTTGCCTATATTTATGTTCTTTTATCAATACCTATTGTCTTCTTCTTCTATCTAGTGCACTCTATATTTCATTAATCTTCTCCTTGGTGAGAGTGCTAGATTCATAGTACGGTATTGTGATTTCCTCATCAAGCTCAGGAATTTCATAATGAAGTTTCTTGGCTACTTTTTTTGAGCTCGAGCCTAGTGTTCTAACTTGTTATGCTAGCATTTCAGTGCTTGGCTTTTGAAGAGTTTGAGTGGGAGTACCTATTTTGGGTAGTTCAACCAAAGTTTGAATTGAAAATTGCTCCTATCTCTTGTCTCTTCCTTCTCTTCAGCTTGTTTCTCCTTTTCACTATCAATGGCTGGGGGTGTGCTTTCTAGCTATTTTGTTTTCTCTTTGTCTTCCCCTACTACTGCACTCAACACTTGAAGTGCATCTATGACTTCTTTTAGTGGAGATGGTGGAAGAAGGAATAGGATTCCAGTAGTTTGAATGGTCAAAGGTGGTTCTTGTGTTTGCACCTTGACTTCCTTTGATTTTACTACTACTTTTTTGCAACTCATCAAAACTGACTAGTATTAGGCTTGAACATAATCTAACTACTTGTGTTGATTGGCCAAGGATTTTTGCTAGATCCTCTGTAGTTAATGGATTGATGTTTTGACCAAAAGTGTCAATAACATCCTTAATCTTGATAATCTCTACAAGTGTGATGGTAGCATGAGGAGGGCTAGGAGGTGATAGTTGTGTGTCTTGTACAATTTGTTCTTGCTACTCATCTGTACCCTTTTCTTCCTCTTTCTCCTCTTTATTCTCCTCTTCATCTTTCTTTTCTTCTTCCACTTTCTTCTCTTTCTCAACCTTCTTCTCTTCTTCCTTCTTTCCTAATGTTTTTATTTCCTATATCTTGGCACTTGCTTCTACCTTGTATTCCTCATCAAAACCATCATCAATTTTCTTATAAATTATTTTCCACAACTGTGTGGATTTTCTCACAACATGTTCAATTTTATTCTACAAAATACTAAATGCCCTATGCTTTGGAGTAAATCTACTATTGTGCCTCTTAACTACATTAGTTATTTGACTTTTAGTCAAATTAGGAAACAATCTAGCTAAAGTAGACTCCCTTATTTCCTTTTCCATTTGTAAGCAAAAATACCATTTGTCTTCTACTATTTTATACAATTCCTTGGGCATTGATCCATCTAGCTCTAGAGGTGTGTGCTTGTACTCAGCCATCATAGCATACACAAATTCCTCTATTTTATTTTTCTCTTCCTTTGTGAGCTTATTAAAGTCTAAATTATTTAAATCTCTTAAGTCATCATTTCTAATTTTTGTACACAATTTATCTATGGTAGACTTGGGTGGACGACTTACCACTTTAAACTGATTGTTATCTAACTCTATCTTTTCTTTGTCTGAGCTAGGTTGAGCTGCATATTTTCTTCTTTTTCTTGGCTCCTCCTTAGTCTTCTTGGTAGTTTTCTTCCTCTTGTCTACCTCTTCTTTGGCCTTTTCTATTGTAGCTCTGGTGGTGGCTCTAGTAGTAGGTTTCTTTGGTGCAAGTTTTTCCATTTTCTTTGCCTTGGGTTGAGGAGCAGGTGGAGTTCTAGCCTTCCTCTTGGTGACCTTTGTTCTAATAGGTGCTTCCTTAGCTTCTTCTTCCTCAGCACCTTCCTCTTTATCCTCACCTAGACCTTGTGTTAGTTGTAGAGGCTCATATTCTTTATTTTCATTATCATCCTCTTCTTCATTTGCTTCCTCTTCTTTTGCTATGCCTGCTTCTTCAACACCAAATTTCTTCTTGATCTTCTTGATTAGTTTTTCCTTCTTCTTCATTGTTGTGGTAGTCTTAAGGTCTATCACCACCCTTGATTTGACAATGTCATAAGTTCCAAAATGTTTTGCATCCTTGTTAATTTCCTCTGCAAGTAGAGCTATTATTGCTACTAAGGCTTGATCAATATCAAGTTCATAACCTAGTGGCCTAAGCCATCTTACTCTAGGTATGCCTGCTTGTATATAAGTTTAATAAATATCCACAAGAAAGAAAATGTCCTTTTCATGCTGTTCAACCAGTGAGATTGGTATCCTCATTCTTTGTTTCATGGACTTTTTGAAGCCCTCAAAATAGCTAGTCATTTTGGCATCAAAATTCTCACCCATTTGATCAATGAATCCATTTATTTGCTCAATAATGATCTTATTCTAATCCCATTTCACCTTGCCTATTGAAGGGAATTCTTTCATAATATAAAAAAACATACAAACAAAAATTGAGCCAAATTTTCATTGAGCTCGCTTAAACTTCCTTATAGCTCCCAGATTTTCATTGATCTGCTGTAACATGAGCTCTGAAAGATCATATGCATGATCTTTCTTCACTAATTTATAAGCCACATCCACTACAATACATGGTACACTATTTAGTCTGCTTGACTGGTAGAATTTGTGGGATATGACTCTCAAAGAAAAATCTAGTAGGGGTTCTATAATGGCATCTATTTTCATTCCCCTATTATTCTATTCTGCACTTATATTGTTCTCTATGGCTTCCTTTTTGTCACTCCTTAGGGTATTTGGCCAATCTAGGGTTGGAATACTAGTAACCCTATGAATAGTTTTCTTTGTAAACTTTACTAGCCCTATCTCTAACCAAAAGGCTCCATCATGGATTCAGCTCAACACTATGCGTATCCATTCTATTTTGAAAATGATAGGGAAAACTAGGGCTTTGGTCAGACCCTTCTTTTCAACTATGGAGAATTCATCTTTAAGTTTTCCATTATCACATAGTTTATCAAATGCATTAAAAATATCCAAATCTCCTATGGCTCCAATTTTATAGTTATAACACTTTCAAACATCTTGAACCATAAATTTTTTTTCCAGGTATTATGGATAGGGCACCAGCAGGATCATTCTTATAAGTGACTTTAGGGATGGGTCCAAACTCTAGCTATTTGACTTCATTATTGACTAGTTGAATTTTTTGACTTTCCTTTCCTTTGGTATATTTTGACCCAGATGCCATTGTTTACCAAACTAGGTATTAAAATTAAATAAGCTTTCAAACTCTACATAGCTTTGACACTTGAATGAAATACCTATGAATCGATGAACTGGAGTTGAGTTGTGGTTGAAATCATTGCAAATTTCTATTTGATCACTATAGAATCACCTCTTCACTCTGCTCAACTTTTCTTTGTGTTCGAATGATTCAAAAAATGAACAATTTTCAACTTTATTAGGTTCAAAAACCAAGCATTTATTGCATTTGTGATTATAGCTGTATGCTTAGCTTCCAAAGATTTTATCAACTTAGCTTCGACTGAAGTTAATCTACTCGATGGCTACTAACATGTCTTACTTGGCATTCACTAAATTTTTCAACCCAACATATACTGGAGTTTCACTTAGGCAACCAAAGGTAGCTCAACATCATCTTCTAACTTTTATCTTGGCATCTTTTCTCATCCATATTTCTTCTTTGCAGTACTTCTATGTTTTCTTGGGCTGATATATAATACATCTTTATATGTATCAACCCCATGCATCTGTCTTGTGCTTAATTGGATGAGGTGTGATCACTTGACCTCTTGGGTGAAGTGATCTCTCCATTTTATGTGTTGCATTCACCTTTCTTCTTCCATGTCTAGCTCATTTGTCCTCTTATTTATTCAACATCAATCTTATCTTTTCCTTTGTTGACTTTAGTCTTTGGTGCTATTGACTTTGTAGGATAGTTTCTGCTAACATGACCAGTCTTCAAGTAGCTAAAACATGTAGTTTACTTTAGCCACCTACTGTAACTTCCCTTGAAATGTGTCTTTATGCAATTTTCAAGAATGTGTCTGTACTCTTGACAATAGTGACAACTATACCTAGTATTTTGATCCCAATTGTAGTGATGTGCATGATTAATTCCTCTTGCAATCTAATTAGGTGTCCATGTAGGCTTTGATCTACATTCAAATGATTTGTGTCCATACTTTTTGTAGTTGTAGAAATGACCCTCAAATCTTGGTGTCCTCATGGTCTTGGTTTTGTAGTCTTGAGTTGAATGTCCTTGGTTTTTGCACTTGTGACAAAAATTTGCATTTGTAGGCTTATCATGCTGATGACTATTCTTTCTTTTTCACACATTAGAGGTATGTCCCTTTTTACCATAGAAATGACAAGTAGGTTTAGTGTTCTTACCTTTGTTGCTTCATTCTTCTGCAGCCTTGGATGATTCTCCTTGTTTAGTGTTGATGTAGCCAAGTCCTGAAGTATCATTACTACCCCTTGGTGATTTTAGCAATTACTCAAATTAATTGATGGCCTCATTGAGTTTTTTGTAACTTTATTCTATTTCCTTTTCTCTCTTTAATTCATTCTACAATTATTCATTCTGCATCTTCAAGGTCGATATCTCAATGTCCTTCATATTTAACTCATGATGAGCATTCATCATCTGGCTTAAGATGTCTAGCTGCATGTTTGAGATCTTTTCAAATTCAATTGTCTTCTCTTCTAGCCTATTGATGAGAATTCTCTTGTCATCTTCTGTCATGGCCTTGTCTTCAATAGCTCTTTTCTTTTTTTCAATCACTTCACAAAGCATTATGGCTTGTGATTCTTGTTCAAGCTTGAGTAATCTGATTTCTTTAGCTTGTGCTCTATTTTTCTCCATTAATTCTTCTATTACTACATCAAATTCCTTTGAAGCTCCATTGGAAAATACTTGTGTGGTGTCAATCTCCTTGTAGTGTATGCCATTCTTAGCTATGGCTATCTCCTTTCTTCTTTTCAAGGATTTTCTTAGTTCCTCCCTAGCTTCCTCTACTTTGTGTAGAGCTAGTTGCACATTAATCACCTAATTGTCAATGATCTTCCCAAGTTTAAAGACTTCCATCTTGTGACCTTTTTCTCCAAGCTATTAGACTTCTCCTTGTTAGAACCAGTGCTCTGATACCAATTGTTGGAATGTTTAAAATGGGAAGAGTGCTTTTGAGAGGGGGGGGGTGTTGAATCAAAAGTACCACATCTTCTTCTCCTTTTTTTCAATCCTTTAAACATATAATTGAAAAAAAAAATTCATGCATGTAAACATATAAAAGAACATAAAATCAATCACATGAAATAACACATGAAAAAAAGATTTTATAACCCAAAAACCCCCTAGAAATAAGAAGGTAAAACTAGGGTGGGAATGCCACCCACAAAAATCACTACAACAATCAATGTTCAACCACTTTTGATGGTCTTCCCTATGAAAGGTCTGCCCTATTAAAGCCTTTACACTATGTCAATAGTGACCTAGTTAGAGGATTTACAAACACATACATGAAGTGTCACCTTGTTAAAGGATTTACAATAGGTTGTTAAACCCACCTAATACATAAGATTTTCAATTACCTTCTCCAAAGGTTCTCCTACCTAGCTGTTAAGCTAACCTATCAACATGGATTTCAGCATCTAATATAATGGTGAGAAAGTATTAAAACATTTGACTTGATTGAATGCAATCTCAAATTGTTGGGTTCAGGTACTAGATCTACTCTTCTTGTTTTGATCCTTGCTTGATCTAATTTTTGTATGTGCTCCTTGTTCCTTGTACTATTCTAATCAACTTGATATGAAATTGTTTGTATGTTCCTATAAGTCTTTCCTTCTTTCACACTAAAATTTTGCTATAATCTCCCCTTATACTATTCTCTTCCACACATACAATGGTGTATTCATCCTCCTTATAAAGAATGTGAAGACTTAGGGTTAGGTATGGATCTATGATCCATATTGAAACTCAAATTCCCACTCATACCTTGCATTTTTCTCATTGGTTGCATGCCTTCTCCATTTTTTTGATTGGTTGCATGTAGATTGCATAGGGAATGTAAATGATTCATTTTTATCCTTTTTCTCCTTCAAAACATCTCTAAGTCGGCTCCAAAAATGGTTTACATTATGGTTTGTGATGGCACAAACTCTTATGATTATCCCGAGTTACTCAACACTCATTACATTACTGATGCTCGACATGAACTGATTTTTGGATTTCTCAGCATCTATTACTTTCTTGGTTTTCTCAGCACCTATTAAACATTATATTTATCGATAGATGTATGTTCTATATTGCTAAGCATCTAAACATTTCTTGATCACTCGACACATGAACATTTCCTAGATCACTTAGTACATACTACATTCTAACATGCTTGGTACCAACTGTGGCTCAACACCTATTGAAATTTTGGCTCGACATACATTATGTACTTGGCATCTATAGTGAAAATGGTTAAGTGTGTTGACACTCAATTTTCAAGACTATTATTTGGACCAATAATACATGAGAAAGATGTTTTTATACCAAATTTGGTTAAGGTAGAAAACTATAGTGTAGAACAATATGTTGGTGCACAAAATTGTTAGTTGAATTCATACAATCTTGCCTAATTGATGCTAGGAAACTCAACACAAGTTTAGCCAATGAAGAAGATTAAATATTAAATTTGTTCAATCTCCACACTTTAGGATCTACAATACCTAGTTGATTGTACCTATATTGAAATCTTAAATGGCTATGAATGCAAAATTGATGATACTCTTGAGTTGGAAAAAGGTTCTCAAGGGGAAATGAAGATGTTTGAATAATTTAAGAAAGGATGAAAGTATTCAAATATAATATGTGCAATACTGATAGATTGAACCTCAATAACCTAAAACTATACATATACACTTACAGGAAACATATAATGACCGGTCCTTAGTCCTTTTGGGAAAACATAGTCAACTTACATATAACCTTATTATTTGAAACTTTGAGACAATGTGCACCCCATGAACTACTGGATAAAAGGAAAGATAAATGCAATCTAAAGCCTAGATGAATTTAACCCCAACTTAAGGGGAAAATGTAGATAAACTCATGCAATTGTTATCATTCATTATATAGTAGTATTAATACAATATTAATAATGAAGAAAATGAGACATTTAATGCACCATGAGCCAAATGATATTTGAAGGAACTATAATTGTATCCATTTATTTATAAGGAAATGTATCATTAGAAAATGGAAGCATGTCCATTTAGGACTACTTTATCCCTTTAAGCAATTGGTTTGTGGTCATGTCAAGAGAATTGAGTGGGCATTTGACTGGATCTAGCTTTTTCCTTGTATTCTCCTTCTCTCTACCCTATTTCCAGCCCTTTTCGGCCACCCTTTTTTGAAAAGTTGAGATCTTTGACTTTTTGGGTCAAGGATGAACTTCTAGGTTAAGGTTGACCTCAAATTTGACCTAGGTCAAGGATGACCTTGTTCCTAACCTAGGTTAGAGTCGACCTTGACCTTAACCCTAGGTCCATATTTCAAGTTCCAAAGGTTTTAGGATATTGGGCTTTGAAAAGTTTCATTTCCCACTTTTGGGTTGGCTATTTCAGATTTCAAAATGGTAAAATATTAAATTGCATTTAATTTAGGGTAATTTCTAGGGGTTAAGGATTAATTTGAATTTAATTCTCCTATGTCAGCCTCTCTAAAAGTTTTTGTCCTAGATTAGTATAAAATGAAGCCTTTCTCTCTCATTTTTACAATCAATATTTTTCCATGATCAAGCATCCACCTTCCATTACAATTGAGCATAAGTGCAATAAAGTGATCAAGAAAGAAAGGAGAAGGAAAGAATTCAATCATTCAATTATCCAAGCATTCAAGCATCCAATTCATCAAGGAGATCCATTGATAGCTATTGAAGGATTCAAGCTCTTTGGAGCCCTATTGTTGAAGATTATATCATCCACATTCATTCAAGCCTCTTTCTATTCCAATATCTATTCAAGATTGGTGTTGAAGATCTAATGAAATTTATTTGAGACATCCTACATTTAGTTCTACATTCATTTGGATCATCCATACTTGTGCAGATTTGAGCACCCTTTTGAAGAATTTTTGAGATTTGCAAACATAATTTCCATCAGAGAAGTGCAGGTCAAGGTTAGAAATAAAGGTGTAAGATCTTACCCCAACTTTCAATCAAGATCAACCTTCTTTTGAAAGGACAAAGGTTTTTGGGTTTTCTTTATCTCTACATTTCTAGTCCAGATTCACTTGCAAAATTTCCCAAAATTGTATTCAGACACCAGAAAACAACATTTTCTAGATTTACTCTTCTTTAAGGATTTTATTTGTTTTCAATTAAATTAATATTTCAATAAATTCTTTCTATAAGAAGATATAAGGTTTTCTTCTCTATGCATATTCACCATAGATTGATTCTTTTGTGCATTAGCCTTTTCGGTTAATCAATTTGGATCTCTCCTTTGGGAATTTGAAGTTAGAGATAGATATTATATCCCTATCATTCCTCTACATTTAGATGAACACTCATTATTCACCTTACAATTTGGTGAACTTGATATAGACAAATCTTTCTTTTATGGTGTAAGATCTTGCATGTATTATATTTCTTTTATGTATTTTCATCTCGTATAAAGTAAAAATACAATTTATTTATTTATTCATGCTTTGTGTTTTCTTACTTTAGATCATTTTAATTGCATTGGTATATGAGCTTTACTACCTTTAGTTCTACTTATAATATTTTAGTTAGAAGAAGTCGTAGACTTATGGGTGCCTTTGATCCCAAGTCTTCCTCTTGTGTCCTTAGGATCTTGGATGACAATTTGATTATTCATTATTCCAACCCTATTATGGAGAAAATTTTTTGTCACTCATCTCATGATGAGGGTGATTCTTTAAGAGTTCCTCCTAGACAAGTCCAAAAACTTTCAACTAAACTTGATAAAATGGGTAATTTGCTTATTCAAGAAAACCATAATCAAGATTCTATTCAAGCTATAGAGGCTCTTAAGAAAGTCATTCATGATAATGATCAAGGTGTTAATCTCTTGTGTGGCATCACTCACCTCTTACAGTCAAATGTTAAACCTTTAGCTCAAAAGCTCAAGATTTAGGATTTATTCCTCCAGTTACTAGTGTCAAACCTTCTTTAGTTCCTTTACCTAGTCTTCCAACGTATACCCTTCCTTTGGTGACTACAATGATTCTCTCTCTTTCTATGAGTATTCCTCTTGTATCCCTCCCTACATCACAACCTTCTTGCCATAATTTTCCTTTTACTTATTTCAATTGTCTTCCAATTGTGGTTCCAAGTGTTCCTCTAGTTGTGTCTTCTATTCCTGCCATTTCTAAAACTTTTCCCAGTGTTTCTACCATTTTTGTGCCTACTATTTCTTCTAATGATTAAACAATTACCAATTTTCCTTAAACTATGCCATCTTTACAAAAATAACTTACCTCTTTAACTCAAAAAAAGTTTAGCATTCCTACATGTGACATGGGAAGTCTTCTATCCTTAGACATCAGTCATATTCCTATTCCTTAGCAAGTTGGTATGTTTCATCTTGAGAATTACAATGGAAAAGAAGACCCTATTACCCATGTTGAAATATTTCAAATCCTTTGTAGTGACTATGCTCATGACGATAGGGTTTAAGCAAAGTTGTTTGCTCAAAATTTTCATGATAAGGCCTTGCAATGGTTTTTTCCTTGCCTCCTTATTCTATTGACTCTTTTCCAAAACTTTCCAATGCATTTATTAAATAATTTCAAAATCACATTGGTTTGCAAGTGTCTTTAACCAATTTAATGCATTGTAAACAAAAAACTAAGGAAAAATTGAATAAATTCATTTGTAGATTGAAGCATTTACATGAAAATATTTCTAATCATGTTCTTGATATTGATATTCAACTAATGTTTATTTCAAATTTACAAAAGGAGATTAGAGATAAGATTCTTCCTACAAAATTTACCTCTTTTCAAAAACTTTGTGCATCGCTTCATCATTATCAATTACAAGTGAGACAAATTGAGAGAAACACTCCAATGACTCCTGTTCAAGTTGATAAGAGTGACACAAATTTCAAAAGCCTAACAACTATGTTAAGATTAAAAAAAAGCAAATATGATTGCTAATCAAGTTGATGTTGCATCTCACAATGCTACTTCTACATCCAATGCTTTTCATTTGAATTGTATGTTTACTCCTCAGTTTGAATCTTTATATTATATTATGAATAGGTTTTTAAATACTAATATGATTAATTTACCTCCTATTTGACCTCTTTCACCTACTATGGTTGCATCTAAATATTTTCTTCCTAAAGCTTTTTGTCAATATCATTGTCAAAATGGCCATGATACTGAGAAGTGTTATTCTTTACAACATAAGGTTCAAGACTTGATTGATTCTAATGCCTTATCTATTGATAATTTTCATGGTAGTGTGATCAAGTCTATTTCTCCTTCTAACCAAAATCTTCAAATCTATACAAATCCTTTACCTACACATGATACTAATGCCATTGCTCATATTGTTTATGATTCAACAATGGATGATCTTAATCATATTGTAAACCATGTGTAGCATGTTGATTTATCACAATCCATATATCCACCTCAACCTCAAACTCAATCTCAAATTCAACCTCAAGTCACAAAACAACGTCAATTTAAACTAAAAGCTCAACCCAAACCTCAAAAAAAAATCAGAATAAAAGACCCTAAAAACTCTTGATTACCTTTGATGATTCTGAGATTATTAAAGCTCCTGATGGTCCCCTTTACATTTATGATAAGATTGCTAAGATACTTACATGTAGTTGTCTAGTTGATCCTACATCCTTTGTCAATGTTATTACTAAAGAAAATAGTTTTTTGAAAAAATTGCAATGTAATTCTTGTGATACATCAAATATGTGGATTCAAACTTTTAATGGTTTTCTTTATCCATCATTTGGTTCTATTGATTTTTTGGTTGAACTTTATGGTTAAATTGTGAACACTACCATTGTTGTTGTTCCTACTTCTAATAAATTTCAAGTTAAGCTTGGTTTTCCTTGGTTGAATGACATGCATGTTGTTGCTTCTCCTATTCATAAGTGTCTTAATTTTGTTCATGAAAAATAAGTGAAGAAGATTAACCATAGTTTATATCAAACTTCTAGGCCCAAGGATTGTGCTACACTTGACTCCTTTTGGCCTTCAATACCTAATTCATTTCCTTCTTGACTTGATAATCTTTTTTTTTTCTCATATCAAGTGTATAAGCATCACACACTTCTTGAGTTAAGAAATCCTTTGATGGATCTTAATATTGGTCTTTTTCCTACACCTTCCATACCTCCTTTATCTATGGCTTCTAGTTCTATTAATCAAGATCCTACCATTTTTTGTTAGTTTATCGAGAATCCTTTTAATGCTCTTATAGAATCTGTGAAGGATTTGGTAGTTGTTCCTCCTTGTTCTCAACATGTTTCAAACAAGACAAAATGTAATTGATCTGCTAATGAACATTGTGAGATGCTTCATGCTAATGATAAAGCCTATATTTTTATTATTCAAGGTTCTTTACCTTCTTTTGATCAACCTATACATGATGTATTAGAAGAAGTTAATAGTAACAATGAGGTTAAGATGCAAGATTATGATGATTTATTTCATAGCTTAGATCCTATATTGATTAATCTAGATGAAGAAGAGATTCTTGATAATGTTAATGATGAATATGAGACTATTGAAATTGACATTGATTTACGTAAAATGGTTTCATCACAATCAACAATCACACCTAGTATCGAACATGATGATTCTTGTTTGGAACTAGCTATCATTCCTACTATGTTGGATATAGTCCCTCTTTCAATTTACCCTCCTTCCCTAAATGATATATAATGAAATGGGGAGAGTAGTCAATGCACTTGATTTTATAATCCTTCATGGTATCATTCTGTGTGTTTTTCTATCATATTGTACTTCTCTTGTAATGTGTTTGCTAATTTTTTATTAGATTCTTTTCTACGACCCTTGTTTCTCTATTGGTTCAAGGTGATAAAGGAATCAAATCTCTTGTGCTATTCCTCTATATGTATATATTTTTGTTCTATATGTTGTTTCATGTTATGTCGTACCTATGCTTTTTTTTGTAAAAGTTTCCTTGTGTAATCTACCTGGATTTGCAACTTGGTAGCACTGATTCTTTTTGGTCTCCATCTCATGGTAAAAAATATTCTTCTTTGTAACTCTTCTATTTTCTTTCATCCATTGTGATTTTAGTTCTACTTTCTTTGGGGAATGATGTCAATTCATTTGCAATAATATCATATATATTATCTTATGATCATACTGAACCCATGGAAGGTAGGTCCCTTATGTGTTCTCTATATGTTTATGTGGTATTTCCTTTGATTTTTCTTCTTTTAGGGGCATCTCATAGTGGAAACATAATCAATGGAGTTGATTATGTTTGCGTTCAAGCCATTGCTCTTGTTAAAGTGTTAGCAATGATTTTAACATGGGGGCATATGCTTTACTCACTTATTGCATGCACACACTTTCAATATACATATATTTTTCAAGGTACTTCTCTCCCTTTATGGATTACTAACTAATCCTTAAAGCATGGATTTTTGTTTTTATAGATCTCTTGGTCCCTCTAGGTTTAATTTTTTTTGATCTTGTAAGGTCAAAGCTTTCCTTAAGGATGGATCTTTTTTGCTTTTGGTTTTACTCTTATGAAATAGAATATTCCTAAGGGTCAATCTTTAATGGGTTGACTAGTGAGTAGCCACATTCACTAGGCGATTCAATTCCATCTTTCGAGTTGTGTTGTTTTCTTGTGTGGTTCACAAGGAGACATAATTTTTCATTGGGTGAGGTAATCAAACTCTCTTTCTTCCTCTCTTTCCTAAAGATGTCTCCCTTATTGTGATCATGGAGTTGATGAAAACTTGAGTCTCTAGGATCTTGATAAATTCTTTTGTCCCTTTGATTTTGATAAGATTATGTTTTGATTACAATCTCCTTTACCAAGGGTTTGCATCAATTACATACTCTTGCTAAAGTGGGGGCTAAATGTATCATCAAAAAATGGAAGATCTGCCACTTAGTACTAGTTAAGCCCTTCAAGAAGGTGATCTAGGGTCATGTAAATCCCCTTCAATAGGTATTTGACTAGATCTAGCTTTTTCCCCCTATTATTCTCTCTCCTCTATTTCCAACCCTTTTCTCATAGTATTTACTAAAGATCTAAGATCTTTAACCTTTTGGATCAAGGATGACCTTTTAGGTCAAGGTCAACCTCAACTTTGACCTACGTCAAGGATGAACTCAACCTTAACTTAGGTTAGAGTCATCCTTTACCTTGACCCTAGGTCCAAATTTCAAGTTTCAAAGGTTTCAGGATATCAGGCTTCAAAAAGTTTCATTTCCTACTTTCAGGTCAGCTATTTCAGATTTCAAAATAGTAAAATATTAAATTGGACTTAATTTAGGTCCATTTATAGGGGTTAAGCATTAATTGGAATTTAATTTTCCTATGTTGGCCTCTCTAGAAGCTTTTGTCCTAGATTAGTATAGAAGGAAGCCTTTCTCTCTCATTTTGGCAATCCATATTTTCCATGATCAAGCATTTACCTTCCATTGAATTTTAGCATAAGTGAAATCAAGTGATAAAGAAATAAATATAAAGGAAAGTATTCAAAAATTCAAGCATTCAATTCATCAAGGAGATATATTGATAGCTATTGAAGAATTCATTCTCTTTGGAGTCTTGTTGTTGAAGATTCTAACATCCACATTCATTCAAGACTCTTTTTGTTCCAATATCCATTCATGATTGGTGTTAATATCTAATATAATTATTTTGAGACATCCCACATTCAATTCTAAATTCATTTGGAGCATCCATACTTGTGGATTCAAGGATTCAAATCCTCCACAAGGATTTCAACATAAGCAAGGTGAATAGTTCCATTTAATTTATTTATCTATATTGCAATTTTAATTCCATTTTTAAATTTTAATGCCAAATTAGGGTTTGACCAAGGAAAACCCATCACCCAACAAAAAACCCTTTCTCTTGTAGGAGCAGGTGAGGGGCATCAAAAATCAATGTAGATTTGAGTACCCTTTTCAGTGAACTTTTGGGATCCACGAATGAAATCTCCATCAGAGTAGTGCAAGTCAAGGTCAGAAATAAAGGGGTTAGATCTTACCCCAAATTTGGGTCAAATTTAACCATCTTCAAAAATGAAAAAGGTTTCTTGGTTTTCTCAATCTCTATATTTCTAGTCCAAATCTAGTTGAAAAATTTCTTGAAACTATATACAGACATCAGAAAATAAAATTTTCTAGATTTACACTACTTAAAGGTTAGTATTAGTTTTCAATTCAATTAATATTTCAATAGATACTTTCTATAAAAATATATAAGGTTTTTTTCTCTATTCATATTCTTCATAGATTGATTCTTTTGTGCATTAGCCTTTTTGGTTAATCAATTTGGATCTCTCCTTTGGGAATTTGGATTCAGGGATTCATGGATTTGAATCCTCGACATAGATTTCAACATAAGCCAAGTGAATAGTTCCATTTACTTTTTTAAAAATCTATATTACAATTTCAATTTCATTTTTAAATTTTAATTCCAGACTAGGGTTTGACCAAGGAAAACCCCTCATTTCAATAAATACTTTCTATAACAAGATATAAGGTTTTCTTTTCTATTCTTATTCTCCATAGATTGATTCTTTTGTGCATTATCCTTTTTGGTTAATCATTTTGGTTCTCTCCTTTGGGAATTTGGATTTAGAGGTAGATATTATATCCCTTTCATTCCTCTACAATTAGATGAACACTCATTCATATTACATATATTAGTATTATATAAAGAGCATTTGGGATGCTAGAGGATTGTATAGGCTCATTATTTATCAAGATTAATTATGGAAACCATAATCAAGCCTCACAGGCCAAAAAATCAAACTATCTTTCATGGATTTTTATTAGGCACCATTATCAAGGACATGCTATTATAAACTCATTCTCTTGTTACAAGGGAGGTCTATCAAATATTGGATAAAGAGTTCATCTTCAATTTAGGTAGATATAGAGTTCCCACTGATATCACTTTAATGTTTGTATATGGTTCATTTAGTAAAAGAAAAAAATTGGTATAGAAATTCTATGTAGAAGAATTTTCATTTATATCTTTTTAGGTGATGTTGAAAAGGTTTTGATCGACATAAATGAAAATCTTATGATTCCTAGGCCATGTAATATTCAATTATGATTCTTAGGTCAACAAAATAAATGTGGCCTTCTTGATGTATTTTATTCATGTTAGATATGTTAGAAATGCTTTAGAATAATTGAGAGGGGGAGTGAATCAATTATTTAAGGTCCAAATGTCTTGATAAAACTTTTTGAATAAGTATAGTGAGCCCATTAAACTAACCATGCATCCAAGCTAAACATTCTTCTTAGCAAGTTACTGATAAATCAACATGCAAGAATAAGACATGAAAAATCAACACATGACACAATGATTTATGTGGAAACCCAATTTGGAAAAAACCACCAATAACATGCTACTTCTTTCTCACTCTTTTGAAGTGATGCCTTGTGAAAGGCCTACGTTGTGAAAGGCCTGCCTTGTTAAAGGCTACAAAAAACAATGTTAAATGTGACCCAGTTAAGGATTTCAACCACCCCATTAGAAGTGGGCCTAGTTAAAGGACTTTAGAACATTCACTTGGAATGTCACCTTGTTAAAGGATTTACAAAATGGCTATTAAACCAACCTAAGTCCATAGGATTTTTCCCTAACTGATGCAATTGCTAGAGAGTAATAATAAGGGCTTTTGATCTGATATAACTCACAACATAACTTGCAAATTTTAGATCTCAATTCATTTCAAAAATTTACTTGGCTTTTAGTCTTTGTAGCTCTGATAGATTGTCCTCCTTTCAAGCTTTGTCTCCTTGAGTCTCCATCCTCATTGTGCCAATGCAATCACCTCTATGGTCACCTATCAAAGCAAAGTCTTTGTGCTCTATTCTTTCCTCTCGATGCCTTCTCTTTGACACCACACATTTTCTCTAACTAACCACTCTTGCTTCTTGATATATAACTCCTTAAATAGACATTTGGAATACTTTTCCCACTCTAATCTTCCTACTCTTATTTTTGGTTTGAATTGATTAGGTAAGATACGATGTATCTACCCCTTATCTTGTTTCTTCTAGAAACATCTTCTAGAATCCACTTTTAGTTGCTTTAAAATGATTTACCTAGAATTTTGTATCACCAGCTCATCATCCTTATCTTCCATCTAGTTCAAAAAATTCAAGGTTACAAACTTATTGACTTAGATCTAGCAAATCTTTGACTTTTCAAATAATGCAGTGGCTTGGCACTATTAACTTTCTGATGCTCAACACATACTATGTTACTCAACACCTACTATGGATTCACTATGTATCAACTAAGTTTTATTGATGTTCGACACCTATTACATTCTATCTAGCTTGACACCTAAACTTTCTCAGCACCTTCCATTTCACTCAGTACACACTAGATTTTACATTTTCTCGGCACTTACTGATAATCTTCTTGGCATGAACTAACTTTCTTGGCACCTACTAATGAATTTAGTCAAGCTTTGTATAAAATTTTGTTACAATTTATTCTTCTAGAGTTTCTAAGTGTAGCCAACCTCTGTATCTTCAAGTGTATTATCAATACATCATTTTACCATTGTCTTAACTGATCCTTGTACTTCATTACAAAACCATAACTCAACCTTTCCCTTAGGTGTTTTTTTTACATCTTACTGATTAAATCCTCTTCATCAATCAACTAAGTGATAGTAATTGGATCTTATAAGCAATTTTCATTCCAATAAATAATAGGTTTGACATCAGTGATAAAAGAATTATTGAAAACATTCTTTATCAACAATATCCCTTCTTCTCAACAATCTCCCTTCTTGAATAATGATATTTCCAATTAGATCTTCAAAAAGATACCCTCTTCGGTATGATTGGATACATTAGTTTATGAAGGAGAATCAAGTTGGCTTATGGGAAGAAAAAAAAAAATCAACCTTGAGTATATTAAGCTAAATACTCCTTATAATGAAATATCTGATTCAGATACCCACTCCCAATAAATTTGTGTTGCAAATAATTGATTAATTATGTATTCTCTTTGACGTTACATAAAATATCATATCATTTCTAGTTTGTGTATGTTGAGATCACTTGGGCATTGAAGATAGTTTCCTATATCTGCTAAGTATTCTAGAATTTGCCTAGTTCAGAAGATAGTGTCTACTGAGTTCACTCAGGTGACAAAGTAAAGTTTGCAGAAGTTGAGTGTTAACTAAGCTCACTTGGTTACCAAAGGAACTTTGTGAATATGCAGTGTTAACTAAGTTCACTTGGTTAACACAAGAAATCATTTTTGAGTTAGTACCTACCGAGCAAGGTTGGCTAATGAAGGATTTTCTTGTTTTGGCATATTGAGTTTAATTGAATTATTTGTTGGTTCTAGCTGACTAAGGAGATTAATATTAATTATTCTAAGTTCTATTCAAGCTGACTTGACAATATGTAAGATATAAATACAAGGTCAAGTTGAGGATTGAATGTGTCGAACATAATTGAAGATTTGATCATGCTTATAGGAAGTGAATTTCGGATGCAAAAAATATCCTTTTTGGAATGAAAAGATAAATTTGATGAAGAAGGATCAAGTATACAAGCTAGAATTGAGATTTGTAATCAAAAAATTAGTTGCATTAGAAATTAGTTAATCTCATTGTTACTCTCTAGCCATTGTAGCAGTGATCTAAATCTCTTAATAGAGTTGTCTTACCAGCTATTTGTAAATCCTCTAACAAGGTGGCATTTCTATTGAATTTTCTTAAGACCTCTAACAAGGCCACTTCTAATAGGGTGATTAAATCCTCTAATAAGGCCACACTTTAATAGGGTTGACTCTTAACAAGACTGTGTTAGGATAAACCACAAACATAAATAAAAAACTACATGCAAATATAACCAATAACAAAAAATAATAGATCACACAGAAATGAACACAAGGCACCAAGATTTAACGTGGTTCACCCAATCCCTGGGCTACGTCCATAAAATAGCAAGTTCGATCTTATTACAATCTAGTGATTACAACCTAATTACAATTTGTAATCCCTTATAGCTCAATACCACCACAAGAACCAATTTTGCATCACAACATAATGAAAAATACCTAACCCTAAACTCTTTTATACAAGTATTTTATCCATTTTAGGGTTACAACATGTTGGCCATATGTCGACCATAATATGTCGGCTACAACATCGACCACTAATTATGAAGTATGTACATTACTTTCCTGATCAGTCACTATCTAACAATCTCCCACTTGGGGACTGATCAAGTTCCACACTAAACAAAAATCTCCTACTTGGAGATTGATCTTGTAGCAATACCACTACCACATGGGGCTCCCATTGGATCAAACCACCCTAGACTCTGCTATTCTTTTATTCATGTTCAGTCTAAAAGACCAACCAAAGCTGAAGAGGAGTTCAACTTCTCCCATGTTACAACCTTTTTCAACATATCTATTGCATTATCATTTGTATGGATCTTCTCTAGCTTTAACTGTCCATCCTCAAAAATTGACCGAATGAAATGGTACCGCAACTATATGTATTTGGTCTTAGAATGCAGAGCTAAATTTTTGGCAAGATGAATGACACTCTGACTATCTATGAACAAATAATTATCCTTCTGAGGATGTCCCAATTCTTCCTAGAAGAACTGAAGCCATATCATCTCCTTGGCTGCCTCTGTAGTAGCAACATACTCTACCTCTATAGTGAATAGAGCATTAATTTTCTATAACCTAGAAACCCAGCTCACGACTGCCCCACCAATAATAAAGACATAACCTGTAGTACTCCACCTGGTATCAATATCCCCTACCAAATATGAGTCAACATAGCCCTGTAAATCAGTAGTAGAACCCCCAAAGTGCAAACACTTATTGGATGTTCCTCTCAAATATCTGAGAATCCACTTGACAACATTCCAATGCTCAAATCTTGGATGACTCATATACCTACTAACAACTCCCACTACATGGGCAATATCTAGCCTAGTGCATACCATAGCATACATCAAGCTTCCTACAACTGAAGCATAGGGTACCTTGAACATCTTATCCTCCTCTTCCTATGTCTTAGGACACATCTCCTTAGTAAATTTCAAATGACCAGGTAAAGGTGTGCTGATAGATTTAGCATTCTCCATAGAAAAATGTTCCAACACCTTCTCAAAATAATTAACCTAAGATAGCATCAATGTTCCATTCTTCCTATCTCTGTAAATCTTCATACCAAGGATTTGTTTTTCTGCCCCCAAATCCTTCATAGAAAATGCATGTGCTAACTAGCATTTCAACCCCTTAATATGATCCATGTTAGACCCAGCTACAAGCATATCATCAACATATAAACATAAAATAATGTAGCTATCATCATCCAACCTCTTAAAATAAACACAATAATCTGAATGACACCCGTTATAGCCATGCTCATGCATAAACCTGTCAAATTTCAAATACCATTGCTGAGGTGCTTACTTCAAGCCATATAAACTTTTCTTCAATTTGCACAGTAAGTTCTCCTTACCTTTGACCTCAAATCCCCATGGCTGAGCCATATATATTTCTTCATCCAAATCACCATGAAAAAAGGCTATTTTAACATCCAATTTCTCTAAATGCAAATCTTCAATAGCCACAAGACTTAAAACAGTATGGATAGAAGTCATTTTAACAACAGGAGAAAATATTTGATCAAAATCAATTCCCTTTTTCTGTGTAAATCCTCTTACAACTAACCTGGCCTTAAATCTTTTCTTACCTCCTTCCTCTTCTTTCAACCTATAAACCCACTTATTTTGTAAAGCATTTTTACCTGTAGGCAACTTGCATAGATCCCATGTCTTATTTTTTAGCAAAGAGTCCATTTCATCTTTCATTGCAGACTCCCACTAAATCTTAGTATCCACCTGCACAACTTCATCATAACTTTCAGGTTCACCAGCATTAGTAAGTAAAATAGAATACAAAGAGGGAGAAAATCTTTGTGGAGGTCTAATTTTCCTCATTGACTTTCTAACATTCACTGGTGTGTGTGGTATTTGTTGTTGCGGTTGTTGCACATCATGAGGAATGGCTAAAAAATCAACTTTTGGAGTATCATCCAGCACTACATAATCATCTTCTTTCTTCTCATGTTGCTGGAACAAATCTTTGTACAACACTTTCTCATTGAATATGACATCCCGACTTCTAACAATTTTATGATTTTCAAAATCCCAAAGCCTATAACCAAATTCATTAATGCCATATCCAACAAAGACACATTTCTTTGATTTTTCTTCTAGCCTGGTTCTATTTTTAGAGTCTATATGAGCAAAAGCTTCACAACCAAAGGTCTTGAGAAAAGAATAACTCACCTTCTTACAAGTCCATGCCTCCTTTGGAATACCATAGCCCAAAGGAGTAGAGGGACCTTTATTAATCAAATATACTACAGTATTAACATCCTCCACCCACATGGGTAAGGGCAACCCAGCATGCAACCTCATGCTCCTTGCGTGCTCCATTATAGTCTTATTCATGTGTTCAACCACTCCATTTTCCTATGGAGTCCTTGGAATAGTTTTCTATCTATGAATACCATTAGAGGAGCAATAATATTCAAATTCATGACTACAATACTCACCACCATTATCAGATCTAAAAAATTTTAATTTCTTACTAGTCTCATTTTCAACCAAACATTTCCATTTCTTAAAAGTATGAAATACATCAGATTTCTTTCTAAGGAAATAAACCCATACTTTTCTAGTTCCATCATCAATAAATGTAGCATAATAATGAGAGCCACCAAAGGAAGATACCTAAGATGGTCCCCATACATCTGTATGCACAAGCTCTAATTTCTCCTTTTTGTTTTCCTTCCCAGTCTTTACAAAACTCACTCTCTTTTGTTTTCCATACACACAACTTTCACAAAAATCCATATTAACACATTTCAAACCTGGTAAAACTTTCTTTGAATGAAGTACTTTCATACCTTTCTCACTCATGTGCCCAAGTCTGTTGTGCCACAGTGTTGTATCAGAATCTACAACAACTATTTGTTCTCCCTGCTCAACTACAACAATTATTCCTGAACATTCATTTTTCTCTGAAATAATCAAAGTAGAAGGAACAATATGACCTATACAAAGATATAAGGTGCCTACTTTCAAACCTTTTTCTACTACAAGGGAATCTTTTGAAACCTTCCAATTTTTATCATTAAAAGTAACTACCCAATCCTCATCACCAAGCTGCATTGCTAAAATTAAATTCCTACTCAACCTTGGAACATGTCTTACCTCATGTAGTAGCCAATGATTCCTATTCTGCAACTTAATCTTAATTTTTCCCTTTCCAACAATTTGACAGGGTTCATTATCCCCCAAATAAACAAGCCCAAAATCTCTTTGGACATAATCAATGAGATAACCTCTATGAGGTGTAGCATGAAATGAAGCACTAGAATCTAAAACCCATGAATCATCAACACTTTCTACAGACAGAAGCAAAGCATCCTCTTTGGATTTGCTACTTACCACATTTGCCTCCTTGTCTCCATCTAATTTATCTCCTTCATTTTTCTTTCGATTCCAACAATCTTTCTTTTTGTGCCCTAATTTCCCACAATACCAGCAATCATTTGGTCCTCTCAATTGAGACCTCTTCCCCTTTGACTTTCCCCTTAATTTCTCATGATTTCCAGAGTTACCTCCACTCTCAATCGTTCTGCCCCTGCTTTGTGCATTCAAAGCACTTCCTGATGTAGATCCACCTAAGGATTTCCTGTGATTTTTCTCACTCAAAACAACACCAATCACATCGTCATATTTTAGGGTATTAGATCTAGGAACAGAATTACTCATAGCCATTACCAAGCCATTCCAGCTTTCAGGTAAAGAACACAAAATCAAGAGAGCCCTAATTTCTTCATCAAAATTGATACCCATAGAAGATAACTGACTAGTAATTGTATTAAACTCATTTAAATGATTTGCAATAGATCCACCTTCTGCCATTTTCATATTAAATAAATGCTTAATGAGAAATACCTTGTTTGAAGTGGAGGGGTTTTCATATAGTGTTGTTAGGGTTTTCATCAAATCTTCTGTCGTCTTTGCTTTTGTAATATTAAATGCCACCAATGGTGCCAAACATAAATGAATGCTTTTGAGTGCCTTTCTATCCAAAAGATCCCATTCAACTTCTAACATAGTTCTCTGATTCTTGGCTTTGCCTTCCAATGGCTTCCATAAATCCTTCTGATATAGATAGTCTTCCATTTGCATCTTCCATAACTGGAAGTTCTACCTATTAAACCTATCAACCCTTAGCTTACCCTTATCTGCCATTGCTCCCACTCAACTATGAGACTCCCACTTAACCGTGAGACTTTCCTGCAGAGGATAACTAAAAGACAACTAGGCTCTTATACCACTTGTTAGGATAAACCACAGACAGAAATAAAAGACTATATGCAAATATAACCAATAACAGAAAATAATAGATCACACAGAAATGAACACAAGGCATCAAGATTTAACATGGTTCACCCAATCCTTGGGCTATGTCCACCAAACAGAAAGTCTGATCTTATTACAATTTGTAATCCCTTACAGCTCAATACCGTCGCAAGAACCAATTTCATATCACAACATAATGAAAAATACGTAACCCTAAACCCTTTTATACAAGTATTTTATTCATTTTAGGGTTACAACATGTCGGCCATATGTTAGCCATAATATGTTGGCTACAACGTCAACCATGGCTCGAACCTCACTAATTATGAAGTATGTATAGTACTTTCCTGATCAGTCACCATAATCTAACAGGCTGACTTCAGAAGAGTGAAAATTAGTAACTAGTTGCAATTGGTGGTATTTCCCCAATTGGGTTTCCACATTAATTTCTGGTGTCAATTGTTTTTATGATATTTCTTTTATGTTTTTGAAACTAAATTATAGTAAGATCAATCACATACAATATCTTAAGATTTTCATGATAAGACTTTTCTGAGTTATTTTAGTGTTTACCAAGCTTCAACATTTATTAGTGTAAATTGATTGTCTTTGCATTTTCCAAGTTATGGAAGTGTTTTGTTTACACCACATTTTGATTTTTATTGACATATAAGGGATCTTGGTTATATTTTGTGGTAACTAATTCACCCCCCCTTTCAATTACTCCTCTTATATTTCCAACAATTGGTATTAGAGCTTTTGGTGTTTGCAGAGAAGGTTTCAAGGACCAAAGCTAAAGATCAAGATGTCATATAGAAGAGATATTCCCAAGTTGAATCAAGACAACTTTGTAGCATGGCAAGGGCTTATGAGGTTACACTTGGAAACTATTAGTGATTTAGGTTGTAAATATATTGATAGTGAATATAAGACACCTAGTGGAACATTATCAATTGAAGAAATTGTTGAAAAGAAAAATCATAACATCATGATGATTCACATTGCTTCTGCTCTTAATTATGTTGAATTTAATTAAGTCAAAAGTTACACTACAACTTATGATATGTAGATCAAACTAAAAGCCATCTATGGAGGAGATGATAATGTAAGAAGAGCTAAAGCCAAAAGTCTTAGAGGACAATTTGATCAGATGAAGATGAGAGAAGATAAAAACATTGCAAAATATGTTAAGTGAATTAAGGCAAGTGTGAGTGCAATCAAAGCATTTGGAGGAGACATTGATGAAAAAATAGTTTTAAGCAAGGTACTCAGAACCAATCTTCTTATCTATATAATTAGAGTGTCTTCTATTCAAGAAATGAGATGTGATCCAAATAGAAATATAACTTTGGATGCTCTAGTTGGAAGATTGGTAGCTTTTGAGTTGGATAACTATAATATCTATGTCCCTAATTACACAAGGCATTGAGTCTACATTTGAAGCCAAGCTTTCATTCAAGAAAAAGGGTAAGAAATCAAAAGCCAATCAATTAGTGAATGATCTTGAAGCTATTAAACCCCTACTTGTAAGGAAATGTTCTGAAGGAAGAGGAAATTACAAAGGTAAGATTCCTCTAATATGTTTTTCTTGTGAAGAAGTTGGTCACATTGCTACAAGGTGCCCAAACAAAGAAGACAAAGATGAAAAGATAAGCAATAAGTTCAAAGACAAGAAGGAATTCAAAAACTACAGGGACTACAAGGACAAAGCTAAGAACTCTTATTTTATGGCTAAAGATTTTGATAATAGTGAAGATGAAATGGTATATATTTTTGTAAAAGATGAATTTAATGATGAAGGAGATAAAATGGCACTTATCTCTCATGTTCAAAAAAATGATACATGGATTATTGATAGTGGCTACTCACATCATACCATTGGAGACAAAACAAAGTTTGAACACATGGAACATTATGATGGTGGTAGTGTGAGATTTGGAAATAATGAACTTTGTTGCATAAAGGAAAAATGGTGTATCTCATTAACTAATGAACTTAGATGTGACAATACTTATTGGGTTTAAGGACTAAAGCATTATCTACTAAGTGTGGCATAGTTGAATAACATTGGATTCAAGGTAGATTTTATGAATGGGAAGGCCAAACTACTAGATGGAAAAGGAAATCTAGTTGGATCTAGAAGACAAACAAAAAGGAAACTATTCTATCTAGATCTCAGTGAAAGTTCATGTTTTATTGCTCAAGTAGCAGAAAGCTGGTTATGGCACAAAATATTATGTCATGATAATCTAGTTAAGATAAGAAAAAATAGAAGAGTAAGAGGTTTCCTAGCTTGAGGAAACCTAATATGAATCTATGCAAAAACTATTAAATTGGTATGATGGGAAAAACTAGTTTCAAAAGAAAGAATTGTCATTCTAAAGAAATCTTAGAGCTTGTCTATACAGACTTATGTGGACGTATTTGTTAGTTTTTAGTGACTAATCAGGAAAGTAATGTAAATAATTTATAAATTCTTTGGGGCTTAGGGCACCGACCCAATTTTTTTTTTGGACTACTATTCACCAATGGCACAAAATTTTGGGCTACTATTTGTCATTTGCCAATGACACAAAATTTTGGGCTACTATTTGCCAATTGGTTATTGTTATATTCACCAATGTATAGCTGACATGTTGCAACTAATTTTAACCCTAAAGTGGGAAAAATAATTGTATAAAAGGGCTTAGAGTTAGGGATTGTTTCGTTGTTGTGATGCAAAAATTGGTTCTTGTGTTAGTATTGAGTTGTAAGGGATTACAGATTGTAATCAGGTTGTAATCACTAGATTGTAATAATATCAGACTTATTGTTTGGTGGACATAGTCCAAGGATTTGGCGAACCATGTTAAATCTTGGTGTCTTGTGTTCTTTTCTATGTGATCTATTATTTTCTGATATTGGTTATATTTGCATGTAATTATTATTTCTATCCATGGTTTAATCCTAACACTATTGGAATATAGATACAATGGAGATAAGTTTTTCATTCTTTTTGTTGATGATTATTCTAGAATGATGATTGTAATGTATCTAATAGAAAAAATTGAAGCTTTTCAAAAATTTAAGTGGTCTCTAGAAAGAGTAGAGAAAGAAATAAAAAAGAAGCTAAAATGTTTGAGATCAAACAGAGGTGGTGAATTCATTTCCAACGAGTTCAATGAATTTTACATTGATTAACAAATTAAGAGATAGGTATCAACCCCTGGTACACCTCAACATAATGGTATAGCTAAAAGAAAGAACAAATCCATGATGGATTGTGCAAGAACATTGATGATAGAAAAGAATGTTGCAATCAAATACTGTAAGGAAGTAATCAATACTATAGTGCATATCTTGAATAGAGTACAACTAAAGAAAGAATCAAATAAAACTTCTTATGAACTATGGTATGGCTACAAACCTTATGTAAGTTACTTAAAAGTATTTGGTAGCAAATGTTATATCTTGAAAAAATCTAGGGAAGGTAAATTTGATGTCAAAAGTGATGAAGGCATATTTCTAGGATACTCCTACAGAAGTAAAGCATACATAAGTTTAAATTTTTCTACTCATAAAATTATAGAAAGTGCACATATGAGAATTGATGAGTTTGTAGAAAAGAGTGAAGAAGAAAGCAACAAAAAATGTAAGGATTATAGAAGATTTTTTTATGATGAACTTGATATATTGCCAAATATATCTAGAAGTCAGAAAGATTCACCTCTCGAGTCCCCAAAATCTCCAAAAACTATTGAGTTACATCCAGTGCAACCTAAGTCATAATATAAAGGACCCAAGTCATAGTCAAAAGCTATCAAGCTATTGCTAGAGCAATCTGAGTCTGATGGATCTAAGTCACAGATAGTGGGACCTAAGCTTAATATAGAAAGTCATGAAGAGGTTAGTGAAACAAACTTTAAATCCAAAGTACCCATGTTAGCAAGATATGTTAGAAGACATCATGTACCTAATTAGATCATTGGAGATAAGTTAGATGGAACAATGAAAATAAATAAATTAAAAGTTGCATGTTTTCTTACAAAATTTAAACCTAGAAATGTTAAAGATGCTTTGATAATGAAAGTTGGATTGAAGCAATGAATGAGGAAATAGAATAGATAGAGAAGAAGAAAATGTGGACTCTTGTTCCTAGACTCAAGGATAAAAATGTAATTGACACAAAGTGGGTATTTAGAAATAAGCTAAATAAAGATGGAGAAGTTTCTAGAAATAAAGCAAGGTTAGTATGTAAAGGTTTTTCTTAAGAAGGTATTGATTATGGTGAAATCTTTTCTCTTGTTGCAAGATTAGAAGGTTTTAAAACTTTACTAGGACATGCAACTCATAAATGATTTAAAGTTTATCAAATGGATGTAAAATCTATATTCTTGAATGGAATTATTGATGAAGAAGTCTACATAGAACAACCTGAAGTTTTTTTAGATCCTAACGAAAGAGATATGGTCTACAAATTATACAAAGCATTGTATAGTCTCAAGAAAGATCCTAGAGCTTGGTATGAATGACTTCATAACTACTTGATAAAGATTGGTTTTCAAAGAACAAATAATAACAATAGTTTGTTTATCAAAGAGGACCAAACAAGAAGATTTTGTTGGTAGAAATATTCATGGATGACACTTTATTTACAGGAAATGATGACTTGTGCAAGGCATTTTTGGAAGAAATGAGTAAATAATTTAAGATGTCTATGTTTGGAGAGATACATTTTTTTTTGTTGAATTGCAAATCCAATAGAAGAAATATGTTATCTACATTACTCAATTCGAAGATATCAAGGAGATACTAAAGAAATTTGGAATGGAACATTCAAGATCAGTTGGAACTCCTATGTCTACTAGACATAAACTTTCCAAAAATGATGATTCCAAGGAGGTAGATCAAACCACATATAGATCAATGGTTGGAAACTTGCAATATGTATTACATACAAGGCTTGATATTAAATTAACAGTTGGTATGGTATCAAGATTCTTAGTAAATCCCAAAGAAAATTACATGATAGAAATCAAAAGAATCATGAGATATCTAAAAGGTACTGAAGACTATGGTTTATGGTACAAAAAATAAGACAATTTGGATTTGAAAGCATTGATAGATGCTGATTGGGCAAGAAGTATTGATGTCAGAAAGAGCACTAGTGGTGGATCATTCTTTCTTGCTAAAAGAACAATGTCTTGGACAAATAAGAAACAAAATTATATTTCTCAGTCCACAACAGAGGTAGAATATTTGCCAGCAATAGCTAATTATTCAAATGTTGTTTGGTTCAAGCAACTGTTGGCAAGTATGAAGATAGAAATCAAGGATCCAATGGTTATCTACTGTGATAACACCGATGCAATTAATATATCAAAAAATCATGTGATGCATACCCAAACAAAACACATTTCTATAAAATATCATTTTTTAGAGAATTGGTTCAAGATAAAAAAGCAAGATTAGAATATGTGAATACTAAAGAACAAATTGTAGATATATTTACTAAGCCATTACCTAAGGATGCATTTATATATCTAAGAGGTAAGTTAGGGGTCATTCCCCTATCTAAAGCTCACTAAAAGAAGTTTAGTGATGCATCAACTAGAACATGCTAAAGATCAATTAGTTGATGTAGTATTGATAAGGGCATATTGAAAATGAATTAGTACATGAGGTACATTGATATTCACTGAATATTTTCTTTAGCATGAGATGTCGAAGAAAGAGAGTTTGGATATCATATAAAAAGAATTTTTTTTTGGTGATGTCAATGAGGAAGAACTTGGTCTAATACCAAAGAGGGAGAGTTTTCTATCAGAAGAAGATGTTGAAGGTAGAGTTTTGCTAAAGGCAAAGGGAGTTCACATTGATAGAGGGAGTTGAGTTCTCATGGAAGAGAATTAGAATGAAACTAAAGCTATGTTCCATACTTTATTCCTACTCTAAAAATTTCATTGTATTATGACATGTTGTGTTGCCATCAATGCCAAGGAGGGAGATTGTTGGAAATAATTAATTAATTGTGTATTGTCTTTGATGTTACATAAAATGTCATATCATTACTTATCAGTGTATGCTGAGCTCACTTGGGCATTGAAGACAATTTCCTATTTCTTTTGAGCATTTTAGAGTTTGCCTAGTTCAGAAGACAATGTCTACTAAGTTCACTCAGGTGAGAAAGTAAAGTTTGTAGAAGTTTTGTGTTAACCAAGCTCACTTGGTTAATGGAGAAAATTTTGGATGGAACCATGTTAACCAAGCTCACTTGGTTACCAAATGAACTTTGTGAATATGTAGTGTTAACCAAGTTCACTTGGTTAACACATAAAAATCATTTCTTAGTTAGTATCTACCAAGTAGGGTCATTTAAAGAAGGATTTTCTTATTTTTCCATATTGAGTTCAATTGAATTGTTTGTTGGTTCTAGCCGACTAAGAAGATGAATATTAATTATTCTAAGTTATAGTCAAGCCAACTTGATAATGTATAAGATATAAATATAAGGTCAAGTTGATAATTGAATGTGTAGAACATAATTGAAGATTTGATGATGCTTAGAGGAAGAAAATTAGAAGGATAAGTATAATATCCTTGTTGAGATGCAAAGATACATTTAATCGGGAAGGATCAAGTATACAAGCTAGAATTGAGATCTTTAATCAGCAATTTAGTTGCATCTTAAATCAGATCATCTCATTTTTACTCTCTAACCATTGTAGCAATGATCTAAATCTCTTAACAAAGTTGGCTTAAAAACTATTGATAAATCCTCTAACAAGGTGGCATTCCTATTGAATTGTCTAAAGATGTCTAACAAGGCTACCCTTAACAAGTTGATTAAATCCTCTAATAGGATCACACCTAACAGTGTATTTTTTGACCTTTAACAAGGTTGGCTCCTAATAGGGTTCACTTCAAAAGAGTGAAAATCAGTAACTAGTTGCAATTGGTTGGTTTTTCCCAAATTGGGTTTCCATATTAGATCATAATGTCAATTGTGTTCATGTTATTTCTTTTATGTATTTGCAACTAAGCTATAGTAAGATCAATCACAGATAATATCTTAAGATTTCCATGATCATCATTTTCCAAGTTATTTCAGTGTTTACTGAGCTTCAACATTTATTAGTGTAAATCGAGTGCTTGCGTATTTGTCAAGTTACAATAGAGTTTTGTTTACGTTGAATTTTGATTTGTATTGACATCTAAGTGATCTAGCTTATATTTTTGTGGTAATTGATTCACCCCTCCCCTCTTAGTTACCCCTCTTATATTTCCAACAATTTGGTCTACAACTCTTTCTTCTAATGTAAAAAGCAATCCTTTTCAATTATCTTTGTCTAATATAAAAAGTCAAAATAGTTTTAAATTTATTTGAACTTGGATAGTCTCATACATAAAGGAGATTTAAATAGAAAATATGATTTATTTTCTTGTATTCAATTTGTAGACAAAATAAGCTAATAAATAAATGTCTCTATATTTCAATTCTAACTTCACCTTTTTAACAACTTGATCTTAGTCTAGTTTAAATTGTAGGATGTAAACAAATAGGATATCCAAAAGCAAAGCTATAATATGGAAATCAAAGTTAAAAGCAAAAAGATTAAATCATCACAAAAATTTTGCAAAGGCTATACTAAAGGTTATCCACTTCAGAGCTTTGGTGTCAAAAAAGATGGAATTCTAATTTTTTTTTGGGTCTTATGGCCTTTTATGTATCATAATATTAATAATGATGATGATGATGATGATGTAATATTTAATAGTAAAATAATATAAATAAAAAATAGAACTAAATAGTAAAATAATATAAATTAAAAATACACTTGAATAATAAAGTAATATTTAATAAACAAATAATATAAATCAAAAATTATAAATTAATGGCTATAGGTATAAACCCACAAGTAATATGTCATCCCATTCCCATGAACAATTTTCAATTGGTTTGGGAATAGATTTGTACAAAGGTTTCTTCTTCAAAGACCATTGCAATTAGAAGAAATATTAGGATTTTTCCCCCTTTTTTTATTAGTTTCTTAGATTTATTTTTGTACATGTTTAAATGCTTGTACATGATTATTACATTTTTTCTATTGATTTTTAGGCTTATATCCGACAACCTTATGATTATATATGCAAATTGAGGTTAACACCTTTTGAGAATATTCACATGGACACAAGGATATCAAGGCATCTCTTTTATGATCTAAAAACCATGACATGTTGTCACAAACCACTTTGTATGATTCCTATTTTGTAGGAAGTCGCTAGTGTACTTTGACTCAGTCGACTAGGTTGATGGAACTTAACTAGAATTTCATGCTGTAAATGTCAAGTCAATATGTTATTTGATTGAGATTCTATTTGAAGTGTAGTTTGACAATGTGATTATGTGATTTGATCTTCATTAGTTTTTCTTTTGGTCTTAGACTTGTTTTGTCAATGTATGATAAACTGCAACCATTATGTCTTTTTCATTTGTCATGTTATATTGACTAATGATGTTCTATTTAAATGATGTATTATATGGTATTTAAGTACTTTGATGATGATTTTATATGGAATAATGTTATAATTGATGCATACTACAATGTTATGTTCAATGCTTATCAGTATGGCAATTTCATGACCTTGATTATGGTGGTATATGATGTTAGTATTCATAAAGATCATTGGTTTAAATTAAAAAGTTCTAGCATACATGTGATTTATTTCTTTTAATATTCTAAGGGTACTGATTCATTGATTGGGTACAAGTGTTTGAGTTTTTGCAGAATTAAAGGCAAAGGTGTGGTTTAGTTATAGGAGGCTAGCTCCTCAGTAGAGTTAGTTTTGGATTGTTTGGTTTATTTATCCACACACACCATAAGAGATTGTGAATTTTATTGTGATTATGAGTTACATGTTTAATATTATATCTAAATTCATTATGTTCTTGCAAAAATTTAGAAATATTTATAATCTATTTTTCTTACTATTAAATTTTTTTCACGAGGAAAATACAATTTATTACTTCTGTCAGATAAGGATAAGAACTAATTTTATGCGTTTGTTTGTGTGTTTGTGTGTGTGTTTAAATTATAGGGAAAACAATAAAATATTTAGTTAGAAAACAAGGAATTTATTTCATCAAATTAATGTTGAGAACCGTCTCACCCCATTAGTAACCAAACTATAGACTGTTTCCTCAACTGATGGGAATACTAGTAATAATAATAAATTTTTATTAATGACCATGGGAGTGGAATAGGAGAATGAAGATAACTAGAGTGGTTGGAAGAATCCTTTACAAAAATAAAAACTTTTCCATTTAGAATGACATGCATTTGGTTGACAATCACAGTGACATTTTGGAAATTGGGGGGAAACATATTCAACCATTCTTTTTGGTTTTGGAAAGTAGTGAAAGGAAATATTATCCTAGAATATTGCTAGGATTAGATATAGACTCTCTATGTGCTCTCTAAAAGTGGTGGATTCAATAGCTAATCATTTTGAAGTAAGCCAATTTCACACAAAAATTAATGGAGTTCAACACATAACTCAATCTCTACAAATAACTAGGGTCCTACATGTTTAACTTATGTTGTTTGTCCTATGTGTGAGTTGTTGCTCTTTTGTATTTACTTGTAAGGGTAACAGTACAAAGCTATGTCACCTTTTAGGCTAACTTATCAAAACGACTAAATTTGAGTATTATTGTGTAAAAATCTATTTTGTCCAAACATATGATCTAGATAAATTTATTCTAGCTAAGTTATATATGGTCTCACACTTTTCCAATTAGAAATGCTATTAATGCATGTTTTACACTAGCTTGTATCCAATTACTAAGAAAATATAATTATTTCAAAAAAGTGTTGTTTCAATAACTCTTATTATTTTTATGATACTATTTTAATAATATATAAACACCATTTTATGTAATTTTGAGTCAACAATATTCTTATATAGATTTTATAGTTTTTTAATTAGATATAGTATATTGTAATTGAAAAATTCTACAAGCATGTATTTGAACACTTGAAAAGATGTCAATTTTGAGAAAGAAAAAAATATTAAATCATATCAAAAAAAAATTAAAAAATGATGCTTTAGATGAGAGAGTCCTCTTTTAGAATGTATAATTTTTCTCTCAGTTAGAATAGATTTGTTTTGAAAAATGTGGTTAGAGATTAAGACTATTGATTTTAGGTGAGTTGAAATTTGAATCATTATAAAAGAGAAAATATAGGTCTAAAGTTGATTTTTATTTTTGATTGTTCTAGCTATATATGTTATCTATAACATAGTCTAAGATCAAAGGGAAATACATTTATTTCCATCTAGTTTTGTGGTGGGAACTAGACCCCTAATTTTTAGCATTTTTCAGCAACTAAAAAATTATCTATAAAAATTAAGAAAATATATCAAATTCTTATTCCAAATAATTATTAAAAATTATAATCCTAAACTTCATCCATTTCTACACAATTCATTAGTTTGCTTCATTTTAAAATTCAAAATAATAATACCAATTTTATGTTATTGAAGGTGAATAATTATACTATTTTTAGCCATTTCCTTTACAAAAGGGTGACACAAGTTTGTGTTTTTACCCGTAACCAACAAGAAGAATACAATTTTTGGTGATGGAAAGGGTTGTTTAGCTTCTTTTTCTTTTTTGTCTTTCTTCTTAAATATCTTTAGCATAAGCCTCTGTTATGACATAACAAGTAAATAAAATTGCACTAGAGCTCATGCTCAATTAGAGCCATTTGTTGTAATAGGCACATGTAATGAGCCTTGCTGGGTCTCAAACAATATATGTTGAAGAGTTGATTTGTTTTTTTTTTGTTTTTTTTGTTTTGTAATTTTTGATACAATAATATATCAACAAAAAGGAAGATATTGCAATAATAATTTCAAATCAAATATTTGGATATTACATAGGGAATACATGGCTATTTTTTTAAGATTTTAATACCAACCTAGATACTGGGTATTTTCACAAAATACCAACATCCTAGTTGATAAAATATCCCCTATTATCTAAATCAACAATACTCAAAAATATTAGAAGTTACAATCCATGACCTTATAGGTAGAACATGCCTTGAAATCCTCTAAAATGAAGGCTGTCATTAGCAAAAGAATTCTTCAACAAACAAATCCAACTACAGATATGAAAATGTTGCTCCAAAGTACAGATAGAAAATGACACTGAGTAATAGATATAAACAGGTGCTCAACCAACTCCAAATTAACCAACACACAATTTGAACAATTTCTAGTGAATCCCTTCACAAATTCTTTAACATCCTCTAATAGCAAGAGAAAACAAGCTTCTCCTTAGAAAAAGTTAATAAAGTTGGAGAAATGGAAAATTGTATACCTTAGCACAATTTGCCAAGCAATCTCAGAATAGTTATCAAAATTGAATCTCCAATACTTTAGTTGTAGATCCAAAACCCTTATACTTGAACAAGGGCACAAAATCAGATCCTCAGAAGTGTCACCAAGACAACAAAATAAAATAAGATCATCAAACAATGAGATGCTTTCCTCATCAAATGGGCTCATATTTATAATCTCCAAATGACACAAGTTCTCCAAATGAACTCTACTTAAGAAGCTTTCTCAACACAATTGTAAAATATAATAAAGTGCCATATGATATAGTTATTAATTACTTTTGGCTCCCAAAAATGACCTTTTCCAATATAACATAATTTTCTAACACATAAGGCCATTATTTCTTGTACCCACAATTAATTTTTTTCATCTTGGTTCCAACAAGCTATTATATTGAGTTGGTCAACATACAACACCAACAAAAATATCAATCTCAACATATTTTGATGAATAATAATAATAATTCACCTATCTTGTAAAAATGACTATAGAAGCATAAGAATTAAAATATGACAACACCAAAGTGATCCTAATGAAGAAAGATGATGAATGAACCTGATGGGGTGACTTACTATAAATAGATGCCCCCTCCAAGATTCTTGGAGTCCAGACTAAAAGCCCAAAATAAAAACTAAGAGAATCACTCAACACCTCACGCTCAACAGATCTCATCATAACCAACTATTGACTTACTATAAATAGTAAGTCCCTCAAAATAGATCCAAACTCATCATAAGCTATTGGAAAGCCTAATAGCTCCACAACTAAGACCACCAAATCTCACTATCACCTCATGAGGGTCATAATGATGAATTGATAAAGGAAACTACAAGAACCTACTAAAAATGAGGATATTACAATAGACTTGCAACCTATCATAATGATATTTGTAGCTTTGGAAGCTAACAACTATGTCCAACAATGCACCCATCTGACTATATCACTTTAAACTTAATGCTTAAATGAGTAGAAAATTGGCATCATCTCATAGATATTCTACCTTTTTAAAGCTAGCATGGGTGTGCATTTCTCTTTCTAAAATCTCCAGTTTATTTGAGTAAAGTGTAACCTACAAGAATAGAGGATATGATGAACTATTATTCTTTCTAGCCATCTCAAATGTTTAGCTAAGTTTATCGATTTTAATTATCCTTGGAAAAAAATTCTCACCGCACTCTTTCATCTTGGTTATTTATGTAACCTCACCATTGTTAGATGATTTGGTCATTGCATTAGAGTCCACTGACCTTGAAAACATTCCACTTTTGCACACACATGTGTTGCATACCTTGTGTAACATCCTGCCAAGGGATCCAAAAGAATTAACCTAAAGTTTTACTAAGTTTTCCAAACTCTTTTTTTAAAGAACAACATACACATTGATCATAAAGTGGCAGAAGCAATAGCATACAATCATACATAAGAAAACATAACAGATTACATTCCTTAAGGATCCAAAGACATTGAGTCACATTTAATTTTAATTAATATTAAGTCAAATAAATAACACATCCATATGAAAGAATAATTATAATTACAAGTCCAAGTCCATTTAAATAATATACATTTGTTCTGAATGCCACTTGGTAATAACATTTAGAATGCTTAATCATCCACTATATATGTCACAGGGTATGAAAGGCTGAAAGAATATACATCTATAAAAATAGATAATATCATCCCTTTCAGATACATGAACAAAGTACAATACACTAAGTAAAATCATCCATCATAAAGATATAATCATCCATCATAATACATAAGGATAGAATGAAAAGAAATGTAGACAAGAAACTCTAGCCACGACATCAATGAATGGATCTCAAGGGTAAGAGTAAAAAGGACTGCCACCTAACCTCATGGTAACCCAAAAAGGTCTACTCCCACCACATTGAGGAGATAGTCTCAAATCATAAATAGGATATCAACCCAAAAATTAAAAGTAATATCTAAGTCAAGGAAACCCTAAAAGTAATCTAACTCAAAGGTTCCAAGATAAATCAACATCTAGACCCAGAGGCAAACATAGACATGTAGGAAATCTACTATGGAAGTAAGCAAGTGTCATTGCACGAATCAATGCTAGAGTTACCCTAGTAGTCTAACTTGACCCTAACCCCCTAGTGACTCTATGCTGCACTAGTATCCTTTTGTACTGACAAGACATACTAACAATGCATGGTCACAACCAAGTGTTCTCTCTACTCCCATCCTAGTCTGTACTAGCACTCGAAGCATGGGCAATAATAACATACAAAGACTCTTATTAGGTTTATTTTACTCTCATTTAGTGTAGTGTTTTCACTTATTGAACAACTTACAATGGGTTACCCTGGCAACCACTTTGGGCCCTAGCCTCCATTGCAAGCCACTTCTCGAAATTACATAAAGATAACCTACCCTAAGCTCATAAAAGTATAAATCAAAGAATCACAAAATTCACTTCAGTCTTATGCAAATGACCAGAAAGCATCAAAAGATAATTCACAATAACACTTCGGTTCTTTACAAGCAACTAGAAAGCATCCCAAAAATAACTGATCAAAGATTCAAAAGGGTTAAGTCAAATATGTCATAACATTTGTCCTATAATCATACAAGGACACTAAAAACAATAATGAACAATATAACTAAAATCATCAAAGAGCATACCAACACATTACTATGGTTGAGTTTAAAAGATCAAGTTCAAATCATCATAAAACCACAAACACATAATTCCCAAGCCTCTGGTAGATGTCCTAAAATTGGTCAACACTCTAAAATATGTCTTAACATTCATCTCGTTATCTCACAATCATACAAGGACACTAAAAGCAATAATGAACAATATAACCAAACTCATCAAAGAGCATACCAACACATTACCATGGCTGAGTTTAAAAGATCAAGTTCAAATCATCATAAAATCACAAACACATAACTCCCAAGCCTCTAGTAGATGTCCTAAAATTGGTCAACACTCTAGCCAACCCAAACCCAAAGCATAGACAACATACATATAACAGTGTAGTTTGTAGTTTGGTTTGATTTTGAAAGCACATATTTTTGAAGGTTAAAGTTTTCATTTCAATGTATGTTTCAAGTAGATAAGATTCACAATTTACCCTTACAAATTAACCCATTTCTTATTTTTGAATAAAATGCACAATTACCCTTATTCGATTTTAAATCAAATACTCTAAAATCATTTAAGGGTAATTATTTATGAAATTATTAAAATAATTATTATTAATTTTAAAATAAAATAATTACAAATTTATTAAAGTCAATATCATTATTAATACTAAGAAAATAAATCTAAAACTCCATTAAATAACTTCCATTTATTAATTAAACTTAATTAAATTATAATTAATTAAATTAATTAATAATTATATAAATTAACTATATTAACATTCATTAATTATTTATTTATTTAATAAATATTTATAAATTTTATTAATAAAATTAATAATTAATAATTTAAATTAAATATAATTTAATTTTAATAAAATAATAAAAAACAATTACACGTGATTAAGGTCCATTGGCTAGCCTTTACAAGCAGCTGCCATGCAGCCTTAGCCTATCTACTGCCGCATGCAATAGTATTTAGTATTGCTGATACAATAACAGTACAGACTACGTGACATGTTGCAATATGAGCCAGAGGGGAAGGTAAGAAAATGGGGAGGTGGGGAATTGGTGGCCCCGAACTCCTCTAAACTCATTTTTAGTTTACTTTTAGTATATATATATATAAAACCAAATTTCTATCAATACTCTGATAGGAAAAATACAGTGCACCAATCAATTTTTTAATTTTTTAATTTTATTTCATTTCAAAACCCTTCCCAGTTTAATTTTCAATTTTTAGTTGTTTTTAAAATCTACTATATGAGGATTCTAATGATATTTCAATCTTCGTATATAGATGAAATCCAGATGCAAACTAGTAATTTCAAAATGAAATATGAAAGATTCATCACAGTGAAATTTGGATAAACAATTCACAGTCATGAAGAAGACAGAAATATTAAATAACTTAATTAACTAGGTGATCAAAACACAAGAATGTACCTAGTTCTGATGCTAAATTTGCAAAGACCCAAAAGATTGTGAGAGAAATATTTTCTCTCAAAACCTTCTCCCTGAAAATTCCTTCTCAAAAATTCCCTGTCCTCCCAAAATTTCCAATTTTTTTTGGAAAATGAGCTCTGAATTGCTAATAATAACTTCTCTCCTAAATCCGAGGCACTAATTGTGCGATCACCTGAGGGAACTCCTTGATCACCACCCTTTAACTCTTTATTATCTTTTCTTTTATGTTTCCATGCACACTTTATGCAATATAAAATATCTTTATTAAATTTACTTGCTTACTCTTTTTAATTAATTTATTATATTTTAATCTCATACATAAACTTTATTAAATAATTGCTTACTTTCTCTTATTAATTTTCAAAGTGTTTCTTTAATATAATATTTATTAATTTAAATAATAATAATATTTAACATTTATTTAAAAATTATCTCCTAAATATATTATTATTAAATTAATTAAATATTATTACGCTCTTAAAATACATTATAATTTCCTCTTTAAATTTAATTCTTTTATTTAATTAATTTCCTAATTAATTAAATATAATTGAATATGAAATTATCTTAATAATTTTCCATTAAATTAAATCATTAATTAATCTTGTAATTTGACTTAATTAATAGAAAAATCACCAAAGACCTAAAAGATGAAATATGAAAACCCATCATAAAATACCACATACAAGTTCAAACTCAAGGGTTATAATCTTGAATTTACGTCATACAACAAATTCAAAAGGGTAATCTTCTCAGATACTTGTTGTAGTTTTTTCTAGGACAATTGGTTTAAAGGTTGGAATTTGGACTCAAGAATTTATCTCCCCTCTCTTACCATTGAGATATTGCAATAGGGTATGCTCATCCTGGTAATTTATGGAAGTGGATATGTGGTACCTACAATCTACATAAAATCCACAAATATACAAACACATATATTCTAAAGTAAATAGGCAATGACAAGAAGTGGTGCATCGTGTAGATTCCAACTAGCAGGTGACTATAACCCCCTTCCTTAACCACATCAGAAACATCATACATAAAGAAAACATACATGCACACCATACACATGTAGTATGGGGTAAGTATCCATAAGAAAACATGTATAATAATTCATCTAACTAACATCATCAAATAGCTTAAATTATTGTAATAATCATCATCAAAGTATAATCATGAATATATGAAGTAACTAGTACCAATTAGTCTCATCATAAAATCAACTTAGTATGAAACAATATTTGATAATCTAAAAGATAATTCTACTAATCATCAAGCATAAACTGGCCTAAAAGAGTTCGGCAATAATAACAAAATGTAAACTAGTGGTAAGCACTACATTTTGGTTAATATGTTGAATGAGTTTTGCTTTATTTTATTAGAGAAGGATGTTGTCTCTTATTATAAGAATGTTTATTTCTCATTTATGTTTCCTATTTTTTTAGCAAAAACATTTTCTATCATGTGGCTAGTGCCATAAGAGATTAGGAAAAAAATTAGTACTTAAGGAACATCTAGCCACCCATAAATACCATCAATAAAATTACACAACACTAAGTAGTAGGAAACAAGAAATAAGTTAATGGTCTAAAACCTCTCATTCTCCTTTTCAATTTATATGTGACAACACATATGTAATATTGGTTGCTCCTTTTCCTTTACTAGACATTTGAGAACATAAGTATAAATTCTTTTGGAGTTTAGAAAATGGAACCCGATCTAAGGTACTCTTTATTTTAGTGATTTACTTATCAATATGATTATAACACTTTCTTGTTTCATAACCATCTATCAAAATTGTGGTGTGAAAATTGTACATATAGCTGATCTTGAATTATTTGATCTTAACACACAACTCAATCTTTGCAAATAACTAGGTTCCTAAATTTTTAACTTGCGATGCTTATCTTGTATGCAAGTTGTTACTATGTTGTGTTTGGTTGTAACCAACAAGAAGCATATAATTTTTGGTGATGGATAGGATTGTTTCGCTTATTTTCTCTTCTTTATTCTTAAATGTCTTCAACATAAGCCTCTATTATGACATTATAAGTAAATAGAAGCACACCAGAGATCAGGTTTGAGTAGGGTCATCTATTATAATATGCACACCTGCAAGCTACCATAGTGATCATTATATCTTTGGAAGATAACTAATATTCCCAGTAGTGCCCCTATGACTATATTACTTCAAACTTTGTGCTTAAATAAGTGGAAAATTGGTACCATCTCATAGAGATTTTATTGCTTTTTGTTAGGTAGCATGGGTGTAGATTTCTTTTTCTAAAATCTTCACTTTATTTGTGTAGAGTGTAACCTATAAGAATAGAGAATCTAATGAATCACTACACTTTCTAGTTATCTCAAATGTTCAGGTAGGCTTAGCAATTTTTTTTTTGAAAAAATATTCTTATTGCTCTCTTTCATCCTAGTTATTACTGTAACCTCTCCATTTTTAGATGATTTGGTCACTACATTAGAGTCTACTGACCTTGGATATATTCCAATTTTACATGAATATATATTGTACCATCTTAAAATGGATGCACTTTCCTTTTAAGACCTTTTAGCTCCCTCTTTATAATACCCTCTCTAGACCACAGATATGCCTATGATTGATCTCCTTTTTCTCCTATCTTCTTCCTTTTTTCACCCTTATCTTTTTGGAATCTACCTCTTCCTTTTGTATCACTCAGGACTTGATCTCCAGGACTAGATCAACTTAGGTTGGCCTAGTCCTAGACTAGGTTGACCCAAGTTAACTTAGTCCCCGATAGTTCTAGAGCTCAAGGCCCAAAAGACCTCAAAGGTTCAATTAGTTAATTATCATTATCTAGTTGGTCCGTGTTGTTTTTTCATCCAAAAATTCATATATAAGGAGACTTGGAGGCTTTATTTCACATCTCATTTAATATCAAGCATCTCATTTGTTGGAATGTCTTAATGGGAAGAGATCTTCTGAGAGGGGGAGGGGGGGATGAATCAGAAGTACTGACTTTTTCTCCACTTTTAAATCCTTAATAACATATAACTAAAATTAACATGCATGCATATAAACATTAGATAATCATAAGAGATAAACATGCATCACCACATAACACTTGAGATTTTGGTGACCCAGAAACCCTCCAAGAATAAGAAGGTAAAACTGGGGTGGGGATGATACCCACGAAATTACTGTAGCAATTGATTTCAACCACTTCTGATGGTTTGCCCTGTTAAAGGCCTGCCCTATTAAAGGCTACAACCCACTATTAATATGTGACCCTGTTAAAGGATTTCTACACCCTGTTAGGAGTGTGCCTTGTTAGAAGACTTAAGAACATTCAACTTAGAATGCTACCCTGTTAAAGGATTTACATAAGGCTATTAAACCTACCTAACTCAATAGGATTTCCAAATTCCTAATACAATTATGAAAGAGTATTAGAATAATACACCTGAACTAATGCAATCTCTAATGCTGATCTCAGGGTCTTGATCTACTCATCTATTCCTTGTTCTGTTCTGATCAACTAGATGTGTAAATGTTGTCCTTTCCACTAAATCTTTTACACCAATTCTCTGCAACGACCTCAATAAAAGGCTCTGTTGTTCCTTCTTCTCTCCAACTCTCGTTCAATGGTGTTAGGACTCCCTTATAAAGATTAGTGGATCATTATGCATCCTTAGATAAAATGTTCCCACACAAACTCTAGAAACTCACCCATTGGCTGCATGTAATTCCAATTTTTGTATGAGGATCACATAGGTAAATGGAAGGATTTGATCTTATCTCCTTATCTTGTCATGAGTCATGCATAACCGTTTTACATCTTGGTTTGTATTGGCACAAACTCTTATGCTAATCCTATGTTGCTCAGCACATGAAGTAATACTAATGCTCGGCACCATCTATTCTAGATTGATCGGCATCCACTATGTTTCCTTCATTACTCAGCTCCTATTAGTTTTCTTGCATTGCTCAGCTTCTACTGATTCCTAAATCACTCGACTCCTATTAACTTCGTAATGCTCAACACACACTGTCTTCTAATCTACTCAGTACATGTTGAATTTTGTATAGCTCAACATATACTATAATGTCTTCTACTCGACATCAACTGTAGTTTTCTCAGCACTATCTATGACTCGGCATATAAAGAAATTCTAGCTCAGCTTCCATTGTGTACTCGGCATGTATAGTGAAAATGGTTAAGTGTGTTGACACTCATTTGTAAATCTTATTTATTTGATCAACATCATTCATTCATGCACTTAATCTCTTACTCTCAAGTGAAGATTCTTGTGTATTGTATTCAAGGAGTTCAATTATTCAAGTCTTTTAAGCATTTAAGCAAGGATATTTCTATCTACTATTGAAGCATTCTTTCTGAGTATTTCCTCTTCAAAATATAGCTTATTTTTGGCCATCAAGAGAGGATATCTACATTGAAGCATTCATTTTCTTCTTCATCGATGTCCCTTTATATTCATGGAAGCATGATGGGATTATGGTAGATCTGTTGCAAAGAGTGGAGATACTCTACATTTATAATTCAAGATCGACATTACATTTACATACATACAAGGTGAATCCTAACAGTTATCTTTTCTTTTAGTCATTTACATTTACATTTCTCAATTATGATTAATTCCTTAACCTAGGGCTTGACCAAGGCAAGCCCTCATCAAACCCCAACCCCCAAACCTTTCTTTTATGTGTTGATTTGTAGGTTGGGATAGAAAAGGATTATAGATATAGAACCTACTATTCATAAGATTTCTAAGGATTTTAGTTGCAAATCATTGGACTATGTCAACCTAGTTGTAAGATGTCTTCCCAAGTTGACCTAGTTCTTCAATCTTAGATTCTGGGGAGATTTTTGGGTTTTATTCCTTTCATTATTTCATCAGAGATATGTGGATGGATATTAAGATACAATTTAGATCTGCAAGTTTTGGTGCAAAAATATGTCTTCCTCTACACGTTTAAAAGTGAATTATTTATATTTTATTTCCTTTTATAGATGTACTCTAGATCTATATCTTAATTGGGATAATTGTGTTTACATAACATCTAGATTTACATTTAATCAATTAGTTTGATTGCACATTCACATTATCCTATCAAGGGCCAAAGAGTACATTTCCTTGTATTGAATTCCCCTTTATAATTTGAATTTAGTATTAGTACACTTCCTCCTTTGGGTCCTAGCTAATTTAATTTGGATCATAGGTAGAATCATATTTGGAAATTCCCTTCTTTTCCTTACACACATATTTGAATGGATTAGTGACCCCATAAAATGGAGGCCTACATCTTATTAAATTGCTTCCATTTTAGCACTAAAAATTTTGGTGAACTCAAAAAGTCTCCTCTTTTTTATTTTGGAGTTAGATATCTTTATCTCTCTTCTTTAGCATTGTCTTCATCTAAATTTTTTGGTGAACTTGACTTGTTCCCCTTTCTTTTTGGAGTTAGTTTATTGTCTTTCATAGAGTTAGATTTGGCTATATTGTGGTTAGATTTCTCTTTTATGCTCTTTATTACATTTTTATGGCTATATTTCATTAGGGTTTCCTTTTGTGATTTCCTCTTTTTCGATCTTAATTACATGAAGTCCAACCTATTGCATTCCTGTTAGGTGAAGCCATAGACTCATGGGCTCTTTTGATCATGATTTCTCTTTTCTTCCTAGGACTCATGATAACACTCATATCTTTTCTTTTGATCTTAATTCTATAATTATGGACAACTCTTCTCACTCATCCCATGATGATAACAATGCTTTAAGAGTTCCTCCTTCTCAAGTTGACAATCTTTGTGTGCATTTAAAAAATTGGAAACTTGGCTTGTTCAAGAAAATCATAATCTTGATAGCATTTCTGTTGTTGAAGATCTTAAGAAGCTTATTAATAATGATGACAATAATATTTCTATCTTGCATGGTATATCTTACCTTATTAATACTCATTCTAAGTATTTGATAGAATATGCTCAAGAGATTAGATATCCTCCTTCATCCACAACTATTGAACCTTCCATCTTGATTTCTACCACTCTTCCTAGCATACCTACATATGCTCCACCTCTTATGACTATTTTTGCCCAAATGTTAACTCCTTTAAGTTTTGGTATTCCTATCATTTTACTTCCTATGAGTGTTCCTCCTACTTCTATTCCTTCTTCATTACCTTCGTATAATGTTGTTACTTTTACTTATTCAAACCCTTTACCTATTCCTTCTCATCCTCTACCAACATCTTTACATATTCCTTCCACTTCTTATAAATTTCCTTAATACATCTAAAATACCTAAATACCTATTGGTACTAGCATTTATTCTAATCCTATTGTTAGTACATTGGTTCAAATCGTCACTACTTTACAACAAAAACTTTCTCAATTAACTCAATCGAAGTACAATATTCCTACATGTGATGTTGCTAATCCCCTTTCATTAGATATTCTCCATGTTTTTATTCTATAACATGTTGAGGTACCTTGTCTTGAGACTTATAATGGTAAGGGAGATCCCATAATTCATGTTAAAACTTATCAGATTATATGTAGTTATTTTTCTCACAACTACAGGCTTATGGATAAGTTGTTCCTATGTACTTTTAGGGATAGAGCCTTGCAATAATATTTCTCTCTACCTCCTTACTCTATTGATTCTTTCCAAAATCTTGCTAATAATTTCATTCAAAATTTTTAGAATAATATTGGTCCTCAAATTTCTTTAAATAATTTACTACATCATAAGAAGAATGTTAAAAAGAAAGTTACTAAATTTATTTGTAGATTTAAACATTTGTATGCCCATATTTCTTATCCTAGTGATATTCAATGCATGTTTAATTCAAATTTATAAAAGGAAATTATGGATAAGATTCTCATTACTAAGTATATCTCATTTTCACACCTATGTGCAGTGCTTCACCATTACAAGTTACAAGCGAGTCAACTCAAGAGTTCTATTCTAATGGCTCCTTTTTCTATTGATAAGAGTGATGGCACTAGAAATTCAAATAAGTTCTCTAAACCTAAAAATTTCATCAAAAACAAGTCTACAAATACAATTAATGATCAAGTTGTTGAAAAATGAAGATGGGGTAACTGAGAGGGGAGGGGTGAATCAGTTACCACAAAAAAAAATTTAACAGTCCCAAAGATGCCTTAAACTTAGTTGTTGCTGCTACTTGGTAAACACATAAATTGCTGCTTAAAACTGGATAGATGTTTAGTTAATTTATTAAGCATTTACTGAAATAAGAAACCATGCAAAAGAAAGCAATCATGAACACAGTAGACACCAGATTTACGTGGAAACCCAATATGGGAAAAACCACCAGCAACTAGTCACCAATTTTCACTCTTCTGAAGTGAGCCCTATTAGGAGCCAACCCTGTTAAAGGTTACAAAACACACTGTTAGGTGTGACCCTGTTAGAGGATTTAATCACCCTGTTAGGAGTGGCCTTGTAAGAGGTCTTTAGAACAATTCAACTGAATTGCCACCCTGTTAAAGGATTTATGCAATGGCTGTTAAACCAACTCTGTTAGGAGATTTTGGAATCACTGTTACAATGGTTAGAAAGCAACAATGAATGATCTGAAAATACATGCAACTTATCTTGCTGAATACAGATCTCAGTTTAGCTCCACAAGATCCTTACTGATTGAATATATCTTTGCAGCTCCAAGATTTCCTTCTGCTCAACTTTGCTTAGGCACACACAAGTCTCTTCCTTGCATTTCCTTGCACTATTCATATACACTCTTTTTTTTCACACTTTTCCGCATCTTGAGCCTCTCTTTATATACTATACATGATACCAAGTTGGCCCAACCAACTTGACAAAACATATTCCAAAAGTCGGCTTGAACTAATAATCAAAACAAAATTCTTCACTGGCCGACTCTGCTCAAAAAAAAATTGCTTCCTGTGTTAACCGGTAGAACTCGGTAAAAACTACAGTTATCGGGGAATTTGGTAAACCTTCCACTTCCTTTGGAAATTGACTAGACTCGGTAAAAGCTGTCTTCGATTACCGAGTGAGCTCGGTGAAAACTAAGCTTTCCTTAGCTTACCGTGCGAACTCGGTTAACACTAATCGTTCGCTACAAAATCCTTTGATACCCGAGTGATCTCGGTAAGAACTAAACTTTCCTTAGCTTACCGTGCGAACTCGGTTATCACTAACTCACCGTGTGACATACAGGAATGCTCGGTATATACTGCAAAAGGCTTTACTGACCGACTGAGCTCGGTAGACTCTGTAAACTATTTTCCTGACCGATAGAACTCGGTAGACTCTGTCTGATAACTGATATGGCATTTGTGTAACATCAAAGACAATACAAAATTACTTAATTGTATCCAACACAAGTGGCTACTACATCTTGAGATACAACTATATTTTCCTTTGTATTTCATACTAATCATTAGTATACTCACTATATGGGCCTTTGTCCAAGGTGATGACTAAGTTGATCCATGCCCGTGTTCTTAATCTTCCTCCTATTTGTCCTATTGATCATAGTAAATTGTTGACTAAGTATTTTGATTCAAATGCTTTATGTCAATATCACTATCAACTAGGTCATGATACTCAAAACTATTATGGCTTGAAGAATTCTATTTAGGACCTTATTGATTCTAAGGCTATATATTTTGAAGCTCAAGTCAATAACATGAATAAATATGTTGTGCCACCTAATTAGATTTTGTAGATTTACACTAATGCTTTTCCTTCTCACTCAACAAATGTTATTAATCAACCTTCTTCTTTCAATCATCATATTTATTACGATGAGAAGATACATGAAGAAAATCATGTGGTTAATCATGTTGAGTTAGCACCTCAACCTTCCATTTCTTCTCCACCTGAACCTCAACAAACACCTATTATTACCTTTAGTCAATCTAATATATTTGAGACATCTATCAATCCTCTTTATATTACTACTAGAGTTTCTCACATTCCTTCTCATGGTAATTTGGTTGATCCTTCCTCTTTTGTGAATGTTATCACCAAAGAACACCTTTTTAACAAACAATTGCATAGAGATACTTATGATTCTACTCTTGTATGGATTCAAAATTGTAATGGTTTTCACTATTGTCCTAAAGATTCTATCACTTTGACTAATACTTTATTAGGGAAATCTATTTTTACTAACTTTTTTGTTATTCCTACGTTTAATCAATTTCAAGTTAAGCTTGGTATTACATGGCTTTCTTTCATGTAATCCATAGCTTCTCCTATTCATAAATGTCTTTAATTTCCTCATTATAGAAACATTATTACTATCAATCATTCCCTTTATAAACCATTACATGCTAGAGATTATATTGAGATTAATTTTTATTGGTCATCTTGTCTTGGAAAACAACATGCCCATCTTGATCATCTCTATAGACATTAATCAAAGACATAAAGTAGATACAATCATGGATCTGAGTCTTCCTAAAGGTTGTTCACTTGTGCATGTATTGCCTATTGCTCCTTTTACTTCAAAACCTATTCTTCCATCAAAATTTTCTCAACCCATTAATGTTCCTTTTTTGGACCCTATGGTAGTTGATCCTACTCTTTCTACTATATTTAATAAGACTATTCATAATTGATAGGCTTGTCAGCATTGCAAGAACCATCAAACTAAAGATAAGGATAAAGCTCATTCTCTTGATTCTCAACCTTCATCTTCTTCTCAACCTTTACCTTCCTTTGATAAAATTATGCTTGAGTCTTTGGAGGCAGTTAAACAAAGTAATAATTTGCATATTGATAAACATGATGATTTTGTTTTTATTTTAGATTTTGTTAATCTAGATATGGAAGATACTTTAGATGATGATAGTAGTGATGAAGATTTAATTGATACGGATAATGATTTTCCAAAAATTCTTTCTACATAGCTTACAATCACTCCTAGTAATGACCATAGTGGCTCCCAAACTGCTTGCTTATAGCTTTTTGTGACTCCTACTATAATGTATATTGTTCCTCTTGTGATTTGCTATCCTTCTCCTAGCATTTTGGACTAAAATTGGGGGAGCAGGGGCCACGCAAAACACTTGATGTGGACTTTATTCATCATAGTAGTCTTTTTGTTATTGTGTTGTGTTTTCCCTCATGTTGTATTTTTGTTTTTTATTTTGATTGTTTTAGATGATCCTTGTTGCTTCATTGAGCTCAAGAGGATAAAGTAATCACCCTAGTGTATATATTCTTCTATTTTTATCTCTTTCATTCTATATTTTGTTGCATTTTATGTCATGCTTGTGCTATTGTTCATACCAATGATTTTGTGTAGTCTTCTTAGTCACTTATGATATGGTAACACCAATTCTTTTTGGTCTCCATGTTGTTGGCCCAAAAACATTACTCTTCATGTCCCTTACGTATATTTTCCTCCATTGTGTCATAGTTCTACCTCGTTTGTGGAATGATGATATTTTCATACTTGATATTATATTACATATTATCATATGATCTTATTGACCCCAAAGTGAGTAGATCCCTTTTTGTGCTCTTTTTTTTGTGTGTTTATTTCCCTTTATATTTTTCTCTTGTTGGGAGAAATTTATAGTGGAATTGTTATTTAGTGGATGCATGTATGCTTTTGTTAAAGTCATTGCTCCTGTTAAGGTGTTTTCAATCACTTTAACATGGGGGCATACACTCTGCTCATCCTTTGTCCATGAAATACAAATACAAATTTCGTATATAACTTGGAGTTCTTCAACCTTTAGTGCTTGGTATGATTTCTAAGGTATACCAAAATCTATGTATTTTTATTTCATGTTTATCCCCTCTCTTGTTTTTTTCTTCTAGTTTCTAGGAGCCATTCCTAGAGGATTTGTATCTTTCTTTTTGGATCTCTCTCAAAACTATTGACAATTTGGGAGGCTCAGTCCTTGTTTTGACACATATCCTTATGCTTGGGTTTCTTTTTTATTCTTCTATTTAGGACATGGAGTTCCCTTGAAGTTGAATCCCTTGATGGACTGACTGACATGCTCCACACACTTGCTAGACCATTTGGTTCATCTTTGATGGGTTGAATAACATGCCATATACACCTGCTAGATCATTCAACTCCATCTCATTTTCTTTTTCTTTTTCTTTTTCTTGCGTGGTTCAGAATAAGGCACAAAACATTATTACGAAAGTAACTACACCCTTTTTTGTAGTGCTTATCCCTTTTATTATGATTCTGAATGTGATAAAGACTCAAGTCTATTGGGGGATTGATGATTTATTTTCCTTCTAAGTCATGATAATATTTTCTATTGATCTACTTTACTGTGAGTTTGAGGAAACTCATACATCAACTGCAGTTGCATTTTTAGACCTTTTAGCTCCCTCTTCTGTAAGAATTTGCTTAAGGGAAAAATTCACCCAAGAACTAAGAACTCAAACACAAGCACATAGTAGACCAAAGAAGGATATGATCAATTAATCAGATTACGTCCAAATACATTGCTCTGTTCAGAATGTGATGCTAATACACTAGGAGTGCTTGATTATAAAGGCTACAGGAGAACTTCTAGAATGCATAGAAGTTAGCACCATGAAGTGTCACACAACCAAGCACATGTCCACTAGATATGGATTATCCTCCATTAAGCACGGAAGTAAGTGCGGTGATGAGAGGATAAGCCTAGAAGAGTGGAACACGCAAAACAGTGTTGTAGACACCATGTGCTCAAATAAAGGTGCATACTCCTATGTTGTCAACATGACAAATCACAAAGTTGCACAAACTCCTAAGTGTCTCATAATAAAAATAATAAAATAATGCAATATAATTAAATAATGCATTAACCTAAGTAAACTTAAGTAAGTGTAAATAGTAAAGTACTAATTTACACCAACAACCCCCCTTAAGTGCAAGTTAGGGAAATGCGCTTAAGCTTACAAGCTAGGATGAAGATGCATAATGGGTCCCAGCTACTAGGCCATGTTAGGTACCCATGTACATAATGAAATGAAAATCTCCCATAAAGTGGGGAAAGAGGGAAAACCTCATGGGAAAAACCCTCCCCCAAAAAGAGAGATAAAAGAGGATGCATCGATGGATGGAGTAATCAAGACCCCCCATTACGACATACATCCAATATATACAAAAAAGAATGGAGAAGGACAAAACCTCCTATGAGGAAAAAGTCCCCCCCAAAAAAGAGAAGAAAGAGATGAGGTAGTCCCCCCCCCTTAAAAATAATGTGCTAATCAGTGAGAAGTGCTCCGATGAAGAAGCTAATCCATGACCTCTTGATGATGTCCCCCCCCTTTGGAAGAAACAATGGCAAGGGTACCTTTGAGAAGCATCCCCTGGATGGAGAAGGAATCTCAATGATGACTGGTATCTCTAAAACATGTATCATAACACCAACAGTCTTCTCAAATGTGAGAGAGATCACTTTCAAATGTTGGACATAAGTATCCACAATCACACCAACCTGTAATGATTGATCATGTAGAGAATGTACAATAACTGTAGAAGAATCATTCTCAGCAAAGAGAAGCAAGAAATCATCATAAAAATCTCTCATATCAACTGTGTGTGACTCCAAGAACAGAGCTGAAATGTCTGGCAAGAAATCAGCACCAGGAAGACCATTTGTACCTTGCAATGCTGAAGTGCATGAATCTATCACTGCGGCAAAAGATGAAGTGTCCTCCTCAAAAATTAGACGGATGTCATCAAGAATGTCTCCCACATCTTCAATGTGAGACTCCACAAACAAATGTGCAATGTCTGAAAGGAAGTCGTCGCATGAAGGTAGAGTAGGAAGACATAAAGTATCCCATTGCACTAAATTTGAAGCATCTGTGGCTGGAATAGGATTAGTAGGAGCAACAGGAGCTGGAGGTGTGATCTCATCTAAAGAGGTGTAAACTGCAATTGGAGGAATGAGTTCCTTTGGGAAGGGAGGAATAGTTGGATCTCCATATGTCTCCCAAAGAAACATCCAAACATCATAGGGATCAGTGGACTTAACTTCATCCGTGGTGAAGTCAATAACATCATAATCCATATGTAACCAGAGAGTACGCAAAATGATGTCATGCTGATCAAAAGTAAACTCAAGATCTAGTGCATAGGGTAGTACATTGTGCTGACTAAGATATCTGATAGCAAGTTGACTCCATTCTTGATAGTTGTGTGTGGTCAATTGAATCAAATCGTCCTCTTCCATGATGGATCAATCAAAAGAACCTCTAAAAAACAAGGAACCCCCCCCCTAAAAAGATGTTGTTGGCATGTAAAATGTGGTGTGTCCACTAGTCTAAAAAGAACAAAGTAGACTACTGATTTTGCTAGATTCAATTGCCGCTTGAGGCCAAAGACTCAGATGTCCTAATTTGAAAAGTGAAAAATATGTCCACACAACCCTAGAATCTGAATTCAGTTCTGGAAAATAGACAAAAAAAATGCACTTTCAAAAAAAATAGAACCTGAAAAGGAGTCTGGATGTGCCTGTACAGAGCGTTTCAAGTTGCAAAATGCAGAATGAAGCAGGTATAGTTGCCAAAAGATGCAAATTCTAACCAATCTGTGCACCAAAAATAGAAAATAATACCACCACTAAAAAATTCAGAAAATTTCACCTGATTTCAAAAAAAAATGCACCTGAATCGGAGTTCGGATGACCAAGATACGAGCTTGCAAAGTCAGGTTGCCAAACTGAAAAGCAATTTGGAGAGAGCTCTGGAGCAGAAATTGTGAAGTTAAATTTGACGGTCAAACAATCATCAACATAGTTATCAAAGGGCCTGGTATGACGTCCAGATGGGCGTCAAATTTAGGCTGATGAAATAATGACGTCAGCAAAAAATTCGGCCTCCTGGATGACGTGGTGGATCCGTATCGTACGAAAATTGATGATGTGGTAGAAAAATAGACGCCGCGTGGCGGATGGGAGTCTACGCTAGAGAAATCATGGACAGTGATTGGAAGTTCACGCCAGAGCCAAAAACAATTGCAGCGGGCACGGGAAGGTTCACGTCTCCAGGTGACTTAGTTGTTGGGAACTGTAGACGTCGAAGAATTCTTGGGCACCGGGAAACATCACAGGTCACGATAGTAAAACTTTAGATCGCTTGCCAAATAACGCAGATCGGTCATTGGACTTTGTATTGAGGATGCCAAATTTTCCAAATGTTGCATGCCCGAATACAGAAAAAAATGACATGTTAATGCCAATTGCTGCCGAAAAATAGTGAAAAATGCCGATCGAAAAAATGCAGATGCTAGAAATGTGGAAATCGAACTGGATCTTCCTTCTGCGGATGCTGAAAATATGCCAGAACAGTCTACGGGGGTGGGCAATGGACTGTGTTGCCGATAACAAAATGTGCCGGATTTGTTGGGCAGGCCGGTGGTTTACTCGTAGAAATAATTAAAAAATCTGCGAATTAACAATAATCCACCACAAATATAATACAGATTCGGGGGGTTGACAGCCCGGGTCTGTTAAAAAATTTTCTCTGCTCGTGCTCGTAGGGCAAAAAAAAAATTTTGCAAAATTCTAATGACGAAAATTATAGAGAAAAAAAATGCAAATCAAATAAATTAACAAGATCTGCAGAAGATGATCATACCCAACCGCAAATCGGGGCCTTCGGGTTTCAATTTGCAAATTTTCTTTTGCCTCACGGTCGACTTTGAGCCAAAGTAGGCTTTGCTTATAGTTGATTTTCATCGATTCAACATTCCAAATGCAATGGAGAGGTCAGATTTGATGTTGGACGCTCCCAATTTCTGCAGCACTCTGAATTCAGGCTGAGGTGATGAAGCATGCAAGAGGTCTTGAACAGCTTGTGAATAGAAAGACACCGAGCTCTGATACCATGTAAGAATTTGCTTAAGGGAAAAATTTACCCAAGAACTAAGAACTCAAACACAAGCACACAGTAGACCAAAGAAGGATATGATTAATTAATCTGAGTATGTCTGAATACATTGCTCTGTTCAGAATGTGATGCTAATACACTAGGAGTGCCTGATTATAAAGGCTACAGGAGAACTTCTAGAATGCATAGGAGTTAGCACCATGAAGTGTCACACAACCAAGCACATGTCCACCAAATATGGATTATCCTCCATTAAGCACGGAAGTAAGTGCGGTGATGAGAGGATAAGCCTAGAAGAGTGGAACACGCAAAACAGTGTTGTAGACACCATGTGCTCAAATAAAGGTGCATACTCCTGTGTTGTCAACATGAAAAATCACAAGGTTGCACAAACTCCTAAGTGTCTCATAATAAAAATAATAAAATAATGTAATATAATTAAATAATGCATTAACCTAAGTAAACTTAAGTAAGTGTAAATAGTAAAGTACTAATTTACATCAACATCTTCATAATACCCTCTTTGGACCATGAATATGCCTATGCTCAATCTCCTTTTTTTCAAATCTTCTTACTTTTCAACCCTTATCTTTCTAGCACCTAGCTCTTCAAAATAACTTGTCATGATAGATTCAAAAATTTCACCCATTTGCTCAATGTACTCATTTATCTGAATAGCAACTGACCTATTTGTCTTCCATCCTATAGTGCCAAAAGATGGGAATGTATTCTATACTTAGAAAAATATGAAAGCTAGAATTGATCCAAATTTGCGCTATGCACTCTTAGTCTTCCTTACTGCTCCAAGGTTTTCCATTAATTATTGTAGTTGAAGCTTAGCTAGATCATAAGTTTGATCTTTCTTCACAATTTTGTACCCAACATCTACTACAATATAGGGTACACTATTCAATCTACTAGATTGATAGAATTTGTGTGAGATTACCCTAACAACAAAGTTTAGTAGTGGATCAATGATAGTGTCAATTGTCCTTCCTTATTTGTTCCATGTTTCCCCTATGTTCCTCTCTATCACTTCTTTGGAGTCGCTCCTTAGAGTCTTGGGCCAATGTAGGGTTGGGTAGCCAGTCACCCTATGAATTATCCTTTTTGATATCTTAATTGGTCCTCCTTCTAGCCATAGGGATCCATCATGTATTTGGATCAATACTATTCTTATCCATTCTATCTTGAATACACTAGGAAATTCTAGGGCACGCATCAAACCCTACCTTTCAACAATTTTGAATTCTTCTTTCAAGACACTATTTTCACACAATCTATCATAGGCTTCCCTTATTTCCATGTCACCTATTCCTCCTATCATATAGTTTGAAATGTCTCCTTTTTTGATTTGATATGGTATTTCACACCTCTAATCAGATCTTTAAAATCAAACAGCTAATATCCCAAAGATCCACCAAATTCCTCAAGAAACCCCAAATCGGGTATGTTGAAAATAGTGCTAAAAGCTTCACAACTTCACAAATTATTAATGAATCTGAAAATGGAAATTTTTACAAAGCTTTCAGCAGCATAACAGCCTACAAATTGACATTTCCAGATCCGTATAGCCTTTACACAACAGCTCGAAAATGTAGGACCAAAACTATGCTCATCGGGCTCCCGAAATAGCACAAAATATGCCCGAAAACACCACAAGAACACTAATAATCTATCTCAGAAGTTTAATCACGTCCCAATATATATATTCAGATCTATTTTAACAGCTTAAAGTATAAAATACATCAGCAACCAAAACTGATATGAAATACTCAACCGGAAACACCAAACTCTTACAAAAATACACCCGGAAACTCACAAATCTGCACTGTTCAGCACAAAGGCAAACTCTGTATGAGCATGCACATGGAATGGCTTCAAACTCCCGTCCTTAGCCTTCCTGGAAACCTGCAAACTCCCATTCTTGGGTCTCCCTGGAAACCTGCAAACTCCCGTTCTTGGGTCTCCTTCTCCACAGGTTTGGCAGCCTCTGAAGAATAACAAAGAATGAGCGAAAATCAAGTCTGGAATCCCCCCCCAAAATGCCTCCAAACCTCTTTAAAAAGGGCATAACTGTAACTCACATCCAAGAGAGGTTAATGAAACATATTTTAATAATAATTATCATTTATTAGTCCAACGGTTTCCAAAGATTAACTCCCTTTTTCCGAAACTTCACTTTCTTGGGCCTGCCTGTCTTGGCAAAGATTATTATTTTTTAATTATTTGAAAAGGGGACATGACAAGTCCTCCCCTCCCAAACATTGCTTGTCCTCAAGCAATGGCTGAACAATAAACCAATCAATCCTCCTAGATCCCAAATGTAGTCATGAACTATACTACTACCAATTAACACAGACTCCTGCAAGATCCTCTGCAATATGACCAAGAGGAATCCATAATCAAACTGGCAATTATAGCTCAACCAAACTCCAAAATCACCATTACCACAGTCAAAAACCCATGAGACACAAACTCTTAGAATATCAAAACCCAAGTAAAGTGGACTACCAACATAGTAAATACCATCAATGCATTCCACTGGCCTATATGGAATGTACAATCCAACTCTGCAATAATGGTGAATGCTCTCAAATGAAACTATACCAAGTATGGAGAATCCACACACTGTACAACTCCTGCAGTCAACACAACTCTGTAGATTATTGGCCACTATCTCATAACCATAACTCCCATGCACCCCTGATGGTGAAAAGCCATCATAAGATAAACAACAAGAAATGGAACCCAAACCAAATTTTCCTGCCATCAACTCCTCAGCATAAGGATCAATTGTTAACTGATGTACATACCCTGCAATATAATGTTGATTAAAATAACCAACCTTAGTCAACAGCTCACCATGAACAAGTGATACAACCCACTGTGACTGATCACTAGCTAAGTCAGGAGATGTCATAGCCAAAGGAGTAGAATCAATAACAACACTTGCTGAAGCATCACTCCAAAACTCCTGCTCTAAGTCATGTATTATCAAGCTATCAACTACAGAACCTGTTGCCATGTTGTGCCCATCACAACTCTCATCTCGAGGCATCAAACTATTCCATACATGATGATAAGCACTAGGAACCAAAGTACATCTTTGTATCATAATCTCATCAACATGGTCATCAAAGGTAAATTGATGAGCGTACCTCATAGTGTAATGCTGATAGAATGCACCAATCTCAGTCAGTGGCTCAGACTGTAATCCAAATGAAACTAACTGCAATTGATCATCAACCATGTTGGAACTGACTACTACCTCCAAAGATATCACCAAGGGAGTAATATTACTAGCCGGAACCATGCCAATTGTCGACTCACCAACATCACACATGACCTTTGATACATCTCTAGTCTCTGTGCCTTCAGTACTAGAGGCCACCACCCTGTCAGGCATACAATGATCTGCTACAATACCCAACTCAACTAAACCTGACTCTAGTGGGAATGATCCTGATATGCCAATGTTAGTATCAAGGATGGATGCATCCCCATCTCCACTATCTCTAACAATCTCAACCATGGATAGTGTCGAATCACCAAACACCATAGCTCGTGACTGTATAGAATTAGATAAAGATTGTAATCGCTCTAACTCCATGGTCACCTTAGCCAAATGAAACTGTGACTCCTTGAAAGCCAACTGTGTACTCTCAAGAATCTCAGAAGTCACCTCAAGCTGCTCAGTAAGCTCACTCACCTCATCTTCCTTGGCCAACAATGCATCATATGTTGTACTACCCCACTCCATAAGATAATCTCTGTCAGCTACCAACTGCATATAATTCTGTCTCAAAGTCCAAATAGCCTCCCATAAAGAGTGGATCTCTGTCAAGGAAAGATAACTTCCTTCCTGCTCATCACTAGTAGGAGAACCCCATCCATAAACTGCTAATAACTGACGAGCAGCATCAAAATGTTGGCAAGTGATAGCAATGTCTCGGTCACTAACTCTCAACTGATTAGACACATGATGGCATTGGCTTGACTGTCTCTTACAAACCTCCTTTGATGCACTGTCTAAAGGAGTATCCTCAAAGTTACTAGTCTCTAGAGTATTACCATCCATGTCCTGTGAATCAACTCTAAAGCTCATATCAACATACAGACTATCAAAAACTGTAGCACTGCTATCCAACTCCTCTGTACCCAAAGAAACTAAGTCTTCAAAATTTCCCACTACATCCTCCTAGATGTCATCAATGCCAATATGATCCTGGGACTCATCTGTACACACTGCCAAATATGAAAGATCATCAACACATTCCAGCAAGTATGGTCGACTGGATATATGAACAAAGCCCAACACCGGTGTATAAAAACTAATACCAACATCAGACAAGATACTGGCACAAGAAAAGACAACACCGTGTAATCTGCTAATCAAATCCATGATAGCACCCAAAAAAACACTACTACCAAAAAGTGTTAAAGATCTCCCGTCAACTGAATCCCAAACACCAATATAACAATCTCGAGTCCATATCTGTAAACTAGAATCAACTGGTAACTCAAGAAAACTCCTCACCTGAGTAATATGACCAATACCAACTAACTCCACATACCTGTCATGATGAGGTAATGAAGTCACAACACTATCTTCACTCACCTTCAGCTGGCGGGATAAATCATGTGAAGTACTACCTGCCTCAACCTCATGTGATGAAGCATCTAACTGCGCCTGGTACTCTTTCTCAGCAAATTCATGAATGCTCAATGTCTGCTCATCTCTACCAGGTATCTCACCATCCTCATAATCATCATCTGAACCCACTACACTGTAGTCACTACCTGTTGTAACTATACCATCCTGAATACCTGTGGCATCACCCTTTGACAACCTATAAACAATTGTCTCAATTTGAGTATCAAGTTGACTGTTACTATCAATCTGTGTAATATCCTTTCCCACCACCTCCTATGGCAGAGTAGAATCTAAGACCTCTACCTGGCTATCAGCTAGTTTCTCAAACTCCTCATGCAAGTTCTTGGGAATTGTGTCATCTGTCCTGTGAGAAAATCTGCCAAATAGAAATCCAGTCAACTTATCCACCTTAGCTGGGTCAGATAACATGTCATTTATATGGTGGTGCTCAACCAACTATTTAGACATGTCATGGCTTATTTTCATAAGTTTATCTCGAATGTCTAAATAACCATCCTTTCTACTATTTTGACTCTGGCTATCAATTGTCCAAGATCGTTCCCTCTGAAACTCTGTACTATACCTGTCCATTCTGGATAAAGTAGAGTGTAACCCCAATAGGATATAACTTCTTCAAACACCAAGAACTAACATGAAAATGATTAGAAGTAGCATGCAACCATAGATTTGGACATGCAACTGATTAGAAGCAACATGCAACCACCAAATTATGACATGCAAGATCTGGGTAGTTGTCAAAACTGACATGCAAACTTCTACAACCACCAAATTCACCAAGAACTAACATGCAAATGATTAGAAGTAGCATGAAACCATAGATTTGGACATGCAACTGATTAGAACCAACATGCAACCACCAAATTATGACATGCAAGATCTGGGTAGTTGTCAAAACTGACATGCAAGATCTGGGTACTTGTCAAAACTGAAATGCAAACTTCTACAACCACCAAATTCACCAAGAACTAACATGAAAATGATTAGAAGTAGAATTTAACCATAAATTTTAACATGCATCTGATTAGAAGAAACATGCAACCATAAATTATGACATGCAAAATCTGGGTAGTTGTCAAAACTGACATGCAAGATCTGGGTAGTTGTCAAAACAGACCTGCAACTTCTACAAACCCTCAGGCTGGCAAGATCATGGATCTGATACCACTGAAATGTCCCCTTTTTTGATTTGATATGGTATTTCACACCTCTAATCAGATCTTTAAAATCAAACAGCTAATATCCCAAAGATCCACCAAATTCCTCAAGAAACCCCAAATCGGGTATGTTGAAAATAGTGCTAAAAGCTTCACAAATTATTAATGAATCTGAAAATGGAAATTTTTACAGAGCTTTCAGCAGCATAACAGCCTACAAATTGACATTTCCAGATCCGTATAGCCTTTACACAACAGCTCGAAAATGTAGGACCAAAACTATGCTCATCGGGCTCCCGAAATAGCACAAAATATGCCCGAAAACACCACAAGAACACTAATAATCTATCTCAGAAGTTTAATCACGTCCCAATATATATATTCAGATCTATTTTAACAGCTTAAAGTATAAAATACAGCAGCAACCAAAACTGATATGAAATACTCAACCGGAAACACCAAACTCTTACAAAAATACACCCGGAAACTCACAAATCTGCACTGTTCAGCACAAAGGCAAACTCTGTATGAGCATGCACATGGAATGGCTTCAAACTCCTGTCCTTAGCCTTCCTGGAAACCTGCAAAATCCCATTCTTGGGTCTCCCTTGAAACCTGCAAACTCCCGTTCTTGGGTCTCCTTCTCCACAGGTTTGGCAGCCTCTGAAGAATAACAAAGAATGAGCGAAAATCAAGTCTGGAATCCCCCCCAAAATGCCTCCAAACCTCTTTAAAAAGGGCATAACTGTAACTCACGTCCAAGAGAGGTTAATGAAACATATTTTAATAATAATTATCATTTATTAGTCCAACGGTTTCCAAAGATTAACTCCCTTTTTCTGAAACTTCACTTTCTTGGGCCTACCTGTCTTGGCTAAGATTATTATTTTTTAATTATTTGAAAAGGGGACATGACATAGTTGTAACATTTATTGACATCTTGAACCATAATGAAATTTAGGGGAATCATGGACAACGTGCCTAAAGGATCTTCTTTGTAAGCTACATCTAGAATTGCTTTGAAATTTAGCTATTTCACCTTGTTACTAACTAATTGGACATTCAATAACTCTTTCCCTTCTACATTTCTTGAGCTAGACACCATTATGAAAAACTAGGGTTTTTATAAATGCAAACTATGTAGGTTGGCTTATGATAAATACCTTTAAAAATTTGAAGAACTAGAGTCAAATTGTCCCTAAAATCTTTGCAGTTGCTTCAAACAAATTTTTGAATTACCTTCTACTCTATTTTCTCTTGCTCAAATTTGAAATGATGAGAAATGAGTGAAAAATGACCATATACCCTTCAAAACCCTTGCATTTAATGCTTGGTGCTTGTACAACTATAAACTTGACATCTATAGATATTACCATCACTCAATAGCTACTACAAGTTTGGCATCAACTAGCTAGCCTGGTAGCTTGGAACTAACTAGTATTCGAGTCTTCATCAATTGAAAACTTTTCATCCTCGGAAACAACATGAAAACTTAAAAATTTAATCTTTAATTTTAAATCAATATCTTGCATCTTCATTCATACTAATGTAGTCCTTTTAGTACTACCTTCTTTTGGAACTAATGTATGATATAATACTTTAAATATTAGTCCCACATGCCTCTTGATTGCTCAATTGGATGAGGTGTGATCCCTTGACCCATTGGGTGAAGTAATCCCTTCTCCATTTGATGTACTACAACCATCTTTCTTCTTCCATGTCTTATTCATCTCATTCCTAATGTGTTCAACATCTGCCTTGCCTTTGCCTTTGCCTTTATCAAATTCACAACTTGGTGCCTTTGATCTAGTTGGACAATGCTTACTAATATTACCAGTCTTCAAATAGCTAAAGCATATTGTTTGACTCAACCACCTTTTGTAGTTACCATTGAAATGAGTCCTAATATAATTTTTAGGAATATTTCCATATTGTTGACAATAGTGGCAACTATATCTTGTATTGTAATACCAATTATAAAAGTTTCCATAGCTTCTTACCTTTGCTAGCTTGTTTAATAACCACATGGACTTGGATCTGAATTCAAAGGCTCGATGTCCATACTTTTGATAGTTGTAGCAATATTCTTCAAATTTTTGTTTATGCATGGTCCTAGTTCTACATTCATGTGCTTGATGACCTTGTTTATTGAACTAATGATAGTAAACCATGTTCTTAGACTTGACATTTTGATTTGTATTGTTGCTCCTACACACATTAGTAGTATATCCTTTCTTTCCACAACTATGAGAAGTAGGTTTGGAATTCTTACCTCTATTGTTCCTTTCTTCAACAACTTTGGATGATTCTCCTTCTTTAGTGCTTGTGTAGCCCAATCCTGTTGTATCTTTGATAGATCTAGGGGATCTCAATAATTGTTCAAAGTATTTGATGGCTTCATTTGGCTTGTTCAAGCTTTCAAAAAATTCCTTTTCTCTTTTCGAGTCATTCTATAGTTGTTCATTCTAAAACTTCAATGTAGTTATCTTAATGTCCTTGATGTTCAACTCATGGTGAGCATTCATCATTTGGCTCAAGGTATTCAATTGCATGTTTGAGATCCTAGTTAGCTTTGTTGACTTCTCTTCTAGTTTGTTTGCTAGAATACTTTTTTCTTCTTCAATAATGGCTTTCTTCTTTTGTTTAGTCACCTCACATAGTAGTATAGCTTGTGATTCTTGCTCCAACTTGAGATTTTTGATTTCTTCAACTTGGATTCTATTCTTCTCCATTAGATTTGCAATTGTTGCATCAAATTCACTAGAGGTACCATCTGTAGATAACTTTGTGGTGTCAATCTCTTTGTATTGTGTGTCATTTTTTGCTATAGCAATCTCTTTCCTTCTCTTCAAGGAACTCTTCAAACCATCTCTAGCTTCACTCAGTTGATGTAGTACAAGATGTATTTCAATCTCCTAGTTCTCAATAGTCTTTCACAACTTGTAGACTTCCATTTCAAGATCTTTCCTCTAAGATGCAAAGCTTCTCTTTCAGAGAACTTGGTTCTGATACCAATTGTTGGAATTATAAGTAGGAAAGGATAAAATTTTTAGAAGGGGGGGTGTGAATTAGGAGTTTAAACTTGGACCCATAAAAATTTCACCTCTCATACATCACATACACAACAAATAGAAATAACATATAAAGCATATAATGTAAACATGTAATCAAACAAACACACTTAACACTAGATATGATTACCCAAAAACCCTCCAAAGGAGAAGGTAAAATTGGGGTGGGGATGACACCCACAAATCTTCACTACTGTAGCAATAAAGTGTAGCCAATTAAGGTTACAATGGTTTGACCAAGAATCATGATTTGCCTTGTAAAAGGTCTGCCCTGTTAAAGGCTTACAAAGACTATTAAGTCCCACCTTGTTAGAGGATTTCAACACCCTGTTAGAAGTGTGCCTTTTTAAAAGATTTCAAGTGATTCACTTGGAATGCAACCCTATTAAAGGATTTGGTAATGCTTGTTAGGACTACTCTACCTAGGAGATTTAACTGAAATCACCTATCAAAATGTCTCAGCATAGATCTTGCATTGGTACTTGCTTTCCTAATAACATATCACATCTATCCAATCTCTGATTAATCCTTCATGATTTGATGTATTAATGCTCTATCCTCTATCCTCTACTCTTCACTTAACTGATTTTTCAATTCACTCTTACTGCTAAGTCACCTTGAATGCTCTGCAAACTATCATGTTTTCTCCTCCAATTCAATCATTCACCCCTTGTTACCTTCCTATAACTTCATAAAAAATTAGGGCTTCATCTATCTTAGAAAGCCTTTGGTGGCTTAGGGTTAGTTATGAATCTATAGCTAAGATTCATCCATTTTGTTGCTTAAACCTTCCCATTTTAAAATTGGCTACATGTAATTTGCATTGGGAATCTATATATAGAATTGTCCTTATCTCTGAAGGACCAAAAACTATCCTTAGGTCAGCTGAAAAATGGTTTACATAGTTTTTTGTGCCATAACAAAAAAATATGTCCAATCTATATTACTCAACATATGTAGTCTTTGACACCCAGCATATAGTATTCTAACTTGACACTTGAACTACTCAACATGTAATATTTACTCGACACTTTAATCACTTGGCATGGTCTATTTGCTCGGCACTTGAGTTTCTTAGCACATGAGTTACTTGACACTCATTGCAACTCAACATGGTCTAATATTTACATGTTGTACTCAACATACATTACTAGCTCAACATGAACTAAGTAAATGTCTTAAGTTTGTTGACACTCACTCATCAAATCCAATCTGAGATCAAAACCAATAAGACCATTGTAAATTTCCTCAGCTAAGTAGGTGGCAAAATCAAGAATTGAGCTCATCCCAAATTGTAGAGTCTAAGCTATGATGAGAACAATAGAACCTTGAATATAATCTTGCTCATCCATACCAAATATTTTAAAGAGAGAAAAATATAAGGCCTATGCCCTAGGATTAAAATATTTCTTCATTAAGGACTCTAGGGTATTTGGTGTGACCAAAGGCAGTGACCCAATTTTGAAAAAGTTCTTAAATGTATTGACAAGCTCTAACAAACTCTAGTTTTTGTAGTGCAGCCATAACCCACATCACCAAATACTACATGTCACAAAGGCACTTTGCTGCTTTTCTTAAACTTCAAAAAAATTTATCTTGTGGGGATGTGCCTATCGTTGATATTGGAAAGATCAATGGTTAATCAAATAAAAATACCAAATTTAAGATGGTACACAAAAAGGCTTGAAGAAAGGTAATCATGGTTAGGGCATGCTTAACAAAAGAGGTTTAATTCAAGGATAGTAATAAAGTGACCTTTGGGATAGTAAAAACTTAGGATAAGCATGTCCCACACAATTTTATTTGAAAATTGTATTTAATGACTTTTGAGGACTAGGAAACAAGACAAGGGCTTATGAAACTTTAGAAAATTACATCTAGGGTTTTAACAAAAACTCATAATTTTAAAACAAAAACCTTAGGGTTTTTTTATTGTGAAGTACAACATATCACAAATGGTGAAAACCAAGCCAACAATGGCTCTGTCTAGGGACAATGAGTAAGTAATTATTCATAAGAGGGCTCAGAATCCATGGGAGAAGCAAACCACAAACTTGACCATCTTTCTTATTTGATAACTTTTGAGAGGGAAACAAAACCAAGAAAGAAAATATACAAGGACTATACAAAAGACACAAAGGATTTACAAAATGTATAGAAACCCTAAACTACTGTTCATGGAAGAAACAAGTACTTTAGCAAAAATACCTCTTTAAGAATTGTAGCAGTTCAAGAATGATGTTTGATAAATCCCTCAAAATATAAGAGTCCTCTCCACATGTAGCTTTAATTAGATAGGGGCCTAACCATATAGGGTCAAATTTCCAATGTTTTCCCTTATCCTCAATCCTAGCATTCCACATTGGGACCAAATCTCCAACTTAAAATTTCTTATTTACTATTTTTCTATCATAGAGTACTTTGACCTATAATTGCAACTTCCTAGTCTTAGTCAACCCTACTATCTCATCCAAATTTTCTTTCATATCATCAATGATGTCCTCATCATATAATTGAATATAGTTATACAAAGCCACTAGGTTGTTCTGAGGCATCCTTTCCTGGATTCCATACACCATGTCAAATGGTGCTACACCTATGGCCCTTTTAACAGTCACCCTATTAGCTCATATTGCTAATTTCAATTTAGAATCCTAGGCCTTCTTGCTATCATCCAAGGTTGTTTTTATTATTTTCAATAAGCTTTTATTTGTGGATTCAGCTTGTCCATTCCCTTGTGGATGATAGTGAGAAGATGCTGATCTTGTTATCCCATACTTACCACAAAACTTTATAAACTCCTCAAATCTAAAGCACATTGCATTCTCTGTCACAATCCTCTAAGGACAACCAAAACTTGAAATGATATTATGTAGTAGAAAATTGTTAACAACCTTGCTAGTTGCATTTCTTGTTGGAATTGCCTCCACCCACTTTGTGAAGTAATTAGTAGCAACCAAAATCCATGAATAACTTGGGCTAGAATTAGGAGATATTTCACCTATAAAATCTATTCTCCATTGCTAGAATGGTGCTTTAACTTCCATTGGCTTTAATGGAGTGTTACTTGAAAATTTTAGTTTACCTGCAAATATCTAACAAGCATCACACTTTCTAACCATTATTAGAACATCTTTGAAAAGGGAAGGCCACCAAAATCTAGCTCTCATTACTTTGTGTGTAGTGGTGTTGGCATATAATGTCCTCCACAAACTCCAACATGCATTTCCTTTAGTATCTCCTTTGATTTCTCTTGATCAACACACTTTAATAGCACTCCTTCAAAGTTTCTCCACCACAAGTTGTTCTCAACAATGATATATCTAATGGCTTGTAACTTTGTGCTTCATTTCTCATTTTTAGTCAAGTGGGAAGGAGCTTCCATATGCTGTAGATAATGTATAATATTAGCATACCATCCATAGTGTTTCATATCACATAGATCCAATCTCAATTCATCCATTACCAAATTTATTTGATTAGCATCCAAGTTGGACTAAGCCATAAGCTTAGCTAACCCTTGACCTCTTACCAATTTTGTGATCTAAATTTCAATGTTAAATTCTTGGATCCTATTTATCCATTTGCATCTTCTTCCTGATACCTCTTGTTGAGAAAATATGTCCTTAATAGCTACACTAGGTACAAATGCAATAACAATGGCACCTACCAAATAACACCTAAAGGCCTTAACAACTTTTACTAATGCATAAGCCTGTTTCTTATTAATCTCATATTTCAATTCAACAGGTTGTATGGATTTGCTAAAGAATGGAATAGGTTGCTCATATCCTTCCTCATTCTTCTATAATAAAACTACAACTATAGTATGAAAGGATGTGAAAGAAAATATGTGCATTGGCTCTATGTAATATGGAGTTCTAAGGATTAGAGCATTCTTTATGGCTTTTTTGATATCTTGGAAGGCTTGTGAAGGTTCACCATCCCAATTAATAGTAGCTCCCTTCTTAAGCATTTTAGAAATAGGCCTACTAATTTCTACAAAATTTGTAACAAACCTCCTTAGAAAATTAACTTTCCCAAAGAAGGGTTGTATTCCCTTCACATTCTTTGGTTTGGGCACCTTGTTAATGGCTACCACTCTCTTAGGATCTATCTTTACTCCATCCTTTGATACTATATGTCCTAGTAGTCTACCTTTTGTCACCCCAAATGTATGCTTCTTTGGGTTTAAGGATACTCCATATTCCAAGGCTTTGATGAAGATCTTTTCCAAGTGTCTACAATGGTCTTCAGCCTTCTTGGAATAATTTATAAGGTCATCTTGGTATACTACCATAAAATTATTGATGTAATCATGGAAGGCTACATCCATAGCCCTTTGAAAAGTTGCACCAACATTAATCAACCCAAATCGCATTCTGGCATACACATATGTATGCCATGGAGTTCTAAAAGTTGTTTTAAATTTTTTATTCTCTTTCACAATGACTTGATTGTACCCTAAGAACCCATTCATCATAGACATCAACTTAGAACCAATTACCTATTGCAACATAGCCTCCATGTTTGGCAACCCATAATTATCAATCACCAATGACATGCAATTTTTTGATTTCATGATGACTTGCAACTTTCAATCCTAATAAAAGAGCCTCATAGTCTAGTATATTTTTGGTGCAAGAAATTTTTAAGGTAAATGAATACCTAAAAGTATTCTTTTCAGGAGAAACAAAAACCACACCTTCCCTTGAATTGTCTTTAGAGCTAGCCTAATCAAAGTAAATGGTCCACAAAACTGGTGAATCCATACAACATTCAACTTCATGCTCAATCATAGCAATAAATTTCTCAACCTCTTGAATAATCAGCTCTACCCTAAATGCATTCACACTAGTGTCTAAGAAACAAGTAGAATCCTTGCCAATTGCTTCCCCAAAAATGTGATTGACCCTTGGCTCTCTGTATACTTTAACAACCTTATCTCCTATGTGAAAAGTTGCATAAGATATATCACATTGTAGGCTACCTCCCATAGCAGCACTCCATTTTCTAGAGAGCAAGATTTTATAATTTGGAGGAATATCAACTACAAGGAATGACATAGTCAATTCTACCTTAGGGTATGTGGCTAGCTTAAATGGTAATGCATTGATAGTACTAATGACTGGCACTTCCCTAGCATTCATACCTCTACACCTACCTTTCTTTGTATCTACTTTTAGATCTAAAGCTTCCATTACTTTGAAAGGCATGATGGTATTAGAGGCTCTTGAGTCTATCATGTAGTTTTTTAAGGTTTTTCTTTTTATAATCCGACTAAGAAAGAATGGGTCAATATATTCTATATAGGCTATTAATGAATCATCCAAAAAAAATTGAGGAATTTGGGATATAATATCACTATCTTCTATCACCACAAGGGTTTACTAAACAACACTTTGCTCAACAATATTACTATTATTTCCTATCCCACCCAACCATCAGAAGGCTTTACTCTTATGCTCATCAATTCTAAACAATTTAGACAAAGGTACTTTCACAGTTATTTGTAACAATATAAAAATCATATCAATACGTTTAGACATAGTGGAATTTACAAGAATACCTAGCGTAGAAATATTTTGAATAGCAGGCACTATCACTTGCTTGATAGTATTAGATCCTAACTTTTTCCCTTGCACAGTTGCTTTTACTGTCTCATTTGTTTGGAATTGAACTTTCTTCTTGGGTTCTCACTTCTTGGTCTTGTTGTCTTTAACCTTAGCTTCTCTACATTGGTCTTCTTATTGTCATTCTTCATCTATGTGTAATGTGCTTTATGAATATACTAGAATGTTTTCCAACATCATTATTAATTTTTTTTTCTCAAACTATAATTACTATGAACTTGAGAAATCGTCTTTGCAGTAATCCCATCAATCTCCTCCTTAGAAGGCATTCTTAAATTTACATGGCCAACTTCAAAATATGTAACACATATATGATCTTCATCATAACCTTCATTATCTTAGAACACTTGTTGATAATGTAACTAGTAGGCAACTCTCTAATTTGCAATATCATTTTCAAGTTCTTCCAAATCAAAATCTACACAGTCATCACACATGCTAACCATATTATAGCTTACACCATCATGGCTTTTCCTTCTTCTTCCTTCTCATTTTGTGCATTTTGATCTGAAGAAAATGACTAAGTAGCCACACAATAATCTATAGAGTGAAGTGATTGACATATGATGCATGATGGTACATCATTATTCATATTAACAAAACATCTTTGCAGAGGATCTAGTGTACCCTTATCTTTCACATTTTAGGAGATGGTTAGGAATTTGTTTACCATCTTTCCACTAAGTTGTATAGGGGTAGTTCTACATCTTGGGTTGTCTATTGAAATGGTTTTTATTCACTAGGGCCTTCTCACCAACATTATATTTTTTCATGTTGAAAGTTGTTGGGTTCATTTTTTTCAATAAGTCCTACGCTTGACCTATTGTAGGTTCTTCAGGCTTCTTTCCCACAAGAGTTATATCAACTTCCTTTTTATTGTTCTTTGGATTAAACAATTTTGGGTCATCTCTCCTCCCAAGCTTACCAGATGCCTTTCTATTATTTTTAATGTTTACTACAATCTTATAAGCATCCCTCAAAGTCTTGGGATCTTTATCCCTCAACTGATAAGCCATCTTGCTATCAAAAGCATTAAAATATGTTATAAGGTAGAAATCCTCATTCAATCTCATAACCTAGAATAATTTGTACATTCCTTTTTGAAATCTTACATTGAAATAAAATGTATATTTATTAGGGTTCTTCTTGATGTTATTGAAATTATTCAACATAAATCCAACATTAGTATTGTCTCCATATTATTCTTTAAACAATTTTTCTAAATCACTCCATGAATTAATGTTGTCATCAAGCAGTCTTCTAAACCAATCCCTTGCATCCTTAGCCAATGAAGGCATAAAAAATTTCATTACTACATTCTCATGTTCAAATTCAAAATCATTTAACATTTCTATGAAAATTTTCAAGTGCTCTTCACTAGTAACAACATTATTTGTAGAGAACTTAACAAATTTATCTATTAGGTCAAATGATATAGGGTGTGGAGAACCAAGAATACCTAAGAATGACATTTGTCTATATTTTTCCATGTAAATGGGTTTCTTTTGAAAGCCAACAATGTTTGAGGTGCTTGCTATATTAGCCTAATTATGAACAACACTTTGAGATTGCTGAGCTTGAACACTAGGGATTTGAGGGTTAATAGTAGATGATGAAGCTGGGACAGATTGAGACATATTCTGATTTGAAATTACTGGTCTGCAAGTAGATACAAAAGTTGTAGCTTGGGTGGAAAAATTAGGCTATGAAGCTAAGGAAAAATTGGACTTGATGAACTAAATTTTTCTTCTAGTTTCTGCTACTTGAGCTTCATTTTCAACCTTTTCAAGCTCCTTGGAAAGATCTTCCTTCTCCTTCCTAGCCTTTTCCAAATCTAAATCTAGCTTAGACATGGGAAGACTTGAGGGCTTGTTTGGTATAGCTTGAGGTTCATTAATATGGATTCCTACTACCTTACCCTTTTCTTTATTTGTCTACTTGATAGTAGGTTCCACATGATCTATTTGAATAGGCTTGTAGGGTTGCATCTAAGATATGATAGGTTCTTTCATTTAGCTTGTCAATTTTTCTTGTTCTCAAACCTTGGATGTCAAACTACCTATGTCTCCAAAGACATCAGTATGGAGGATAGAAGTCCTTTCTTCCAACTTCTTGTTTTGCTCCTTAGAGGTAGCCATCCTTCTAAGTAGGTTATCTCTTTCAACAATAGGATTTAGGGTGGCTTTCTCTCTTTCTTTCTCTAAACAAGCACATTTAGCTTCTTCTTCTACAACCTACTTCTTTAAAACATTCATTTCTAAGTATACTTCCTTTGGATCTACAGAAGTGGCCTCTGAATCAATAGGATCATCTAGATCTATAAGGTTTGTTTCCATATATGGAATTGCTCTAGGATTAAAAGGATTTTCCAATGCACCATTATATCCCAACCTATGATTCATTTCATTTATCACATCTGATCTATGGAATACATCTTCCATTGGAGACACATTCTTATCTTGATAAGCCCTTTCATCTTGCAATGGGGTACTAAATACTCCTAAGAATTTAGTGGTTTCTAATTCAGAGCTTAATGAAGAAAATTCTCTCCCTACCACTAGTTGATATTGAGAGTTTACTGAGGTACTACCCCTTGGTTTCCAAGTGGGATTTACATTTGTTTTCCTTTTTTTTTGGGTTCTTTCTACCACCTTGGGGTAAATTAGTATACAATGGTATATTAGGATTAGATCATGCATAGGCTCATGTATTTTTCCTCTTGTCAGCCATTTTTACTACTTATCAAATAAGAACTAGCTTCAAAACCTTAAGTGAGTCACCACCCTATTCTAGGGAAAATATAACAATATAATAGCTTGCAAATTTATGGGAAGAACACAAGATAATATGAAAATATCTGACACACACAGGAACCAATTAGAAAGAACATAAGACTGCAACTCTTGCTTGACAGATAAGACACTTCATAGGTGTTGTATACATTAGTGTACATGTGTGGCACTAGGGTTTTTCTTCTTTCTTTTTAAATTCTCAAGGTTTGTCACAAACAAGTCCACTATTATGAATCTCACTAAGAACTTTAACCTTCAAAGTTTAATTATGTTCTTGACCCCCATCCTTTCCTCTTAGTCGTATCGTCCCCCATAGTTTTATATTATTACCTTTGATTTTTAATCTAAGAAACTCACATCACTTTTGGGAATTATAATTTATTGCCTTACTTCCAAGTAATATAGAGATTCATGTGAGTCCTCTCTTTAGGAGAATTATAATCATTATTTTCCCATTTCCAAAGGCATTGTATCCATTATCTTTTGAGATGATTTTGAGATACTTTGTGGCAAAATTTCTTTGTATATAGTCCTTCTCGTCCTCTTTTCTCTCACCTCTAAAAATGGACACTAATATAAGGGTGAAGATAGGAAAGAGACTATTTTAATTTTGGGAGAATTTTTGAGAGGAGACTTAGGTTGATGTTGTATGATTATTATGCACATAGTTTGATTGAGATGATTGTGAGGAAAATAATGGGGAATGAATTTTCCCTATTAGAAAAAGGCCCACATCTAATGTGGATATTGTTGAAATATTTGTCTCCACCATTTTCCATGTAAATGAGGATAAAAGGATGATTTTGGAGCTCTGTAATAGCCTCTTCAAGGCTCACTTGGAGGTCAAATTTTTAAGTAATCCTAAATAACATCAACACCAACATTTTCATTTTGAACTGGAAAAATTTTGGGGTGATGAATAGGATATTCAAAGTAAAAACCATCCTCATTATCAATAATGAGGTGAAATTAAACTTGAGAATCACATCCAGCCACTTGAATTTGTGGTTTCTCTTGGATATTATGAACATTTGAAACCCTATTGAGTGGCATGGAATTGCCTAGTTTCTCCTTGCTTACCATGTGGATAATAGTGAAGTAGATATTGACTCATCTTTGGATGACAAGTTTAAGGACCTTGAACCTAGTTTTTCATTTCAACTACTCAATGACTGTATATATGCTAATGCTAAATACCCATATTATATATGTTTATTATTTTTAAGCTTATATTAATTTCACCCATTAGGATAAGTTATTTTTCTTTATTTTCTTGTGGAGAAATGGTATTTCTCTACTTTGTCTCATTTCTATGAAACTATATTGGTTCTTCTTTTCTCTTAAAGTGATCACTATAGTGAATTGGGGAGTAAGATTTTATGGTATTATTTCCTTAATATCTTTAACCTATTTGGGTTGTTCTCTGATCAGGTTACTTACCAAAGAGCTAATTTTTTTCTTTTTCCTCACCCACTTTGTATGAGCTAGGATGATTGATGTGAGTAATAATTTTGGTTGTGATGGTATGAATTTCTTCATTTCTCCCTATTTTATGGAGCCTGAAATTTTTCATTTATGATGTTAAAGCTTAATATTGGATCAAAATGCTCTATTTTGTGAATATTGCATTAACACATATGATAGGTTCAACTATTTATTTTTGTCTTTCATTTTTTAGCATTGAATTTTTCTCTTATGGATCCCCTCATCACCAACTAGGGCCTATGAGGCCTACTATGTATCTTTATATTCAGTATTGTGAGAACTTGACATTTTAAAAAGAAAGTGTTGATCTCGAAACCTATGTTGCTTATTAATGTCCAAACACTTAAGTTGTTTACTAAGAAAGGATGGGCACTCATCACTACGAACGAATCATCTAGTGAATGTCAAACATATATAAGGGCTTTTTTATTTTGCATTACATGTTGAATAAGTTAGTTATTTTTGAGCACCCTAGTTGAGACCGAGTGGATATGTAAGCTAAGTTTTTGTAGTAGAGACTGAGTAAATTGAAAAGATAGTTTTGCTGAAAAACAAAGAACATGTATATAGAAGCCAAGTGCTAGTATGAATGGTATTTATGACTGAATGTTAGCATATTCATATGCCAAGTAGTTCAGTTTGGCCATGTGAGTTTTCAATTACATAAAAAACTATGTAAATTAATTTGGCCAACTTCTATATGATATTTTATTGTTTGTAGAGATAGCCAAGATGGAGATTATGTATCATTATAGAAGGTAATGAACTCAAGGAATGCAAATCAACCAATCAACCAATCAGAAAGAAATGAGAAAATAAAATGAATTGTAAACCATTGATTGGGATCTAGAAATTTTAGAGAACATATATTTAAGGAGGGTTCTAACCTTAGAGGGTGTGTGTGTGCATGATGAGAAGACAAGAATGTACAAGTGAAGAAGAAAACAAGGAAAGTGTTGGAGTTCTTATGGGTAGGGAACATATCAAGTGGGTTTAAACCTAATACCAAGAAGCATAAGATAGGGACAAGCCTAAGGATCAGCTAAATCCTATATTCAGTAGGGCTAAATCTTAGTTCTAGGCCAACATTAATAGAGTCATTAGGACTCACTTCACTTTAGCCTCTACAAGGCCAAGGTGGGAAAACCTTAGGGATTGATCTTATTAACTTGATATTCTTCTCTTCAAGACTATCCCTATAGTAGAAACGATCAATGTTCTTCTATGATATGTTGATAAATTGCTTGATCACAATAGCTAACTATAACCACATAGAAGGTAAAAGAAAATAAGTAATGACCAACACTTTTATTTCTTCAATACATAAAATGGTAAATTGATATTTGATTGATGATTGAATCAGCATAACCCAAGTATGTAACAACAAACACATATAACCTCTAAATTGACTAGTCCCTTATCCACTAGGAATTCAATAAGTTAGAAACACACACATGGATACCTGACATATACTCCTATATCCAAACCTCTAATCTATCTATCTACCTTATAGATAGACTTTTTTTTTTTCAAACAAAATTCATACTTATCAAATCCTCCTATGATCCCTATAGTTCTATTAATGCAATATCAAGAAAATTTACTTGTGTCCTTGACCCAACAACAAGATATAGACCAACATACAACTTCAAAAAAAAGTTGCAAATGGACAATATGCACTTTGGGCATAGTCAATAGAAAACTACAAACCCATAGAAAAGGACATAAAATTCAACATGAAATTTGTAATAAAATTTTGTATTCATTTTTTAAAATTAATACATCATGTATATGCACAACTTAGAGAATATACAAGGAATTATTGTATAAGTTAAAATGCTTCAAAGAACACTACACTACTTCAAATAACAAAGAAAATGCTAAGAAATGGTATCACAGTCATGAGAAAATTTTCCAAAACTGGAACCAAAAATTTTGATATCACAGCAATGACAGAAAGTTTAAACAATAATAGAGACCTTAAAATGAGGAAAAGAGAGATATAAACAAGAAGAAGAATTATGGATTGGATCTGCTATTGCCTAATGTATAGCTAAAACTCTTCCTTTTGTTAGTGTTGAAACTGTCTCTTCCCTCATCTACTAACAATCAAAACTCATTAATGTTACCTATAGAATGTTTGAAAATATCTCCTTAGAATAATAAGAGAAACTCTCCCTTGGAGGGAAATCTCATATGCATCAAGGTACAAGAGCTCTCAATCTAATTTTGTTTGACTTCATCCGCCCTTACCGTAAATCCTCAACTGCCTTTGCCGACAAAAAACTTATTACTTGCAACAGCCCATAAAACAATCAATTCTTCCATTATGGACATGAATGAATCAAATCTTATTAAAAGTATGTCATAATCTAATCTTATCCCTATTGGAAATACAAATGGGAAATGTATAATTCTGAGAGGGGGGGTGAATCAAAAGTACCAATCTCTAACCAATAAAACTTTTAACTTTAAAATAATGCATGCACAAACATATTGAAATAACATGTAAAGTAAATGCATCCACATAAACACTTGACACCAAATATGATTACCCAGAAAACCTCCAATGAGAAGGTAAAATTGGGGTGGAGATGACACCCACAATTCTTCACTACTATAGCAATAAAGTTCACTTGTTAAGGTTACATGATTTGATCATTCTCATGATCTACCCTATGAAAGGATTGTCATGTTAAAGGCTTACAAAGGATTGTTAGATCCCACCTTGTTAAAGGATTTTAAAACCCTTTTAAAAATGTTCCTAGAAAAAGAACTTTAGAACACTCACTTGGAATGTCATCCTGTTAAAGGATTTCATAATGACTATTAAGTTAACCTTAATAAAAAGGATTTCATCCTACTAATATAGTTGTTAGAAAGTATAGTAGCATGTTTTGATCTGATACACTAACAATCTGGTATTTCTGATTTCATATCTCAATTTAGTCCTTCTTTATCCTTTTTGATCTCATATGGAATTGTTGCACCCTCAATCCTCTGTTTTGATAACTAATTCTACAATTTTTTCCTTCTTCTAAGTCACCTTGAATGTATGTTGATCAATTTGCCCCTTCTCACTTCCTTCAAATCTTCACTAGTATCACATTTTCACATGCATTCTCTAATGCTCTCTTACACATATATTGAATTATGGGGCTTCATCTCCCTTTAAAAAGACTTTGATGGCTTAGGGTTAGGTATGAATCTACAATTGAGATTCATCCATTTTTCCCACTCAATTCCTTCCATTCTTTTGATTGGTTACATGTTGATCACATAGGGAATCCAAATAGATTTGATCTTATCTTCAAAGCTTTGAGATATATCCATATGTCAGCTCAAAAATGGTTTACATAGTTTTTTATGCCATCACAAACAACTAGGTCAATTCTATGTTACTCGACACTTGTTAATATTGATGCTCGACACATACTATAATTCTATCTAGCTCGACACTTGAACTTGCTTAGCATCTACTATTTGCTCAGCACTTAAAACTTTCTTAGCTCTATCTATTTTCTTAGCGCTTGATTTACTTGGCACTCATTGCAACTCGAAATCTATACATATTATACTCGACATATGTTACTAGCTCGGCATGAACTTAGTAAAAATCTTAAGTGTGTTGACACTCAATTGTCAAAACCAATATGAGATCAACAATCTCCCCCTTTGACATGAGTGACAAAAACACTTAACTATACATGATGAATCTATTCTCCTTGAGCATAATATACATTGAATTTGGTATATATACAAAACATCAAAATTGTTCAAAATTTTGTGAAGAACTATATACCTCAAAATTTTATAACTCCCCCTGAGTTAATGTGTCTTTTTTGTATCCAAAATATCTCTAAGTATATTTTCCTCTATTGTTTCTCTTTGGCTTTAATCATTTTGATACTCCTTACCTAATATGTTTTGATATGCCTTGTTTCTGCTTTCCTACTATTTACTCCCCCTTTCTTCTCTTTGTTTATTTTGTAACTCCCCCTTTCACATGTCTCCCCCTTGCATATATCTTTTCCTTTAATGTTTATTGCCCCTTTTGACACTGATGTCAAAGGGTTTATGCACTAAGTGTGTATTTATCCAAGAAGTTCTTATTTACTTCCATTATAATCATGAGAGAAACATACCAATTGTCTATTGCAACATCTAATGATTTGATTTGGATGGTTGGATCTACTGCAAGGTGAACTAAACCATCAAGTGTTGAAAGATTAGGATCTTTCTTTAGTATTGTTTTAGAATAGGCTAGTTCTTTTTTTAATATTTCTATGCAAGGGTTTAGGGAAGCTTGAATCTAGATTAGCTTGGCTCTTAAGTTAGCCTCTTCTACTATTAATATAATTAATTCCTTCTATGTGTGAAGCATGGAATGAAAGTGTTTCTCACTTTGAGCTGGGTTTTGTAGTAACTATATACTAGATATTTTCAAATTTCTTTCTAGACTCATAATCCTTTGGCTCATTTCTTGTGTGAAGAGTGTGGGGTCACACAATTTGGTGTACAGTGAGAATATATTCTCAAGCACCTTCTTCACTTTTTGTATCTTTGTTTCCAACTCCACTTGTGATAGTGTTATTCCACTAGATATTTTCTGATTTACTTTACCTTGAAACTTCTTTTCCATTCCATGAGTTTTTCATTAGTTTCCTAGTCTTCATTTTTCACCTATTCAACAATTTCTAACAGTTGTTCCAATATTGGCTTGGTTTCATCAGGTGTTTTCAAGCTAAATGCATCTAGAAAGATGTCTTTAATCACATGTAGTGCTTGCCTTTGCTTATACTCTTTTCTAAGTATTTCTTGGTTTTTCTTCCTTTCGAATGTCTCTTGCATCTCATTGATCTATTCAAGGTTCATGGTTGCATAGTCATATTGTGGTATGACTATTTCCTCATCTAGTGTTGGATCTCTATAGTGAAGTACCCTTGCAACCTTTTTTGAGCTTAACCCTAGTGCTAAAATTTGAAGTGGCATTGCATCAGTGCTTAGCTTTTGAAGGAGTTTGGTAGGAGTGCCAGTTGTTGGTAAATTAACCAATGTCTAAATGGCCTCTTGCTCCTTTTCCTTTAGAATTTCCTTCTCTTTTTTTGCTCTTCCTTAATCAATCACAATTATTTGTCATACACCTTGTGTTTTTATAGTAGGTATAGATACCTCTATCTATCCTATTTGTTCCTTTGTGGGCTTCTCTATAGTTTGAGTCTATTGTTTAGGTGTAACAACTTTGACTATAGTATCAACCTTTGCTGATGTATCTATTGTTGTTTACTCTTGATGTTGACCACTAGTAACTATAGGGATGGAAGAGGGTGGTTCTTGTGTATTCACCTTATCCCTAGTTATGTCAACTACTACTTTCTGTAACTCATCCACACTTACCAACACTGGATTGTCACACAATTTTGCATGTAATGTGGATTGGTCAAGGATCTTCTTTAGATCCTTTGCAATTAGTGGATTGATGTTTTGAGCTGAGTTGTCAAGAACATCCTTTACTCTTACTGTGATTGCAGGTGTGTTTTTGACATGTGGAGGGCTTGATGGTGGCAATTGAGTGTCTTGCACACTTTAATCTATTTGTTGCTCCTCAATTGTTGCCTTTTCATCTCCCTTTTGTCATGTCTCCTCCACTATATTTCCTTCCTTTTCTTTCTTAGCTTCTCCTTCCTTTTCATTCTCTTCATCTTCTCCATTGTTCCTTCCCTCAAAGAGATCCTCCTCACCTTCCTTGATAGTAGTCAAGCCATTTATCAACTTCCACATTTGATTTGATTTCTTTACAACATCTTCAATATTGTTTTGAAGTATGATAAAGGCCCTGTACTTAGGTGCAAACTTGGTACCATGTTTCTTGTTTGCCTTTGTTATTTTTCCTTTTGACAAGTCTAGCATCACTTTTTCCAATGTAGACTCTCTTATTTCCTTCTCCAAATTTAGGCAATAATGCCATTTATTCTCAATAGTTGAATATAAATCTTTGGGCATTGTAGTGTCAAATTCAAGTGGGGTATTCCTGAATTTTTCCATCATGGCATACACTGATTCTTCAATCTTATTTTGATTTTCTCTACTTAATTTATTGAATTCAATATTTTTCAAAATAGTTAAGTCTACATTATCCCTAATATTATTACAAATGTTTTCAATATCAAACTTGGGAGCATGACTTACCACTTTGAACTGGCTTGTGTCTTTTGACTTGATCCTTTTTTCATTGGATTCTGGTTGTGCAACATATTTCCTCCTTAATTTCTTCTACACTAGACCTTATTGTTTAGCAGCCTTCTTCTCATCTTTTATTTTCTCCTTGGCCTTTTGAGTGGTGGCCCTTTTGGTTGCTCTTTTGGCTAGAGCAATAGGCTTTGCAAGGCTTGATTTGCAATTTTCTTAGCCTTTGGCTGAGCTACAGGCTTTGAATTAGCCTTTCTCTTCTTTTTTTCTTGTTTTGCTCATGCTTCCTTGGTTTGTTCCTCCTCAACACCTTCTTCTTCTTCATTTTCACCGATACCTTGGGTTAGGGCAAGATTTTCTTGCCCTTGCTTTTGTTCTTCCTCTTCTTCATCATCATCATTGCCTTCAGCTCCCTCACCAAATTTAGCTTTAAGCTTCTTTACTATTTTATACTTTTCTTTAGAGTTGAGGCAATTTTCAACTCCATTTCAACTTTGGATTTGACAATATCATAATTACCAAAGATTTTTGTTGTCTTGTCAATTTCTTTTGCAAGTAGTGCAGTGATGTGGCTAATACCTCATCTATGTTGATTTCATACCCCAAAGGCCTTAGCCATCTCATTCTGGGTAGTGTAGCCTAGATAAAGGTGTAATCAATGTCTACCAAGAAACATATGTCATTATAATACTTCTCCACTAGGAAAACATGAATTCTCAACCTCTGTTTCATTGACTTCTTTAAATCCTCAAAATAACTAGTCATCACAGACTCAAAATTCTCTCTCATTTGTTTAATGTACTCATTTATTTGTATAGCCACAGACCTATTGGTCTTCCATCCTACCTTACCAAAAAAGGGAAACTCATTTTGAACATAAAAAAAAATACATATCAAAATTTGACAAAATTTGCATTGAGCACTTTTGGATCTCCTTATTGCTCCTAAGTTCTCAATGATTTGCTGCAACTATAGCTCTACAAGATCATAAGTATGATCTTTCTTCATAATCTTGTATCCTACATCAATTGCAATAGATGACACACTATTTAGTTAGCTTGATTGATAGAATTTGTGAGATATGACCCTTACTACAAATTCAAGAAGTGGATCCTTCATAGTATCTATTGTCATTCCTCTTTTGTTCCACTTTTGCCCCTGTATTTTTCTCAATTGGTTCCTTAGAGTTGCTCCTTAGGGTCTTGGGCCATTCTAGGGTTGGATATCCTATAACTCCATACACAATCCTTTTTGACAATTTGATAGGTCCTCCTTCTAGCCATAGGTATCCTTCATGGATTCTGCTCAAAATAATTCTTATCCATTTTGTTTTGAAGACAGTGGGGAAATCTAGGGCACAAGTTAAGCCCTTCCTTTCTATGATTTGGAATTCTTCTTTCAACACTCCATTTTCACACAATTTATCATATGCTTGAAAAATTTCCATGTCTCCAATTCCTCCAACCTTGAAATTATAATACTTTCTTACATCCTCAACCATTATGACATTGGGTGGAATAATAAATAATGCTCTGGTTGGGTCCTTTTTATATGCAACCTCAAGAATACCCTAAAGTCTATTGTTTTACCTCATTACTAACCAACTAAACTTCAAATGGTTCCTTATCCTTAGGATTCCTAGAGGTAGAGGCCATTTTGCAAACTAGGGTTTCAACAAATACAAAATTGCGTAACTATGTAACTGGACACATGAAGAATACCTTTAGATTGATGAAATGATGCTTGATCTTTGTTATAATTCATGCAAATACTTCAATCTATAATTGGGAACTACTTCTTTGCTCTGCTCGCTCTTGCTCTATGTTCATAATGATAAAAAATGAGAAAAAATATGCCTTATACCCTTTCAAAATATCACATTTAATGCATGGTGCATGTATAGCTGTAAACTCGACTTCTATGCAATTTTTGCTTTACTTGGCATCCATTGATTTTCCCATCACTTGGCAGCCATTAGAATTATCCTTACTTAGCTCTAATAGGAATTTCCTTCACTCAATAGCTACTATTGATTTAGCTTCAAATGACATTGGCTGACAACTCAGCACACACTAGAATTTAATCGATTATTGAAGAGAAATTTTCACACTCGACAATAAGATAAAAACTTAAAGCTTAACCTTGATTTTTCCTTGTTGACTTGCATCTTTATTCATGCTAGTTTATCCTTTTTTAAGCACTAACTTATCTTGGAAATGATGTATTATGAAGCATTTAAATATCAATCCCACATACCTCTTTCTGCTTAGTTTGATGAGATGTGATCACTTGACCTTTCAGATGAAGTGACGCCATCATTTGATGTGTTGCATTCATCTTTATTCTCCCATGTTTTGTTCATCTCTCCTTTGATGTGATCAACATATACCTTTCTTTTTCCCTTGTTTAACATTAAGTTAGGTGCCTTTGTCCTTGTTGGGTAGTGCTTGATGATATGACCAATCTACAAACAACTAAAGCATGTAGTTTGACTCAACCATTTGTTGTAGCTACCACTAAAATGTGTTCTTATGAAATTCTTATGGATATATCCATACTCTTGACAATAATTACATCTATGTCTTGTATTGTAATCCCAATCATAGGAATTTTCATGGCTTCTTCCCTTGTTTGATGACCATGTGAACTTGGATCTGCATTCAAAGTATTTGTGTCCAAACTTCTAAAAATTGTAGCAACATCTTTCAAATTTTGGTGCATGCATGGTCCTTGTTCTACATGCATGTGCTTGACAACCTTGTTTTTTGCACTTGTGACAATGAATCATATTCTCTGGTTTGTCATTCTAACTACCATTCTTTCTCTTGCAAACATTAGTTGTGTGTCCTTTCTTTCCACAATGATGACAAGTAGGTTTAGAATTCTTACCTTTATTGTTTCTTTCCTTAGCAGCTTTGGATGATTCTCCTTTTTCTGTGTTTGTGTAGCCCAATCATAATGTGTCTCTACTAGATCTAGGGGATTTTAGTAGTTTCTCAAAGTACTTGATGGATTCATTTGGCTTGTTGAAACTTTCTACAAACTCCTTCTCTCCTTTTAGGTCATTCTATAATTGCTCATTCTACAACTTCAATGTAGTTATCTCAATGTCCTTGGCATTCAACTCATGATGGGCACTCATCATTTGGCTTAGGGTATCCAATTGCATCTTTGAGATCCTAGATAGCTCTGCTGATTTTTCTTCCAATCTATTTGATTAAATTCTCTTGTCTTCTTCAATCATGGTCTTGTCTTCTATAGCTTTCTTCTTTTGTTTAGTCACCTCACATAGCAATATTGATTGTGATTCATGTTCCAACTTCAGATTTTTTATCTCCTCAACTTGTACTCTATTCTTTTCCATGAGATCTGCAATTGCTACATCAAATTCACAATATTTACCATCTACAAATAACTTTTTGGTGTCAATCTCTTTGTATTGTGCGTCATTTTTAGCTATAGAAATCTCTTTCCTTCTCTTTAGTGAACTTTTCAAGGCATTTCTAGCTCCATCCAATTGTTGTAGTAAGAGATGTATCTCAATCTCCTAATTCTCAATGGTCTTTCCCAACTTGTAAACCTCCATCTCAAGATATTTTCTCCAAGTTGTAAGGCTTCTCCTAATGAGAACTTAGCTTTGATACCAATTGTTGGAAATAAATGGGAGATGTATACTTCTGGTGTGGGGGGTTGGGGGGGGGGGGGTTGTGAATCAGAAGTACCAATCTCTAGCCAATAAAAATTTTAACTTTAAAACAATTCATGCACAAACATATTGAAATAACATGTAAAGTAAATGCATCCACATAAACACTTGACACTAGATATGATTACCCAGAAACTCTCTAATGAGAAGGTAAAATTGGGGTGGGGATGACACCCACAATTCTTCACTACTGGAATAATAAAGTTCACCTATTAAGGTTACATGATTTGATCATTCAAATTATCTACCCTATGAAAGGCCTACCCTATTAAAGGCTTACAAAGGACTATTAGATCCCACCTTGTTAAAGGATTTTAACACCCTATTAAAAGTGTGCCTAGCTAAAGGACTTTAGAACACTCGCTTGGAATGTCACCTTGTTAAAGGATTTCACAATGATTATTAAGTCAACCTTAATCAAAAGGATTTCATCCTACTAATATAGTTGTCAGAAAGTATAGTAGAATGTTTTGATCTAATAAACTTACAATTTGATATTGCTGATTTTAGATCTCAATTCAGTCCTTCTTGATTCTTTTTGATCTGATATGGAATTACTGCACCCTCGATCCTCTATTCTAATAACTAATTCTACAATTATTTCCTTCTTCTAAGTCACCTTGAATGTATATTGATCAATTCACTCCTTCTCACTTCCTTTAAATCTTCTCTAGCATCACCTTTTTGCATGCATTCTCTAATGCTCTCTTACACATATATTAATTAATGGGGCTTCATCTCCCTTTAAAAAGAATTTGATAGCTTAGGGTTAGGTATGAATCTACAATTGAGATTCATCTATTTTTCCCACTCAATTCCTTCCATTCTTTTGATTGGTTGCACGTTGATCACATAGGGAATCCAAATAGATTTGATCTTATCTTCAAATCTTTGGGATCTATCCATATGTTGGCTCAAAAATAGTTTACATAGTTGTTTGTGCCATCACAAACAACTAGGTCAATTCTATGTTACTTGACACTTGTTAAAATTGATGCTAGACACATACTATAATTTTTTCTGGCTTGACACTTAAACTTGCTCAACATCTATTGTTTCCTTAGCACTTGAAACTTGCTCTACTCTATCTATTTTCTCGACACTTGATTTACTCGGCACATGAGTAACTTGACACTCATTGCAACTTTGCATCTATACACATTATATTTGGCATATGTTACTAGCTCAGCATGAACTTAGTAAAAAGCTTAAGTATGTTGACACTCAATTGTTAAAACCAATCTGAGATCAACAATCCCATCTAAAAACATCAAATCTGCATTTACATTGTAAAAGCCATCAAATCACAAAACTGTCTATATCCTATTCTAGAAATGCCTATGCAAATATCAAATATAGATTTGGAAAGTTCATCTTCTATCGATTCCAATGGTATATTGCACTACATATTTTTGACAAAAATTGCCCCTCCATCATGCATTTGAAAATCGGGCCCCCATTCCAAATTTAGATATTAAAAATGAAAAATTTTAAAATTTTGTAGTTAAAACTATAGAAAAACTTTAAATTCATTAAATTTTTCATTCCAAGCTTTGAATGCTCAAAAGTTGCAGACATATAATAAAATATTGATTTTTTTCCATTTTTATATTTTTTTTGCATCTGTGTCAACTCCTGTTGACCACCTAGGTGCCACATGGTAGCCTCCTATTGGCTAGCTCCTACCACTACACACTATGCTCTGTTAGCATCCTTTCCATGTTTCATCATCTCACAACATCATAGGATTAACCCCAAGTTCTACCTTAACTCCAGCGATTGGGCGCCTAACCATGTTTCGCACTCTCAGAGCTCTTTCTGGCTAACTATGGTTAAACCATGCAAAACCACGAAATGGGTGTTTTCACACCATCAAGGAATATTTTTAGACTTAACATTTCTTTATTGTGATCATGTGTTGATGATCATCTTCACAATTTTGCACCCTCAAAGCCATTTTCGCTAACTGCACTATTACCATTACAAATTCACGCCTGCATGACACATGGAAACTCATGACATCATCCTTCATTCTTTTCCTTCTACTATAGTCATGATCAAAATTTGGGTTAAGCCATTACCAACTATCATCTGGCTAGGTGGGCCCTCTTGCATGAGGCTTGTTCTTACAAAAGCTCTTGTCCTTAAGACAACTTAGTATCATGCGCTCATGGTTTTAAACATATAAACTTCCCCTTGCGGTATGCATGTGGGATTAAATATTTTAACTATTATTCTATTCCTTATATAATCTATGCACATAACTAGGGTCATGCACATCAAACCTTCATTAGCATGACTACATTTTTACTTCCAAACACCTTTTCTCTCCATACTAACTCCTACAATTTTATTTGTGTTCAAGAAGAAGTGGTTTTTAAAAAAGGAATGAAAGATGTCTCTATTTTATTACACCATGTGGCTTCCACACACTCTAGATTGAAAACCTTTGGTGTTTCCCACTCTCCACCTTCCTATATAGGAGATATTTCTTCTCTTCTATTCTCAAAATGCCATCTTACACATTTTCTCAACTTCCCAAATGGTTTTGTTAATAGAAAACAGTCGCAGTTTCCTCCAAACATATTGTTATAAAATAGCATGAACCATTAGTATACCAAATATAATAGCATAAGGTTCCTTCTTTCTTTCTCCATTTCACTAATGCCTGCAAATACAATGCCTCCCAATGGTTTCCTCTCTAGTTTACACATTCAACTTCTTTCTTTGATAGAATTTTTTCTTGTTTGCACTCAGGGGTTTCAATTTCTTCATTTAGTTTTAGAGCAATATCATCAATACTCGGATAAAAATCACAAGGCATCACAATTTTAGAAGTCTTTGTAACATGATGACCACTAGCTATAGTGGATAATTGAATAAGTTTTAATTGCAGGCTCATGATCTCCTTTCACATGCATACTTGAATGTAGTGCTAGAACTTATCCATGATACAACACACTTTCCTTTGTTTCATTTTTCTGATGCACACGATACAGCTAGGGATCCCCTTGTTGTAGATGGTTGAATCCATGATTGTGGACATGGAATATTTTTGCAATAAAGCATATGACTTTAGTGTTCTTGTTGGTTTGGTGAAGGTGTTTAGTATATTATGTGAATGGTTCACAACACAAGGGATATTGATTTATATAACAAGAGTGGGCCTGTCCCCTTGGAAATAAAATGTGATGGAAATGGTATATACATTAGGGTTCCATCCCATTGATAAGGAATTCATGCAACAATATCTAATAAGAGATGTTTTATACATGTATTTCAAGAAAAAGGCCCTTTGACAAAATGGAACTTTAAAAAGAGTAGATCTCTAATGCTTAATTCTCTCCTTTATTTCCTCATGTGAATGAGGAAAGATTGCTCGACATTGAAAGAAGATTCTTACATACCAAAGATCTAATGATTATAAATATTATAAAAAAACTTAAAACAAATCCAATCCTCAATATCTTATCAGTCTGTTGAAATCAGTCGGGCCCCAAAATGGGTCTGGCTAAAAAATAATTTGAAATTCCTCAATCTAACCTCCTTGAAAACACTTTAGGGATTGAAAAAAAAACTTATCATTGATTGAACACTTTAAAAATCATTTCACCCCTCTCTACCCACTATCAACTTCATGCCAAGGGCTCATCTGACTAGCCTTAAAATCTGACTGAAACAAATAACTGATCCCTAAGCTCTGACATATTGATTCTTTGCTCAATAATCTCTTACCCTGTCAGATCTTGTCTGATAAAAACTTCAGGGTTAAAAGATATTCAATGTCAAATTTTCCTTCTTAGAACTACCTGCAAGCACACATGTCAAAAAACCATAAATCACATCCAGTTTTGGCTTCAAAAATAGGGAAAATAGATACTTGCAGGCATGAAAAGTGGGGCATTAGTTCACTATCATGAGGAGAGTATAAATTTGTGATTTGGGCTCCTGATGAATAACTAGTCACATTTGGAAAGTAGTCAAAGTGGGCTACTTGGATTTACAAGACTAGGGACATCAACAGTTTAGTGATTTTCACAAATGGAACAGACTTGGGAAAGTTTGTAGATGGATTGGTCAAGACTTAAAAACTAGCACACTTGAAGTAATTTTTGAGTATAATGTATTAATATAGACCAATCAATCTCATCTATTATAGATTTAGAGATATGACATCTTGAACAGGGGTACTAATCAATCTACACTTCATGACACCAGTAAAACATTATAAATTACATTCAGAATCTTGTTTGAAAACTAATCAAATAGTTTTGTCATAGGCTCAAATATGAAACATAAAAATTTTGTGAACTCTAGAATGAAATGAAAAAGGAGTTTTATTAGTATGGTTAATTGGGTCAAAGTTACAACTGGTCAAATAGGGCCCTCCAGAATTCAGGACATTTTGCACTAGCATGATAGAGATTATTAACCTACTTTGATGGATTCAAAATCTAGAAAAAACATATCAAAATGACATGAAAATTAGAACATAGGTTTATTGATATGGATAATAAATACTCCAAAAAAGGTGAGTCATGAAACATTACTCGGTGTGAGATATTAAAATGAAAACTAGGTTACCTATCATTGCTTGACACTTGGGCAAAAATGCATAACTAAACATTGCTCAATATGTAACTTTGTTGAATGACCCAAAATGAAAATTAATCATTATGGAATACATGAAAATACTAAATGTAAGGTGTTAGAAATATTAAACAGCTCTTAGGCTTCAAACAGATAGCCAAGTAAACATGCACTAAAATGCAATTATAGAGCTCAAGTTTTAGAAAGGTACTCAAAATCAAGGCTCCAATTTTGAGTCCCAACAAAAAAAATAGAGAAAGAAAGGCCAAGATTGTAATCAGTTTAGACTAGGGAAATCAAAGCAATAAAGGACTAAAAAGAGATATGAGATTGAAAGATCAAATTGGACATTGTATAGAGGAGATCCAAAATTAGCTTGTAGAGAAAACTAGGGGTCGAGTACAAAATTAATTTTGAATCAAGGAAAATCTCTTAACTGAGTGATCCTAATAGATCCCTTACTTACTTATACGTGTGAAATCCTTTAAAAGGGTAGAACTTAATAGTCTTTAATATTGTAGATAGTAGTTTTCCACAAGCTGTCAGAATTCTTAGTTGTGATTTCTGGGTAGATTGTGTTACAATTTTTGCATCAATGTTTTAGCTCTCTCATCTTGGAGTGTGATCTGAAAAATTTATGCAAAATTTGTAACACAATCTACCTAGAAATCACAACTAAGAAGTCTTTAAGATTTTAAAAAGGCAGACCCCTCATAGGGTTGATCATATATTATGATCAAACATTGTAACCCTAATAGGTTAACTTTATTGTTGCAATAATGAAGATTTGTGGCTTTCATCCCCACCCTAATTTTACCTTCACATTGAACTATTTCTAGGTTAACAAATTATTTTTTTTATGTGTTGAATCTTTTATCGATGTGATGTATTCATTTACTATTTAGCATTACAGTTTTAATGTTAGATCTAAGATATGAGATGAATTAGGTGTGAATTTAGTAATTTGGTTTTGTAAGTAAAAGTTTAAAGATCCTGATTCACCCCCCACTCACACACTCTTAGTATCTTGTTTCCTAATAATCCTTCCAATAGAAAGTGTAGTTCATGTCTTTAAAAGCTATTAACTTAATTATTGATGCATTCAGGACCCTTCTCCCCAATCCCCTTCCCCCACCCAATATTCCCTCATTACTTAAATACTAGACCGAATAAAATTAGGAATCCACTTTTGAATTTGTTTCAAAGGGAGAATTCTCCCTTTTACTATAACATGGTTAAAGACTAGATGATTTTGGTCTCTTTTAGTCCTCAAGGTCTCTTGAAGAGCCTTTCTTCCTTGAGGATTCCAATATATCTATATTTAATTATGAGGATTTCTCCCTTGCATGGTCGGGCCCTCATGCATCAACCACAAACTTGCTTGGTCTTTTCACTATTTTTATGGAGGAATATGGTCTCTATATGTAGATGGATTTTTTTGGACTATTTGGGGTTGTGTTTGCAGTCCCCTCTTTTATATAATACAAATGAATATCCTCATTTACATTGATCTTACTTCTTCCTTCTTGGTTAGGATTATGGATGTGCTCTGAATATTGGGGTAGGGTATGGTTAATGGTTTCAACCTAGCCTATGTTGATGACTTTATCCTAGCTAATTTGAACTAGGTTGGGCCCAAATTTATGTGTTCTCAAAGGGGAAAGCTTCTTCCTATTAAAAATTTTCTTTTCACTTGGCTTTTGTGATGCAAAAGTATGTTAATTTTAAGACCTATTATATGATATTTCTTGGTGAATTAAGGGCCTAAATTTTTTTGCAATCTTCACTAAATCTTATGGCATGAGAGATTTTCATTTTTGAGAGACATTATATCAGATATTTTATCTATAGCTTTTTTTGGTATCTTAGTCTTTTTCCATTTTTCTCTTTCTGAATTGATAGAAGTTTTCAGGATTGGTGAGTAGGGGATCCCTCTAACCCTCCCTTCCACCTTGGTAGTTTTTGGCTAGTCTAATTTTTGGTGTGCAAGGATTTAGAGGAAACTAAACTTCAAAAAGGATCCTTTCATCCAACACTGTCAAAATATTCTCTATGTAAATTTCCATTACTCTTGTTCAAACCTTTTTGTAAAGGTCGGTATTCTGACTCCAAAGTGTAAGAATTTGCCTTAGGGAAAAATCACCCAAGATCAAGGAACTCAAGAACAAGTACAAAATGGACCAAAAGAGTATGATTAAAATATGATATTCAATTGATGTACAAGGACACTAGGAGTTCCTGAATATAAAGGCCTCTAGACTAACTAGGAGTCAACACACTGATAAGTCTTACAACCAAGCACATGTCCACTAGCAGTAGATTATCATCCATTAAGCACAAGAGTTAGTGTGATGATGAGAGGATAAGCCTAGAAAGGTGTAGCATGTAAAATTATGTTGTAGACACCATGTGATAAATTAGAGTTTCTTGCTTCTATGTTTTCAACATGACAACTCATAAGAATACACAAACTCCTAGGTGTCAAACTAATAAATAATAAAATAATGCATTGACCTAAGTAAACTCAAGTAAAGTGTGATAAATAAATACTTATTTACACCAACACCTCCACTTAAGTGCAACTTAGGAGAATTCACTTAAGCTTATGAAAGCTAGGATGAAAATGCATGATGGGTCCCAACTAGTAGGCCATGTTAGGTACCCATGTACAAAATGCAATGAAATCTCTCATAAAGTGGAGAAAGAGAGAAAACCTCATGGGAAAAATGCTCCCCCAAAAAGAGAGATGAAAAAAGAAGATGCATGGATGGATGGAGTAATCAAGACCCCCCACATTACAACATACATCAAGTATATACAATAGAGAAGTATGAGAAGAACACTATCCCAGAAAAGGAAAAGGTCCCCCCCTCCCCCCCCCATAAAAGAGAAGAAGAAAGGAGACAAGGTAGTCCCACCACATGTAGAATGTCGATTAGTGATAGGTACTCCAATGTAGAAGTTGATCCATGACTATTGAATAATGTTCCTCCCCTTTGGAAGAAACAATGTCATAGGTACATATGAGATGCTTCCCCAATGTGTAGAAAGAATCTTGATGATGAATAGTGTCTTTGAAACCTACTCAATTGTCCATGTGTTGATACTGATTGTCACCCCTTTGAATACTACTGAAAAGAACAAGTGTAGATCTAGCAAGAATAGATGTAGAACCTATACCAAAGAATCAACTGTCTCCTCAAATGATAAAGAGATCTCCAACAACTATTGTACATAAGGATCCACAATCATATCAACCTAGTAAGACTGATCATGTAGAGAATGGACAAGAGGGTCAAAGTGAGCCCTCGCAACAACTGAAGAAGGATCTTCTTCATCAAAGAGAAGATGTATATCATCAATGATGTCCCCCATATCTACAATGTGTGACTCCACAAATAAGCCTGAAATATATGTTATGTAGTCATCTATTGATGTTTGAGCTAGAAGACTAGGTGTACCCTGCTGTCTGAATTGCATGGACCTATCATTGTAGCAATGTATACATGTGGAATGTGTTGATACTATGACCTTGTTATACATTTTTCAATAGGATCCCAACTATCTGAATCTATTGAATCACTATCACTATTGTCACTATCAGTTTCCATGATGTATGAAGTATGAAGAGGATTAGAGGATAAGTTAGGTGAACTTTCCTCAAAGTGAACATTCCTCTCTATGAAGATCTCATGAGTCTCAGGATCAATAAGTCTATATTCCTTAACATTGTCTTTATATTTGATGAAAGTACAAGGCCTTGGTGGTGGTTCCTTGCATTCCCTTGAAGATATGTGTGCCCATGTAGGACAACCAAAGACTTTGAAGTGTTTCACAACTAATTTTTTACTACACCATGCCTCAAAAGGAGTCTTTCCATCTAAGGCATTATGAGAAAACCTATTAAGTATGTGATTGGTACTTCTTATGGATTTTTCTTCAAGTGATGGATCAAGAGACTTAGCTTGAATGATACAACTTGCCATAGACTTAAGAGTTCTAATCCTCATTGTTATAACATTTATCTTTTGTGGACTAAATGCTAGTGGATTCTAAAGATCAATACTCTCAAGTTCACAAAAGTTTCTAAGTCTTGAGTTCACATATATACTTTCATTGTCAATTTGAATAACCTTGATAGGTTTCCTTAATTGCTTTTGAACATGATTCTTGAAGGCTAGAAACTTATCAAACACTTCATTCTTGTGATCAAGAAAGTAGACCCATGTGTAGTGTGAAAAGTCATCAATGAAAGTGAGGATGTATCGACCCTTGCTAACTGATGTCACTACAAAAGGACCTACTAAAACTGTGTGAACAAACTCAAGAGTGACTGATTCTCTACAAGACTTCCCTTTATCATACTTCTCTTCTAGATACATATCCATTGAACAAGTTGAACATTCACCCTTAGAAAAGTTGATTGTAGGTAGATCTTTAAGCATATTTGTTGAGCAAAGTTGGTGAAGACAGCGGAAGGCAAGATGTCTATACCGCTTATGCCATAATTTTCTTTGTGAATGAGATTGTGTCAACAAGGCATGTGAAGGAGATGTAGGCACAAAGTGGAAAAATGAATAAAGCCTTGTGTGATGATTGAGTATACCCACTACAACCAATGAATCATCTTTACGATTTCATAGCATTACTGAATCGAGAAGGAACTCAACTTTATTGCCATCTCCATAGTGAGTGATTTGGTAGATTGAAAGGAGAGTAGAGCTAAGGGTGGGAACATATAGAATGTCTTTGAACTCTCCATTTTCCATCTCAACTTAAACTTTCCCTTCAACTTCTATTTTTGTATCATCTCCTACAAAGATGTGAGGTACCTTAGACTGCTTCAATGAAGAAAAGTCTCCTTTTGAAGAACCCATATGATATGAGGCACTTGAGTCAAGAATCCATTCACTTGAAGAACTTGAGCTAGCCAAAAGTCCTTGCCCCTTTCCCTTTGAAGTGGGTCCAGTTGAATACTTGAAAGCATTTGGCACATTGATTTTGTTCTTCCTAAGCAAGTTTTCCAACTCATCTATTCTCCTAGTCTTGCAATGATGCTCATCATGATTTAGTTTCTTGCAATATGCACAAAATAGTTTATCCTTCTTATCATTGTTTCCCTTCTTGTTGGAAGAATAATTACCTTGCTATGAGGAGGAATATTGTTGTGTCTCTGATTGTGATTTTGGCTTTCACTACTTTTTCTTATTGTTGGTAGAACTTTTGCCTTGTTGATTTGACTAGTTCTCATTGCTAGCCACCAATGACTTGGTGCTTGTTCACTTGAGAATTCCCATATCTATCAACTTGGATTATTCCAACATCAACATTTTAGAAAATACATCAAATGTAGGCTTAGTGAAGGCACTTCCCATGGTCAATCTATGAGTGTTGTAACTTGACACGAAAGATTCATACTCTAAAAGTAGCCTCTTCAAAATGTGATGAATCAACAAATCATCCTTCATAGAATTACCACAATCTTTAAGTAGTGCTCTCAATTCATTGGCTTTGTTGATATAGCCTTGAATTGTGTCAAAATTCTTAAGACCCAATAGAAGTAGATCATCCTCAATTTGGAATCCCTTTTCCTCATCCACCTTACCATAAGGGCCTTCAAGTTTGTCCCAAGCACCCTTGGCTTCCTTAAAGATGGAAATGTGGAATAAGAGATCTCTATGAACACAACTCTGAATGATTCCTAAAGCCTAATTGTCTTTAATTTTCCAATCAACTAGTGTTGTAGCATTAGTGGGTTTGGTAATTGTACCATCTATATATAGATTTAAACCTTTTTCTATTAATCTACTCCATACAATATCTTTCCATGTAGTATAATTGTGTGAAGTTAGAAGTGAAATTTTAGGTGAACCCATGATGCATACAATTTAAAAGAGCACAAAAGAGAGACACAAGAACATAAGACACACCCCCCCATTCACTCAATCAAAGAACCCCCAAAAATGATGCTTTTGGCACTTTATATGTAGTGTGTTTATGATAGGCCACTTGTCAAAATGTAAAAATTGGACTTCTGATTTTTCTATTTACAACTGCCTTTTGAGGTTCAAATTTGGTACTAAGCACTATAGCTTAGATGTACATCAATTTTAAAGAGTAATCAAAGAATTACAATGCAAAAAGGGACCTAATTCTAAAAGTGATATTTTCATCCATATAACCCTATAATCTAGAAAGTAGACAAAAAATTAAGCACTTTCAAAAAAATGGAACCTGGAAATGTGTCCAAATGAGCCCGTATAGAGTGTTTGAAGTTACAAAATGAAGGATTGGATAGGTACAATCACCAAAAAATACAATTTCTAACAAATCCATGCACCAAAACTAGAAAAGAACAACAAAACTCAAAAACTCAAGAAATTTTACCCAAAATAAAAAAAAATTGCACCTAATTTGGAATCTAGATGACTAGGATATCACCTCCCAAAGTCGAACTGTCAAATGAAAAATAAATTTGGAGAGGGGTCTGGAAAAAAAATTGTGAGGTTAAATTTGATGTCCAAATGGTTGTCACAATAGTGTATTCTCGGGTACAAATGACGGTGAAATAGTCATCAATTTTAACATAGTGATTGGCTGATGTCAGGGAAAAATAGTCCCCTAGATGACATAGCAGTACAGATTGCTAACATCACTATTGAATAGGATGTAAAAATGACATGTGGAAAGTGACATGTGTAGGTCCATGTGTCAACTAACATGGTGGAGGAGTCTATATGGCACCAAGTTTCAGAGCAGTGAATGATGTGTGGTTGACACATGCACATTCGGAGTTGGACAGGCGGTCCGATGTGGTAACCAAAGCCAAAAAGTGCAAGCAACTAGTGGAGATGTGTTATCAGGTTTCACTACCACTATTGATAAATGATAATTTTTTTAGTTTTAGAATTCTAGGCAAAGGGTTGATAGAGATAAATTTGCAAACAGTAACCAAAGAATTTATTAGTAGCAGCCAGAGCGTGGAAAACTCACCAGCGGTGAAATGTTTGATCAACCATTGGAAGGTCAAATGCCATAAGGATGGTTTGATGGTAGTGAGGGCTTGTGAGAATATTGATGGTTGTGTGTGGGTTTATCCCACATGCACCTAGTGTTTGAATGTTGTGGTGTTTAAAGGGAAAGCTTGCAGAGTTGAAGATAACTCAAGCGATGGATTATATGTGAAGGCTGCCAGTGATCGATGTTTGAGTTATGTGTGAAGTGGTCAAACTTTGTGGAATATAATGAACATGTCAAGATTCATAGGGAATATTCTACCTATAGGGGCCGAGATTTCACCACCCAGTTCTTGCAAAAGAAAATCTCTACAGGCTAAATAGGCCAATTTTTTTTTGAAAAATCCAAAAATCCAAGAAAACTGAAGACGAAAATTGTAGAGAATTACAAATCTAAAAATGATCATACCAAATTTGCAAATTAGGCCTTTAGGTGCTAGTTTACAAAAAAAAATTGCCTCAAATTCAACTATAGCCTAGGGTAGGTGAATTTATAATCAAATTTCATTGAATCAATGCTTCAGACATAATGGCGAGGTCCACTTTGCCTCTAGATGCTCCTAATGATTGTGATACTCTAGATCTGGGTTGAGGTCCTCTGAGAGGAGAAGCAAGAAAATGATCTCCAATGACTATGTGAAGAGGAATTCCCTTAGCTCTGATACCATGCAAGAATTTTTCTTAAGGAAAAATCACCCCGGAACTCAAGCATAAGCACATAATGGACAAAAAGAGTATGATTAGAATAACAATATGATATTCAATTGATGTAGAAGGGCACTAGGAGTGCCTAAATATAAAGGCCTCTAGATTGACTAGGAGTCAGCACACTAATAAGTCTTACAACCAAGCACATGTCTACCAGGAGTGGATTATCATCCATTAAGCATAGAAGTTAGTGTGATGATAAGAGGATAAGCCTACAAAGGTGTAGCACATAAAATTATGTTGTAGATACCATGTGCTAAAATAAGAGTGCAAATAACTATGTTGTCAACATGATAACACAGTTAATTATGCAAACTCCAATGTTGTAGACACCGTGTGCTAAATTAGAGTTTCTTACTTCTATGTTGTCAACATGACAACTCATAAGAGTACACAAAATCCTAGGTGTGAAACTAATAAATAATAAAATAATGCATTGACCTAAGTAAACTTAAGTAAAATGTAATAAGTAAATACTTATTTACACCAACACAAAGCCTTCACTTGGAGGCACTTTTAAAGGGTGGTATGCCACCTCTTACATCTATTTTTTCCCAATTTAAATGAAGGATACACCCTCTCTTTTTCTAATGAATGAACTTTCTGCTTCTTTTTTATACAGGACTTCGATTTTGGGCTAGATTAGGGATTTTCTTCCTTGTTCTTTTCCCCCTAGTTCCTACACTTTGAATGGGGAAAAAATGTGAAATTATCTTTAATATTAATCAAATTTAGTAGTATCCTTTTACTAATAATTTTTTTGTAGAAACCCCTTAATGTTGATAATAGTTCAAAGAGATGACAAGTCCATTGAAATTGCATTCAAACTATGTGTTGCTAGGTAGTGTGTAAAGAAGAAATTGATGTGCATAATAAAGTACTTTCAATTAAAAAAGGAAGTGGAGCCAATAGACATGCATGGGACAAGAATTACTAGGTAATGATGTTGTGGAAGGACATACACTAGAAAAAGTGTAATTTCAAAACAAAAAATGCTACAAAACCCTTCATGACACTTTAAATTAAAGCATATATACAGAATAAGGCATGACACAATTTTTAAAAATTCCCAAAGTCATACATAAGAGTGTCTCTTTATCTCATTGCATCAAAAAATTGATAAGTATATGTAAAAGATGCTCAAAATGTCCAAATAAGGAACAATATAATTATTTATATGAGATTGTTTTGAAGTGAAGAACCTATAATGGAACAATCACTATTTTGTCAATGATGTCAAACCTACTACCTACTGGTGAGAAAATTTATTTTTGGTCTAAAAGCTATCATTTAGTTGATTGATGAAGAGTATTTGAAAAGAGGAGATAAAAAAAGAACCTAGAGAAATGTTGAGTAATTTGGTGTATAAAAGGATTGCTAAGACCAAATAAGAAATTGATACTATAGTGTCCTATTTATCTATCAGAGTTTGAAATGAAAGATTACTCAAGTTAAGACTAGAAGAAGATCAAGTAAGAAAAGTTTCTACCAAGTCTTCTCGAGTAGTCAGTGCAAGATGAGTATAAATTAGTGGAAGCTGAGTGAAAATCAAGATGTGTCGAGCAAAGAAGACAAACAGTGCAAGCCAAGTGAATGTTAGTATATTTTGAGTAAAGTTTAGTTGGTGTCGAGCATCAGTAAACTTTAGTGCTTGCCAAGTGAACTAGTGTTGGCTGAGTGACAGAATAGTATATATGTCAAGTGACATCAAACAGTTTTAAATCAAAGATTTGACAAATAAATTATGTGAAGCATGTGGAAGATAACTATGATGATTTGGTGTTATAGAATTCAAGATAAACCATTTTCGAGTGAATTTAAGAAATATTGTAGAGGAAGTTTCTAGAGGAACCAAATAGAAAAGTGGGTAGATTTATTGAATCCTACCTAATCCTACCTAACCCTAAAATGGATGATTTTGGTTAAGCAGAAAAAGATCTAAATTCTCTATTTATAGAGATAGTTGGTCAGAAGCAAAGGTTGTCATGTGTGAGAACCTAAGGAAGACAAGAAGTATAGGGTATTACTTCATGTAGTGACCAAATAGAAGAGACTATAGTTGGCATACAAAGAGAGAAGGTTTAAGGGGACGAATTCTTGAAGGGTAAACAAGATATTAGAGATGAAGAGTATGAATTCCATGAAGAATGAAGGGCTAAAAAAATGATTTAAAATCTAAAAGTGAGTTGTAAGTTTTTATCATACCAAGCCCTACTATTACTTTCTAATAATTATACCAGTGTGGATAAAATCCTTTGGATTAAGGTTGACCTAATAGTCATTTTTAAATCCTTTAACCAGGTGACATTCTAATGGAATGGTCTAAAGTCCTCTAACAAGGCTCACTCCTAACAGGGTGATTGAAATCCTTTAACTAGGTCATATCTAACAATGTATAGTATAAGATTTAATAGGGTTGGCCTTTCATAGGGCATCACTTTAGAAGAGTTAGAATTAATAGCATGTTACTAGTGGTTTTTTTCAAATTGGGTTTCCACATAAAATTCTTGTGTCAAAGTGCGTGAATGTTTTCATGGTATTTCATGTTTACATTTCTACAAAGTTATTTTGACCTAGGATAGTAACCTACAAAGTTTAAGTATTGTATGATCTAATGGATTCATGCATGTTGAGATTCACCCCCCCCCCCCTTCAGTTGTTCAAAAGAATTCCAAAAAATGGTTTCAGAGCCATGGTGCTTGAGAGGAAATATTTTGAAACTACTAAGAGCTAAAGATCAAGATGTATAAAAAGGAGGTGCCCAAATGAAAAAGGAAAAATTTCCTACATGGAAAATTTTGATGAAGCTACACCTAGGAGGTCTTGGAGACCATACACAATCTACCTTCTCCACTAAGCGTGTTGATCCTATTGGAGCCCTAACTATTGATGATCGTATAAAAGAAGAAAGAACACAATTAGGCAATGTCAAAGATTTCCTCTGCCCTAAGTTACTCAAAGTTTGATTACATCAAAGATTGTGACACTACAAAGAAGAGTGGGATGCTTTACACACAATTTATGGAGGAGATACAAGTGTTTTGAGAGACAACTATTCAAAAGTCTAATAGGGAAGTTTGATAAAATGAGAATGCAAGAAGGTGAGAACATTGTGTTAGTGTAAATATTTATTATTTATGCTTTACTTAAGTTCACTTAGGATAAATGCATTATTTTATTATTTCTTAGGTTAGACACCTAGGATTTTGCATACTCATATCAGTTGTCTTGTTGACAACATAGGAGTAGGCAACTCTAATTCAACACATGGTGTCTACAACACTGGAGTTAGCATAAACAATTGAGTTTCCATGTAGACAACATAGTTGTTCGTACTATTATTTTATCACATGTTGTCTAAAACATAATTGTACATGCTACACCTTTGTAGGCTTATCCTCTCATAATCGCACTAACTCTTGTGCTTAATTGAGTATAATCCACACCTAGTGGACATGTGCCTAGTTGTAAGACTTATCATGTTGCTAACTCCTAGGCATTCTAGATGCATCTTAGAGGCATTTATATGTAGACACCTCTAGTGTACTTGTATTCAATATCTGAGAACATTATTCATTCTCATATCATTATTGTGATCATACTTTATTTGGTCTTTTATGCTAGTTATTGTGCTTCTTGGTCTTGGGTAAATTTTTCCCTAAGGAAAATTCTTGGTATCATAGCTATACCAAATTCTTACATGTTATCAAAACCATAGAGGTGTCATTTCATAGTCATTGGAGATCAATCTTGCGTCACCTCTCTGAGGACACCTTCACTCAGATTTGAAGAATCCATAGATAATGGGAGCATCTAGAGCCAAAGTGGACCTCACCATTACATCTAGAGCATCAATTCATGAAAATCAAAAATAAATTTGCCTATATTGGGTGATAGTCAAATTTGAGGCAATTTTTTTTGCAAACTAGCACTTGAAAGCCTGATTTTGCAAGTACAGTATGATCATTTTTAGATCTACTTAATTGTTTTTCAGATCTGTTAATTTATTTTTCTCTGCATTTTCAAAAAATATTTTATTCCTATTAGGCCTATAGAGAAAATGTGTTTTGCAGGAACTGGGGGATCAAACCTTGGCCCCCATAGAGAATATTCACTATGATACTCTAAAATATTCCATATTTAAATCGGTCCACATAGCAAAGTAGATGGCTTCTACCAATCCGATGAGAACATTCCAAATTATGATGGTTTTATATATTCTGGCAAGCACAAACATACCCTCCGACGGCTAAGCAAAACATTGCAAATTCTGACCACTCATTTTATTTTACTCTTGTAGCCATTTGTTTTTACACACACCATAGACACTTCCCATGGTACATGTGGGATATTACCACTACCCCCCTGCTATTTTTTCCCTTTCATCAGTATCGTGCTCCAATTTTTGGTGACTTTTAGCCTATCATTTCCATTTAACACATTCCAACTGCATTTAAAATGTTGACCACTATTGCAACCCACTAGCCAAAGAAATTTTGGTGATAGCTATCAACCAAATTAGCAGACCTTGCCATGTACGCAATGCCACATAAGCAGTGCCAACATAGCATTCCACATCAATACAATGCCATGTTGCATGCCCCACATTAGACTGCAACATCTACATCATACAATAACATGTGTACAGACAGTATGATGAGCTAGTGACATGTCATTTTTTTGTACTATCTATATAATCCGTACAGGACACATCGGCAATGACATCATCCAAGAGGTTGAGTTTCTACTAACATCATCATTTCACTGATTTAAATTTGATGGCCATTTGACCATCATTTCAAGGTAAATTTGAATTGCTATGATGGTTCTTTAGACATCAAACTTAACCTTATGTTTTTCTGATCTAACCTCTCTCCAGATTCATTTTTGATTTGATAGTCTGACTTTGAGAGGCCATATCTTAGTCATTCAGGCTCCAAATTAGGTACAATTTTTTTTTGATTTTGGCTTGAATTTCCTAAAAATTTTAGTGGTCTTGTTATTTTCTAGTTTTGGTGAATATATTTGTTAGAAATTTCTATTTTTGGTGACTATACCTATCCAATCTTGCATTTTGCAACTTCAATTGTTTCGTACATGCTCATCTAGACTCTAAATCAAGTTCCATTTTTTTTGAAAGTGCATAATTTTGTGTCTACTTTCTAGATCTACAATCATATTATAGGCTTTTGTGGAAAAAATATCACCTTCAGAAATAGGTCATTTCTTTGCTTTGTATTGCTTCAAATTTCTTGTATTTCTAAGCTACATTGTAAAGTTCCAGATTTGAACTATCAAAGGAGGTTGTAAATAGAAAATATAGAAGTCTGTTAAGGTCAAAATTGAAAAAGTGTCCCATTTTAATTGCACTACCTATAAAGTGCCAAATCATGTATTAGGGGGGGTTGATTAATTATTTCTATATTTTGGGGGGTGCATACATTGTTTGATCTCATGGAGGATTTTTATTCCCTATGTCAAGGTGGTCTTAGACCAAGGTTGAAAAAGAAGAACTATTAGAAATGGAGTGCTTCACTCATTGATCATCTAAGAAGAGAACATCTGAAAGTATTTCCTTATTTATGTTACAACAAACTGATCTCTTCCATTGGTCAGATAACTGATCTGCCACTTGTTAATAGAATTTTGGATATCATTTATTTTAGTAACAATTCTAATTTCTATAAGGTCATTGGAAAGTTATGGTATCCTTATGACATTTGAATGTGTCTTTGGGAAGCATATGGAGATCCATGAGTCCCTCCATCTCTAGAGGACATTCTATCTTTAGTCACTTTAGTAATGGTTCCTCCAACTCTAGATGAGATCCCACCTCCTAATGCTCCTCTTGATTCTACTAATCTAGTTCCAGGCATAGATGCTCCTAATTTAGTGCAATAGGACATACCATGTCTTCCTACTTTAGCTTCATGGGATGAATTCCTTCTAGATATTATAGGGTAGTTTTTGGAGTCTCACATTGAAGATGTGGGATACATCATTGATGACATCTATCTTCTCTTTATTGAAGAGACTTCTTCACTTATTGTGCGAGCACACTCTGACCCTCAACCACTTGATTTTTCTGACATGATTGTGGCTTCTTTATAGTAGTTGGAGGAAGAATCGTTTGCTTATGAGGAGTCATATTAGTCTGTGGAGATTGTACTCTAGTTTCCTCAAACATCCTATTTTTTTAGGATTCTTCCTACCAGTTGGGGAGCATTCTCTACCACACCTATAGCACCATTTCTTCCTATAGGGAGGATCATCATTTAGCTATCATGGTCTAGCTTCTTTATTCAATATTTCTCTAGAATAAAAGTTGTTGTGAATGCTATTAGAGGAGCTAATGGTATCAGTAATGATGAGATTGTAATTAGCAAATTACTATGAACACTACTACCTATCTATGCTATTAGATTTTTTGTCATACAAGAACTAAGATGTATACCTAGTAGTAATCTAAGCCTTGAAGGATTGATTGGTAGGACCACTACCTTTGAACTCTCTAATTTTGATAATTCAAAAATGAAAATGTTGAATCTACTTTCAAAGCTAAATTGCCATTAAAATAACCTAAAGAGAAAAAGAAAAAGGTCAAATATGTTTCTAGTAACTGTGATATAGATGAGGAGGATGTAGAATAACTTGAAGCATTGGTAGCAAGGAGATTTCAAAGAGTTAAAGGAAAATTTAAAGGTGAGCTACATATCATGTCATTTAATTGTAATGAGGTTGGTCATAATGTTGCTAGATGTCTAGGGAAGAAGAAGAATAGAAGTGGAGGCAAATATAGAAGTAAAAGAGATAATGGATTTTTTTTTATAAAGATAAAGGAAAGCAGCCTTGCTACATTGATGAGGAGGAAACCAAAGATGAATCTAATGACCATGATGATGAAGTAGTGTATGTTGCAATGAAGGGTGATTTTGATGAGGATGAGGCAACTGAAGTATCTTCTATGAACAAGAGTGACAGATGGATCATTGATAATGGGTGTTCACATCACATGACTAGAGATAAAAGTAACTTCATTAATCTTGATTATTACAATGGAAATAGTGTAAGGTTTTGTAATGATGCACCCTAGTATCTGATAAAAGATAAAGGATGAATCAAACTGATAGAAAAGATCATGTGTGACGATGCTAATTATGTAGAAGGACTTAAATATAACTTCTTGAGTGTATCACAACTAAATAGTTTAGGTTGAAAAATTGAGTTTGAGAACAAGATAGAAAAGATCTATGACACTAATGGGAAACTAGTTGGAAAAGGTGACCAGACTAGAGGTAATCTATTTTTTCTTGACATGAATGTTGCTACTTGTCTTGTAGAATTAGATGATGTGTGGCTATCTCACAAGAGGTTATGTCATGTTAACTTTGATAACTTAGTCAATATTAGTAACATGAAAAGAGTCATAGGTTTTCCTAAACTGAAGAAACCTAGCAATATAATTTGCAAATGATGTCAGTTAGGCAAGATGAAAAAATCCAGTTTTAAAAGTAAGACTCACTCCTCTAAAGAAAATTTGGAATTAGTTCATACTAATTTGTGTAGACCAATTGATGGATAAAGCTATAAAGGTGACAAGTACATTATCCTATTTGTTGATGATTATTCTAGGATGATGATAGTTATGTTTCTCAAACAAAAATTTGATGCTTTCCAAATGTTTAAGTGGTACTTAGCTAGAGTTGAAAAGGAGATAAGAAAAATCTTGAAATGTTTGAGATTTGATAGAGGTGGAGAATTTACATCAAATTAGTTTGAGATATTTTGTAATGATAGAGGAATCAAGAGACATACTTTTACACCTAGGACCCCTACACAAAATGAAATTGCTAAAAGGAGGAACATATCTATAATGATTGTGCTAGAACATTAATGATGGAGAAGAATGTTGCTTTGAAATACTAGAGAGAAGCTATAAGTACAACTAAAACCATGTATAAGTTAAGAAATGTACTCATTCAACACCTTTTGAACTATGATATGGATACTCACCCAATGTAAAATATTTTAAGGTATTTGGAAGTAAGTCCTACATTCTTAAGGATTTTAGGAATGGTAAATTAGATGATAAAAGTGAAGAAGGTATATTCCTTGGTTATTCTACAAGAAATAAAGCTTATATAAATGTTTGAATACTAACACTAACAAAGTTGTGAAAGTGCAAATGTGAAGTTTGATGAATGCACAGAGGTACATGAAGCTGAACTTATGAAGGAACATGAAGAGTACAAATCCTTTATACAATTTTATGAAGGTATGCCTACTAATGAAGTTTATGTAAACCAAGATGTAAATCAACAACAAGTTTCACTGATAATCGAGTCGCATACAATAAATGTCAAGTTGCATTCAAGAATCGAGTTGCATTAAGGAATTGAGTTACATTCAAGAGCCAAGTTGTAGACAAAAGATGAGGTACATTTTGAGAAAAGTATTCATGAAAAGAATGTCGATCTACCTGATAGAGAAGTACATAGTGATTATAAAGTTGATAGATCTAATGAAGAAAGAAGAGAAGAACCAAGATTGTCAAAGTATGTTAGAAGACATCACCCTATTGAATAAATTATTGGAGATAAAGAAGCTAGACCAATGATAAGGAATAGGCTAAGAAATGATACATGTTTTTTGAGTATGTATGAGCCTAAGATAGTGAAAAATTCCTTAGAGAATGAAGGTTGGAGTAAAGCCATGAAAGAAAAGATTGATTAGATTGAGAAAAACAAAACATTAATTCTAGTACCCATACTAGAGGACAATAATGTGATTGGAACCAAGTGGGTGTACAGAAAAAAGTTAGATGAGACTGGTGAAGTCATGAGGAATAAGGAAAGATAAGTTTGCAAGGGGTATGCACAAGAAGAAGGAATAGGCTATGGAGAAACATTTGGCTAGTTGCAAGATTGGAAGGAGCAAGAACTCTTCTTGCTTACTTTGCATACAAAGGTTTCAAAGTTTATCAAATGAATGTGAAGTCAACATTTTTGAATGGTATACTAGAAGAAGAGGTCTATATAGAATAGCCTAAAGGATTTGTTGATCCAAACAACAAGAACATGGTATGTAGACTACACAAAGATTTATATGGTTTAAAGTAAGCCCTAAGAGCATGTTATGAAAGGCTTCACAAATATCTTGTGAAGATTAATTTTGAGAAGACTAATGATAAAAAAAATCTATACTTAAAGACAAAAGGAGGTAAAGATATTTTACTAGCTGAAATTTGTGTTGACGATATCATATTTGGATGTCAAAATTCATTATGTAAGTCACGTGCAAATTAAATGAAGAAAGAATTTGAGATGTCTATGTTTGGAGAGATCAAGTCCTTCATTGGTTTGCAAGTATATTAGATGAAATCTAGTATATACATCACTTAGTCTAAGTATGTGAAGGAAATATTGAAAACTTTTGGTTTAGAGGATTCAAAACTAGTTAGCACTCCTATGGTAATATGACACAAAATTTGAAAGATTGATGATTCTGCTGAAGTGAATCAAACACTTTACAAGTCTATAATTAGCAAGTTGAAATATGTAGTACATAACAGACCTAACATTGCATTAGCTATTGGGATTGTTGCAAGATTTTTTGCAAATCCTAAGGATAATCATTTGATCGTTGTTAAGAGAATTATGAGATATCTAACAGGAACAGAAAACTATGGTATATACTACAAGAAAAATGAAAAATTTGAGTTAAGAGCTTATACAAATGTTGATTAGGCTAGAAACATGGATGATAGAAAGATCACAAGTAGTGGAGTATTTTTTGTAGGAAGGAGACTCATTACCTAGACTAGTAAGAAACAAAATAGTATGTCTCAATTACTACTGAAGTAGAATATGTGTTTGCTATAGTAAATTATACAAATGTGGTATGGATCAAATAGCTACTCAAAGGTATGAAGGAGGAAATCACTGAACCTATGGTACTTTATTATGATAATACCAGTGCTATAAACATATCAAAGAACCTTGTGATGCATAAAGATTAAGCACATTGCAATCAAGTATCATTACTTGAGGGAGTTCACTCAAGACAAAGAAGTGAGGATGGAATATGTGAATACAAAAGAATAGATAGCTAATATATTTCTACTCAGCTTGCATTGAGCTGAAATCAATGGAAGCCAAGTGAAAATCAAGAGGTGCCAAGAAAAGAAGACAAATAGAACAAGTCAAGAGAATGTTAGTATATGCTAAGTAAAATTTAGTTGGTGTTGAGCATTAGTAAACTTTAATGTTTCTTTGAGTGAACTATTGTTGTCTAAGTGACAAAATAGTATAGATGCCAAGTGACAATAAATAGTGTTAAATCAAAGATTTGATGAATTTGAAATGACTAATTTGATTTCTTGCATTATGTGAAGTGTGTGAAGATAACTATGATGAGTTGGTGGCACAAAATTCAAGATGAACCATTTTTTGAGGTGACTTTAAGGAAGATTGTAGAGGAAGTTTCTAGAGGAACCAAATGGAAAAGTGGGTAGATTCATTGAATCCTGCCTAATCCTACCTAACCCTAAAATGGACACTTTTGGTTAAGTGGAAAAAGATCTAAATTCTCTATTTATAGAGATAGCTAGTCAAAAGCAAAGGTTGTCATGTGTGAGAACCTAAGGAAGACAAGAAGTCTAGGGCATTTCTTCATATAGTGACCAAACAAAAGACACTATAATTGGCATACAAAGAAAGAAGGATTAAGGGGATGAATGCTTGAGGGTTGAACAAGCTATCAAAGCTAAAGAGTGTCAATTCCAAGAAGAATGGAGGACTAAAATAGTGATCTATAATCTACAAGTGAGTTGTAAGTTTTTATCAGATCAAGTCCTACTATTACTTTCTAATAGTTGTACCAATGTGGATAAAATCCTTTGGATTAAGGTTCACCTAACAGCTTTTGTAAATCCTTTAACTAGGTGACATTCTAAAGGAATGGTCTAAAGTCCTCTAACAAGGTTCACTCCTAATAGGGTGATTGAAATCCTTTAACTAGGTCACATTTAACAGTGTATATTACATAAGCAAAATTAGAAGCCAAGATGAGCAATTTGGAAAAATTGGTTAAACAAATTGTTGAGAATGTAAGTACTCTACTAAAGAAATTGGAGAGTGAGAAAGGTTAGGACTTCCCTCAGGCTATTGAGAGTCAGGGTCCCAACAAGTGTGCTAGGGCTCACTCAAAGAAAATTGAGGACATGGGCAATAAGGATGACGTGAAGGTAGTGGCTAAAAATATGCACATCCTTGTGGATCAAGTGCTAGACCTGATCAAATGTTCTTAGCTGGCTTTTTGTTGTTTCTTTTGTTCTCTTTTTGCTATCTTTTTTAGTAGTCTTTCAGTGACCTCTTCAATGTTCTTTTTGGAGGTTTGTTTCATGTATGCTCTGAGTAGCTCTCTCCATTGCTTTCTTCTCTATTTCTATCTAGACTTTATGTAAAAAAATTTCAGGTCCTTTAAAACCTACTTTTACTTAATCAAAATAGTGTGTATTCTAACCTTAAATAGGGTTGGCCTTTCATAGGGCATCACTTCAGAAGAGTGAGAATTAGTAGCATGTTATTAGTGGTTTTTGCCAAATTGGGTTTCCACGTAAAATCCTTGTGCAAAGTGTGTAAATATTCTTATGGTATTTCATGTTTACGTTTCTACAAAGTTATTTTGAACTGGCACAATAACCTACAAAGTTTATGTATTGTATGATCTAATGGACGCATGCATGTTGAGGTTTTATGGATATGGATCTAATTAGCTTTGAAAAGTTTTATTTGTACATCTAGAACTTGGATAACTAATTCACCCCCCTCTTAGTTATTTCTAGTTATTCTAAATTCATGTAGAATAGCCTAAGAGAAGTCATGTAACACAAATAGAATACTTCCACAAGGAAAAAAAACTAAGTAATCAATGAAATGTAAAAGAAATGAAAATTTGAATTAAAAAAATGTGGTAAAAACTTAGAAAAGGTGCATAGATATATGAGAAGAGTTTGAACCAAACTTTCCAATGTGTTAAGAATTTTAAGAAATGTAAGCAAAGGGAAAAAATATATGGACAATAGAGTTAAAATACCACATCTAATGCCAATAGGCTACAACCAATACTAATAAGAAAATATTAGTAAATATTAGCACCATCTAATCAAGTTCAAAAGTAACTTTCTTACAATATTCAATTTTCCCAAGACATCATATGTAAAAGTTATGGCCAAAACAAAACAAAAAAATGCTAGATTTAGCCAACCAACAGCCAACAAGAATAACCATTCTGACTTGAATTTTGTAAAATTAATCACTATTTTTAAAAAATAAATATAATAAATGCATGCTTTCTTTAGGAATAATACTTTTTAAAGAACATTTGTAGAAAAAAGTTACATAACTTTTCTTCTTTTTTTCCTATTTTTACCTATATTGTTCTTTTATACAAAATAGTCTCAAAAGTTATGAAAATGTTTGAAAAACTAATGATGCCAACATGAATTTTCTATTCCCAAGACCAAAACCTCAAAAGTATATTTTCTCCAAGATGAGTTTCTCTATAGACTCTATAAAAATACCCACTTTGAGATCTAACAAAAACTCTCAAATATAGAGGAGTTTGTTGAAACCATGCTTTGATACCACACTGAAGTTTTTACCACAATCTTTTGAGATCAAACAACAAGCAAGAAAACCTTCCACAAATAAGAGTAGAAAGAAAATATTTGTATATTCATCAAAAGAAAAAAATATAGAATTAATGAAAATAGATGATGGATTTCTTTAAAGAGAAGAAAGAAAAATTCAATCCAAATTGAAAAGATAAAATTAACTTAAAGAAAGTAAAGATAACTCAACCAAGTTTACTTAACCTTAAAAAGTGTTCCCTGTAATTAAAAAATGAACTAGTAGAATATATTTATCAATGAAGGTAAAGGTGGCCCTCCTTGATGGAAGAGTAAGGATACTTTATAATGTTCTACATATTCTATGTTTGGTAGGAATCTTATTATATGTGTAAAAATTATTCATTGTGGGACAAATTTTTTTCATAGTAAAGGTTGAAGGTTGGTAAGAGGAAATTTGGTGCATACAAAAGGAGTGTGATATGTTACTAGATTTACTAGATGTAACAACATTATTTGGGTTTTCCAATGCAAAAAAATCTAATTTGAGGTTGTTATAAAGGATTAGTTGATTCACTACTCTTAAGATTATAAGGTCCCAAGAAAAATATAGACCTCAACTACCTCAATGTTTAATGATCCAATGGAATGAAATGATAATGATATTGGAATGAATTTTTCACTAAGTATAAAATTGAAAATGTTGAATTTACACATATACTTGATGTGATAAAAATATTAAAACTACGAGAAAAAAATTATAGGAACCTACACATTTCTCAAAATATGAGTTTGGTTGGACAGGTCCAACTAAGGATGTAATATATTGAGGTGTCCTTTTTCCTAGATCCTTTCTTGAAGGATATATGGAAATGGATAATGGGGAAGATGCATTTCAAGCACAAGAAATGAGAAAAATACTTTTTTGCTTCAGAAGGGAGGACCCAGTTCTACCAAAAGATTTTGTATTTATTTATCTTTTACTAATCATTTTTATTATTTAGAACTTTAAAAAAATTGATGCTCAAAAAAGGATCCACAAATTCCTTTTTTAAAATTGAAAGGAAAAATTAAGAACCACTTAGTGAAATTGGATTGATGCTCTATGGATAAGAAATCGAGTGGCTTAGGTTCAAAAGACCTTATCAAATGTATGGCCTTCGAAGTCAAATGGATTGTCCAGGATCTTGATGGTGAGGATCCTTGAAAGTTTTTTTTTTAGACATGACTTCAATAATTAGGTCCAAAAGTAATCAAAATCTTGGATGTTGATCCACTTTATTAACATTCTAGTTGACACCTTCTTGGTGTCTCCATCAAGATCTAATGTCTTCAAGAGTAGTTCAAAATCTTAGGGATCTGTTAGTAGCAGCCTCTCTAAAAATAATTTAATTTCAAAGGGAAAAATAATATTGACATAGATCCATTTGGTTGAAACTCTTCTATAGATAAACTTTTGGATCTCTTACAAGGCTAGTATGAAAAAGTGTTAAGTCTTTTGGAAATATTATTCTCAACAATTAGTTGAAAAATTGAACATCCCTTGAGTAGTAAATGTAATATCCTTGCAACTCATTGGAGAACCTACTTAATTAATCTCCCTAACCAGTGTTTCTCTAATAATAATTGGTTTATTAATATCTCCTAGTCCAACAACAATAAAATGAATGGATTGAATGAATCAATTATTTATAGATCTATTTACAATAATTATTTTTTATTTGATTATCTTTTTGAAAAAGGAACTTATCTCTATCTAAAAGGAAATGAAAAACTATTTTCAAGGGTGATTAGAATTTTTTTTATAGCTTAAGAAGGTGTGCCTTAAATGAAAATTTATCCTTCAAATGCCATATTTTAAGATTAAAAATTTTGATAATAATATTTGAAATGGTTTTAGGGAAGATAAATCGATTAAGCCCATATATTTGAATTCTTCATTGCTAAATAAAATTCAAACATTTCTTTTGAGAAATTGTAAACATGATGGTATTATTTCATCTAAAATTTTTGTATGGAAACATTAAAAAGCTATCTAAAACATACACTCTATTTTGGCTTATTCTTTCTACTAAAATCTTACAAAAAATTAGGATTCTTGGAAATGAGAAAAAAATCCAAGGGGAGGGTGTTTTCAAAGTAAAAAATGATTCATATTCTTTATTTTTCATTTTGTAGGTAACTGTTACAATGAAGATCCTAATGCATAAATTTTTAGAATTGCTTGAAAAATGGATGGTGATAGAAAACTCTATTAGAATGCTTAGAATAACTAAGAGGGGAGGGTGAATTAATTATCCAAGGTCTAGATGTTCCAATCTAACAAACAAACACTTCGACCACTTCGGATCTCAGCATCCATTAGCTTGGTCTCTATTATAAACTTTTAGTAACATAAACTAGCAGTCCATTGTCCTTGTGACTAATTTAAGCTCAAATTCACAAAGTAAGCAAGTCTCACTTCTAAGTCTTTTCCTTGTCATGACTCCAAATTCTTTATCTCTGACGATATTTCTCAAGTGCATGATATCTTCTCATATTTTTTAAGTACATGTTCTTTCCTTCTTTCTTCTTTTACTAGTTCATCTTGAAAAATGATTTCATATCCATTTACTCTCTCAAGTTCAAGTTTTGATTCAGGTTCTTCTTGTTTGACATTGTATTCATAATGTTTGGCTCCTTCAACATGTACCTCAACATTTTTTTTTAAATTTCTTGTCATCCACAATCGGTTGCCTGGAAAATATCTATTGTAGCTTGGTATTCCCATTTTTTCCCTAATTTGTAGCTTTGTTCTCTTGCTCAAGTAGGATGTAGGGAGTACCTTCATTCACATATAAGAATGTGTTGTAGTCTTCAAGTTCTATTTTACATTCAACTTCATTCTTTTATTCATATTCATTAACTTTCACATTTGCACTTTCCACAACTTTGATAGTGTTAGAGTTCAAACACTTATAAGCTTTGTTCTTAGTGGAATAACCTAGAAATATGCCTTCATCACTGTTTGCATCAAATTTTCCATTTTTATTATCCTTTAGTATATAGAATTTACTTCCTAAAACTTTAAAGCACTTCACATTAGGTGCATATCCATACCACAATTCAAAGGGTGTAACATTTGTAAATTTATTTACTTGTACTTTGTTCAAAGTATAAATTGTTGTAATTATAGCTTCACTCCAATACTTTTGTAATATATTCTTCTCCATAATCAATGTTCTAGCATAGTCCATGATTGATCTATTTATCCTTTCATCTATTCTATTTTTAGGAGGGGTCCTTGGTGCTAAGATCTACCTTTTGATTCCTCTATCATTGAAGAATACATTGAGTTCATTACAGATGAATTATCCACCTCTATTAGATCTCAAGAACTTTAGACTCTTTCCTATTTCCTTTTCAAGTCTGGCCAAATATCACTTAAACAACTGAAAATCGTCATATTTTTCTTTCAAAAACATCACATTCAGCATCCTAGAATAATCATTAACAAATAGAATGAAATATTTGTCTCCATAATAGCTTTGAACACAAATAGGTCTACAAATGCTAGTATGAACCAATTTAAAAATATCATTAGATTAATATGTCTTGCTCTTGAAACTAGACTTGTCATTTTCCCAATTGACATTGTTTACACATAGCATTATCAAGTTTCTTCATTTTTTGCAAACCTCTTACTCTTTTCATCTTAATAATGATCACCAAATTTTCAAATTTTACATGAAATAACCTCTTGTTCCATAACCATATATCTTCATACTGTGCAAATAAACATGTCTCATCAAATAAATATAGATAGAACAAGTTACCTCTCATTTGATCACCACTTCCAATTAGTTCACCATCAAAATCAAATGTCTTAGCCTTCCTGTGAAGGAATTCAACTATAAATCCTAATTTATTTAACTGTGAAATACTTAACAAGTTATAGTTAAATCTTTCAACCCAATAAAAATGTTCACACTTAATCTTATAAGTCAATTGTATTGATCCTTTACCTTTCACAAGACATGGTACATCATTACCAAACTTAACACAACTACCCTTGTATGGCCCAATAATTTCAAATTTACTCTTATCACTAGTCATGTGGTTTGAGCAACCATTATCAATTATCCATCTATCACTTTTATTCACATAAGAGATTAATGCATTTTTCTCATCTTCATCACAATATTCTTTCATAGAAACATAGACAACTTCTTCATCATTACTTTCAGATTCATTATCAATCTCTTCTTTAGGAATGTAATAGGATTTATTACCTTTGTCTTTGTAGTCCATGTTTCTCCTATTGTCTTGGTGAAATTTCCCTTTTCTAATTTTATATGATATTTCAAGCCTCAAATCAGATCTTTAAAATCAAACAACAAATATTTCAAAGATCCACCAATTTCTCAATAAACCCCAAATCGGGTATGCCGAAAATAGTGCCAAAAGCTACACAGCTTCACCTATTATTAATAAATCTGAAAGTAAAAATTTTTACAAAAATTTGAGCAGCATAACAGCCTATAAAATGATATTTCTAGATCTGTATAACATGCACACAATAGCTCCCAAACGGAAGACAAAAATAATGCTCATCGAGCTCCCAAAAATAGCCCGAAATCACCACAAAAACTTAATAATATATCATAGAAGTATAATCATATCCAAATACATATATTCAGCTCTATTTTAACATTTAAAAGTTTTATATACATCAGCAACCCAAATTGATATGAAATACTCAACTGAAAACACCAAACTCTTACAAAAAACACACCTGAAAATCCACAAATCTGCACTGTTCAACACAAAGGAAAACTCTACATGAGCATGCACATGGAATGGCTTCAAACTCCCATACTTAGCCTTCATGAAAATATTCAAACTCCCATTCTTGGGTCTCCTTCTCCACAGGTTTGGCAGCCTCTGAAGAATAACAAAGAAATGAGCAAGAATCAAGTTCTGGAATCAGCCCAAAATGCCTCCAAACTTCTTAAAAGAGGGCATAACCCTAACTCACATCCAAAAGGGGTTAATAAAACATATTTTAATAATAATTTTTATTTATTAGTCCATTATCTTCCAAATATTATCCCCTTTTTCCGAAACTTCACCTTTTTGGGCCTGCCTGCCTTAGAAAAGATTATTATTTTTAATTATTTGAAAAGGGGACATGACAAGTCCTCCCCTTCCAAATATTTCTTGTCCTCAAGCAATGGATGAACAATAGACCAATCAATCCACCTAGATCCCAAATGTAGTCATGAACTATACTATTGTCAATTAACACAGGCTCCTGCAATATCCTTTGCAATATAACCAAGGGGAATCCATAATCAAACTGACAATTACTGCTAAACCAAACTCCAAAGTCACAACTTCCACAGTCAGAAACCCATGAGACACAAACTCTTAAAACATAAAAACCCAAGTAAAGTGGAAAAATCAAACTACCAACACAGTAAATACCATCAACGCATTCTACAGGCCTATATAGAATGTACAATTCAACTCTGCAACAATGGTGAATGCTCCCAAATGAAATTGTACCAAGTATGGAGAAACCACACACTGTACAACTCTTGCAATCAACACAACTCTATAGATCACCGACCACTATCTCATAACCATAACTCCCATGCACCCCTAATGGTGAAAAGCCATCACAAGATAAACAACAAGAATTGGAACCCAAACAAAATTTGTTTGCCATCAACTCCTTAACACAAGGATCAAATGCTAACTGATGTACATACCTTGCAATATAATGTTGATAAAAAAAACCAACCTCAGTCAACAGCTCACCATGAACAAGTGATACAACCCACTATGACTGATCACCAGCTAAGTTAGGAGATGTCATAGCCAAAGGAGTAGAATCAATAACAACACCCACTGAAGCATCACTTTGAAACTCCTTCTCTAAGTCAACTATTATCAAGCTATCAACTGCAGAACCTATTGCAATGTCATGCCCATCAAAACTCTCATCCTGAGGCATCAAACTATCCCATAACTGATGATAAGCACTAGGAACCAAAGTACATCTCTGTATCATCATCTCATCAACATGGTCATCAAAGGTAAATTGATAAGCATACCTCACAATGTAATGTTGATAGAATGTGCCAATCTCAGTCAGTGGCTCAAACTACAATCCAGATGTAACTAACTGCAATCGATCACTAACCAAGTTGGAATTGACTACTACCTCTAAAGACATCGCCAAGGGAGTAGTATTACTAGTAGGAACCATACCAACTATCGGCTCACCAACATCACACATGGTCTTTGATACAACATCTCTAGTCTTCGTGCCATTAGTGCTAGAGGTCACCACCATGTCAGGCATACCACAACAATCTACTACAACACCCAACTCAACTGAACCTGACTCTAGTGGGGATGAACCCGATATTCCAATGTTAGTATCAAGGATGGATGCATCCCCATCTCCACTATCTTTGACAATCTCGACCATGGACATCCTCAGATCATCAGACACCACAGCTTGTGACTATACAGAATCTAGTAAAGACTGTAGTTTCTCTAACTCCATGGTCACCTTAGCCAGATGAAATTGTGACTCCTTGAAAGCCACTTGTGTACTCTCAAGAATCTCAGAAGTCACCTCAAGCTGCTCAGTAAGCTTACTCACCTCATCTTCCTTGGCCAACAATGCATCATATGCTGTACTACCCCACTCCATAAGATAATCTCTGTCAGCTACCAACTGCATATAATCTTGTCTCAAAATTTGGATAGCCTCCCATAAAGAGTGGAACTCTATCAAGGAAAGATAACTGCCTCCCTACTCATCACTAGTAGGAGAACCCCATCCATAAACTGCTAACAATTGACGAGTAGCATCAAAATGTTGGCAAGCGATAGCAATGTCTTGCTCACTAACTCTCAACTAATTAGACACATGATGACACTAGCTTGACTGTCTCCTACAAACCTCCTCTGATGCACTGTCTAAAGGAGTATCCTCAAAGTTACTAGTCTCTAGAGTACTACCATCCATATCCTGTGAATCAACTCTAAAGCTCATATCAACATATGGAGTATCAAAAATTGTAGCACTACTGTCCAACTCCTTTGTACCCAAGGAAACTAAGTCTTCAAAACTACCCACTGCATTCTCCTAGATGTCATCAATGCCAATATGATCCTAGGACTCATCTGTACACACTGCCAAATATGAAATATCATCAACACATTCCAGCAAGTATGGTCGACTGGATATATGAACAAAGCCCAACATCGGTGTATAAAAACTAATACCAACATCGGACAAGCTGCTAGCACAAGAAAAGACAACACCATGCAATCTGCTAATCAAATCCATGATAGCACCCAAACAAACACTACTACCAAAAAGTGTTAAAGATCTCTAGTCAGTTGAATCCCAAATGCCAATATAACAATCTCGAGTCCATATCTGTAAACTAGAATCAGCTGGTAACTCAAGAAAAATCCTCACTTGAGTAATATGACCAATACTAACTAACTCCACATACTTGTCATGATGAGATAATGAAGTCACAATACTGTCTTTGTTCACTTTCACCTGGCTAGACAAATTGTGTGAAGTACTACTAGCCTTAACCTCATGTGACAAAGCACCTAATTGTGCCTCATACTCTTTCTCAGCAAAGTCATGAATGCTCAATGTCTTCTCATCTCTACCAGGTATCTCACCATCATGCACAACAACATCCTCATAATCATCATTTGAACCCACTACACTGTAGTCACTACCTGTTGTAACTATACCTTCCTAAATACTTGTGATATCACCCTTTAATGACCTGTATACAATTGTCTCAATTTGAGTATCAAGTTGACCATTACTATGAATCTGCATAATATCCTTTCTCACTACCTCCTGTGGTGGAGTAGAATCTGAGACCTCTGCCTGGCTATAAGCTAGTTTCTCAAACTCCTCATGCAAGTTCTTGGTAATTGTGTCACCTACCCTATGAGAAAATTTTCCAAATAAAAATTTGGTCAACTTATCCACCTTAGCTGGGTTGGACAACATGTCATTCATCATACGGTGGTGTTCAACCAACTGTTCAGACATGTCATGGCTTATTTTCCTAAGTTTATCTCAAATGTCTAAATAACCATCCTTTCTACTGTTTTGACTCTGGATATCAATTATCCAAGATCGTGTCCTCTGAGACTTTGTACTATACCTGTCCATTCTGGATAAAGTGGAGTGTAACCCCAATAGGTTATAACTTCTTCAAACACCAAGAACTAACATGCAAATGATTAGAAGTAGCATGCAACCATAGATTTTGACATGCAGCTGATTAGAAGCAACATGCAACCACACAATTCACCAAGAACTAACATGCAAATGATTAGAAGTAGCATTCAACCATATATTTTGACATGAAACTAATTATAAGCAACATGTAAATGATTAGAAGTAGCATGCAACCATAAATTTTGACATGCAAGTTTTGGGTAGTTGTCAAAACTGACATGCAAACTTCTACAAACCCTCAGGTTGGCAAGATCATAGCTCTAATACCACTAAAATGTCCCTTTTCTAAGTTTATATGATATTTAAAGCCTCAAATCAGATCTTTAAAATCAAACAACAAATATTTCAAAGATCCACCAATTTCTCAATAAACCCCAAATCGGGTATGCCGAAAATAGTGCCAAAAGCTTCACAACTTCACCTATTATTAATAAATCTGAAAGTGGAATTTTTACATAAATTTGAGCATCATAACAGCCTATAAAATGAAATTTCTAGATCTATATAACATGCACACAATAGCTCCCAAATGGAAGACAAAAATAATGTTCATCGGGCTCCCGAAAATAGCACAAAATAGCCCGAAATCACCACAAAAACTTAATAATCTATCACAGAAGTATAATCATATCTAAATAAATATATTCAGCTCTATTTTAACATTTAAAAGTCTGATATACAGAAGCAACCCAAACTGATATGAAATACTCAACTGAAAACACCAAACTCTTACAATAAACACACTCGAAAACCCACAAATCCGCATTGTTCAGCACAAAGGCAAACTCTACATGAGCATGCACATAGAATGGCTTCAAAATATCATCCTTAGACTTCCTAGAAACCTAAAAGCTCTCATTCTTGGGTCTCCTTCTCCACAGGTTTGGTAGCCTCTGAAGAATAACAAAGAAATGAGCAAGAATCAAGTTCTGGAATCAGCCCAAAACGCCTCCAAACTCCTTAAAAGAGGGCATAACCCTAACTCACGTCCAAGAGGGGTTAATAAAACATATTTTAATAATAATTTTCATTTATTAGTCCATTAGCTTCCAAAGATTATCCTCTTTTTTTGAAACTTCACCTTTTTGGGCCTGTCTGCCTTAGAAAAGATTATTATTTTTAATTATTTGAAAAGGGGACATGACACTTGGTCATGTCTTCTCGCTTTGTAATTCATTTTCCTCTTTTCATCCTTGTCTTCTCTGTCAGGACATCTTGCAAAAATATGACCAACTTTGTTACATGAGAAATAAATTATAGGAAGTTTACTTTTGTATTTTCCTCTGCCTCTTCGAAGTCCTCTAACCATTAGTGCTTCAAGAATATAAAGTTTATCATTAGAAACATCACTATCACTTTTCAAACATTTTCCTTTTCCTTTCTTAATACAAACCAATTGTGATTTAGTATCAGATTCAATAGTGATTGGAGTGAAATTATCAAAATTTTACATTTCAAAAGCAGTAAGCCTTCCAATCACACCTTGTAGAGTTAGGTTATTACCAAGAGTGCATCTCAATTCTTGTATTGAAAAAATCCTAATAGCATAAATAAAAAGTAGAGTTCTCAATACCTTGTTGATCATAGTTGCATCATTAATTTTTTTATTGGTTCCTTTCATAGCATTTACAACCTCTTTGATTCTCCCACAATACTAGACTATATTCACACCTTCATCATTCTCATTTCATCAAACTTGCCTGTTAATATTTTACATTTTTCTCTTAGGACGTTCTTTTCTCCTCCATATATGGTTTGTAATGTGTCCCACATTTCCTTAGCAGTCTTTTAGTCCTTTATGTCATCAAAATTAGTATAGCTTAGGGCTAATGCAATCTCCAACATAGCTTGGTTGTGTTCTTGCTTCTCCTTCAACTACTAAGTTGTTAGGGGAAGAATTGTTATCTCCACATATTAATTATCCACAAAATGTATTACACCATCAGATGCAACCTAATCAAACTTTTACATGTAGGAAAGTTCTCTTTCTTCAATCTTGGCACCTCCTTCTTTTACATCTTGATCTTTAGGTCCAAGTACCTTCAAAATTTTCTTTATGAACACCAATGCTCTGATACCAATTGTTAGAATATTTATAATAACTAAGAGAGAGGGACGAACCAATTATCCAAGGTTGAGATATACTAATTGAATAAACAAACACTTCAACTACTTCAGATCTCAGCATCCATTAGCTTGGTCTCTATTATAAAATTTTAGTAACATAAACTAGCAATCCATTGTCCTAAATATAATAGACTTGTAGAATGTAAACATTAGTAACAAAGCATCACAAATAACATCCACACAAGTTTGATGTTAGGATTTAATGTGAAAACCCAATTTGAGAAAAACCACTAGTAACATGTCACCAATATTTTCACTCTTCTAAAGTGAGCTCTATTAGGAACCAACCCTGTCAAAGGTTAAAAATAAATTGTTAAATATGACCTTGTTAAAGGATTTAATCACCCTATTAGGAATGACATTGTCAGAGGACTTTAAAACATTCCATTAGAATGCCACCTTGATAAAATGATTTACATATGACTGTTATGTCAAGCTTGATTAAAGGATTTCAATACTGATAGAATGGTTAGAAAGTAACATTAGGTTTTGATCTAAATAAGTACAACTCACTTTGTAAATATAGAGCATAGTTCACCTCACATGTTGATCCATTGACTAGTGTGCATGAGGATCTTTGTCTTAGATTTTCTTGGCAACCCTTCAAGAAAGAACCCTTCACAACTATGTTCAGCCTCATGCTTAAGTTCACCACTCAATAGCATCAACAACTACTCCAACCTAGCTATATCTTCACATTCAATTGCATACACACAAGATTAGCTATTGTGTCTCCTTAAATAGGTAATTATGATCTTTTCTGACTTAAATGCCACTGTAAATTTTAGGGTTAGGTCATATTCCTCAAATCCTTCCTATGTTTCATCTCCTATTTTCTATTCTATCTTCTCCAAACTTCTTGAATCCTTGCATAGAAACATGCAAAAAAAGTTTCCCCTAATTTAAATGTTAATTTAAATCAACTCTTTTGGATGGAAATCATGATTTTATCATAAAATATCAAAATTTTGTCCATCCGCCAACACTATTTTCTGACACTTGATCATCACTGGGTCACTCGATTGCTACTAACATTCTTTTTTGGCACGTATACTAACACTAAATCAATATTGATGCTCGATCAACACTAATTTTTCTTGGATTATACTAAAGCTTGGTTGACACTAGCATCACTTGGAAGATATTGTATGTTCCGTAATATACTACACTTTTTCTCAATGAATCCTATACATTTGGTCAATCTTTGATCTTCAAGGCTTTAGTACATTTGTCTTCTTCACTTGTAGCATGATTAAACCATAACTTTATCTTGTCAAAATATAAATTAGTTAAGTGTCCATTTTAGTTTCTTCACATAACTCAACCTTTCCTCTAGGTGCTATTGTTATGTCCAACTCCTTGAATTCTCTTCATCAATCATCTAGATATGACACTCAAATTAGATAACAAACTATCTCACCAATAAGGTTTGACATCAATGACAACATAACAATTGTTCCAATTGTAATTTCTAACGAACTCATCAAAAGTATTGTATGTGAACACTTGGAGGTTTAGTAAGGAGGAAAATAAGCCTTACATGCAAGGTCTACTAGAGTTTTTTAAGAAGTATAATAAAGATGAAAATAAGGACCAATGAATTTTTTTAGTGGTGAATCTTTTCCATTTGGCTATTTTGTCTCTTTGGGAATTGCAATTTGGCGGATAAAACCTACATATGGGGTCAACCATGTCACCAAGATATTAAATAATTTGGGTCCAAATCCTAGGTTAATCGTTCATTAGTTTACAAGAAAGACAAGATTCTTTACCATTGAGGGTGAGTAAGATGTAAAGAAGTAAGATCTAGAATTAGGATCTCTCTTTGATGACAACTCAATGAGATTTAGATGCCTCTAAATCATTCAAAGAAATAACCTTTGAAATTGATCAATATCATGAGGTTTTTTGTACACTTATTTATGATAGTACTCCAAAATCCTTTAGACATTATATTTAGTAGTATTTTACATATCCTTATGATGTATTTATTTTTTGATAGTCCTCATCAATATAAATTTAAATTTATAAGTTTTGGATCTAATTAATGTAGTGGAATGACACCAAAAGTATTAGTTGTCATTCACATGTAATACTTTTTTTACCTACTATATTTAATGTATAATTTTGTTTATTTATCCATATGCATGAGGTTGTAAAATAAAATAAATATTTATTTTATATTAAGAATGCCTTTATTTATAAAAATTAATAATTTAATAAAGTAAATAACTTCTTTTATCACTAATATATGTGATTTTACTAATATTCAAAGTCAATACATATTTTCATATATGCCATCTACATTTAAAGAACTTGGACTACTTCATCTACCTTTTATCTATAACAATTATAATTTGTAACATTCATACAATTTGCAACTACCTATAAATGTCATGAACAACATTCTATATTAAGCAAAATTGTTGATGATTCAAAATGGATACACCAATATGGTTTTCATATATAACTATTGATGAAAAATATTGAAATTAGGGGACACTTTTTAGAACATGTGCAAAAACTAAACTAAACCCACCTCCTCTTCACCATGCCTTGTCTTCTTCTTTGTCTTGCTGACTTTAGTTGTTAAGGTTGAGCTCTCTCATAGTAGGATTCTGCTCAATTCCCACTTCTTTCTCTTTTGTAGGTGTGATAAATTATCCAACCACCTTCCTTGTAATATGTTTCCCCATTTATATCAATTTTTATCCTTTTTTGCCTTCTCTACCTCCTTTTTCCTTAAAAAATAATTCAATACGTTCCATCCACCCTTTTCATGTTCAATCTACATTTCCTTATGGGTTTTCATGCTCCAAATCATAAATGGTTAATATGCATCTCTCTCTTTGACCACTTGACACCAACCATCTTTATCTACCATAAACCTTAGATCTAGTTTTGTATATGCTAAAATATGCACAATACCCAATCCATTTTGGTTTTTAAATGGCTCTCATTATCCAAAAATTTTCCTCCCTAATATTGAGGCAACAAAAATTCTAAAGTGTTTAAACTAGCGGTGTTGTATCTTGTCCCTTCTTTTTGGTTTTTTTTATCTTGTTGGTTGTCTCTATGTTGTCCTCATGTCTGGCTAGATTTTTTCCTTACCATGCATGTTTCATATTTGTCTCTATTTTTGTCTTTGGACTATAATATAGATTATATCTCTTTCTCTAATATGTAAAGGGTTTTAGGGTCCCTTCAAAACCTATTTTCATCTAATCAAAAAATAATGCCCATGCCATGAACATAGATGAAATATCGACAATCACCCTATAATGATGATTAGTCTTCATAAAAAAATTTCCCAATAATTACTCTAAAATTTACATTAAATTTGTGCCTTTGTACCAAAATATGCTCTTTACTTTATGATTGGATATCTTTCCATAGGATGAGCACTGGAAATGTAGGGTTTTGAGTGAAAAGTATAAGAATTTTCCTAAGGCAATAACTCAATGCCAAGATCAAGAAGCTCAATAGATAGCACAAGAGAGACAAATAGTGATCAAATGAGAATCTCAATAATGATCAAAATGATAATGGATATAAGATGAATACATCATATAAGTGCCTTGTATATAAAGGCAACTAGAATGCCTAGAAGTCAGCAAAGAGATAATCATCATAACTAAGCACATGTCCACCAAGAGTGGATTATCCTCCATTTTGCATGAATGTATGTATAACAATGAGAGGATAAGGATACAAAGTTGTATCTAGTAAAGAGATGTAGTAGACAACATGTGCTCAATTGGATTACAAACAACTGTGTTGTCGACATGACAACTCATATGAATATGGAAACTCCTAAGTGTCTACATGACAACTAATATTCTAATGCATTAACTAAAGTAAACTTAAGTAAAGTGTAAATAGTAAATACTTATTTACACCAAAAAAAAGTCTTCTTCCATGGTGACTCCGACTAACTCAACTCACCCTTCTCTTAATCACTCGAAGAGGAAGTGAAATTTCATCCTATAGAGATGATATTAATTATCTATACAAATAACTAGAGGAATTAATAATCATAAATCCTTTATATCCTTTAATTGATATCATGGGTTCTCTCATAGAAGAGATAATTACACCACCTCTCCAATCCTTGTCAACTTGCATTTTTCTTCATCATTTCTCGATGAGGTATGATCAACTAAGAGGGTAATTAGCTACCAAAGCTAACATTACTCCTTATTTCATTATATGTAATGCTTTTCAAATTAAAATCCTAACTATTAGCCTCTAATGCCTATATTTTATCTTATAAGGGCATAAGCTAAACATAGTTCAAAGTGTTATCAGCCTCCCAATCCAAGTACTTTCCATCCATACTCCAAAAAGAATCCATAATATTTATTTATCTCATATCCCTCAATATGTTCACAACATTAGACATAATTTATTCTTTTGAGTTGTTTCCCCTCTTCACATGTGTGACTCTATAATTCTAAAATTCACCCAAGATAGATCTTATAATCTTCATTTACTACACTTCTAAATCTCCCTAAGAGCTTGTATTATAATCAAAGAATCTCCTTCCAAATGATACTTTCTCATATCCATTGCTTTTCTTTTTTCACTACCAAGATTTCTTGTTGCATCTCTTCTTCATTGTTGGTTCCCTCTACCAACCTCTTGGTTCCAATTGCGAAGGTATTACCTCTACCATTTATGACAATGTAGCTTGTACTGCTTGGCCTTAGATTACCCTTTAAGCCCCATCAAAATTTACCTTTACCCAATTTATCTCTAGAGATGTCTAATCATATGAATCTACCTCAAGTGAAGGATTAAATTAAATAACTTATTTAAATATAGAAGACATAATAAATTAAATAATTAAAATTATTTAATTAATATATAATTTCTATAATAAATTATTTAATTTAAGATAAAAATAAAAAAAATTTAAAAGGAAAAGTGGACTAGCCACTGTATATTTAATTATTTTTAATCTGGTTCAATGGCTTATCTAGGAAAGAACTAGTAAGAAAACTCGATATCCTTACCTTGTACAAAGTGAAAATATAGATGAGTCCAAGGAAGAAGGTCTATGGTGTTTGACAAAAAATTGGAAACAACTTGCGATGGATAGAGGAGAATCTTAGTTTGAGGCGTAAGAAATTCATACCTGATAACATGTCTAATAGACTAGCAAATGATATTGGAGTTGCAAATGAGTAATGCATCCAGGATAGTATCTTCAATTTCTAGGGCTAAAGTTTCCTCAATACTAACTTGTCATAGGTATAGAATTTCCCAGTGGAAGGAACCACATTATTCACAAATGGCACTCACCTCTTTGGCAGATTCCATAACAAGCAATAAACATAATAAATACAAAATATATTGGAGAAAATTGAATGGAATTTTACACAATTTTGCTGAATGAATTCATGTGAGGTACCTGTACTCAATCACAAATGGAGTCCCTCAAAACTAGAGAATAATCTAGAGGAATAATATGTTCTATTTCTTGAAATTACCTTGCATATGTCATCCCACTAATGGAAAAACCAACATCTGTACCTGTAAATTTCAAGTCAAAGTTTGATCCAATTTGATCAGATTTTGAAAATCATGATTGTTATTAATGAACTCATCTGGACTGAAGGATGCAAAATTGACCCCATTGTGACCCATATTCAAAAGGTAATCTGGCACTTTTTTACCTTCACAGAGAGTCTGTGAGATATACAATTCACAAAAGGAATCTAAAAGAATCAAGAAGGTGTCATATTTTCTTGAAGATATAGAGCTATGAATTATATGAAATCCTCATTATACATGCATTAATTATAACCACATGCATGGAATCCCCTTCTAGTTGAACATTTTGAAAACCACCCTTCTTGGCAAGAATGAGACCCACAAATAATGAATGTTCTTTTTCCATATTATTGGTAGTGATAGAGAGGGGGGAAGCTTTGATGACCAACACATATCCCTGATCATCTCAAATACAAACACCTAAACTTGAAATACTTGGATTGCCACATGAGGCACCATCAAAGTTAATCTTGACCAATTTGTGTGTAGGAGGAATACATTTGATCGATGCTCTGTCAATTGACCTTTTAACTTAATAGCAATGAGACCATCTAAGCAATGTATGGATACCTTTCCAATCACGAATGATAGAGCTATCCCAAATGGAGGAGATTGAATGGTTTGTGATTTTATTGTGACTAGCATTGACCACTTCTGAGATTGCCTTTTCTATCCCAAAAAGGACATTGCCTATGGAAGAGGTTTGGTGATGATAAATCCTTTTGTTTCGTTCCCACCAAATAGTCCAAACTACTAAGGCTGAGGTACAATGCCAAATACATGCAAAAAGAGTATTTGGGGGTAAAAGCACAAACCTGTGTCACCTTTTGTGATATCTTTTACCGTTCCAACCGGAAGCCTTTTGGCCGAAACAGTTTTGGCCGGAATGGGTACGGTCGAACATATGTGGTGTTTGCACGCACCTACGTGGCTCGTACCATTCCGACTGAAACCCTTTCGGCCAAAACTGTTTCGGCTGAAACCCCAACCTGCAATAAAATCATCGTAAAGCTCTAACAACTATCATTGTCACTGTTGCGGTTTCTGGAAAGTAGGTCAAGTGTTTCGGCCGTAACTGGTTAGTGGTTTTTTCCTCCCCATTTTTTAATAGTTTTTAAAAGCATTTTTGGTTAATAGATGTTAATTGTACTTAAAGTAGCTGTTTTTGACCTATTTTGTGAGTGAAATACTTAAATTTTTTTATTTTTTAATATTTTTAAATTATTTTAATTAATTTAGATTGTTTTAGAATGGTATTTAAATTAATTTTTTAGCAAAAATTTAGTTAAACATGAGATAAAAATGTAGAAAAACATTAGTTAAAAGTGTAGAAAAACATTCTAGGTTAAAATATAGAAAAACATTAGGTTAAAATATAGAAAACCATTAGGTTAAAATGTCAAAAAAATTAGTTTAAAAATATAGAAAAACATGAGGCAAACATGTAGAAAAACATTAGTAAAAAATGTAGCAAACCTTTAGGGGACATTATTCAGTTTCTAACATAACCTGATGGATCTAGAGGTGAAACAATAATATCTTATGGTGAAATTAATTTTGACATTAAATACACCTTCTAACATAACCCTATATTAACTACAATCATAACCCATACCACATTCTAACCATAACATAGGCCCTCTACTAACCAAATGAACCACACTTAGATATTGATGATGATCATTTTAACAACTAGTTATTGTTAGGTAATAATGAGTCTTACATTACCAAACAACACATTAAGATCAATTAAATGATATGTTTTAAGGTACGTTATCCATGCATCTATGTCTTAAGGGGACAGAGGTGTCGTAATAGGTCATACTACTTTTTATAGGTTCTAACAAGTCTTAATATGTATTATTAGGATATAATAGGTCTTATTAGGTAATGATGATTCTTACATTACCAAATGACACATAACGACCTCATGATACATTTCTAGGTATTTTTATCCATATATATGTTAAGGGGACCTAAGGACTCCTAATAGGTCATTACGTCTGTTATAGGTTGTAATAGGTATTCATATGTTTACTATCACATAATAGGTATTGTCAGGTAATAATGAGTCTTATATTGCCAAACAACACATTAAGATCACTTATGTCAACTGCATTTTTCAGTACGTTATCCATACATGTGTGTCTTAAGGGGACATAGGAGTCGTAATAGGTCATACTATTTTTTATAGGTTCTAATAAGTCTTAATATGTATTATTAGGATATAATAGGTCTTATTAGGTAATGATGATTCTTACATTACCAAATGACACATAACAACCTCTTATGATACATTTCTAGGTATTTTTATCCATATACATGTTAAGGGGACCTAAGGACTCCTACTAGGTCATTACATTTGTTATAGGTTGTAATAGGTATTCATATGTTTACTAGCACATAATAGACTGACCTTACTATCAACCTTAATAAAACTATATCCCATTTACTTTATTAACATTCTTAACTCTAATTCAAACTACTAAATTAAGTCATGAGTTCTAAATTGTAAACTAACATTTTCTAACTAAACTCATTTACTTATCTAGTAACAAATTTTTCTATCCCTATGTCCTAACTCTCATCTACACTCCCCATAATCATCAAAGCTCATTTACATCAAAATCTAGATTTTAGTCAAGAATTATATTTTTTTATTGCATGTATACATGTTTACAATTAGTTATCATTTAATCAAGAAATTTTATTTTATTTTTATTGCATATACATGTACATGTACGAATATTTATTTTTCACATTTGCATGAGCACGTTACAATGTACATTAGATATGGTCTCTAAGATAATTTGTTTTAAAATACATATGTATGTTACATGATTGAATTTAGCACCATACATTTAATGTTGTGTATTTATATGTACATGTGTTTCAAATTAAATTTAACTTTTAATTATTTTAATTTAAATACACTTGTATGTTTATATTTGTATATATATGCATGTGCAGATCTCTAGATATTTATCACTCTTGTAGGTTCACATTTATATCCTCATATTTATTTTCATATATACATTATGGCATCTGGTTCTGGGGATCGTGCTCCTGCATCCTTAGGGGATGCCAGTGTTCATGGTGGAGGTCAAAGTGTTGACTCTGGTATAGCACATAGATCGACCTCCTCCACTCATGATAGATAGCAGTTCTTTAGAGATATAGTTGCAAGATTATCTTGTGCTATGCAAGTTTTGGATACCTCACTTTCCTCTTCTGCCACCCTCCCTAATAGGGAGAAGGTCACAGCAATGCGAGAGGAGTTATTTTGTATGATCTAGATAGTTGAATCATACAACCCTTTTGATGAGATGAGCATTGAGACATTTTATTCTTCTTTATCTCACAGTGTCACTGGCACTGTGAAGTACACACAGATTGACACTTAGGTTTCCACTAGCATGGTGAAATCCATGTTTCCATCTTATGCAGATCATTGCAGAGTCAGAGGCTACTCTGCAATGTTTACTGATCCACTCATCACACCATTGATGTATCCTCGTTGGTTAGCTACTCATCATAGATGGCCACAGAAGGATGAGTTCCCCCTATATTTCTGCAAACAATTGTTTGCAGAATTTCATTTACACTATGATGTTGACTATACAGATTATCTAGGGCATGTTGGGCAGGGTCAGGGGAGACTTTCTGACAGATTTAGACCCACGAACACTCCTGTGCCCATTAACAAATGGGCAATGGTGGGTCCAAACCTTTTGGTTATGCCGAGAGGTCCACAGATGGCTACTGCAAGTGAGAGTGTTCCTGATGAGACAATTAGGACACATATTTTTTTGAGCATCGCAACCATTGCTACACAATTACACAAGATTTCTTATGATCGATGTGGTAGATATATGCTATGGTCTTGAGATACCGCTCCCACAGCTACATCATCTAGCACACCTATTGATGATGATTATGGAGTTGCAAACATACCTTCTCCTGTAGACATTTTTGCAGTCTTAGAGGTGGATGCATTGCATCGTTTGGCATCATATTTAGCATCTGATCTTTTAGATGCATATCGAGCATTATCTAAACTCTCAGGGATTCCACTTCGTGACATGAGCTCTCAGATTAGACATATTTTGTCACGTACAACAGTCCCAGAGGATTCACAGAGGCAGGAGGACATTCCTACACCTTCTACTGCTCCTACTGCTACACAGGCCTAGGCTACAGCACTAGCCCTAGCTACTCAGGACCCTACAACGCCCCCCCCCCTACTCAGGATCTCAGTGCCATATAGCCTGGTCTATTTACTTCCATTCTTTTAGATCAGGGCCGCACTATTGACTTGGATGTTGATACTATTTTTTCATTACATGATTCAAATATTAGTCAGATCGGCAGAGCATTACATAATGCTACGGTAAATATCTCTATATGTTTAGATTTATTTTTATTATAGTAAATAATATGTCTATATGTTTAAATTAATGTATATGTGTGTGTGTATGTGTTATAGGGTTTGAGTGATAGTATGTTACGTTTTGCTGATTTGCAAACACCGACAGATCCTACACGTCGTGAGTCCCAGGTATGTTACAATTTAAATATATATATATATATATATATATATATATATATATATACACATGTAGATCCTTATATAATTTGTCTATACACATAATTAAATGGTTCAAGTTATCATTTGACACAAGGTTCAGATGTAGCTGATAGACCCTTTTGGGGACAAGGCCCAGGATCAGGAGGGGGGATGTAGCTGATTAGATCATATGTGGCCTTTTATTTTATTACACACATGTTATGTCTAGATACATATTTATATGGACAGTTTGATGTTTTATATGTTATTTTCATATGCATACATTTTATATCCAGACACTTTGATGTCTTATATGTTATTTTCAGATACATGGTTTATATGGACACTTTGATGTTTTATATGTTATTTCTAGATACATGTTTATATGGAGATTTTGATGTTTTAGATATGTTATTTCCAGACATTTGATACATGATCTATTTTTATACATTTGATATGGGTACATTATATTCTCCAGATATATGCACATGCATGTTATTGATCTTTTAATGTAAACGTCTATTTTATTGATCTTTTGATGTCTTCATCTTTTATGTAACTTATGTATGTGTTATGCACATGTTTCTATATGTTATTCATGTTTTCAATATTCAAGTTTATATGTATATGTATAGTTATTCATCTTAATGCCTTAATCTAAGTGTAATTAACTATATCTAGTCTAATTATATTTAATGTAGATCATGTATTAACTATATTTAATGACACATGCCTTAATTAACTATAATTAACTATATTTAATCTAATTATATTTAATGTCTTAATCATTAACTCTATTTAATGACATGCCTTAATTAACTATAATTAACTATATTTAACCTAATTAACTATAACTAACTATATTTAATCTAATTAACTATAATTAACTATATTTAATGTCTTAATAATTAACTCTATTTAATGACTTAATTAACTCTATTTAATGACATACATTCTTAATTAACTATAATTAACAGCATTTAATTAATAAAATATAATGTATGTAATATGTAACATAGTTCATATAACATATACATGTAAGAACATATAAAGAGTATGACCTAAAGAATGCATGTTACAACATTTAATTACTAAAAGTTAATACACGCAAGAACATAATGATTATATACAAACATAAAGAATGTATCATATAAGAAAATTTAAAGATTATATGTACATAAATACATAACAACATTAACAATCATATGTAAGAAAACATAAACAATGTACATATAAATACATACAAATACTAAAGGGGTTGTCTTAAGGGGAGGTCCTAAGAGACCTAGTCTTAAATGAGATATCCATGTCGAATTTAAATAAAAATAACAATACATGTCTAATTTTTCATATCCAAGATAAATGATCCAATGTACAAAAAATTATAAAACAAATATCCTGTCAATATTAAATATGAAAGTATAAGAGCTATACAAGCATAACTCAACTAGAGCTCCACAATAAGTACATAGGTAAACTAGAGCTCCACAAACAATGTATTGTTAGGATCCTCTCTACTTTTTATTATCTCTATAAGTTTTTCATGTTCTTCAATAGGCAATTTCCACTTTTGATTTCCATGGCATCCTTTTCTTTGTATTGTTTCAAATTGTAATTTGGTTGCTATAACATGGTTACTGTAGTGTAAAACCTTTTCTCCAGGCTTGTATTCAATAAATTCAATACTGCTATCAATTACCCTTTTTTGTTGATAATATGTTCCTTCAATAACAATTGATCCAATTGGATATGATTGTTCATCAGCATCTATAGTTCCTTCTAGCAACTTGTGTTTTTCTTTTGTGCATCTTAAAAGATAATAGTCCACATTTTTTGCATTATCTGGTAAGGCTTGAACTGCAAAAATATCTCTTGCATGTATATAAAAAGATAAATATAAATTAATTTAAAAAAAAAATATACATGTATATTAATTTATATACATGTATATATGCACACAAACCTGCCATAACTAAATCAGAAATGCGCTCATAATCAATTGAATATACAGGATCATGAATGTCAATGTCAATGTCAACATCTTCAAAAGGAGGCTTTCTAACTATCTCCTTCAAATCCCAATGTGAAACATATCCATTTCCAATATTTTCACATGCACTCACTAGATTGTCCTTAATGCAATCATCACAAAAACATGTTTTCTCTCCTACTTTAATTACTAGAGGTTTATGGTTTCCTGTAGTCATCACTTGATGTAAACTTCTAATTCCAAGAATCATTTGACAATTGTAAGGATTAGATCGATCTATTTCTGTTACAAATACAAAAAATAATTGTCATATTTCAAAACAAATATTTAATTTAAAACTCAACTTGATTTGAAAAATACATTAAAAATAAATATAACTTAGTTCACCTTTCACCTCCCAAAAGTAATGCTTATTGTATTCAGTATCTTGAGTAGCAAAATGAACTTTGCACCATTCAACAATTTGATTTGTGCTCTCTATCCTATTCCCTGTATGTACATACAATATGCATGTATATATCAAATTTAAAATATATGCTACTAGAGTATTAAACATGCACATTTTAAAAATGCATATATTTACCTGCAAGTTCATGTTGTCGAAGCACACATTTTATACATGCTCCTGCTCCATCATGCTCCCCTTTTTCGTGTCCACTTTCAAAGAAATTCCATAAAAACCTAACATTGGTTCTAGCATGTTGCATTGCTAACCAATTAAATGCTTTTGCAGATTTGAATTGTCCTGTGAACATGAAACATGATAAGTATCTACAATTATCCGTGTACATATATCAAATAGAAATAGACATGTTCAAATTAATATTAGTTAAAATAAAGTTAAATAAATGTGTAACTATTTCATGTATACTAACCTGCACATCCATCAGACCAAATCTAGTGCTCTAAAACATTTATTCCACAATTTTTGAGATCTTCAGAGCACATTGCAAAACAATGAGCCATATAACTCCTATCATGAACTCTATCATCACTAATATAGAAATGAACCTCTTTGATGATGATGCCTTCATTTTCATCCAATCTTTCTATCTGATCCACCTGAAATTGTGCATGTCTATAGGTCACTTGCACAAATATTGCAACTTGTTTAGAATGATAATATTGGCTTTGGAACTCTATATGAGGTGAAAATGTATAATTCTTAGAAAAATCTACAACTGAAAGTATACAACCAGGTGGAAAACAATTTTTGGAATCACGAAACTGTTTAGCTTGCCATCATGCACCATGACAATGTTGGATATGTGGATATATCAATAGACAGAACTTGGCCATGAACTCATCATAATGCAATTCACTCTCCTTCAATACAATTTTTCTGGATTCATCTCCTCTATTATTTTGGTATGTCTCATATTCATATCTCATCCATGCAACTAGTGTGGATTCATTAATATTCTCAACTTGCATAATTTCAAAAAATTTGTGTAAATCTGCACAATCTTCACACTGATTTTTGATGCATTGCACTTTGAATTCATTTGAATCTTCTAATTTATCACATAATATGGACCTCACAAATTGTGTTGTACTGCTAAGGATGACCAAATTAGGATCAAGTATTGCCATAACTTTTTAAAATGATTGCAAGTGTAGACGAAATTCAACATTATTTCTACAACAACAAGTTTCACGCATCTTATTTATGCGTACAAAGGAAGGACGTAAACTCTCAAACATTCTCTGACATATTTTGACATTTGAAAATTCTTGTTTGAATGCTTCAAAAAGTTCACTTTGAGTTATATCTATAAAATGTTTTGATGTTCAATTTTGGCCCCTATTTCTTGATCTTTAATTTGTATAGTATCACGCCTGTTGGAAGAAACACGAGAATGTGTGGTCCAAAATTCAATAACTTGTCTTTTTACTTCTTCAAAAATCCTGTCTTTTCGAGGAACTCTACAAATATTCACCCAGTTATTCTCAATGTTATCATCTAGCATATTTCTCCTCTTGATGTATCTCTGGATAATTCTTCTAGATATATGTAGTACATCAGAAATTGCACGTACCTATTTTCTATGTGTCAATTTTCTACTAGATATAGTAGTCATCAATGCTCTGCGTGCATTACTCAAATCACCTCCTTGAGTTGTGTTGTCAATTTTGTTATAAGCATTTTGCAAGTTTTCAACTATTGTTTTATTAATATTATGGGCATGGCTTTTCCTGTTATCAACACCCAAAAACTCTAAAACAGGTCTCATATATTTTCTCCTAAATAACTTGACAAATAATTGTGCCTGTCCAAATATACTTTTATCCTTGAAATATTCATCCCACATGTTCTGACAATGCTTTTTGATAGTGTTATCATTTATCATATCTTTAGATGGAATTTGGTTAAAAAGTAGTTCTTCATCCAAATCCATCAAATTTTTTATGCTTTCTAATTTGTCTCTATCAATAGAACTGCTAGTTTCTTCCTCTTCATTACTTTCATTTTCTTCATGAATCTCATCATGTTCAAGAATTTTAGTAGGTTGGTTTTGATCATGTTTTCTATGGCCTTTCATTTTGTCATCTCTTTTTCTATCATATTTCCTTGATCTTTTCCTTTTACTACCCATTGAATATTTCAATCTATAGAAAGAAAAATAAATAAATTTAGATTTCACTAAATATTAGCTAATGGTTCAATATATAATACATAAAAATAAAAATAATTAGAAGAGGAAAAAAGCACCTTTAAAATATTCGATCCTTTGCAATACTGATTAAATCTATAGAACAGTTGTTGAAAATTGCTTCAAAATTAATTGTCTTTTGAAAACCCTCTTCCAATTTTTGTTGCCTTGTATATTTAATTTTTTTAAAAAGAAAAAATAATTTCTTTTAATATCAAATAGTCGCATTAACTACTGGTGGTTTACTCTACCAACAGGTGTTTCGGCCGAAACTGTTTTGGCCGAAACTGTCTATGTGGCAGCCAAACAGGCAAAAATCAGAACTTATGTAAACCTCTCACTTTGAAGGCCAATTTGACCTACTAAATTGAAATTTTTTTTAAAACTAAAAATATACTTTTTTAGTTCTCGGAGTCACGATTATGATCATATAAAAAAAAATTAATTTTGATTATGAATAATATGTTATAATTTGAAAGTATTACAAGTAGGTATCTTAAGATTCAGGAAGATGTCTATTCAAAAATAAGAAAAAAATAGTAAATCATGTTAAAAAATTTTAAAAAAATTATGCTACACTAGAGGAGAGAGTCTTCTTCAAGAATATGTAATTTAAAAAAATATATATATAGATTTGATGGAAAAAGTTTGACGGGAGAAAAAAACTATCTATTTCTAATAACTTATACTTTGACTAGTTATAACTTCAAAAATATTAGCTGAATTTCAATTTTTCTTTTTCGGTGCACTAGGTATACATGTTAACTCTAACATATTCCAAAATCAAACCAAAATATGAATATTTGCATATATTTGTTTGATGGGAAAAAAACTCTATATTTTTAGTATTTTTAAAAAATTAAAAAATACACTTTAAAAATTCAAAAATAAATAAAATTTTCACTCAATTTATTTAAAAAAAATTATAGACATAAACTTATCCAATCTTACACATTTCATTAGTTTACATCATCTTCAAATTCTAAGCACAAATGCCACTTTTATTTCGTTAAAGTTGAAGACTTTGAATTCTAATATCACTTCTCCTTTATAAAAGGTGACATAGGTTTGTGCTTTTACCCTTGGATATAGAAGAGGCCATGACTAAAAAAGATCCCATAAACTTTTTGGAAGGGGCATGAAAAAATGTAGCCTTTTGAGAACAAACATCCATCACTCAAATACAAATAGGCAGTTCACAAAGAGATGATTAACATCTTTAGAGACTTGCACACATAACACACAATTGAAGGGTTGGGAAATTTGAAGTTTGACTAATCAATCACTTGGTAAGAGCCTTTTTATTAAAGAAAGTCTCACAAAGTAGCCTACTTTAGGTAGCACATTGTGGTTCCAGCAAAGGGGAAAATCCTAAGAGGGGGTCTTAGTTGATTTTTGCTACTAAAGAAGTTGATAACCATCTTTAATATTATGTACTTACCATCTTTACTAGGAGCCCAAAATAGTTTATCTTCTTTCTTGGATAGAAAAACAATTTTATCTTCAAGCATCTTGGAGAAAGTTTCTTTATCTTGAGGAGATAGGGGAAAATCAGAAGGGTCTTTCCATAACACTTTCTTAGAAAAAACATAGACAATAGATACATAGTCCACAATGTGAGTGCCCCAAATATGCTCTGAAGTCAAAACAATATCCTATGATTGAATGGATTTGTGAAGAGGAGGAGCACCATTCCAAGAATCTCTCCATAATTTAGCAGTGAAACTATTATTTACTTCACAAGATACATACTTGAAAGCAATATCCCTGGAAGCAACCATCAAATCCCAAATGATTGAACCTTTAGGAGGATCTAACATAGAAAATACTTGTGATGGGAAATTTTTATCGAGGTGTTTATGTTGCATAATAAGGAACCATTTATTTGTAGGTTTAGACTACATTTTCCAAACTAACTTTTCCCCAAATGCATGATTGTGCTTTTCCAAATCATGAATAACTGCAACCCCAAGAGGTTTTAATTGAGCCATATCATGAAGAAAAATGAGTGGGATTTTCTTCTCCCCATTCATATTTCCTAACCATAGGAATTCTCTTATTAATTTTTAGATCTGCTAAAGCATGGATGGAGGAGCCTTTAACATTAAAAGGTAATAATTTGGGATAGCAAACAAAATAATTTTTACAATAAATATTTCTCCCTACCAGTGAGAGTTGTCTAGCTTTCCATACCACAATTATGCATTTAATCCTCTCAATAATAGAAGTCCAATAGTTGATTTTGTTAGACCCCATAAAGAATGGAATACCAAGGTAAACAGATGGTAAGATATTTAGTAAAAATCCCAAGACATTCATAATTTTACTGGAGATAATGTGATTAGTAATGAAAAGGTATATTTTTGACTTTTGGGGATGGAATCACATAGTAAATATGTAAGAATCTCTCCATAATCTAGCAGTGAAACTATTATTTACTTCGCAAGATACATACTTGAAAACAATATCCCTGGAAGCAACCATCAAATCCCAAATGATGGAACCTTTAGGGGGATCTAACATAGAAAATACTTTTGATGGGAAATTGTTATCGAGGTATTTATGTTGCATAATAAGGCACCATTTATTTGTAGGTTTAGATTACATTTTCCAAACTAACTTTTCCCCAAATGCATGATTGTGCTTTTCCAAATCATGAATACCTGCAACCCCAAGAGGTTTTACTTGAGCCATATCATGAAGAGAAATGAGAGGGATTTTCTTCTCCCCCTTCATATTTCCTAACCATAGGAATTCTCTTATTAATTTTTAGATCTACTGAAGCATGGATGGAGAAGCCTGTAATATTAAAAGGTAATAATTTGGAATAGCAAACAAAAAAGTTTTTACAATAAGTATTTCTCCCTGTTAGTGAGAGTTGTCTAGCTTTCCATACCACAATTATGCATTTAATCCTCTCAATAATAGGAGTCCAATAGCTGATTTTGTTAGCCCCCATAAAGAATGGAATACCAAGGTAAATAGATGGTAAGATATTTACTGAAAATCCCAGGACATTCACAATTTTACTGGAGATAATATGATTAGTATTGAAAAGGTATATTTTTGACTTTTGGGGATTGATTTTTTGGCCTAAGGCTAAGGTATATGTATCTAGCATATGTTTGATATGTTTTGCTTCCTTAACATTAAAATAAAAATATTTAATTACTATGCAAGGATAAATTTATTAAATACTAAAAATTATTTAATTAATAATAGAAATATAAGATAACTAAATTAAAATTATTCAAATAATTAGAAAAATTGATTGTAGGTGCAAGTGTGTGATGGTTAATTTCCAAAGTCTATATTTCTTGGAGTTTTGTAACTTCCATAATTTGATATGGACTTAAATAATTTTAAGGAACAAGATATGAAAATTCGGTATAGGAGGACTCATTCAAGTATTTCTTATATAATCTATAAATGATAAGTAGAATGGTGCCAAATATATAAGAAGTTTAAACTCAAGAAAGTTTGCAGTAATGACAACCAACCTAATATATTTTGATGACCTTGTTTTCCAATTGTACATGTCCAAAAACATGAAATATAAAATACATGGATTACCCATATGAATTAAAATGCAATATCAATATTGTAAAATAATGCAATGTTTTGATATACTATTATTTTATTTCAACTGGGCATAACTATGTGATCATTTATTTGACATACAAGCTATGGACAATTTTTTAATAAAGAAAATAGATTGTGTTCTAGGAAGCTAGGAAAAGATTTAAATTTGAATATACAATGTTGAGTGTGCTTCTATCTAAGGGGACAAAACCATTTTTATGGTTCAATTTAGGATATGAGAATGGATCCAAGCAATTTAATAATGGAGTAGGTTGAAGAGTTATTAATTTTAACTTTTTGTCAATTCATACATAAAATAATTGAAACTAAAAAATGAAACAATTTAGTTAGACAAGATTCAAAATGAATGTAACACAAATAAAGAAAAAACAAAATTTATAATTTCTTATCTACAATACTAAATTATAATTAAACAAATTTATTTCTAAAACTATTATTTAATCTTTGTATCTAACTAATTAATTATTTCTGAACAAAATTGTCAAGAAATTATTATTTTTACTTATATGACGAAAAGTTGAAACTCTATTAAAAATAGGCTAATAAAAACAAACGAATTCACTGATGGAATCACATAATCAAAAACATAATAAAACCAATTAATTTATCTTTATTTATTTATAGAATTAATTTATATATTTTACTTACCTGTCTTTTCCCTTCAATTTCCATTACAATTGTTTTCCATAAAAACACATTTGTTAAGCATAACCTCAAATAATTAATGAGACTAGACTAGGAAAGATCCCTTCCCCATCATTTTCATAAGGAGCATATTTTCTAAGGTTGACCCCACATTACATTGGGACTTTCTATTCATAATGTTGGGGCCACCTTGGAATCGAAAGGCACTAACCTAAACATGCATTAATAAAATAGAAAAATAAAATAAACTTACGTACACTCTAGCGAAACTTTTAAAGCATAGATACAAAATAAAATTTATAAATTGTGAATGATAATGAGAGGTGGTCCCTTGCTTTGAAGGGGTTGAAAGAGTAAGTATTCAACTTAGTATATAATTTTCTAGGAATCGTATCCTAAAAAAATGTTAGAGATTATATGTTTTAATAAGAACATGTTTATTTTATAATTTTGAAAAGAAATATCAAAGTTTTAAATGGGGTGATAGCTTTAATAATTATGACGTTTAATATTTTTCTAATATAAGATTCGTGAGGAAAGTATTAAATTGAGATAGAAATATCTTTTTAAATAGTAAAGTAATTGGATTTTAGGGTGTTAATATTGTTGTTTTGATTATTTTATTTTATTTTAAGTTGTAAATATTTAAATATGTACAATTTATAAATAATTAGCATGTTTTCTAATCTTGATTTTGAGACATTGGAATAATTGTGGAAGATTTATTATGATAATATAATGTATTCGGTTATTATATAATTAAATATATATTTTTTAAAGGATAAAAGGTCAAAAGATATGAATGTTAACATATTAATTTATGAGTCATGTTTAAATAATCTAATTTTGAGGTTCTTTTCATATAGAACTTACTTGAATTAAATTTAAGATTACAAAAGAGAAAACTAACTACATAATTGACAATGAATAGTTATGAGATGTATTTGAGTAGCCAAACAAAGTAGAGCAATTAAAAAATAATCAAAATAGTCTTTAAGGGTGGAGACTTTTTAAAATATTTTTTAAGGTAAGAGACAACTCTTTAAATGTTATCAAGATCATTTATTTTAGATTTCTACAAATAATTTACATAAATCTTTTGAATTTTATCTATGTGTAAATAATAAATAATTTATCTTTAAAAATTGGAATATGTTTTAAGTATCACATAGATATAATTAAGAATAAGTGAATGGTTTATTTTTATTAAATTAAATTCATATAAATTACTATATATAAAATATAGATCAAAAAAATTGACTTTAAAATAATACAAATAAATTCTAATAAAACATTATATAATCATGTTCTAAACATCATTAACATATAATTCTTAAATAGATAAATTATAATATATTTTTAACTAAAAATAATTTTTAAATTAAAAGACTAACTATATATATGTACGCTAGTAACACAAATATTATAAATAAAAAAGAACCTTATTCTTAATATTATATTTTGGGTATATGGTAGATTAGCACGAAGAATCAAGATGCTTATGAGTTCCAAAAAGTTGTTTATTGTGTGGTCCAATACAAAAATCCAAGCAAAACAATAATTTGACTATGAACTTTGAGAGACAAACCCCCAAAAAAACTGATAATTATAATTACAAAAATCCAAGAAAAACAACAATTTGACTATGAACTTTGAAAGACAAACCCAAAAAACTAATAATTATAATTACAAACAAACGCATAAAATTTGATAGCAAGCATCCCAAAAGTGGGCCCAAAAGTGGACTTCGGAAATCTTGACTCAATTCTAACAAAGGAAGAGGAAAATGATAAAAGAAAGGCATCATATCATATAGTTTTCCCTACAAAAGACAAGGGATAGTTGTTCGAAGTGAACAAGGTGGGAATCCCACACATTTGAATTTTTTTTTAAATTAAAAATAATAAAATTTAAAATATAAATATAAAAAGTATGAAAATAAAATAATTAGATGGACAAAATGTATAATCTTTTGAAACTAAATTGAGATGGTATGTCTTACTTTGAAATCAATTATATGTAAATTTGGATTGTTGTAAAATTGTGATAAATTTGTAATGTATTATAAAAATTTAAATTAATGAAAAAAAATGTGAGATTTAAAATTTTAAAGGTTTGTAGGTATTATATTTGTGATTTAATTCATTTAATGAGATTGTGTTGCTATTGGATGAGTTTATCTAGTTTCATATTAGATTGAATAATATTATAGTGTAATTCGTTCTTAATTTATTATAAGAGTTGGATGTTTGTGGTTTTATTCAACCCTTCAATCTACTTCTTTCTACATTAAGAAGTAAAATGCTTGACTAGAAAATAGCTTTTGTAACTGGAAGAAATTTTCTTGTAATCTATATTTTGTCTCCAACATTTATCGACATTCTCAATGAAATATCTTCTAAACGATTTAGCCATAACCTACTAACACAATGTTCTTGATGGAGTAGATAATACCATTTTATGTCAATCTTCTTATACAATTGTGTTTTTCTTGTAATACCATTTTATGTCAATCTTCTTATACAATTGTGTTTTTCTTGTAACCTGAAAAACCATCCATTAGAGATAACATTTCATGTCCTATTGTTAAATCCACTATGATGTCTATGTTAGGTAGTTGAAAAACATCTTTGGGACATGCAAGTTTAAGACCTTGGAAATTTGAGTAGATGCATATGCCTCTAGTACCCTTACCTACTGGTACAATGTTAGAAACTCTTTTAGGATAATCAATTGGACTGATGAACTTTGCTTCTAATATCTTTTGCAGTTCATATTTTACTAAGAATGTGACCTTAGGATGCATCTTGTGTAACTTATGTTTAAAGAAATTAACCTTTGAATAAAATGCTAGGTGATGTACAACTAGGTTTTGTCTAGGTCGTGCATGTCTTTGTAAGTCTGTGCAAAGTCTATTTCCTTGTTGTAGGGACTTTGTCATCTCTACTCATTCTTGTCCATTCAAGGTAGCAATCACGTAGATGACTTGAGAATTTTTTGGCACCCAAATTGACTAGAATAGTGTATTCAATCAGTATAGATGAATTTTCTAGCAACAAAGTTGTAAATAGAAAGTCAACTTTTCCCTCTTCTAGTATCTCAAGGATGTTTTCGCTAGATGATGTGGCCTTTATTTATGTTTTTCTTCATCTAAAAACTCCCCAAAAAGGTTTTCACTAAAGTATTTTTGATCACTTTTTTAAATCATTTTTTCTTTTTCAATTATGTGAGTAAGAGTGTTGACTTGGCTACCAAAGTAGGATTAGTTGTTGTATTCAATATCATTCTCTTAGTCTTGGAGATTCCTTAGACCAAAGAGGGCTATCACTTCTTTGTCTGATTTACAAATATCAAGAGTCGGTGGTGTATCTTGAAGGTTCTAGTCTATCATGTTGAGATTAGTGAGTAGAAGGTTGGGAGTTGATAGGTCAGCTATGGTGATGACATGGACATAATTATCTATTTCATTTGATTTATTGGAAAGGTACTTTGAAGAATTCCTCCTATCTAGTCTCAGGATCAAGTTTGACTATATAATAGCTGTCAACAAAGGGCACCTTGGGTTTAATGATGCTCAATCCCTTTCCTTTAGGATAGTTAGTAGCTTCATGGGGTTATCTAATACCATTCTCTTTTGGTCTAAGACCTATGTCATGATATCACATTTTTTCAATAATGGGTGGAGCCTTTACATACTTACCTTTGGGGAATTTGAACTTATACTCTCTCATTCCTTGATTGACAAAGGTGACCTTCTTAGTAGGTTTGACTTTTACCTCTCTAATCTTCTCTTTTCCTTTGTTGGAACTAGGATTAGTGTCAAGTGCATCATTAGCAAAAGATGTCTCTATTATATGTAGAGGTTTTGGAATCAGCTTCATGAATTTGTTGATTCAACAGACAATTGTATGTGCACATTTTCATGGTGGGGGAACTTTAGGCATTGATGATAGGTAGATGAAACAACTTTGAGAGTTTGTATCCAATGTCTATCAAGAAATATATTATATGGTAAGTCCAAGTGAAGGACATGGAATTAAATGTTAATTATAGGTCTCTCTTGAATTGGCAACATGATAACCCTCTTTGATTTTGGCTCTCGTTCATCATATGCCTTTATTATTATTCTATTATTTTCATCAAGGAGATCATCTGGGAATCCCAAGAAATAGATCATTTTCAATGTACATGGCTTTAAACTAGATCCATTATCTATGAGGAATCATTTTATTACATTTCATTGTATAAGGAATTCAAGGTGCAGTAATATGTTGTGGTTGGAATTAGGACCTAGGAAATCTTTGTGTATGAAGACAAGGTGTTGTTGTACAATGAGATTTTTACTCATGATTGTGAATTGTGAGGCATTGATGTTTTCAAGAACACAAGAATCTAAGAGAGTAGTCTCAAGGATATTTGTGTAGGAGTCTTCTTTGCTTGTGATATGACAACATAGTGTGCAATGTATCTTTGTGAACTGGATGGCGCAATAGGCACATTTGGAATTGATGGATTAGTGGAGTTGTATGCTTTCCATGTAACTCTTCCTTGTCATATGGGGACATTACAATCAACCATTTTCAGTGTGATTTATCTTACAAGGTTATCAACTTCTTCAATGTGACTAGAAAACCTTAAAAAATCCTTGTACAAAAGTCTAATTTCAAATCTTTTACCATTTTAGAACAGACAAGTTGAGCCATTAGTGGAATAAAGAAATATCAGAATATCAGGTAAGCCAAGACAAAAGGTCACTGAAATCATGATTTTGGAAGTACCCAAACTCTTGAAGTCCAAAATCTCAATTTTACTAGTGACATAGAAGAATTTTTCTAAAATTGCAATTTCGCTAATGATTGAATGAAGTGCTACCAAATTTTCAATTTTGGTGATGGAAGATTTAGAAGTTGTCGAAAGCACGATTTCAACAAAGATGAAGAATCCAATCTTTGGCCAAGTTTAAAATGACTTATGAAGATTTCAAAAATTGCAATTGTGGAAATGATTTTATAACAAGGATATGAAAGGGTGAAAAGAAAAAAATTTAAAGTAAGGGTATGAAGTATGAACTGATTACTTAATTAATGGGACACATGGAAAATTTGCAAAATGTGTATATGCACAAAAATTCATTAGCCATGAATGTGGAATGGAAAGTGAAGTAAATCATCTTTGTGAAAGGGTTCTTTTTCATAATTTCATATGATCGGAGTTTGAACAAGAGATGGCGAGGAAAAATCAAGAGCACACTAGGAGTTTTCAAAAATAGTAAGTTTGAGCTCTTCTCTTTCCCTGGTGTTATCTGAGGTTTTACAACTCTAAATTTTTCTCTCCAAGTGAACTATGTCACAATTTAAAAAAATGGTAAGCTTTTAAAGGTTATCATTTATAAATTATTTTGCATTTTATAATATTTAATTCTTTAAAAACATTAAATATTATCATTTCTAAATGCATAATAATGGGCAAGTTGATAAATATAAAATATATTAATTCTTTAAGAATTAATATTATTGTAAAGTGCCACTTATCATGGGAGTAAAGGTGACAGAACGCAATAGAAGTTTAGTAAAGAGTAAGTTAGGGTAGTTGTCCAACTTCTTGGAAAAATTTATATAATGGGAGAAAAATATTGTAAGGGGGTGTTTCTTTTCCAGTCGAGAAGTTCTACAGCTGCTACAATAGGGGAGAAGACTTTTGGCTTTAGAATAAGGGAACACTATGCTGAAATTTTGATCAAGAGATGAATTTTGGAAAGTATGTACAGTTTTTGTCTCTGAAATTGAAAATCTTAATCATGTTCTTGGTGCAAAGAAATGAAATGAGATAAGCTTTTGGTTTCTTATTCTAAAATCAACTACTGATTCTTTCATAGTAAGCATTCTCATTGTATTGTGCGAATGTTTATGAATGATAAATTTGCATGGTAATACTGGTTGCTTTCAAGTGTAGTCATTGATCACCTTTGTTATCATCCTTATTTACTCAAGAAAGTTGCAAGGTCATATGGTACATTTGTCCTAAATAGCTTTATGTCAATCTTTAAAGTATTAGATTATTTATTCAAAAAATCCTTTAAAAATCATATCATATGAGGGAGCTGCCCTTCTAAATGCAGAGGAAGGCCACATACTAAGGGCCTATCCAACTATTGGAGACATTGATTTGCCACATATTCCATTGGGCCAAATCATATATTTTATAGGTGACAAATCTGTTTACCAACAGATTTTTGGCGACTCCACTCGGGAAAGAAAGCAAGTTCCAGTGCTTTTCTTTTCTTAGAAATCTGAAGGTTACCTCCTCGAGGATGGAAGTTGGCAACTCTAATTGATTGTGGTGAAAGAATTGTGGTGTTATGGATTTGGTTGCATCCCTACCATGGGGGGTTCAGATTAGGCCATTTTCTTTATCTCAATACTCAGCCTTACCTAAGAATTCATTAGAATATCTCCCAAAGTTTTCTAGTGATGTAAATCAAAACCCTGATGATCACATTAAAGAAATTACAGTTGCCTGTGGGATTCTTGGTGTACATGAGGAGAATTTCTTTGTTAGATTATTTGTTGCAAGCCTCATTGGAAGTGCAACAGATTGGTTCCAGAATTTACCTGATAGTTGCATCACTTGCTGGAATGATCTTGAGGTAAAATTCCTACAAAGGTTTATGCATGTGGTTGATGTTGCTAAGATGTTATTTAATTTCTTCCAAATCAAGATCAAAGAAGGGGAAGCCATTAGAGATTTTGTTGATAGATTCAATAGAAGTGTTAGTAAGATACCCCTAACTAGCCAACCAACTGAAAATAATCAATTGTGTGTTTTCATTGCTACCATGCAAACAGGAATTAAATCCTTGCTTCTTCGTTTAAAAGTGCAAACATTGCAAGATGCACAAAAGGAGGCTATTATTTTAGAAGATGACATGATTTTAAGTGGAATGAAGTGTAAAGAAATTATAGAGGAAGGAATTGATCTCTATGAACAAAAGAATTATTTGAAGCAAAAGCCTAAATAGAAAAGGCTTATTCTCAAAACAATTAAATCAACACCTCCTATTTATTAGAGTCTAACAGTTTTCAATGATAAAGATCTTCAAGTCCCTTCGATGAGTGAAAGTACTTCCTGTAGTGTAGCTGGAGCCTATCATCTACATGTTGATTATGATGATGAACATGCTTCGCACTCAACTAACTCATTGATTGACCTTGATATATCTCCTATTGAACAAAGACTGGAGGTTGAAAGATCAAATGAAAATTTATTAGAAGGTTTTCAAATTTCAAAATTTGATTCTTATGTATTTGAGACTCCTGACGACTCTCCACCAAATGATGTTGTTTGGGAAGGTTTGGATAGCTTTTCCTATGAGCATTTCTTGTTTGATCTCTTGGAGACTAATAAATTATTACTACAGCCTAAAGCATCAAATGATTTCCCAGAAGCAGAAAAGGAAGACGAAATGTTTGAAGAAAAAGAAATTGATGAAGTGATGCATAGACAAGAAACTACTTTTGAAGAGGACTCAGTGAACAATCAAGAGGAAGAAAAATATTTACATATCTTTCAGCCTCCCACAAATATTTTTCACTATCTTCTTTTTCAGGAATCAATGCAACAATTTGCGAAGGAAAAGTCACATGGACAACCCAAAAATAGAAGGACTCAAGGTATGGAAAAAATAGTTGATATTCCATCTATCTTTTTAAAAGATAATATTGATTCGAGAAATGTGGAAGAAAATCTTGAATCTATTTTTATTTTCCCTCCTCTGCATTCATTTTCCATTCATGAGTTTAATATCACATTGGCCATGTTGCTCACCTATACGCAATGCATTCTTCCATTCTATCAAGAATTGGTTTGAAGAGGCTCATACTTTTCCCAACCTATAAGTGGTCGCATCTAAGTTTTCAAGGTTTTCCCCTCTTCATTGTAAATAACCATTTCCTTTTTGAAAATTTTGGCTTGTGTTTGTTTTTGTTTAGGTTAGTGTTTCCCTTCAATAAGTTGCATCATCTTGAATCTTTCCCCTCTCCTCAAGTTAATCTATATGTTGAGAAGTTTCAAGAAATAAAGGCCCTCCCATTGATTGATCATATCCCATGCTCATCTAGTTTCATTATCTATATTGTAAGGTTCTTTCCTTGTTTGAAATTTATTTTTATTTCTTGCGGGCCATATGTGGAAACACAATGATAACATAGTGAATGACACCCAAAAATGTGGAAGTGCAAAGGTTTTTAATATTTTTGCACTTTTATTTCAAGAAGTTAGGGTTTTCAAAAAAGAAAGGATTCATGGTGCAGTTACTTTCTTTTTAAAGTTGGTGAATATGTAGACTCTATTTCCAAAGGCTTGATGATGCAAGCATGGTGACTCAAAGACTAATATTCCATAGTTGCAATAGTTTCAATCAAAGACTAAATGTGCAGCAAATATTTGATGCTAGACTATGTTAAAATAAAAATCAAAATCAAATATTTTATAAAAAGGAGTATTCCTATTGGCTGTAAACTTGGAAGTATTCTCTATTAAATCATGGATCATGGATTAGATTTTGTTGCAGTTGGCTATAAGCATACCTTTTCATTTGAGGGTAAGGGGCATTAGATCAAAGATAGATGCTTGGACTTCAAACACACTACATGGACATGTGATTTTATTTTAGGGTTATGGTCACTTGTTGATGCATATACCAAAGAACACAGAATTTGATCCTTGATAAGATGTTTGTGATTAGTAGCTCTCATGTCATAGAGTATAGGCCCTCTCTTTCTGAAGGAATTCTTTAATGATGAAGGCAGTGCTTGCAGCTATGATGATTTACACAGTGGATATGGGATAGCAAAATGGACTAGCATGCAGAACCTGCTAAAATTGTATGTGATTGGAAGCAAGTTTTGCAATGGTGCATTTAAGGAGCAACCATCATGATCACAAGTGCCTGTTGCTTATCCTACACTCCCCAATGACAATGGAAGCTAGAGTGATCTGCCCCTTGATTATTTTGGCCATCACGATGCATATAAGCAGATTTTTGGGATTATTCAAAAATGATATTATTTAATACATTATGAAATTAATGACTTTGGTACTCAATTACCAAAAGCTTAAGAATGAGATTCTTTGAGCCAATTAGAATTCTCCAAATGAATATAAAAACCAATTTGATTGGTGCCTAAAGATATTCTTTTGGAGGAAGTTTCAAGATTTGGAGAATGTCTTAGCCATTCATCCTACAAGTTTGGAGGATGTTGTAAGTAGGGTGAAAGGATCTGTATGATGATATTGAGGCATGCAAAAATCAAATTTACTACTTTGATGAAGATTTTCTTGGATAGGAATCAGACATTAGATTGCACGATAGACTGGAAGAAGCCATTCTCGTATGGCATATAGCTACTACAATATGTGACAACAAGAGAGAACTAGCTAGATAGGATCATGAGAATGTACAATGGAGTGTAAAATGGTCAAGGTTGATATTGATGCACTGCTTCAAAGTTACCCGACACTGAACATTGAATAGCTGATGGATACTCCTGAAATGTATATCAATAAACAAGAATATGAGGCTGGGTCTTAGATGTTGGGGTAGATTATGAATCATGATGGTCCACTTCATCAAAGGAATGCATGTAGTAAATTCTTCTTGACGTGTCCATGAAATGAGCAAGCTCAACAATGATATTACCACTTGAAAAATTTAATAGTTTGTTATTGAAAAATGAACAAGGGGGAGACCACTCAGTAAAGACTATATGTGGTGCAGGAGCACCTAGGCTAACCTCTACTAGTTAGTCAATTTTGGCTTGTACTTGACTCTAGCCAAGTTAAGAAGTTAGTGTAATTTGGTTGAGGACCTTAGAAGGTCTTGTTTTATGTTGGCTAGGTGAATTAGTCACTAAGACTAAGGTCACACAAATAGCCTTTGTTAGTTGTCATTTAATTTCTTAATGTTAGGAGTTAGGGAGATTGAGTCATTAATATGTCTTAGGCCTAAGAATGGTTAATGGTTATTTTATAAATATGATGATCATGAATGATCTTGGATCCTCAGAATATGTGAGGATAAGAAGCCTATAATATAGGATTAAGGCATCTATCAAAGTTGCCAAGTGTTGTAAGAATGTTGTCATAACAGCATTTTGCACTTATTGCAAATATTCCATGCAACATGGATAGCCTTGGATTCCTTTGATTGTGGGAGGTTATTTTCGACCAAATGGGACCTAGAATGGTGGAGAAGACACCTAATGGAGTTATGGCTCAAATCTCCAAGCATTGGTTGTATATTTGTAAAAAAAGTTTTGAGTTAATGAAGTGCTGAAAAACTCTGTTTTTGAAGTGATATTTCGGTTTTTGAAGGAACAGTCATACTTGAAGCCAAAAACGTGTTGATACAGTGGTTGAGGCGTGTTCTATAGTCATTTTGAAGACTTTTTCATTTTATGTGTTAAGGGTTTAGAGTAGATTTATCATAGTTTTCAAGTTGTTTTAGTTCAGGCCTTTCTTTTGGTCACACTGTGACAGATTTTGTAAAAATGGCTCCCACATGAGTTTCAACCATGGAAACACTGAATAAGTGGTTGAATATTCAAGTGGGGCCTCTGTAAATATTGTATCTAAACTTAGGAATCATCATGAGCAAGGGAGATAGCTTTATGATCAAGCCCTAGGCGAGTTTGACATACCCGGTTAGAGGCTTGACAGGGGGAAATCAAATCATTTCATGTGGGGAATGGGAAGTACAGCATGTCCCCAGGAATTTTTATGGTAGGTTTTCATGTTATTCATCCATACTAAGCATTGGGAAGTCATACCAGTCCATTAGGATAGGTCTTGAGCATTTTTCATCAATCCTAGACAAACTGTCCTAGAAACTAGGCCTTTTAGCCCTGTTTCTCCTTGATATTAGGAAGGAGGCGTACGGTCACTTTGAGACCCAGAACCCTTAATGAAAGTTTTAAAAATTCCAAAAGGGTATCCAAATCAAGTTTTATTTTTCTGAGTTGTTTGGGAAAAGTTTACTAAAAAGGGGAAAAACGGACTGGTAAAGGCTACTAGAAATAGGCTTATTTTTAAGATCTCTTTTGATGAAATCTTGAATCTGATAAACCCATGAGCCAAGAACCTTCCCAAATCAGTCAAATGGGATGGAATATGAATGAATTCAATGTGAAGAAGGTTCCCACAATGAAGTTTGAAATTTGTGAGGTTCTAGTGGATTTGGCACTTAGATCCATCTAAGTGAAAGTGAGAAAGAGAACCAAAATTAAGGTGTGGATCATCCAAGGTGGAGTTTTCGAGGTGTGACTCTTGTAGTAAAGAGTGAATAGGATTTAGTTAATGATCTAATCCTATTAGGAGATCCTATAGAAGCATAGGATACTAGGAGATAAGAGAAATCTCTTGGTGGGAGTGGAAAACTAAGCCTAGGAGTTTTATCTCACACCATATTGGTATCAGAGCTTGGTTGATCAAGCTTGTGGGTAATGCATCAATCTTCTGAATCATTAGGAGAGAATACACCAGCCCAAGCCATGGTGACTAATGCTGAACTAGCAAAGAAGGTTGAGGAACAAGAAGAGGATAACAAATTGTTAAGACAAAGAATAGCTCAAATGGAGCAGCTCTTGGGTGAAGTCCAAGACAAAGCTGATAGGGTCAAAGAGAAGATTGACCTTAAAGAAGAAGTTGAAGCAAAGGAGAAGGAATTAGAGTTGGAGGAAGAAGCACCAACTCCTGATCTTGTTCTTCCTGAAGAGCCATTCTTGAAAGCATTGAAGGCACTGAGTGGCAAGGCTTTAGAAGGTGTTCCACTTTTTAGTGGACAAATGGATCCAGATTCAGTTGTGGATTGGATAGACAGCATTGAGAACCATTTTGAATGTGATGGTATCTCTGAAGCACAAAAGGTAATGGTGGCCAAGTCTAGACTAAGAGGTTCAGCTCTTACTTGGTGGAAGTTTGTACAAACCGAGAGGGAAAAGGATGGTAAAGGTGCTATTGTGACATGGAAGGGTATGGTATCCAAAGTCAAGAAAACATATCTTCCTGATGACTATGAAGTTCAAATGCATAGAAGGAGACAAAATCTTAGGAAAAAAGATTTGGATGTCCAAGCATATACTGAGGAGTTTCAAAAATTGTGTTTGAGGTCCAAGGTGGTTGAAGATGAGAGCATCAAGCTAGCAAGGTATTTGAATGGCCTCAAATGGTCTATTCAAGAAGAGATGAGCCTAGTGAACTTCAAATCCATTAGGCAATGCTATCAAATGGCCTTGAAGATAGAGGAAAAGAGCAAGAGAAAGCAAGATAGCTCCAAAGGTAAAGGCAAAGGAAAAGATACCAAAGGTCAAAGAGGTGGCTATGGTGGAAGAATTTCTGATTCTCGAGCTCAAGGTGAGGTAAAATTCAGTGAGCAGCAAGAAGGAAGCTCAAGTAGAGGTGGTAGAGGAAGGAATTCTAACTCTAACTTTAGAGGAAGAAGTGGTGGTTCTTCACAAAGAGGAAGAGGCAATTATTTTTCCAATATGAAGTGCTACCATTGCAATCAAATGGGGCACCCTGCCTATAGATGCCCTGAGAAAGGTGGCTCATCACAAGGAGGTGATAAGAGAGCTAACCTTGTTCATGAAGACACTAATGCAGCAGATAAACATTCTGAGATTCCATTAAATTCAGAGGAAGGGGAGAACCTCATGATGAGGAGAACTCTAATCAAGGAACCGGTGAAGGAGGAGCCAAGCCAAAGAAGATCTTTGTTTAGAATCAAATGCAAGATAATGGGAAAAGTATGTAAGATCATTATTGATTCAGGCTCTACTGATAATATAGTGTCAGAAGAAGCAGTCAGCAAGCTCAAATTGAAAAGGATATCCCATACCAATCCTTACAAGGTTACTTGGCTCAATAAGGGTCAACATGTGTTAGTAAATGAACAAGCATGGGTGGAGTTCTCCATTGGAAGGTACAAAGACAAAGTTTTATGTGATGTGTTGCCTATGGATGCGTGTCATTTGCTCCTAGGTAGACCTTGGCAATTTGACCATCAAGCCATACATGATGGAGTAAAGAATTCTTATTCTTTCAAGAAGGATAATACTACCTACAAAATTCAGTCATTGTTGGAGGATGCTGAAGTAAGGACAGTAGGTCCAAATGTTCTTATGGTAGGTGAAAAAGAGTTCCTACAAACCATGGAAGAAGGTGAAGGTATAGGGTATGCATTGATGTTGAAACCAAGAGAAGGAGATGAAGACAAGGTGACTAAGAAGACTGAATTACCAAAGGAGATTCAAGGTATGTTGCAGACTTACCAAGGCATTGTAAGTGATGGTCAACCTTCAGCCTTGCCTCCTCAAAGAGCCATAAGTCATAGGATAGACCTTATCCCAGGAGCTACCCTACCTAACAAAGCAGCCTATAAGATGACCCCTCAACAAAATGAGGAAATAGCAAGGCAAATACAAGAGCTCTTAGATCAAGGCCTAATTAGAAAGAGTATTAGTCCATGTGCTGTACCCACCGTACTTGCACCTAAGAAGGGAGGAAGTTGGAGGCTATGTACGATTCAAGGGCTATAAATAGGATAACCATAAGGTATAGGTTCCCTATTCCTAGGATTGAAGACTTAATGGATTGTTTAGGTGAAGCAAATTACTATAGCAAGATAGACTTGAAGAGTGGCTATCACCAAATAAGAATCCATGAAGGAGATGAGTGGAAGACAGCCTTCAAGACTAATGAAGGACTGTATGAATGGCTTGTCATGCCATTTGGATTGTCAAATGCCCCCTCTACATTCATGAGGCTCATGAATGAAATACTCAAGGACTACATAGGCAAGTTTGTAGTTGTATATCTAGATGATATACTGATTTTTAGCAAGACAAAGAGTGAGCATTTGAAACATCTTGATATTGTCTTCAAGAAGCTGCATGAAGAGAAGTTGATGATCAATTTGGAGAAGTGTGAGTTCATCAAATCAGAATTGGTATATCTTGGGTTTGTTTTATCTCATGGCAATCTGAAAATGGATAAGAGCAAGGTAGAGGCTATCATGAATTGGCCTACTCCAAGGTCAGCAACTGAGGTAAGGAGTTTTCATGGTCTTGCACAATACTATAGGAAGTTTATAAGACAATTTAGTGCAATTTGTGCTCCTATGTTGGATACTATCAAAGGAGGAATGAAAACCAAGTTTGTGTGGAATGAAGATGCTAACAAGAGCTTTGAGTTGTTGAAGGAAAGAATAGCTACCCAACCTGTTTTGGTGCTGCCAAGCTTTGAGAATCTATTCACCATCGAATGTGATGCTAGCAATGTAGCAATTGGGGCTGTTCTAAGCCAAGAGGGTAGACCGGTGGCTTTCCATTCTGAGAAGTTAAGTGAGGCTAAGAGGAAATACTCCTCATATGACTTAGAGATGTATGCATTGGTCCAAGCTCTAAGAAAATGGAGGCATTACTTGCTCCCCAAGGAGTTCATTGTGTATTCAGACAATCAAGCACTTAGCTTCCTGAATTCACAAGAGAAGTTGAGTCACAAGCACATGAAGTGGGTTGAGTACCTACAAGCCTACACCTTCCATATCAAGCACAAGAAGGGTGTACTAAACAAGGTGGCTGATGCATTGTCAAGAAGAGCCCTCACACTACAAGAAATTCAATTGAAAAGCATGGGGATAGATCATTTCAAGGATCAATATGTAGATGATGAAGACTTTGCTGACATTTATAAGGTATGTGCTGAATACAAGAATCATTTTCATAGCAAATATGCTGATTATACTTTGCAAAGTGATCTCTTGTTCAAAGGGAATCAATTGTGTGTTCCTAGAGGTTCTATTAGAGAGAATTTAATTCAAGAAAAGCATAATGGTGCTTTGAGTGGTCACTTTGGGATCACTAAGACTCAAGACCTTGTTTCAAGGTTTTACTTTTGGCCTAGAATGAATCTTGATGTTAGGAGGTATGTGGAGAGTTGTGTAGTATGTCAAAAGGCCAAGGGCACTTCAACAAATGCTGGTCTTTACCAACCATTACCTATTCCTACTAGGCCATGGGAATGCTTAAGTATGGATTTTGTAGTTGGGTTACCCAAGACAAGACAAGGAATGGATAGTGTGTATGTGGTTGTGGATAGATTCAGCAAGATGGCTCACTTTGTGCCATGCAAGACTACAAATGATGCAAGTCAAATAGCATCTCTATTCTTCAAAGAGATAGTGAGAATACATGGACTACCAATCAGCATTGTTTCAGACAGAGACACAAAATTTATGAGTCATTTTTGGAAGACTCTTTGGCAAAGATTGGGAACTAACTTATCCTTTGGGTCAGCCTACCATCCCCAAACCGATGGTCAAACTGAGGTTGTTAATAGAAGTCTTGGAAACCTTCTAAGATGCCTAACTAAGGAGTATGGACAGCAATGGGATCAGTTGATTGGGCAAGCTGAATATGCCTATAATGACACCATAAATAGATCAACCGGGAAGAGTCCATTTGAAATTGTCTATGGCCTACATCCTAGAGGTGTCTATGAGTTGAGATATTTAAAAGATGGAGTCAAGGCAAGTGCATATGCTGATGACTTTGCATTTGCTATGCAAGAAGTTCATGAAACAGTGAGAAAGACATTGACAGAGAACACCATAAAACATAAAGCCAAAGTGGATGAAAGTAGAAGGACAGTTGATTTTAATGTTGGTGACTTGGTTATGGTGCATCTCAACAAGTCAAGACTACAAAAAGGAGTCCCCCACAAGCTACAAATGAGAAGGATAGGACCCTGTCCTATATTGGCTAAGTATGGTGACAATGCATTCAAGGTTGAACTGCCGGAAGACAGTGGACTGTCACCCATTTTTAATATTGCTGACTTAGTCCATTATAGAGGACCACAGCAAGACATGGATCAGACTCTTCATGAAGTGATCAGAGATGTGGAGGATCTCCAATTACCTATTGCTACAGTCATAGGCCCAGACATCATACTAGATACAAGAGTCTATAAAAAGACAAGGACTAAAGAGTACAAGGAGCATCTCATTAAAAGGCATGGACAGAATGATGCTGATGCTTTTTGGATAAAAGAATCAGAGTTCAAAAAGATGGGAGTTGATCCTAACATCATCAATCCAAGGGTGGATTGAACTACTTATCTTGGGGAGGATGGTGCAGGAGCACCTAGGCTAACCTCTACTAGTTAGTCAATTTTGGCTTGTACTTGACTCTAGCCAAGTTAAGAAGTTAGTGTAATTTGGTTGAGGACCTTAGAAGGTCTTGTTTTATGTTGGCTAGGTGAATTAGTCACTAAGACTAAGGTCACACAAATAGCCTTTGTTAGTTGTCATTTAATTTCTTAATGTTAGGAGTTAGGGAGATTGAGTCATTAATATGTCTTAGGCCTAAGAATGGTTAATGGTTATTTTATAAATATGATGATCATGAATGATCTTGGATCCTCAGAATATGTGAGGATAAGAAGCCTATAATATAGGATTAAGGCATCTATCAAAGTTGCCAAGTGTTGTAAGAATGTTGTCATAACAGCATTTTGCACTTATTGCAAATATTCCATGCAACATGGATAGCCTTGGATTCCTTTGATTTTGGGAGGTTATTTTCGACCAAATGGGACCTAGAATGGTGGAGAAGACACCTAATGGAGTTATGGCTCAAATCTCCAAGCATTGGTTGTATATTTGTAAAAAAGTTTTGAGTTAATGAAGTGCTGAAAAACTCTGTTTTTGAAGTGATATTTCGGTTTTTGAAGGAACAGTCATACTTGAAGCCAAAAACGTGTTGATACAGTGGTTGAGGCGTGTTCTATATTCATTTTGAAGACTTTTTCATTTTATGTGTTAAGGGTTTAGAGTAGATTTATCATAGTTTTCAAGTTGTTTTAGTTCAGGCCTTTCTTTTGGTCACACTGTGACAGATTTTGTAAAAATGGCTCCCACATGAGTTTCAACCATGGAAACACTGAATAAGTGGTTGAATATTCAAGTGGGGCCTCTGTACATATTGTATCTAAACTTAGGAATCATCATGAGCAAGGGAGCTAGCTTTATGATCAGGCCCTAGGCGAGTTTGACATACCCGGTTAGAGGCTTGACAGGGGGAAATCAAATCATTTCATGTGGGGAATGGGAAGTACAGCACGTCCCCAGGAATTTTTATGGTAGGTTTTCATGTTATTCATCCATCCTAAGCATTGGGAAGTCATGCCAGTCCATTAGGATAGGTCTTGAGCATTTTTCATCAATCCTAGACAAACTGTCCTAGAAACTAGGCCTTTTAGCCCTGTTTCTCCTTGATATTAGGAAGGAGGCGTACGGTCACTTTGAGACCCAGAACCCTTAATGAAAGTTTTAAAACTTCCAAAAGGGTATCCAAATCAAGTTTTATTTTTCTGAGTTGTTTGGGAAAAGTTTACTAAAAAGGGGAAAAACGGACTGGTAAAGGCTACTAGAAATAGGCTTATTTTTAAGATCTCTTTTGATGAAATCTTGAATCTGATAAACCCATGAGCCAAGAACCTTCCCAAATCAGTCAAATGGGATGGAATATGAATGAATTCAATGTGAAGAAGGTTCCCACAATGAAGTTTGAAATTTGTGAGGTTTTAGTGGATTTGGCACTTAGATCCATCTAAGTGAAAGTGAGAAAGAGAACCAAAATTAAGGTGTGGATCATCCAAGGTGGAGTTTTCGAGGTGTGACTCTTGTAGTAAAGAGTGAATAGGATTTAGTTAATGATCTAATCCTATTAGGAGATCCTATAGAAGCATAGGATACTAGGAGATAAGAGAAATCTCTTGGTGGGAGTGGAAAACTAAGCCTAGGAGTTTTATCTCACACCAATATGGTAGGTTCCAAATTTTACATTTGTTATTCAAGGAAGGACTAGCTATTTAGCTCTCATTCATGAAGAGGAAAGAACATGAATTACTGATATACATATCATCAAGCTGGACAGAGTTGTTGAAGATATTAAGACATTGAACCAATGCTGGTTGTTTGGTTTTTGCATGAGCTCTCTCATTGTGTTAGCTCTGGAAACCTTTGTTTGGTTCGTGTCAACCTTGTACTTATTTTAGGTATTTCTGGCGAACAAGAAATATAGCATAATGTTTGAAAATTTTGAGAATTAGATTTGATACCTCATCTTCTAGTATTCTACAGTGCAAAGGAGTTCTTAGTATGTTCTTGCATGTTCTCAAAAATTCAAACTTGGAAGCCCAGATGAACACATTTTTGAAGCAAAGAAGATTATATTTTTTGACCACTTTATAGTTGATTCAATTGCAACTATTTCTATGATTCGAGTTCTGGGAAAAAGATAGAGACAATTTCTGCTAATTGCATTCCATTGGTTCTCCTCTAATCAAAGAGACTATTCTTACCGGATCAATTTGTCATCATGGAGATTGTTCACAAACTTTTTGAAATGTGGTTTCCAAACATGATATTATTCCACAAATGGTCCTCGTAGAATGTAAAGTGCCCTAGAGAAGAATATATAGCCCATATAAACCCATTGGGACTTACATGATATGCTTAATCTATGGCACAACTTTTATTGAGAACCCTTAAGCTATCTTGAAGATGCTAGTTTTTTCCCTACAAATACATAAGAAAATGATATTGTAGCAGATATTAAGTTTGTAGCTACATTCATTTCAAAACACATGAGCTATGGGGATGAGTTGAAGCATATTGGTTATAGTGTAAGGAGCAACATCCATTGAATAGAAGAAGCCAGAGATATTGGTAAGAATTTTTATTGCAATATTTAGTACAAGTTCAGATTTATAGTGATAAGTGACTCTACAACCAATGGATGGCACTGGGCAGTAGCAGACAGAGATTCTATGTAATGTCCCCTTTCTAGCATTCATAGCATGATGTTTTCGTTAGCCTATTTCCCCATAGTCCCATAGGCTAACTAGGACATTAAAGGGGCTTAGAGGCCATTTGGCCTAGATAGTTTCAGTTGCAGGTCTTTCTGAGGGGTTCTGAGGCAACTTTGGGCATACTTACTATTTATAGTAAGTCATCTTGGACATGGCCGGACATTCAGTCACAATGGTATGTCGATGGTAATTGTTTAAAATCGACAGGAAGAATTATTTATCATTGATAAGATTTGTTATGCATTGATAAAGCCATTTTATAAAGTTAAATTTAAATATTTAACTTTATTAATGCATAGACTATAGTTTGTGGGAAATATTTAAATTAAAAGAGTTCCCTTTATTTTTATAACATATTGGAGACATAAGGTACATAAAGGGAGTTATGTTTTATCCCACATTGAGAAAATCAAGGATTGAGCTCTTGTGAGAACACTATAAAAGAAATGGAAGAGCTTTTTTTTTTTGGTATGCTTGGATGAAGATTAATGTTATGTTGTTGGATATCTGATTATCGGGCTTGGAGGATGGAATCCCTCTTTGCTAGCATTCTCTTCACTGTTGGAAGACACAGTCAGGAGGATCAAGGGTGTTTTCACTTCAGGAAACACACTGGGTTTCATTTGGGGCATTTGCATAAAGAAATTTACAAGGGTTTGAGGTGCAGATCTGAAGTTAGTTATTGCTATAGTGCCGCATGAACAGTATTTTGCTACAGTCGGCATGAATAGTATTTTTCTACAGTACGACGTGAACAGTGTTGGTATCAAGTTTACTTATTTTTCCAGCTGATTAGAAGTTTGGAGGGCTGGCCGACTACATCTGCAAAATACTACGGCAACTAATTCCAGGTTTCTTATGTCAAATTTTGATATTTTGCATAATAATTGTTGAATACAAGTCTGAATAGTTGTTGTAGCCTTTAAGGCAGCTGTAAGTGCACATCTACATTTAAAAATCACCCTTTATTAGCAGATTGAAAGAGTTTCCAGATTTTTCATATACTATTGAATGTGTGCCAAGTGTTTGTGAAAATGTTATGATGTGTATTATGCATTTTAATGTCACTTCATAGTTGTTCGTAAATCTACTCATTGGAAAGCAATTTATTGAGGAAATCAGCTTTATGAGTTTGCATACAAAGTGTTTGACAATATTCCTTAAGTTAAATTTCTGCAAGTCAAAGTTCAAATCAGGGGAGGATATTACATTATGGAGTTCTCTGCACCTTGGCACAAAGTGCAGTCCCTAGAAAGAGCCAATGTTATCTAAGGTTTTGCAACTCTAAATTTTTCTCTCCAAGTGAACTATGTCACAATTTAAAAAAATGGTAAGCTTTTAAAGGTTATCATTTATAAATTATTTTGCATTTTATAATATTTAATTCTTTAAAAACATTAAATATTATCATTTCTAAATGCATAATAATGGGCAAGTTGATAAATATAAAATATATTAATTCTTTAAGAATTAATATTATTGTAAAGTGCAAAATGAATATTGCACTTATCATGGGAGTAAAGGTGACGAAAGGCAATAGAAGTTTGGTAAAGAGTAAGTTAGGGTAGTTGTCCAACTTCTTGGCAAAATTTATATAATGGGAGAAAACTATTGCAAGGGGGTGGTTCTTTTTTAGTCAAGAAGTTCTATAGTTGCTACAACATGGGAGAAGACTTTTGGCTTTAGAATAAGGGAACACTATGCTGAAATTTTGATCAAGAGATTCATTTTGGAAAGTATGTAAAGTTTTTGTCTCTGAAAATGAAAATCTTAATCATGTTCTTGGTGCAAAGAAATGAAATGAGATAAGCTTTTGGTTTCTTATTCTAAAATCAACTATTGATTCTTTCATAGTAAGCATTCTCATGGTATTGTGAAAATGTTTATGAATGATAAATTTGCATGGTAATACTGGTTGCTTTCAAGTGTAGTCCTTGATCACCTTTGTTATCATCCTTATTTACTCAAGAAAGTTGCAAGGTCATATGGTACATTTGTCCTAAATAGCTTTATGTCAATGTTTAAAGTTTTAGATTATTTATTCAAAAAATCCTTTAAAAATCATATCATATGAGGGAGCTGTCCCTCTAAACACAGAGGAAGGCCACATACTAAGTGCCTATCCAACTGTTGGAGACATCGATTTGCCACATATTCCATTGGGCCAAATAGTATATTTTCTAGGTCATAAATCTGTTTACCAACACCTGGTTACAACTCATTTGATGAAAATGCTAGTTAAGAAGGATATTGAAGAGTCTAAAGAGGTTCCTATTGAGAAACATATTCAGAAAATGTTGTTAGATATCTCTCCTAATTTGGCCAAAAGCTAGTCTTCCTAAATGAGTTTTGGGATTGTAGAGATTCTGACATTTCATTGCATGGTCGAGACTATTGGAAACTACAATTGGAACAATTTTGGTATTTTCATTGATGTCAAATCTACTGATGAGACATGTTGCTATCTGATATAAATGTCATATCTATTTGATTGATGAAGAGGATCTGAGAGATTGCTCATAACAAAAGCACCTAGAGGAAAGGTTGAGTTATAAAAAGTGTTGGTATAAATAGGTATTTACTATTTACACTTTACTTAAGTTTGCTTAGGTTAATGCATTATTTTATTATATTGAATTATTTTATTATTTATTTTTTGAGACACTTAGGAGTTTGCGTACCTTTATGAGTTGTTATGTTGACAACATAGAAGTGTGCAACTCCAATTCAGTACATGGTGTCTACAAGATTGGAGTTTGCATCATTCACTGACTTGTCATGTAGACAACATAGTTATTCGCACTCCTAATTTGGCACATGGTGTCTACAACATAAATTTGCATGCTACACCATTGTGGGATTATCCTCTCATCATCACACTTACTTCCATGCTTAATGGAGGATAACCCATATCTAGTAGATATGTGACTAGTTGTATGACTTATCATGATGTTGATTCCTAGGCATTCTAGATGCATCTCAGAGGTTTTTATATACAAGAACTCTTAGTGTACTTATACATGGAATTGAATACTATACAGTTAATTTGATCATACTCTGGTCTATTTTGTGCTTGTGTTTGAGCTCCTTGGTCTTGGTTGAATTTTTCCCTAAGGAAAATTCTTACATGGTATCAGAGCTAAGGGAGATAATCATCACATAGCCATTGAAGACCTCATTGCTTCATCTCTTGAAGGGACCTGCTTTAGATCTAGAGCATTTGCAGTAATTGGAAGCATCTAGAGCCAAAGTGAACCTCACCATTGCGTCTTGAGCAATGATTCGGTAAAATCGGCTAAAATTTGCCTACTTTTGGCCATAGTCAATTTTGAGGCAAATTTTTTTTGCAAATTGGAACCCAAAGGCCCGATTTACAAACTTGGTATGGTCATCATTCGTTCTATTTAATTAATTTTTAAATCTAATTTTTTCTACATTTTTGGAATTTTTTTTGAAATAATTAGGGCAATTGGGCATGTGGAGAAATTTTTTTTCGTACAGGGACTGGGTAGTCACACCTCCACCCTATACAAAATTAATTTTTTTATTGGTAGTTCAAAAGTCTTCTCATATTTTTCGGGTAGTCCATCAATAATCTGACTATCAGGATTAAATTGATGGGCATCTCTCACAATTCTGACAAGCTCATCGCTTTGATTTAAGTAACACTGGCCTTTGGTTTGAAATGGAAAAGAGTTCTTGCACCAACGCAATGTGGTGGGACTAAACTCTTTTACTCCCAACTCATAAGAAGGTTTTCCAATGCCTAAAATAGGTAATTTGGCACCTGCTCTAGTGTGTCCCATCACTATCAATTTCATTAACAAAGCTATGCCAATTTTTTTTTTACAGCTCTCATCTGTTTCTTGTTCTGACAAAGTCCTCCAGCAACAGACTGACACACATCCACTCTACGACAATGATCCACTCAACACTGACACCCCTGTAAATAGTGACACACATAAATAGCCACTTCATCCACATGACCGCCCAACTCTACTGTGGACTTGACAGCTGATACTACCCCATCACCCCTGCGCTAGCTTAGACTCATGACTTGCCAAAATGATCCTCCATGTCAGTGGGCTAACTTGACACAAACATATACAGTTAGCCCTGAATTAGTAGTATACATCATTTTTTCTATGCATTTCCATAAAATCATATGTGCTAATGTCATTAGCCATACAAGTGATGTCATCACCACGTCAGCAAGTGCCTACATTTTCACTGACATTAGCAAACTACTAGGCTAATATTGATGGTCATTTGACCATCATTCCAAGGTAATTTTAAACTACTAAGATGATCATTTGGCGGTCAAATTTAACATAGTGTTTTCCTCTCCAGACCCATCTTCATATGTAGTTTTGATTTGGCAGTGTGACTTTGAGAAGCCATAACTCAGTCATCTATACTCCAAATCAGGTGCAATTTTTTTTTATTTTGGTATAATTTTATGAAATTTTCAATGGTGTAGCTTTTTTCTAGTTTTGGTGAATGGATTTGTTAGAAATATGGCAACTATATCTATCCAATCCTACATTTTGCAACTTCAAACATATTGTATGAGCTCATCTAGACTCCTTTTTAGGTTCCATTTTTTTAAAGTACATATTCTTTCATCTACTTTTAAGATTTATAATTAGATTGTAGGCTTGTGTGGATAAAAATACCACTTTCATAAATAGGTCTTGTTTTGCATTGTATTGCTTCACAATTGTTGTATTTTTTGAGCTACATTGTAAAGTTCTAGATTTGTATTCTAAATAGAGGTTGTAATCAACAAAATCAAAAGCCCACTTTGTCCATTTTATCAAGTACTCTATTGTAAATGCACTATATATAAAGTACCAAAATCATTGATTTGTGGGGGGGGGGGGGATTTTTTGATTGCGTGAAAAGGGGGGGGGGGGGGGGGGGTGTACTGTGTATTGTGTTTCCTTAATTTTGTGCTCTTGCATTATGGGTTCTTTTTCAAAGTTAACTCCACATAATTATGCTACTTGGAAAGAAAACATTAAGGAACCATTGGTAGAAAAATGTTTATTTCATTATGTAATTAATTTTGTGCTCTTGCATTATGGGTTCTTTTTCAAAGTTAACTCCACATAATTATGCTACTTGGAAAGAAAACATTAAGGAACCATTGGTAGAAAAATGTTTATTTCATTATGTAATTGGTGCAAAAAAGAAACCTCCAGCTAATGCTGATGAAGCTCAGAAAGAAGACTGAGAATCCAAACAATAGATGGCCCTAGGAACCTTGTTGAAAAATATCTCTAATCCTGTCAAATTTCACAGTAGGAAACTTACTGATCCAATAGAGGTTTGGGCTAAATTTGAAGCATTGTATGGGACAGTAGATGAAGACATGGCTTACACCATAGAGGACAAATTTCTCAAGTTGGATCCTAGGAATTTCGGCACCATCAAAGACTATCTTACCCAAGTAGACATGTATAGGACACTACTTAAGGATTGTGGTGAACCCATCAAGGATGGAAAGATGATCAAACACATCATGACTCATCTTCCACCTAAATACACTCCTTTTGTTTCTAGTTATAATACTCATAAATTAATGATGGGTAGTGCCTACATTAAGCCTTAGTGTGAGAAATTTTTAGAAATGTTAATCTTAGAATATGAAAATCTAGTGGGTATGGGAATTCTCAAGTCTTCCAAGACCAAAGCCTTAGTAGAAAATGAAGGCAATCCAAGTGGTAAAAACTTCAATAAGCAGCAGAAGCAGTGGAAGGCTAAGCCACAAAATGACACACAACAATCCTCCTCAAATCATCAATCTTCTTCACAACAAGGAAAGTCTTCTTCCAAAAATAATCAAAAGGGGAACAATTCCAACAAAAAGGAGAAGAAAACTTGTTCCTATTGAAAGAGGAATGTTCATGATGAACATGAGTGCAAAGATAAGCAGATTGATGAATTGGTCAACATAATGAGGAAACACAAAGGTGATGTACCAAATGCATATAAGGACAAGTGATCTTCATCCACTTCAAAGGGTAAGGGACAAGCTTTGGTAGCAAGTACAAACAATGTTGATGAATGAGTTCTTGATTTAGGAGCAACACATCATATGGGTGCTTCAAGGAAGCATTTTTCCTCTTTAAAACCATCAAATGTACCTTACATCTATGTGGGCACTGATACTCAAGTGGAAGTTGAAGGGAAAGGCAATATTGAGTTGGAAAATGGCATCTTCAAGGATGTTCTACATGTTCCTAACCTTAGCACCAACCTTCTCTCCATCTATTAGATAACTCACTATGGATGTGGCAAAAAAGTAGAGTTCCTCCCCGATATAGTTGTGAAAAATCTCCAAGATGATTCTTGTTGGAATTAAAGATTGAGTAACTGAGAAGGGGGTGAATCAGCTACTCACATAAATTAATCCACAAATCCCTTAGATGTCTTAATGATCTAGTTACTTCTTTTACTTGGTAAACAACTGTTGTAACTCAGTAAATTAAACTATTAATTTCTTTTCAAGCATTCATGCATGCAACTGAAAATAAAGTGAACACAAGAGACACCAGATTTAACATGGAAACCCAATATGGGAAAAACCACCAAGTAACTAGTCACCAATTTTCACTCTTCTGAAGTGAGCCCTATTAGGAGCCAACCCTATTAAAGGTTACAATACACACTGTTAGGTGTGACCTTGTTAGAGGATTTAATCACCCTATTAGGAGTTGCCTTGCTAGAGGTCTTTAGAATAATTCAACTGAATTGCCACCTTGTTAGAGGATTTAGAAAAATGGCTATTAAACCAACTCTGTTCAGAGATTTGAAATCACTGCTACAATGGTTAAAAAGCAACAATGAATTGACTTGAACAAGATGGAACTAAATTTGCTAGATATAGGTCTCTATTCAACATCATTAGATCTTCCTTGATCAAATATGGCTTTGTTGCTCCTCAATGATCTCTGATCATTCTTCAAATTCGCTTCCACAATGATCAGTCTTCATATCACATTAACTTCTCATATCTCCACATACTACTTCTTTGAATTCACAACTTGACTTCTTACTTATACCATTCAGATTGTCAAGTCGGCTCATTTACATGTTATATTTACCAATAAACCATTCATCAATCAGCTACAGATATTATTCTTAAACAAATAAATGTCCTTTACTGGCTGACCTTGCTCAGTAAATACTGCTTCCAAGAATTTCTAGAGCTAACCTTCTTGACTCGATTATCATTACAATATCTTAAAATCCTTTGGCTGTTGAGTTAACTCAGTAATAACTGTTTTTATCAATTACCTTTGATGACTGAGTGAACTTGGTAAGAACTATTTCTATCATATTTTCTTCGATTACCAAGTGATCTTGGTAAGAACTAATTTTGTCATGTTTTCTTCGATTATCAAGTGAGCTTAGTAAGAACTAAATTTTTTTGATTACCTTGAAGGCTCGGTAACTAGTTGTCTACTTGGTAGATACTGCAAGCTATCTTTACTAACCTTTTGGGCTTAGTAGACACTGTCTATTGCCTTGCTGACCTTCTAAGCTCGGTAGACACTATCTATTGCCTTGTTGACCTTCTAAGCTTGGTAGACACTGTCTATTGCCTTGCTAACCTTTTGAGCTTGGTAGACACTATCTAATGATTGATATAACATTTGTGTGACATCAAAGACAACACGCAATTGAACAATTGTATCCAACAATCTCCGTCTTTGGCATTGATGGCAACACAATATGTCATAGCAGAATGAAATTTGAAAATGAGTCTTTTAATGACAAAACCCCCTCTTACATATAATCTCTCCCTCTTATACAAACTCTTATTATTTGCAAATTTCAGAAAGATATGACAATATATATTCTCCCTCTTTGACAACATATGCCAAAGATAACTCAAAGCAACTAAATAGCATTGTACCTGATGTACTGATTCATATGCAATGTCTCTATTGGTTTGTTGCATCAACTGATAGATCTTCAATTTTGTTCTTGTTGATGCATCACTAAAACTATATTTTATTGAGCTTCAAATAGGGGAATGACCCCTAACTTATGTCTTAGATACAAGAATGCATCCTTTGGTAAAGGCTTTGTGAATATGTTAGCAATTTGTTCCTTTATATGCACATATTCCAATCTTATTTCCTTTTCTTGCACCAATTCTCTAACAAAGTGATACTTTATGGAAATATGTTTGGTTTTTGAATGCATCACTAGATTCTTGGAGATGTTAATTGCACTACTGTTATCACAAAATATAATAATTGGTTCTATGATTTATTGCTTCATACCTTTCAATAATTGTTTAAACCACATAATTTTTAAACAATTTACTGCTGCTGCAACATATTCAGCTTCTACTATGGATTGAGATGTACAATTCTGCTTTTTGCTTGTCCAAGAAACCAACCTTTTTTCGAGAAAGAAAGCTCCTCCACTTGTGCTCTTTCTATCATCAATATTTCCTACCCAATCTGCATCAATAAACACCTTTAAATCATATTTTTCTCCAAGTTTATACCATAATCCATATTCTTCAATTCCTTTCAAGTATCTCATGATCCTTTTGATTGCCATCATGTGATTTTCTTTTGGTTTTGCTAAGAATCTTGCTACAATTCCTATTGCAAGGGCAATGTCTGGTCTTGTGTGCACATAGGAGTCCCAACTGGTTTGCAATCTTCCATACCAAACTTTTTTAGTATCTCCTTGATGTATTTAGATTGAGTGATGTAGATGTCATTCTTATTCTATTGAATTTGAAGACCAACAAAGAATTTGATCTCAACAAACATTGACATTTCAAATTCCTTGTTCATTTGTTCTAAAAATTCTTTGCAAAGATCATCATTTCCTATGAACAAAGTATCATCTACAAATATTTCTGCCAAAAAAATCTTATTATCTGGTCCTTCCTTTATGTACAAACTGCTTTTGTCATTATTTCTTTGAAAACCAATATGAATAAGATAGTTATGTAATCTTTCATACCATGCTTTAGGGGCTTTTTTCAGACCATATAATGGTTTATGCAATTTGCAAACCATGTCCTTCTTGTCTGGATCAAAAAAACCTTCAGGCTGCTCAATGTAAACCTCTTCCTCCAATATGCCATTGAGAAATGTTGACTTGACATCCATCTGATAAACTTTGTATTCTTTGTATGCAACATCTACAAGTAAGGTTCTGACACCTTCCAATCTTGCAATAGTAGCAAAAGTTTCTCCATAGTCTACACTTTCTTCTTGAGAGTATCCTTTGCATACTAGTCTAGCTTTGTTCCTTGATACCTTACCATCTTCATTTAGTTTATTTCTAAATACCCACTTTGTTGCAATCACATTCTTGTCTTTGGGTCTAGGTACAAGAGTCCATGTTTTGTTTTTCTCTATCTGATCTATCTCTTCATTCATAGCTTCAATCCAACTTTCATTGTCTAGTGCATCTTTGACATTTCTAGATTCAAAATCAGCAAGTAAACAAGTTCCTTTCAACTTACTTCTTGTCATTGTTCCTTTTGATTTATCACCAATGATCTAATCTGGTGCATGATGCTTTCTAACATACTTGGCTAACACGAGCTCCTTTCATTTTGAATGACTTGCATTGTTATCCTTCTGTATCTCAACTTTTAGTTCTGATTTTGATTGCTTAGGCTCAGTAGATGCTAACTTGGTAACTTCTGTTTGCAACTCAAGTTCTTGGAGCTCGGTAGATGCTGACTCAGTTTGAACTTCCTTTGGCTTAGTTAATGAAGACTTGGGAGTTGAGGATTTGTGATTGATAGGTATACTTGTATTGTATTAGGTTCAATGTAAAAAAATCTTCTATAGTCTTCAAGTTCCTTCTTGCTTTCTTCTTCTATTCTTTCTGCAAACTCATCAACTTTCACATGTGCACTTTCTATGACTTTGTGAGTAGATAAGTTCAAACATCTATATGCTTTGCTTTTGCAAGAGTATCCCAAAAATATTCCTTCATCACTTTTTACATCAAATTTACCTTTTCTAGATTCTTTCAAAATGTAACATTTGCTTCCAAATACTTTTAGATAACTTACATTGGGTTTGTAGCCATACCATAATTCATAGGGTGTTTTGAATGAGTCCTTTTTTAGCTGTACTCAGCTCAAGGTATGAACTGCAGTGCTGATAGCTTCCTTCCAGTATTTGATAGCAATGCCTTTCTCAATCAATAAGGTTCTTGCACAATCCATTATAGATCTGTTCCTTCTTTCTGCTATTCTATTTTGTTTTGGAGTTCTAGGTGCTGAAACCTATCTTTTGTTTCCTCTTTCAATGCAAAAGTTATTGAACTCATGTGAAATGAATTCAACACCTTTGTTAGACCTTAAGCATTTTAGTCTTTTGCTTGTTTCCTTTTCTACTCTAGCCAAATACGATTTGAACTTTTCAAATGCTTCTGATTTCTCTCTAAGGTACATGGCAATCATCATTTTTGAATAATCATCAACAAACAGAATGAAGATTTTTTCACCAATATAACTTTCAATTCCAATTGGTCTACACAAATCAGTATGCACAATTTCTAGAACTTCTTTAGTTTGATAGTTCTTTCTTTTAAAACTAGTCTTTTCCATTTTACCAATTTGACAATTCTTGCATAGACCAACCTCAGGTTTCTTTATGTCAGGAATACTTCTTACTTTTTTGAATTTACTGATCTTTATTAAGTTGTCAAAGTTTACATGACACAACCTCCTATGCCATAACCAACTTTCTTCAATTTGAGCAATGAAACATGAACATTCACCAAGTTCAAGATAAAATAAGTTACCTTTTTTTTGAGTGCCAGATCCAATTAGCTTTCCTTTTCCATCTAGCAATCTTTCTTTTCCATGCATGAATTCTACCTTGAATCCATTATTGAGTAGTTGTGTCACACTCAAAAAAATTTATTTTAGTCCTTCTACCCTATATGCATTATCACACACAAGTTCCTTGGTTAGAGAGATTCTTTCTTTTCCTCTTATACAACAAGGTTCATTGTTACCAAATATTACATTGCCACCATCATAGTCTTCAAAGTATTCAAACTTAGTCTTATCACTGGTCATGTGATGAGAACAACCACTATCTATGATCCATGTATCATTTTTTCTCATATGAGAAATTAGTGCCATTTCCTCATTATTATCAGATTCATCTTTTACAACAATGTAGACAATTTCATCTTCTTCTTCATTATCAGAATCATTAGAATCTTTGGCCATAAAACATATTTTCTTACCTTTATCCTTGAATGATTTGAAGTCTTTCTTGCCATTGTACTTGTGACCTTTCTTCTCATATTTGTTCTGCTTATTTCGGCACCTAGTAGCAATATGTCCAATTTCTTCACAAGAGAAATAGATTAGAGGAACTTTACCTTTGTATTTTCCTTTGCCTCTTGAATATTTTCTTCCTAGTAGAGCTTCAACCACTTCAAGATTACTGTCTGAACTTTGTTTTGATTCTTCATCACTTTTTGATTGTGGTTCCTTCATCTTTTTCCCTTTTTCTTTGAGTGAAAGCTTGGCTTCAAATGTTGATTCAACATTCTTGGTAGCTGGAACATAGTTGTCATAGTTGTCTAGCTCAAATGTTGTCAATCTTCCAACTATGGCCTCTAAATTTATTTTATGATTTGCCTCACATCTCCTTTCTTGATTTGCAAAAACTTTGATTGCATAAATAGGAAGTAGATTTCTAAGAACTTTACTTATAAATATCTCCTCACTGATATCTCCTCCAGATGCTTTGATTGCACTAACACATGCTTTAACTCTTTCAACATACTTTGCAATGTTTTCATCCTCTCTCATCCTCATTTGATCAAATTGTCCTCTCAAACTTTCTGCTTTGGCAATTCTTACATTATCATCTCTTCCATAGATTTCTTTTAGCTTGTTCCACATTTCAAAGGTAGTTTTGCAATCCTTAATGTCACCAAATTCTTCATAACTTAGAGCAGATGCTATATCTATCATCATGTTATTGTGAGTCTTCTTTTCAGCAATATCATTGACAAATAATGTACCAGAAAGTTCTTCATATTTTTCATCAAGGTATTGTAGTCTTGTATCACCAATGGAAGCCAGATGAAGCCTCATCAATCCTTGCCATACCAAGAAGTTGTCTCTGTTAAGTCTTGGAATTTTCCTTTTGTAAGACATCCTGATCTTTAGCTTAGATCCTTGAAATCTTTTCCTGTAAGCACCAAAAGCTCTGATACCAATTGTTGGAATTAAAGATAGAGTAACTAAGAGGGGGGTGAATCAGTTACTCACAAAAATTAATCCACAAATCCCTTAGATGTCTTATTGATCTAGTTACTTCTTTTACTCGATAAACAACTGTTGTAACTCGATAAATTAAACTATTACTTTCTTTTCAAGCATTCATACATGCAACTGAAAATAAAGTGAACACGAGACACTAGATTTAACATGGAAACCCAATATGGGAAAAACCACCAAGTAACTAGTCACTAATTTTCACTCTTCTGAAGTGAGCCCTGTTAGGAGCCAACCTTGTTAAAGGTTACAATACACACTGTTAGGTGTGAGCTTGTTAGAGGATTTAATCACCCTGTTAGGAGTGGCCTTGCTAGAGGTCTTTAGAAAAATTCAACTGAACTGTCACCTTGTTAGAGGATATGGTTGTTAAACCAACTCTATTAAGAGATTTGAAATCACTGCTACAATGGTTAAAAAACAACAATGAATTGACCTGAACAAGATGCAACTGAATTTGCTGGATACAGGTCTCTATTAAACATCATTAGATCTTCCTTGATCAAATATGGCTCTACTGCTCCTCAATGATCTCTGATCATTCTTCAAATTTTATTTCCACAGTGATCAGTCTTTATATCACATTAACTTCTCATATCTCCACATACTAATTCTTTGAATTTGCAACTTAACTTCTTACTTATACCATTCAGATTGTCAAGTTGGCTCATTTACATGTTACATTTACCAATAAACCATTCATCAGTCAGCTATGGATATTATTCTTAAACAAATAAACATCCTTTACTGGCTGACCCTGCTTGGTAAATACTACTTCCAGGAATTTCCAGAGTTAACCTTCTTGACTCAGTTATCATTACAATATCTTAAAATCCTTTGGCTACCGAGTTAACTCGGTAAGAACTATTTTTACCAAATTACCTTTGATGACCGAGTGAACTTGGTAAGAACAATTTCTGTCATATTTTTTTCGATTATCGAGTGATCTCTGTAAGAACTGCTTTTGTCATGTTTTCTTCGATTACCAAGTGAGCTCAGTAAGAACTAAATTTCTTTGATTACTTTGAAGGCTTGGTAACCAGATGTCTACTCAGTAGATACTGCAAGCTATCTTTACTAACCTTTTGGGCTTGGTAGACACTGTCTATTGTCTTACTAACCTTCTACGCTCGATAGACACTATATATTTCCTTGCTGACCTTCTAAGCTCGATAGACACTATATATTGCCTTGCTGACCTTTTGAGCTCGGTAGACACTATCTAAAGACTTTATTCTTTCTCACATTTTTTGCCTAAGTCCACTTCCCTTGCCTTGTTAACTCATTCAAATACACAAAGTAAACTATGACATGAGAGATTTGGACATCTTAATTATCACTACCTTCAACAACTTAGTAGCAAGGATATGGTCATTAGTCTACCTCAAGTCAAGTATTTAGAGGGTGTATGCCCAGGTTGTGAAGTAGGCAAGCATCTTGAAGAGAAATATGACAAGGGGAAGTCTTGGAAGGAAATTGTTGTTCTTGAATTCATTCATAGTGATGTAGCTAGCCCATTTCTAGTACCATATTTTGGTAAGGCCTGCTATGTTCTAACCTTTATTGGTGACTTTTTGCAGTACACTTGGGTCTTTTTTCTTACTCATAAGAGTGAAGTATTTGATAACTTCATCACCTTCAAAGCTCAAGTTGAAAAATAATCAGGGAAAGCCATCAAGATTATACAAATAGATAATGGCAAGGAATATGTCAACTCTAAGCTTATAGACTTTTGCACACATGAGGGTATAGATCTTCAACATTTAGTTGCATACACGGCACAAAAAAATGATGTCACTAAAAGAAAGAATAGAATCCTTAAGGAAATGACCACTTGTATGCTTCAACATAAGACTCTAATCAAGTGTTTTGGGTAGAAGCCATGTTTTGTACCAACTACATCCAAAATAGAAGTCCACATAAGGCCTTAGATGGAATAACACCATTTGAGGCATAGTGTGGAAGAAAACCAAGTGTGAAGCACTTCAAAGTTTTTGGTTGTCTAGCATGGGCAAGGATACCTTCACAAAAGAAAAAGGCATTAGAACCACAAAGAAAACCATGTATATTTATTGGATATCCTAACCATCTCAAGGCATACAAACTAATGGAGCCATAGACTTGTGAAATCTTTTATAAGAGGAGTATTCACTTTGAAGAAACTTGTCCAAGTTTGGCTTCATCAACTCTTCCTTCTTCCTCCTTTGTGGATAGTGATGATAGTGATGATAGTGACTTAGAAGATGAGATTCCTTCAACCTTGACTCGTAGAACACCACATTCGAAGAGTCAACAAACAATTGAGAACATTTCTTCTTCTTCCACTAAACCCTGTTAGGCACAATAAACCCTTGATGTAGCAAGTTCATTGGTGGGAAATCCTTCAGACCCTCAAAGGACAAGGTCACAACATAAGTCATTTCCACATGCATATATAGCCATTGCTTCAGATCTATAGTCATTTAAGGAAGCATCAGGGATTCTAGAATGGGACAAGGCTATGGAGGAAGAATATAACTCTTTGATGAAAAACAACAGATGGGACTTAGTTCCCCTTCCTAAGGGAAGAAAGGTGGTTTCAATGTAAGTGGATCTATCAAACTAAATTTGTAGCAGATGGAAGTGTGGATAAGCATAAGGACAGACTAGTAGCCAAAGGTTTCTCACAGGTTCTAGGTATTGACTATATAGAGACTTTTGCAGCAGTCACCAAGATGAACTCCATTCGCCTAACAATAGCTATTATTGTAGCTCATGGTTGGGTTATATACTAGATGGATGTAAAGAGTACTTTTTTGAATGGTGATCTTCACAAGGAAATTTATATGGAGCAGCCATAGGGGTTCGTATAGGATTATACTATGGTTTTTAGATTGAAGAAGTCTATTTATGGTCTTAAGTGGGCTCCTCAAGCTTGGTATGACAAGATGGATTCCTTCTTAGTCTCAATAGGATACACTAGGTATCATTCTAATTTGAATGTCTACATTCTTTAGAAGGATGACTCACACTATACTAGTGCTTTATGCAAACAACTTGATCATTATAGGAAACACTTCATCAGTAATTGCCAGTGTTAAGACCTCTCTATAGGATAGATTTGCTATGACAAACTTGTGTTTGCTACATTACTTCCTTAACATTGAGATCACATATTCTTTAGTAGGGATCACACTTTCTCAACCCAAGTATGCTCTTGAATTTATTTTTCAATTTCACATGAGTGATTGCAAGTCTGCTCCTACTCCCATTCTATCAAGTGTCAAGCTAGAGTCTAAGTGTACCACTTTACTTGTTGATGCTACATTATACAAATAGTTAGTTGGGAGCCTCATTTACTTAACACATGCACACCTTGATATAGCTTTTGTAGTTGGCATGGTTTCATACTTTATGCAAGAATCACATGAGCTTCATTGAAAGGCCACCAAGTGCATTTTGCACTACATAAAGGGTACACATACACATAGGATACATTATGCAGCAAGTATAGGACTTTAGCTAGTTGGATACATAGACTCAGACTATGCAGGGGACTTAGATTCTCACAAGTCCACTTCTAGTTACATATTTCACCTTGGTTTTAGCCCTATTCATTGGCAGAGTAAGAAGAAAAATAATGTTGCTCTTTCTTCCATAGAGGCTAAGTATCAAGGTGCTGTCAATGCAACTATAGACTCTTGGTTACAACACATCCTGAAGGAGTTTAGATTTGATCTACCTAAACCTACAGTTATTCACTATGACAATTAGAGTGCTATTGAGATCTCTAAACATCCAGTTTAGCATTAGTGGAAAAATCACATCGAGGTTCATATGCACTACATCAGAGAGCTTATACATGAGCAGATCACTGCACTGCAATATTTTTCTATAGCAAAGAAGGTCACTAATATCTTCACCAAACCTTTCATTGAGGTCAAGTATACTCATTTGTGAGATCTCTTGGGGGTGCGGGATGTTGTAGGAAGGGGAGTCCCTTGACTTCTCTCTTCTTCTTTTTGGAGGAATTTTTTCCTCATTTGAGGTCTTCTTCTCTCTCATCTTCTTTATTGTACTTATCTCTCTTTTTGGAGGATGATTTTCCCCGTGAGGTTTTCCCTCTTTCTCTACTTTATGAGATATTTTATTGCATCATCATATGTAGAGCATTTCTTTTGTAAATGCATACCTAACATGGCCTTGTCATTGGGACCCATTATGCATATGTGAGCTTAAGTGAATTCCCCTAAGTTACATTTAATGTGGGGTGTTGGTGTAAATAGGTATTTACTATTTAAACTTTACTTAAGTTTACTTAGGTTAATGCATTATTTTATTATATTGCATTATTTTATTATTTATTTCATGAGACACTTAGGAGTTTGCGTACCTTTATGAGCTATCATGTTGACAACATAGAAGTGTGCAACTCTAATTTAGCACATGGTGTCTACAACATTGGAGTTTGCATCATTCATTGAGTTATCATGTAGACAACATAGTTATTTTCACTCTTAATTCAGCACATGGTGTCCATAACATAAATTTGCATGCTACACCATTGTAGGCTTATCCTCTCATCATTGCACTTACTTCCATGCTTAATGGAGGATAACCCAAATTTTGTGGACATGTGCCTAGTTGTATGAATTATCATGATGTTGATTCCTAGAAATTCTAGATGCATCTCAGATTCCTTTATATGCAGGCACTCCTAGTGTACTAAAAAATTTAGTGATGACCTATAGCATTTCCAAGATAGAAGTTCTATAGCAACTAAAAAATTTAGTGATGACCTAGTGTCAAAACTTAGCGATGGCCGAGTAATAATATTTTGTATGTGTATGAGAAATCATGATTTCTAGCCAGTTCAATTGAATTCTTGGGATATGGAAATTGCATGTTCAAGATAAGATTGATGAGTTGGATCATTTAATTCAAGGAGAGGATTGGGTATCATACCTGTTGGTGTTTGAAAACATTACCCATTTCCAATTACCCTGATGAGAATATGACACATCTAGGGGTAGCTAACTCCCATTATCAACACATCCATTCAGACACTAGGCCAACTATAAGGCATGACCCTTCTTCTTCTTCAGGCTCTGCAAAACCTAGGTGGGTGGACCTACAGATTCTTTATATGGTACCATTTGTCAAAGCATACACTGAATCTATTAAGAAGCTGATAAAACCCTTATTTCTCCTGATAACTCATGAAGTAACATCAATCTACAGTAGCTAAATGTAGATCTAGGAACCTCATAAGCTGAGTGAGGGCATTCTATTATAGTTCTTCAACATGAAAGGGAATTTCATTTGATTAAAGATGTTGATTCAACAAAACCTCAAAAATGCAACAGTATAACTAGTGATCCTATAACTAATCAGTGCCTAATCCATTGGGCAATTCCATGAATTCAAAACATACATCTGTGACATTAGGACGTATCTCATATACCCAGACATCAGATCTATCCAGCCACCTTGTGATTCAGACATCAGTGCTCATTCAGGTCTCATTCTCACAAAATATCCTTCTCAAACAACCAGTAACCTTGTTTAAACATATCGAGCATTTACTTGGCCCTTTGGTCCAACAGCAAAATACATCAAACATACAACCTGAAAGGGATGCAAATGGGTCTCAAATCTTTGTTTCAAAACCACATAAGACTTACAGATTGCTGAGACAGGAGACAAGAACCAGAACAAAACTAGTGAAATTGTTGTTCATATGTATTCATTTCCTTGAAACTATATATTTAGATGCATAAAATTAAAACATGAAACAACCTAATATCTCAAAACTATCTATATTATCTCTACAATTGCTATTCACATGAGAGATCTGCTGAAGAAAATGTGTGGTATCATAGTATGGGAACATATCAAAACTGGATCCAAAATTTGGTATCTCAGTAGTGACTGGTTTTTCTCCAAAGACTGGAACCTACTGGTTTCTCAGTAACAAAAACTAGAACTGGAACCCTTCACATGGAAGAAAGAAAGAATAATATAGAAGAGAAAAATTTCTAGATCTGATCTTTACTTGACAAGTGTCCACTTGAAATTCAATCTTCTGGCAACTGAAAACTTCATCCTTCCTTCTCCATCTTGATCTGATTTGATTTCATCATTTCCTTGTAACTGATTTGCAAAATATCTCTACCTAATGATGAAATTCTTTGAATCACCAAAATATCTTATTTGCCTCAATGAAATACTGATGAAATTGAGATTCAATCTGATTAGAAAATGGTTAAAATTGCCTCAAATCTCATTTTCACTTCCTTTTAACCGTATTCAGGTCATTTCCATGCTAGAAAACAACTTTGAATATTGACACCTGAATTCGGTTGCAATCTAGGAACCTAAAAGAAAACCTCCTATAGCTTGAACTGGCTACTACCTATGCAAAAACTAACTCCAAAATCAGATAGTTTGTCTTTTCTCGATTCCGGCGGTATATTGGAGTCCATGTTTTGCTTATAGAAAACCCCAAGAATCTTATTTCGAAAAATGCCCCTTTGTTATAACTATCAGGTTTGCATTCCTTTTAAAATTTAAAATTTGAAAATTTTAAATTTATCTAATGTTAAAACTTTAGAATAAAATGTCCCTTTTGCAATTTTTTAAAACTGACATGCATCCATTATAAAAATAATAATAAAAAATTATTATTATTTTTTTAACTACCCATGCCTTTGAATTCAGGGTCAACCTTCCCTTTGACCGGTGCCACGTGTCATTCGTTGATTGGTCAACCTCTCAAACTCAGTGCCACATCATCACTAGGTGGGCCCATGCCATGTGGCAAAATCCCACTTTGTCGCATTACTTAAATCCCTACAACTCCATATTGCGAGGATGCACGGACCGTCAGATCTTGCCACGTGGCAAAATCTCGTGCCTCCATTTGAGTTGCTCATTCTTGCCATGTCATCACTCGCAGGACCCATCGTGCCACATGACACCCAAGCGCATCCCCGCATTGTTTAACCTCTGCGCAACTCTTTTTGCGGGGAAGCGTCGTTCGTCAATTTTTGACACATGGTGGCATCTGGTTCAACGATGCCACATCAGCGCAGTTGTTTATTCATTTAAAATTTTTTTTGACCCCACGTCTTGCTGATGTCATCCACGGGTACAGGGCCCACACCATGGATTGCTGCCTTTACAAAAACCCTTAGTCTTTGGACACCACATATATTGCAAAGACTTGTATTTAAAAACTTTAAAACCCTCCCACATAATCAATATGGGATAAAAATCTTGCCCTGTGGCTTCTCTGTTCTTTCCAAGGCATTTGGTGTTCTCTTGCTTGCTAGTGCTCTGTTCACAGTGTGAGGTTCCTTCTTGGCTGGCTTATGCCATGAAGTTCTTTTATTTTAGAACTACTCCTTTATGTGGCATGGGAACTTTTTTCAGAGAGCTACGGCTTTGTTCTTGCTTTGACCTACATTTTTCCTATGACTGCCTTCAATCTATGAGCTCCTCTGGTTTTTGTTTGCTGTGCATTTCCTTCTGCTTCACACCGTGCAACACAATGGTCTTGTTCTTTCTTACTGCCTACGGCTTTTCTTCATGTTGAACCTTTCTCTCTATGCTAAGGCGGCTTCATTTTTTTTAGAGTGGGTGACTGCTCTCTAATGCACTTGGCATATTGTGCTTTAAAAAATGTTGGTTCCTTTTATGCATGAGAGCTCTGTGCTAACTGCTGCAACCGACTTCTATGGCTTTGATTTGTTCCTTAATTTCCATTTTCTCTTATGGAGTTTCTCCATAACAATGCCGACTACCCCATTTCATTTGCATGAATTGCTTTAAATCAGTGGCTCTGGCTTTGTATTGATTGAGCTGACTCCCTTCAAACTCATGCTGCTCTTATCTGCATGTGGAAATTCCTTAAGTTGCCCGTGACTTCCCCTTTTAATACGATTGAAATGCTTTGGCAAACTATATCTACTCCACATAGTTTGATCATTAGACCAAAGCATATCCCAAAAAAAATTATTTAGCCTTGATAATTTCTGACTTCTCCCTTTAATGGTCTATCACATTTTGGAGGCTTAATCATCACAATGCATGATCTCCACTTGCAATGACTGGAATTAAAAACAATTACAAGAACATTACTTTAAAACTCCTTTTTTAATCATTTTTGCACCATTGTGAAAATTGTGTCGGGAGGCCTGCCAGGTGGCCATAAAAACTAACTTAATCAAGTAACCAGGCCTTAAAAATTGGCATGAGTGTTCAATCCTCTATATTTTACCACACTGAAAATTTTTAGCCCATGAAAAATTTCCAGTCAAAAGATTTTAATTGCCGAACATCCATACTTCAATTAGCCTGCAGGCAAACAATGTTAAAAAACATAAACTGGGCTTAGGTTCGGCATTATAAACTGGGTTATTGATCACTTGGGGTTCTAAAAACTAGGATATAAGTTCTTTTCCATGAAAAGAATATAATTCCATGTTTTGAGCTTATGAAGAATCACAGGGCACATTTGGCGAATTTCCGAAAATAGGCACTTGGAAATTTTAAACTGGCAAATATGTTAAAAAGTAGTTTTTGGTAAATGGACGGACATATCAAAGTATGCAAATGGATTTTTCATGACTCAGGAACTAGCATGCTTCAAGGATTTTTAGGAGACAACACAATGATATAATCTATTCAAGCTCACCAATCATAGGATCAAAGTTATAACGTGCCGAACAGGGGTACGAATCAACCTGGATACCTTAGTCATAACAAAACAATGTAAACTAGGTTTTTGATCATGCTAGAAAACTGATCAAATGGATTTTTCATGATCTCAAAATTGGAACATATGAAGTGTCTAACCCCTAGAACACAATGCAAAAAGAATTTCTTCATTTGGGTCAACTAGGTCAAAGATATGATTGGTCGAACAGGGCTTCCCAAAATTGTGAACAACTACACAAATGTACAAAACAATAAATGACCAACTTTGAGGGGTTCGAAACCTAGTCAAACAAATTTGAAATGACTTGAAAACTAAAATATAGGTTCTCTGTTATGGACACTAAACATCCCTAAAGTGGTTAGTTATGACACATTCCTGGGTAAAAAATATTTAGATGCAAACTACGCCTCTGATCGCTATTTGACACTTGGGCAGAATTGCAAATTTTGACATTAGCTCAAAATGGGACTTCGCATACTGGTTCGAAATTTTAGTTTAACTTCATAGAACACATAGATGCACTAAATGAAAGGTGTTAGAAACATTAAATACATCTTAGGCCTCAGACTAACAACCAAGTACAATCTCATTTAAAAGCATTTAAAGGCTTGATTTTTTCAATGGTTCTCAAAATTGACCATGCAATTTTTAGTCCCAACAATACCTAATGAACAAATTTGATGATAAGTTTCTAGAAAAGAAGGAAGATAGATAGATATAATGAATCTGTTTGATTAGATCATAAACCCTAAGAACTATAATGTTCATGAAAATGACAAAGGACTAGAATTACCTATTTCAAGAGGTGCAGAGCCAAAATTTGGAGAGAGAGAGAGAGAGAGAGAGAGAGAGAGAGCATGAAGAAGGTAATATAAGTGTGAAGTGTGAGACATAAACAGATATAACATAGTGCGTACATGTTTCTAAGGAGATGGAACAAAGATGCTGAGGTTGATAAGAGAATCTAAGAAGAAGTCCTAAGCTTGTTGTGAAGAGAAGGATGATTTCTTGAAGGGTTGACAAGTGAATCAAGGATAAAGATGATAAGGAAGGCTTATCAAGGAATCAACACATGAACTGAATAGAGATCTAAAATTGTAAAGTGAGTTGTAAACATTAAAATCAAACCCTATTATTTTCTTTCTAATCATTACAAATAGTTTGTATTGAAATCCTCATCAAAGGTTGACCTAACAATCATTGAAGGACTTAATAGTCCATGCAAATCCTTTTGCAAGGTGACATTCTAATGGAATTATCAAAGTCCTCTAAGAAGGCCACTCCTAATAGGGTGATTAAATCCTCTAACTACATCACATTTAATAGTTTGTATTGTAACCTTTAATAGGATTGGCTCCTAATAGAGCTCACTTCAAAAGAGTAAAAAAGTGGTGACATGTTGCTAGTGGCTTTTCTCAAAATGGGTTTCCACATTAAATTATATTGTCAAACTTGTGTTGAATGTTTTATGGTGTTTTACATTTACATGTTTACATTCAACAAGTCTATTATATCAGGACAGTGAACTACTAGTAATTTTTCTTATCAGTATACAATAGAGACCGAGCTACATAAGGTTGAGTAGAACATATAATGTTTAAAATTTGATTTTTCAAATGGTAGCTATGGAGATTGAGTAACTAATTCACCCCCACTCTCAGTTATTCTAAACATTCTAACAATTGGTATAAACAAAGCACAGTTCTTATAAAGATAAGTCTGAATGTACTTAAAGCTAAAGATCATGACTCACAAAAGGGAGGTGCCAAAGTAGAACATGGAGAGCTTTCCTACATTGAAAACATTGATGAGGCTGCATTTATTCAATATCACTAATATTGCTATAAATTTTGGAGACAATGAATATGTGAAGATAACTATTGTTCCTCCAACTACTCAAGAGATGAAAGAAAAACAAGAACAAAATTAGGCAATGTTGGAGATTGATTGATTCCTAAGCTATGTCAAGTTTGATAATATAAAAGAATGTGCTAGTGAAAAATAGATGTGGGATAAACTAAATACCATATATGGAGGAGATGACAATGTCCTAAGAGCTAAATTAGAGAGCCTAAGAGGTAAATTTGATGAAATAAGAATGATGGAAGGTGAGAACATAGTAAATTACTATACAAGAATCAAGGAATTTATAAGTGTTATTCAAGGTGCAAATGGATCAATTGAAGATGAAACAATGATAATCAAGGTATTGAGAACTCTACTTCCTATATATGCCATTAGAGTTTCTATAATACAAGAGTTGAGATGTACTCCAGGTAATAATTTGACTTTGGAAGGTGTAATTGGTAGACTTACTACTTTTGAGATGTCAAACTTTGATAACTACACACTTGCTACTATTGAATCTTCTTTCAAGTCACAATTTGTTCCCAAATAAAGAAAAGGCAAATATGTGAAGATTGACAGTGACACTTCTGGTGATGAGTTTGATGAGCTTGAAGCACTTATTGCAAAAATATTTGAAAGAGGAAGAGGTAAATAGAAAGAAAAATTACCTATTATTTTTTTTTCATTGAATAAGGTTGGTCGTATTATACAAGATGTATTGATAGGGAAGACAAGGATGAGAGAAAGGAAAGAAAGTACAAATGAAGCAGAGATGACCGAGATTACAAGAAGAACAAGGATGACAAAGGTAAGAAATATTTTTACATTGTTGAAGAAGAAACTGACATTGAATCTGAAGGTAATGATGATGAAGTTTTCTATGTTGCTATGAAAGAAGATTTTGATGAAGATGATGAAACTTCTTTAATATCTTATGTGAACAAAAGTGATAGATAGATAATTGCTAGTAGTTTCTCTAATTATATGACTAGTGTTAAAACCAAATTTGAAGATATTGTTGGAAATAATTGATTAATTGTGTATTTTCTTTGATGTTACACAAAATGTCATATCATTTCTAGTTAGTGTATGTTGAGCTCACTCGAGCGATGAAGACAGTTTCCCATGTCTTTCGAACATTCTAGAGTTTAACTAGTTTAGAAGATAGTGTATACCAAGTTCACTCAGATGAGAAAGAGAAGTTTATAGAAGATTGAGTGTTAACTAAGCTCACTTAGTTACCAAAGGAATTTTGTAGAAATGTAGTTTTAATTGATTTCACTTGGTTCACATAGGGAAAAAAAATTGTGTTAGTGTCTACCGAGCAGGGTTGGCTAATGAAGGATTTTCTTGTTTTGGCATATTAAGTTCAATAGATTTCTTTTTTGGTTCTAGGAAACTAAGGAGATGAATATTAAGTATTCTAAGTTTTATTCAAGCTGAATTGAAAATGTGTAAGATATAAATATAAGGTAAAGTTGAGGATTGAATGTATGAAAAGAATATAGAAGATTTGAAGATGCTTAGAGTAAGTGAATCAGAAGGATAATCAAAATATCCTTGTTGAGCTACAAAGATACATTCAATTAGAAAGGATCAAGTATACAAGTCAAAATTGAGATCTATAATCAGAAATTTAGTTTCTTTAGAAATTAGGTCATCTCATTGTTACTCTCTAACCATTGTAGCAGTGATCTAAATCTTTTAATAAAATTGGGTAAATCCTCTAACAAGGTGACATTTCTAGATTGAAGTGCCTAAAGACCTCTAACAAGTCCATTAATAATAGGGTGATTACATCCTCTAATAGGGTCACACCTAATAATATGTTTTTTAAACCTTTAACAGGGTTGGCTCCTAACAGGACTCACTTCAGAAGAGTGAAAGTCAGGAACTAGTTGCAATTGGTAGTTTTTCCCAAATTGAGTTTCCACATTAAATCTTGGTGTCACTTGTGTTCATGCTATTTCTTTCATGTGTATAAAACTAAGTTAATTAGGGTTAATCACTAATAATATCTTAAGATTTACGTGTTAAGCATTTTTCAAGTTTCAATTGTTATTTTAGTACTTACCGAGTTACAACATTTACTAGTGCAAACCGAGTGCTAGTTTGTTATCAAGCATCAATATTTTCAGTGAAGTTTTTGTTCCATGTTTATATCTAAGGGATCTAGGAAATATTTTGTGGTAACTAATTTACCCCTCCCCTCTTAGTTACTCCTCTTATATTTTCAACAATTGGTACCAAAGCTTCTTGGTGCTTGGAAAAAAGGTTTCAAGGACCTAAGCTAAAGATCAAGATGTCTTACAAAAGGGAGATCCAAAAGCTAAATAGAGATAACTTCAAGGCATGGCAAGAAATCATGAGGCTGCACTTGGAAACCATTAGAAATATAGGGCTAAAGTATCTAGATGTTGAATATGTGAGACTTATTGGAACTATGACTATTGTAGAAATTGAAGAGAAGAAGAATCATAACATCATGATGATTGGTATTGCTTTATCTCTCAACTATGCCAAATTTGATGAGGTCAAAGATTGTGGAACTACTCATGAAATGTGGATCAAGCTAAAAACCATCTATGGAGGAGATGATAATGTAAGAAGAGCTAAAGCCGAAAGTCTTAGAGGTTAGTTTGATTAGATGAAAATGAGAGAGGATGGAAACTTTACAAAATATGTTGAGAGAATCAAAGCTAGTGTTAGTGCTATCAAAGTCTCTGGAGGAACAATTGAAGATGTAATAGTGGTAAGAAGGGTACTCAAAATCCTTCTTCCTATCTATGCTATCAAAGTGTTTGATATTCAAGAGATGAGATGTGATCCAAAAAACAAGATAACTTTGGATGCTCTAGTTGGAAGATTTATTGCATTTGAACTAGCATCTAAACAATCTAAAAGTGAAGAAAAAGATAGTTCTGATAGTGATCTTGAAGCCATTGAAGCATTTATTGCAAGAAAGTATCCCAAAGGTAAAGGAAAGTATAAAGGTGAAATCCCTCTAATCTGTTTCTCTTGTGAAAAAGTTGGACATATTGCTACAAGGTTCCTAGTTAGAGAAGACAAAGATGAAAATAAGAACAACAAGTAAAAAGACAAGAAGGATTTCAAGAACTTCAAGGACTACAAGGAAAAAAGTAATACATCTTGTTTTATGGCCAAGGATTTAGATAGTAGTGAGGAAGATGAAATGGTTTGTAATATTGTAAAAAATTAATATGATGATGAAGGAGATAAAATGATACTTATCTCTCATGTTAGAAAAAATGATACATGGATTATTGATAGTGGCTACTCACATCATATGACTAGTGGCAAAACAAATTTTGAATATATGGAACATTATGATGGTGGAAGTGTGAGATTTGGAAACAATGAACCATGTTGCATAAAGGGAAAAAGTTGTATCTCACTAACCAATGAACTTAAATGTGATAACACTTATTAGGTTAAAGGACTAAAGCATAATCTATTGAGTGTGACACTATTGAATAACATTGGATTTAAAGTAGAATTCATGAATGGGAAGGCCAAGCTACTAGATGGAAAAGAAAATTTGGTTTGGTATAGAAAAAAAACAAAAAGTAACATATTCTATCTAAATCTTAGTGAAAGTTCATGTTTTATTGCTCAAGTAGAAGAAAGTTGGTTACGGCATAAAAGGTTATGTCATGTGAACTTTGATAATCTAATCAATATACAAAAGAAGAAAAGAGTAATCTAGGTATTCCTAGTCTTAGAAAACTTGATATGGGACTATGCAAAAATTGTCAAATTCGTAAGATGGGAAGACAAGTTTCAAAAGCAAGGATGATCATTTTGAAGAAGTCTTCGAGCTAGTTTATACAAACTTATGTAGACCTACTGGACTAGAGAGATATAGTGGAGATAAGTATTTTATTCTTTTTGTTGATGATTATTCTAGAATGATGAGAGTAATATATTTAAAAGAAAAGTCTGAAGCATTTCAAAAATTTAAATGGTATCTAGCAAGAGTAGAGAAAGACACTAGAAAGAAGCTAAATTTTTTGAGATTAAATAGAAGTGGTGAATTAATTTCCAATGAGTTTAATGAATTCTACATTGAAAGAGGAATTAAGAGATAAGTATCAACTCTTGGTACACCACAACAAAATTGTATAGCTGAAAGAAAGAATAGATCCATCATGGATTTGCAATAACTTTAATGATAGAAAATACTATTGCAATCAAATACTAGAAGGAAGCAATCAATACTACAATACATACCTTGAATAGAGTATCCTGCATCTCCTCATCTCCCTACTTGACCTACTCTACTAGCTATTTTTCCTTTATGAGAGGCCTCTGCGCATCTTCTCCGATGGCTCCCAAGGACCCCGTCTCATCTCGAGATTGTCTTTACCCTACACCACTATTGCTAGCACTTAGGTCTACTCTTATCTACTATACAGGAATGGGAACCTAGCATGTCCTATGTCTCACTCCCTCTTGTTGGTGGTACTATGGTGGTGTCTGTTGTTCTTGTACTAGCTAAATAGGTACATCCATCCCCACTAGATTAGTAAACTATGGAAAGGGATGACTCACAAAATGTGCCTAATATGTGGGAATCATCCCTCCATCCACCACTACTAGTAGATAATCCCACTGTATCACAACTAAGATGCCACATTAATCATCAATCTATCAGGGTCTAACCTCAAGGACTGTCCATGATCCAGATCTTTCACTAGTTGTACATAGAAATAGTACTTTGTGAAATGTCCTGTGGTCGATTGTACTATCACCACATCCATGTCAAGAGGAAATCTCTCCATAGTCTAACGAGATTACCTATCAATGGTCAAGATGTGAACATATAACTTAGCTCTTCCTACACATCATTCAAATCCTCCATCTCTCTCTAGGGCCACCATACTACCACTACCAAGTCATCTAGATGGCCTCTCCACTATGTAGTCTTCCCCAAACCTATCTGGCTTAGCTGGTCTCTATATCTACAAATTAATGGCTCCATAGGTTATTACCCATCTACAAAAATGGGTTTAGCAACTAGCAAGTGCTCCCATACCCATATCTTAAGAACATAGACCCCAATGGCCATGCTCTTCCTCTCATGGTATACTATCTCATGCATCTTGTGATACATGTAACTGAGCATGCACTAACCCCACCCATATCTCTCTAGTGTCTATAGCATTATATGGAGCATGTGGCCCCATCCACACTCTAACCCATGCTACCCTCAATCCAACATCAAGAAACTGCTAATAAACATCACTAATATTGATGGTAACCTGTGAGTGGGACCATAGGTATGCACTAGCTCATCCCATGTGATGGCTCTACCCATGATTAGGTCCTCTTGGAAGATGGCCCTCAGTGCCTCTATACCCACCCATGGAACTATATCATAAACCACCTATGGTGCATGGAATGGTATGCAGAGAATCCTATAGATATCATCTGGGGTGATCGTCATCTCCCCCTATGGCAAGTGAAATTTGTTTGTCTCTAAATGGAAATGTTGTACTAGTGCAGTTAGAAGGTCATGATTCACCGGCATTGGTGGAATCCAAAAAGGATAATATAGTCCCAATCTATCAATATGTACCATGTCAACATCATCTAGATGATGCAATAGAGCTTTGTATGGCAAGTAATGTAATCAAAATCTGATATTGGGAAATATAACCTGCACAAATGAAAACAACACACAAATGATCAGTATTTGATCAACGATTTTAGATGAAAGAAAGCACAAAATTACAACAAAAATCAAATCTCAAACTTTTTAAACTTGCATTTTACACCAAAATTTTATGCAAATTCTCATGCTCTCGCACAAGTTCATACATCTTAGCACGAGAAGACACTACTTCACATGAGAAACAATCAAATACTAGACAAGAAAACAACCCTTTTAGGGCTTCTCATGCGACACATGGATATCTCTCACATGAGAAAGCTCAATTCACCAAGCAAAGAAGTACATGCTTGGTACTTCTTCACACAAGAAGCGATTAGGCTCATGAGAGGAGAGACATCCTTGGGTGAGAACTGACACACAAAATATGAAAAATGCCTAAAACATGCTAAAATCATCTTGAAATGTGTGAAAATAAAATTACAAAGCAAGATTATTGGCTACTCACCAGAGCTCCATAATCTGTCAATAGGTTGTGTCATCAGAAGCACTCAAATTGATGTCTCTACATGAGGACCACCATTTTCTCCTCAGAGCTCTCTTCTCCAAAAAATACAAAAGCACAAATTATTTGTAAATAACCCTTTGGGCCCTTATATAGGTTTTGACCTAATTTATCAAAATGCTCCAATTTGTGCAAAAATCACCCCTGGCTAATTTGGCTGATCTGAATCCATTTTTGGGATCAAATTTGAAATTTGACACACTTAAATTGCTCATAATCATATTTTAAGTTTTTGGGAGTGATGTGATTGAATGTTTGAGAAGTCCATTTTTTTGATACTTAGTGAATCTTTCTAGATGCTTTCAAATCATGTTTCTTGACATTTTTCAAAAAATTTGGTAAAAGTCAACTTAAGTCAACTCACTTGGTCTTTTAGACCTTGAAATCACTTCGAATCAACTTCAAAATTTCTTCTAATCATTATGATCTATTCTATATTATTTTGAACCTTGGATTTCTTTAGTATCTTTCAATATACTACTCTACATTACTATTTTGGTGTGTCATTTTTCAATTTTGCTCCCAAGGGTGTAGGATGATTACATCATTGAATCTGAATTTCAACTCAATCTAAATCTTATGTCCTCGTCACCCAGGGCATCTTATTACATGGGGCATCTTGTTCTCTTTTATCTAGCATCTATGTCATCTATCTCATCTTTTGATCAATCTTATAACATTTTTGGTTAGAGTTTGAGGGAAAGGTATCAAGACAAGCTAAACCCTGACTCTTGAGGATCAAGCCTCATTCTAGGGATGATTCTACAACTTATGATTAGATCTTATTATCTTTTATGGACCAATATCTAGGTGTTCTATCTAGATCCCTTAAGGTTAAGCTTCATTTTGGAGATAACCTTTGAAAGCTTATCAATCTTAGTGTCTAAGTGTTCTATCTAGATCCCTTATGGTTGAGCTTCATTTTGGAGATAACCTTTAAAATCTTATCAATCTCATTATCTAGGTGTTCTATCTAGATCCCTTAAGTTTAAGCTTCATTCTAGAGATAACCTTTAAAAGCTTATCAATCTCAGTATCTAGGTCTTCTATCTAGATCCCCTAAGGTAAAACTTAATTCTAGAGATAACCTTAAGAAGCTTATCAATTGTCTCTATATCATCAATTTTGGAGCCAATCTCATTTCTTTCTCTAGGTATCATACTTTTGAATTCTTTGAATCAAACACATTGTTCACACATTCATTCAAAGAGGGGCAAATGTAATACCCCAAAATTGGCACAATACCATGTTAACCAATTCTAGTCTATTCAATCATTCCTAATTCCTATTTCATTAAGCAATTCTGATTCTGATTATTGCTACTTGACCTAAGTGTCAAATGTAGAAAACCCTAATCTGCAATAATCACACTTTTTATTTAATTCCTAAGTATTGACTCAAATTAGATACATTAAACCTATTGATTAAGTTTAATTTAATTATAAGTGTTCATAATTAAATTAAATTAAATTATTCTTTAGATAATAATACAAAGGAGTTCAATATATCTAATTTAATAATGCCCTTATTTTGATTATTGAATTTAATTATTCAATTAATTAAAGTTTATACATTTATGAGGTCATATCTCATTTTATTAAATTAAATAATCTCTCCAAATCCTCTCTTCAATTTTGAAATGGAAACTCTGAGCAAACTATCTCTTGAATTGGAATTAATTTAGTCAACTTATTCTCACACTTATGTGAAACTCAGTTAACTCTTCATCACACTCAGATCTGAAATAGTTAACTTCACCTGCATAAGCAAATTTCCATCTCAGATGAATCTCAACTTTAATGTTGATTTTCCATTCATATTGATCTTAATCGTCAATCAATTCTGCAACTCTATTTAAGAGGCCTCCAATTCCTCATTACAGAGGTTGAATATTTTATGCATCAAATTTTTGTCAAAATACTTACTCATTGTGTTCATATTTTCATAGCTTTCTTATTTGCTAGTTTTTAAATATCATTTAGCTTAATACAATGCATACATATAAATTAAATGTTATTTCTTATTCCTAGATTAATACTTGCATTCATATCTAGATTAATTGCACTCTCATATAGTTGCATAAATCCTTCATACTAGGGGTTTGGTTGCCTACTTCTTGTTATGAGAGAAAAGGCAAAATCCTTTTAGTTAGAAGGCAACAGTTTACATTGTTGGATTACTCGAATGAACAATTCAATGTTTGTTCTAGGCTGATCACTTAGGTAATGACCTGTTGAAGTATGTGAGGATCTAAGGCCCACATTTCAGGCATAGATTATGCACTAAAAAACATATAAAATCTCCCAATTTTCTCAATTATGACACTAGGGGGCTTCTCAGTTGGAGATAAAGACTAGATCTAGACTCTAGAAGGAGTTCCAAAAATGACTCAGGCCTCGAACTAGGAGTTTGAGAGACAAAAAATTTACTAGGGGATCCCCATTTCTAGGAGGAATGGGGCTACATTGTGAAACCACAACAAATAGATCCAACAAAAAGGAAGAAATGACAAAGCCATTTCTTCACTAGCAAGCATTCATCTAACATGTATCAAGTAACAACTAAATCATGAATACTTCAAATAGCTTTCAAGTTCCTTGATAGTCAAAACTTTAGAATCTCAAATTTTCAAGCTCAATCTATGCACAATGTATTTATTTCCTTTGACATTTCAAGATGCAATCTATCATGAATCTATGGAAACTTGGAAAAAATCTTTCACTCCACCAGTCCATTCATCAAGAATCCTCATAAATCATGTGTATCAATCATTGTCTAACCAGATGAGTGAATTCAAACAGAGGGCTCTTAATGAATTATCATATTTGTATTTTGGGTCCTGGGTAATCTTTTGGATCCTACTTCATGGAGATCGCATGTTTCCATTTGATCCTTCCATGAGGTAGTGTGTATAGATATTGGATAACCATTTTGGATTACATATCCCTAATGTTAGATTACCCTTTTCTAAACCTTTTAGATTCTTTCCTTCCTAACACCATCTTTTACTTTTTTGTTTTCTTTTTGTACCTTGACCATTCCTAGACTGTGTGGCCAAGACATTGGTGTTGTTTCTCAGATTTCATCTTTAGTTTGATAACCACTATGTTCCTCTTTTATGAACTTTTGGAAAATCTCACACCAAATAGTAACCTTAGAAATTCTTTGAAAAGACCTTTTGTCTAAACTAGAAAGTCTTGAACTATCCCTTGTTGTTGTCAACCTTGATTTGAAAAAACCAAGGTAGCCAATCTTTAAATTTGCAAACTATTGAGAACTATCAATCTCCAATTTTGATTTCAAGACTATAAGTCCTTTACAACTGAAAGTAACATCCATTCTTCAGTTGGTAAAAGAAATAAAATCATCTGAATGCTTTGACAAAGAAATACTCTTGCCAAAAGTCAAAACCATAAAAGTAATTAATAAAATGTGTCAAGAATGAGTCTTGATTGCACCTAACCCCTAGGCTGACATGACTTTGAAAGAAAACACACAACTGAAATAAACACACAATTGAAAGAAAACACACTTGCTGAAAATAAATACACTTGTAGAAAAATAAACACACTTGTAGACAAGGAATTTTTTTTTTATAATGGAAATGTTTTCCACTTTTAGCCCTCAAAGTAATGTTTTAGGACCTAGTCATTGATGGGAAATAGGACTAATTCCCCTTGTAAGGAACTCAACCTAAAATTATTTCTTCCAAAATCTCTGCAATTTTATAAGGGCCAATCCACAAGGATTGAAACTTAGTATGATTGCCTAGATTTTCTTTTTCCTTATCCCATAGTTGAACAAGGTTAGATATTTTAAAATATTTCATTATGGCCTACTTGTTGAACCACCATTTGATGATAGCCTAATGTAGCACCATATGCTCCAAGTTTTTTCTTTTCTCATTCAATTCTAAGAGATTCATTAATCTGATCTAAACTCTATCCATGTCCTCAACATATCCCTTCATAAATTTCAATGCTAGAATCCTATGATTAAGTGGGAACATTGATTTTTATTTGTAGACAAGTAAATAAGGGAATGTCCCAAAAGTGTTTTTTTATCCTGACTCTATCCATCCATAATGCATATTGCAGTTGAGTGTGCCAATCTCTTGGATTTTCCTATAGCACTTTCTTTATCACTATGAACAATTTTTTGCCAATGGACTCAACCACATCATTCCCTTGGGGATAGTAATTTGAAGAGAACTTGATTATAACTTGATTATCTAGTACCCATTGAGTAAGGAATATCAATGCAAATGATGATCCATTATCACATAATAGGAAGTATGACATACCAAACCTTGTGATAGTGTGTTCTTCTAAGAAATCGGTAACTACCTTTAATGTGCAATTTCTAAATGTTTCAACTTCTATCCAACATGTGCAATAGTCTATAGCTATGAGAATGAACATATGTCCAGTAGATGATGGTGGATTTATTGGACCAATAAGGTCCAACCCCCACTTAGCATAAGGGTGTACCTCAAACATTGATTGCAATGGCATAGTTGGATGCCTTTCTCTATTTGCACTTGCCTGGAAAATATGGCTAGAAAGCACATGTTCAAATGTATCCTTAAAGATGGTAGGCCAAAAATAACCTAATCTCAAAATCATATGCACTATAGCTTCTATTGATACATGACTTGTACCATATATGTCATGAAAATGTTCCAAAACTTCTTTCACTTCTTCATCTCCCAAACATTTCAAATAAATTCCCTCGTATTTCCTTTTGCAAAGTTTTCTATCTTACAACATGTAGGATTCATAGTTCATCTTGAGTCCTTTTTGCTAGGAACTATTCATCCTATTGGGGTATTGATTTTGTAAATGATAGTAAACAATATCTTAATACCAAATATTTGTGATTATTGCTTGATAAATATCTACGTGAGACACCATGATCTTTTGATGATTCTCTCTGTTGATTTCATCATCAAATCTAATTTCATTATCATTACCAATCTCATTATAAGCTAACATCTTGGTTAATCCTTTTCCTCTTACCAACTTCATTGGTTGAATCTCCAAATCAAACTCTTGCAATATTTCCATCCATTTTCGTCATCTCTCACCTAGTTCATTCTACATCAGCAATGTCTTAACCATAGGTTCAAGGACAATTGCATATATCTTGATCCTAAGTATATAATGAGAAATTTCTTAACTTCTTTTATCAATGTGAAAGATTGTTTTTCAAGATTATAATAGTTCAACTCAACATTCTTGAATAGGAAACTCATGAATGCAATAGGTTTCTCATCCTCTTGATCTTTCTTTTGAGTAAGAATCCCAGCACATGAATGTCTTGAAGCAAGAAAATATATTTTGAGTGGTGAATCATAATTTGGACTTACAAGCACTAGGGATGTAGAGATTTCTACTTTGATGTCTTCAAAAGATTTATTTATTTAAGGAACTCATTCAATCTTTGCTCCTTTCTTTAGAAGGTCATTAAAAGGACATACTATCTTAGCAAATCCACTAATGAACTTATGTCCAAAATTGATTTTGCCAAAAAAGATTTCAGCTCTTTACAACTATAAGGAGGTTATAGATTAAGAATGGCTTCTATCCTTTTAGGATTAATAGATATCCTAACTATAGAAATAATATGACCAAGAAGCTTTCCTTTGGTGACACTGAATGAGCACTTTTTTGGTTTCAATGATTTACCATACCTTCAACATTGGTTGAACACTTGCTTCAAGTCCACAATGTTAGTACCCTTTCTTTAGAATACATAATAAGGTCATCCATGTAGATGACTATGCACTTGTTTATCAACCCTTTAAATGCTTTGTCCATCTCTCTTTGTAAGGTGGCTCCTGCATTGATCGACATAAAAGGCATCCTTTGGTATGCAAAGGTTCCCTATTTTGTTGTAAATGTAGTCTTCAACCTATCTTCTTCATCTACCATCACTTGATTTTACCTAGAGTATCCATCTAGAAAAGACATCATTTTAGACCCATTCACAATTTGTAACACTTCATCAAGCAAGGGTAATGGGTAATTATCCTTTTGGGAAGCTAAGTTCAAATTTTGAAAATCCACATAAAGGTGAATTTGTCCAGTCTTTTTCCTTACTAGGACCAAGTTAGCAACCCATGTAGAATGTTAGATCAGGAAAAAAAATTTAGCATCAAGTAACTTTTGTACTTCTTTCATTATGAAAGGCTCAATTATGTGATTCAGTGGTCTTTATCTTTGATGAGAGGTTTTGGCATCTGGCTTCAATGGAATGTCATGTGTGATGATTTTAGGATAATAGGTCTTGAGTTCTTCATAACTCCATGCTATCACATCTTTGTACTCTATAATAAATTGAAGCATACTCTCTTATTCTTGAGAGTTGCAATTTTTTCTGATTCTAACCATCTTTGGGTCTTCTTCTGTGCCTAAATTATATGAACCACATTCTTCAACCCCTTTTTCTTCAACATTCCTCCTACTACATGTTGATTCATCTTGATCAAAGATGTGTTCTAACTCTACCATCCTCTCAAGAATAGTGTTGGTTTTCAAATTTATAATTCCATCTTTATCCTCTAGCTCATCTTCTTCAGGTTTTTCATTGGGAATGTCATCAATATCTTTTCCCTTGAAGAGGCCATTGCACTTGATAAACTTGACAATGTTTTGGTCATCTTCAAAAACTCAAAAGTTTGTAATATTATCTAGAATAGGTGGGGTAGAAACCAATTCAACTAGAAATCTATTTAGCTTTTTCCTTTCAACGGGTTGCAATGCACTTTCTAAAATGGAAAGGGCATTGGTAACCATTTTTTTGGGGATGAACCTTATGTTCAAGGCCTCAAAATCTTCCAACAAGTCCCAAACTCTTTTGTGGTACACAAGTAGTCTCCTATCATTGCATGAGTAGATTGATTTCACCTGTCTAATTACTAACTAAGAATCTCATTCATTAATAAGAGTTTTGATGTCCTTTTCCAATGTGAAGAGGTTTTTTCAAATCAAGGCTTCATACTCTTCAACATTGTTAGTACATATAAATTATAAATGATATGGTACATAAAAAGACTTACCTTTGGGATTAATTAGCTCAATACCCATGTCAGCTCCTAATTTACATTTAGAGTTGTTAAACTTGAGTATCATTATTGGTTGTTCTTTTGGCTTTCTGATCTTGTGTGTGTTTGTACATAGCTTTTCCTTGACTTGAGTTTTAAAAGATTATTTCTTTTGGACCCATTGCAATCTTTCACATGGTGGACTTGGTGAATTTCCACAATTTATCTTGGATATAGGGGTCATTTGTTTTTCTTTCTAGCTTTGAATATCCCCAATCAATTTAGTGATCTTATCAATCTGATATTTTGAATGAATGACCAATAAGGTCCAACCTTGTCCTTTTACAAAAAGTCTCCTCATTTGAACTTTGATCATTCTAGGTGGAGGATTGGATAAGCCCCCACTATCTCAAGAATTTTCACTATATAACGCATTGGAATCTTCGTTTTCTTCTTCATAAATCTAAACCAATTTAGGTGTGCTTGTAGAAATTAAACTTTCATTTTGTACCTCATTTGGTATTTGGTTTTTTTTTATTGCATTATTTGAGTGAGTACCATAGCAACTGCTTCTTGACAATTGAGCACTCAAATTATGAATGACTGACTTTTTGTAACCTACAAAATCCCAAAAGAAGTAAAATATTTGGGTATGCTTCCTCTCCTAAGCATTGTAAGTTTTCAACCATACTATATACAAACTAAGTAATGAGTTCTTCTTTTGGAGTAGGAATTATATTTTGTTTATTCAACTGGTTAGATTTCTTAGCCACATCTATGTCAAGAGACATCACTTTGTAGGATCCTAGCTCAACTTGAAAAAATTCTACCTTGTTTGGTGCATTGTATTATGTGATCATTGTTTTTAGCTTTGGCTCAACATCAATCTTCATCTAATTACTTAGTCCCTTCCAAGGTAGCCATAATTGAGTAATATCAATTGAAAACCATCCTCTAAAACACCTTATCCATTCTCTACTAAGAAATAATCCATAAGTTTCAAGAATTTCAACCACACTTATGTCTATAATGTCTTGAATTTTGGGGTCTATAGTCAACTATATTCTAACATCTTTCAATACCCTAATAAATTTTACTTATGTCTTGTCAAGTTGTATCACTACCTAATTTGAGGTTTGAGGAGTGATTCCCAACCTTTGAGCTATTGAAAGTTTCATGACATTACAAGAAGCTCCTTAATCTATAAGACAATTGTGCAAGTTTTTTTCTAAAAATTCTAAGACTAATTAAGTGGTGTAGGGGAACCCTAATAAATTGAAATGTTAAGACTATTTTGAAGTCTTTTGAACCATTAGGTTTGATTAGGATTATTGGCTATTCATATTGACCCATTTGTGAGTCCTAGTTCTAAGCTTGGTGCCCTATGAACCCTTGGTCAACTATGGTCAAAAGTGTCAAATAGCCTAGAATATCAAGATAGATTAATTTTTCATGTTTTAACATTTTATTATCCATGTTGTATTGGTTAAAACTAACTTTAGATGTTATAGGCAAAAGTTGCACTAAAATTTGTAAAGTTGCTAAAATGTTATCAATCAATTTTTAGCAACTTTTTGTAAAATTTGTATTTTGAACTCCCAATAGCTTGGTTCAAATGGTTTTTATAACCATTGGGAAGGTCTAAATATCCCTTTCAAGTGGGTGGTAGACACACAATATGTAATTTTTCTCTCAATCCATAAAAATACCAATTTTTTTGCCAATTCTAATGTTGTTACAAGTTGTATAGACGCCCTCTGACACATGGGTATAGAATTATACTATAATTGGATATCCTATTGAACCAAAATTCAAATGCACTTTTAATGAGATCCTAACTCATCATACAACTCTAGATATCTCCATTTTACTAATTGCTATCACAATTTTGTGTAAATATCTAGGGTTTCATCAATTTCCTCTCATATCTTGAGATTCCACCAGGGAATTTGATGGCCCTAGGTGGAATCCAAGTATGGAAAATTTATTTTAGGATTTTTTTGGTTTCATGTCAAAAGAGGCAGACTAGAGAGAGAAACTTGATGCCCTAGGCATGCAAGATTTATGTGCATACTAGGAAACCATAGCAACATCTCCCATAACTCGATACAGATAAGGCTTCAAGGCCTAGGATTTGGTTTGTGATCATATAATATGAATATATTTATGTTCCTATTTTTTAATTGATCCTTTTTTTAAGGATTGGAGTACCTACTTTGTTAATGGTACCCTAAATGCCTAATCCTAATCCTACCAAGCGAGATTTCAAGTTTTACTTGCTACATTCTCATCTTGGGATCCCAGTGCTTTGGCATGTTATGTAAACCCAAAAAGGGTATCTAAATCTATGATTAATTCCTTGGGTTATGTGCATATTGCTAATTTTAAATCAAGTTTTCAATTTTCAAGGGCTGCAAGCCATTCCTTGAGTTTGTGAAGCAATTATTCAATAAATGTTTTATAGTTTGAATCTAATGTTTGATTCATACTTTTTGGACCTAATAAGAACAATTCTAGGATTTACAATCACCCCTAGTCCTTATATGTGTTTGGGGATTTTTGTGTCAAAATATGCCTTGTGATAACCTTAGGAGCAACTAGTGATTAGTTGTCTTGGAGATTGGTTTTCCTTGTGATTGGGAATTCCTAGGGGTGGTTTAGGTTGGGATAACCATAACCATCTTTTCAAAAACTTGTGATTGGTTTTTTGGGGTAGATTTTATTTGAAAAGACACTCATTTTTAATAACCTTCAATAAAGAGGATTCTAGGAACCTTATTAAAACCCACTACTAGTTCCATTGTATCAACTTAAGAAAGGAGGTATTTCAGCCCTATCTTTATACATAGTAGGCATCACCTCAAAATTATTAACTTATTGTGATGTTTTTTTTAGAGGGATTATGTTTGCATTTTGCATTGCCTTTGCATGATCTAGAGTCCTCATCGTTGCTTCCCTTTGTTTAGGACAATTTTGTAGCATGTCAAACATGGGCATATTAGACTTGGTTCTCTTTTGATCTTCCACTACATTGTACTTTTCAATTTCCCACATAGGATTCTTTAGGATCATAAGCACGTTCCCTTGATTTTGATTTTGTTGCCCAATGTAGGGTGCTTTGGTAAGTACTAGATTATTATTAGCTCTTGGATATTGAGGTTTTGGATGCAAGGTAGGAGGAATCCCATTGGTCATAGGTTCCCTTTGTTTACACAAATTGTAAGTATTTTGATTGTCATTTTGAAAAGCTAGCATCTTTTCTGGTTGAGGATCTGATTCTTGACTAAGTGGAAAAGTGAATTCTTCACTAGATGTTTATTCCATTTGAGGATTTTGTGGAGTATCAAAAGATCCTAACACCATAGCATTGTACTACATGGGAGACTCACCATTATTGACTTGTGAATTTTGATTCATCTCTTGATTTCAATTGAAGTATGTGCCACCATCATTAGGTATATTCTAATTATTGTCATATTGGTTGATGTCTACATATTGAGCATTGTTGTTATTATTAGCATGGATGCTTCCATTATTTGGATGAGTATTCCATTGTCGATTCTACCTTTGCAAGCCATTGTTGTAATTTGGACGATTATAACTATTCCTTGTATTGTTATTTCTCGCATTCTTTTTTTCATTAAATTTCTTGTTATAATTATGACCATAGTTGTTGTTGTAAGGGGTTGTATTCATTCTTTGAAAGTTGTTATTTTGTCCTTGGGACAAACTCAAGCAGGTTAATTCGTTAGTAATCTAAGATATTATTTTCTTCATTTGACCAATCTCAAAGTTTATGTTATTTTCTAGTTCAACGGAAATTGTTTCCTTTTTCTCTAAGAAAGAAACTTTTGGAGGTTCATATCCTAGATAGGTTATGACTAGAACCAGTACTATTGGTCTCTATTGTAGCGGGATTGGATTTATTGGAATGAATTGAGTAGGCATCAATGGTGTTCCAGCAAGATATATTGGTATCATTGTAGTCTCTTGAGTGAGAACCATCAGTCATCCTTCATTAGGATTGGCTTTCTTGGTAAAGGTAATTGATTCATTGAGGACCTTTTCTAATGTGTTAATTTTTCAGCAAGGAATCTTCGTAGAAATATAGCCATCCAATGGTCCATAGCATTAAGATAAATCTAAATTGTAGCTTCAACGGGTATAGTATAGGGTGTTTCCAACTTGCAATAAGTCATATGAAAGTAATGATTAAAACATGAAATAGTGTTCATTGGATCCATTTTTATTGATATGAACTAATGATGTATCATAGCAGGGTTGAAATTTTTTTTTGAATTGTTCAAGGAATAACTTTTTGAAAGTGGCCCAGTTCTAGATACATCCTAGTGGAAAATTCACATACTAGTTAAATGTGACTTCTCCTAATGAGTATGGGAATAAGTGGTGTGCCATATTCTCTTGTTGAAGTTTCTTTTGATTGCATATTTCCTTAAAAACTTTGACATGGTCCTCAGCTTTTCGAGTTTCTCTATAGATGAACCTTGGGAAGAATTTCTTAGGATTCTTGGGAAGGTCATTAAATGAGCCTTGCAATTTATTTGGTGAATCTACTATGTTTAAAAACAATGTCATTGGTGGAGGATTTAGTGGAAAAATGGGTGGAGTTTGGTTCAAAGGTGGAACTAAAGATGATGAATTTTTGAATGGAAGTGATAGAATTTTGGGAAATCCTTTATCAATACGAAGCTTGTCAAAATGAGTAATTTCTAAGAACTCTGGCTCATTATCTAAAGATCTTAAAGCTCTCTAAAATGGAGAAGTTGGATCAGGATCTTTGAGCTTCTATTAATTCTATAAAAAGCACACCTCTGCAAAAGTACACTTTCTTAAAAATAGCACACCTTGTGCACCTTCTAATAGTTTTGGATAGAAATTGTTTTGAACTTCCAAAAACTTCAAATTTCAAAAGAGCAATTTATTTTTCTATTTTGAATGGTATGGGGCCCTCCTTCTAGCACCACTTTTGTTGAGCTGTCATTTTGCATAATGTTTAATGGCAGAAGTCTTTTCAAACTCCTCTCTTGAAAAGCTAATCTAGGATCAACTCCAGGGCTCTCAGTGATCTTGTGACCTACTAGAATCTGCTCAGTTGAAGATAAATAGATTTGTGCATAGGGAAGCCTTTTCTAGTTTGAACTAATTTGGATAAGACATTTGGCCTGTTGTTTTGAAAAGTGACTACAAAAGAGATATATCTTTGGCATTTTTTGTTTTATGATGAAATGCAATTTAATAATGCAACCATATGAATTCCTAATCTAACCAAGTACTAGACAAGAAAATAACAAAGATAAGGTAACAAGCAATGAAATCAAATAACTTGAAAGGAAAATTCCTAATGGACATAAACCATGATAACAACACGTCTACGAGTTAAATTGTCAAAAAGATTGGGTATGAGACTAATGAAAATTAGAGCAACACTTCCTCAAATCCACTAATGCAATCATCAATGGAAACTTAGTAATAACTAAAGGATGGTTCACTTCTCATCAAATTGCAAGGCCATAGAAAGGGTGCTCATGCGGTACAAGAAGCTATGTAGGAACAATAGATGATCTCTTCTCCAACTCGGTACATTAGTAGAATTTGTTAACATGAGCCAAACACCAAAACTAAAAGGTTACATAATCAAATCAACACAACAAAACGATTGGCTCCATTATTATTCATAAACAAGAATTCACAAAGATAACACACTCTAGAAAAAATAACTACACTTAGAATGGGAGCACCAACAACATATATTATTGCATCAAAATAATGGTCTAGAATACATATTCATTCCTAAATTTATAAGAAGTCATCCCCTCTTTTTATGTTGAGAATGAGAGCTCTTAGAATGCAAACACATGCTTAAAACTAATTTAAAAAAATCTAATTATATACAAACTAACTCTCTAAATGGTGCGAAGTAGGTCTCCACCCTTGTTTATATCAATTAACAGGTACATAAGGCTTTACATGATTGAAAATAATAAAAGAAGTAGATAAGAAGAAGGAAGTTGCAAGAGGATCTAAGATCACTAGAAGGTCTAAAAATGGAAGCTTGACCTTCTTTGGTCATTTTTAGGAGATAAATTGTCATTAGAATGCATTTCTGGTGCATGGAAGGCTTTAAATTAGGAATTGGCAATTAATTGTCAGTGTACTATTACTTCTTCAAAATTGTTGGTGCACCTCTATGAATAGCATAACTGCACACCTATGCACCGTGTGCACTAGTGTACCTTGTGCACCTTGATGACAAGTTCAAAAAATCCAAAATTTTCCCAAGTGTCAAAAATGGATTTCTAGCTTCTGGATTTTATGCCCCTTTATACTAGAGTTATGTTTGGATATTTTCTCTTGAATTTATCTATAATCTCCACTTCTTGGGAACCATTTAGAAAATTCAACACTTTATACTTATCTTTAACTATCTGTCGATGGTTACTAACCTCCATACAGGTATCTACAAAATCCTCTAATTTAGTGTCCAATTTGAACAATACCTCTTCAGTCTCAAATGCTTGTCTAATATCTTCATCAGATGAAGCATCCTTAAAATTTCTCCATAATTTTTAGACAACTAATTGCACTAACTTGAGTTTTATTTTTGGCTCATCTTTAAAAATCTCAAGGGTAGAGCAACATAGTACTTCTCTACATCCAAAATTTGCTCTTGAGTCTAGTCCCTTAACCTCTTAATATCTTCATGAAGTCCTTCCATGACCTTATTTTTAATAGCTATCTTCTCAATACAATCTTTTAGCTTATCAAGCTCTTCTGTTGTATATACTTTCATGAGTGTATGATACCTTTGACCCTTTATTGTTGTCAAAATCTACATGTCTTTTGCCTAGGTATGTACCTCATCCATTAGTCCAAAATCTTGGTTCACTATGGAATCCAGTTTATCTACACTTGATTGAATGTGATGTAATAGGTTCAAATTACCTTATATTATTTGTATGCCCTTTTGTTCAAAAATTTTACACCATTGTTAACATGCTCCCAAAAATGGATCCATCTAAATTGTCCCCTTTTCCTTCCTCTCTAATGCCATAGCAAGAGTGATCTTCAGATTTTCTAAGTCTATTAGGCCCACAATTCCATGCAAATAGTCTCTCGTAATATCATTTTGTTTTCTCATCATTAGCAGCTCCCACTCATTTATGTCGATGTACTTGAACACTTATTTATGCACATAGTGATCAATATTTTAGTTGTGTCTATTGTGGGCTTTCCTAATAGGACCTCCTTGATTTGGTAATCACTAGGAGTCAAATCATTGATGTCACCATGTGGAAGAGGGATGGCTATGTGTACAAGAAAGTCTAGATCTTGGTTCTTCATGATTAAGGCCAATGGTCATGCATTACCCATAGGTGGCTTAGGCTTCTTGATGGCTCTTACTAGCTCATCTATTCCCTACTCAATAGTTACATTTAATTTCCTTTTGTCGAACCATAACCTCCCTCTTCATCCAAGTGGGTTTACTACCCATTGGAGACATATATTTGACTGAAGAGGGGATATTCACTATAGGTCCCTTTCCCTTATCAGTCCTCTCTAGAGTCTTTTCTTACTGAGAGAGGTTACTAGATTAAGTTTTTGTTTCTACTTGGGCTAAAGTTCTAGCCTCAATATCATGAAATTTTTTTATAGGTTCCTCATGTATTTTCCCCTCCTCCAATACTTCATTAGCTTGCATTTGGTGGGGCTCTTCATCTTCCTTTGGTGCTTGTTCTTCTACTTCAGTAGATGGAAAAAGTGGTGTTATAGATCCTTTATCCATAAATGATAGATCATGAGATGGTAGTAGGGGTAGGCCTAGAGGTCCTTGAGGCAGAGGTGGTATCCCATATTTTCTCCCCTACCATCTTGGTGCCTACTGGCATGAAATCAAAATCTAATAGATCAAAGACATCAGTCTAATGACCCTCCATATCTATGATCCACTATTGTTGCTCATCCTCAAAAGTTGTGACCTAAATAATTTTTTTTGGATCATATGGTGGTGTTAAATTCAAACTCCTTTTCTCTTCCAAGGACTTTTTTGATCAAGTCTTATGACTCAAGGGAATTGTTGGTCATTTTTACCTTCCTACTAAAATTTCCATATTTGAATTTAAACTATATAACATTCATATATTTGAAATATTCAAATTAGGGCATGCAAAAAATAAATATTTAAAACCTTAGGTTATATCTTATTTCCTAAGTGGCTACACATTTTAATATCTCTACAGATCTAGATCTTGTCCATCATCAGATCTTCTAAGATCGACAATAGGTATTTTCTCAAAATGAAAGGTGGGAAAGTGCATCACTACCGTGTGGATGTGGGGGTCATGTTTTCATTATGGGCTATAGACAGAAAGAAGCTATTAGGTCGAGTTGGTATATGGAAGATTCTCCATTGGCTAAGGTACTGATGTGGGTTGTTAGTGGACCTCATATTTCCATTCATCATCAAATCAAAGATGATCTATGGTTGGTGTTTTCCCACTTTATCAAGATGTAAGGCTTTTAACGAATGCAAGAAAGCACCTTGTTGACACATTAAATTATTAAGGTCACTTCTCTTGTGGGTCACAAAGTGGAATGGTGATGGAACTTTTCAGACCAAAGTAGATATGTCAGAGTAGTGTGGCAAGTTAACAAGTTTTTATTGGTTAAGGGTGTTGACTACATGGTTGATGGACCAGTTATGTTTTTGGTATCGATCTTGTAATGATTGATAGTTGGTGCTTTCACACTTTATGAAGTTGTAAGGTTTTTAAGGGATGTGAGAAAGAGACTTTTTACCATGTGTCTCCATGGGCCTAGTTTAAAAGGAAAGGAAGATGTAGTTGGGAGTTAACATTGTAGTTAAGTTAATATTTATTCTAACTGCCACGGTTAAGTTTTGGGGTGGCATAGTTAGTTAAATAATATGGGCCAAACACATGAAAAATCCATGAGGTGGCAAAAAGAAATAACATGGTTGGTCCACATGATGGTTTCTTGTTGCAAGACTTAGTTGACTTGATGAATTTGCTAATTCATGAGCTAGAAATGAAGGGAATTGGGTTTTCTTGCATGATCTGATCTTCTTGATAGATCCTAACCACTTCCAAATGAATGCAAAGCCAAAAATAACACAAAGGAAACTTCTTCCACCATTTGATTGCCCATTTTATTTTTTTTGTATTGAATGGCTTCATTTCTATAATTTCCAAGTTCCTTCTAGCTAAGGTTTTAATGATTACATTGTATCTAGTGTTGTCCCATGATCAAATTTCTTCTAGATTTATAGTAAATACTAAATGTAGTGGTTGAGTTTGGTTTAGGGCAGAAAATATCTCAGTTATGCCTAAGCTATAAAGGAAAATTTTGTAAATTTTGTTAAGGGTTGTCTCTTCTCTATTTTCTCTAATATTGCTCTGCAAGTTCACTATAAATCCCCTTTTCCTTTTAATCTAATGACATTTTGCCTTATCTTCTTCAACCATTAATGAATGTGCAAGACCTATTTGCCTCTCTTCAACAATTTGTGGCTATCTGCAATTTGTATGACTATATCTCTTTTGACCTATGAATGATATATAAGTCAAATATCTCTTTCCTTGTGTTGTTCATTTTGGTTGTCTAATCTATGTGTGATTGTTGGATTTATACAAGCCTGATATGTATATCTTCAATGTCATAATAGTTCAAGTGTGCATGTATGGGTAGAGATTGGTTCAAACACTCTATTTTGGTACATCATCTCCTTAGAATAGATTAGGTAGGTTTTCTTTCATGCATCCCTTCTCCCTTTTCTTCTCTAAGTGTAGTTAGGTGTATCCTGATAGTAAAGGAAGTCAACCTTCTCTAGATACTCAATCCCATAGTTCAAGTCCCATAACTTGGAGGTTGTTTCCCTATTTTACAAGGTTTTACTTAGGTAAAAAATTTGGACAAGGATAATTTTTTTTGTGATAATAGGGACATTATCAAGTTGTTCCTCCTCTTCTTCTTCAACTTCAGGAATGGTTTCAAGTACCTATTGAGGAGGAGTATCTTTTTTCTTTAGTTTTCTCCTATGTAACCTTGCCATAGTGAACTCTATCCTAGCCTTCATAGATGTTGAGGGAGAGGATTATTCCACTTGACCTACCCACAACACCATCTATTCTTCCCCTAGTGCTTGTTCCTACTCCTATCCAGGTGGATGCGCTTGTTTAGTCTCTTGGACTTAGGTTGCCTGCACATCTTGAGGCCCTACTTGTTCAAGACCTTGTTGCAGTTGTTGAGGTTCATGGGCCTAATCTATCTATTTGTTAACCTTCATCACTCTCTTCCTATTTTTCTTCCCTTTATCTTCCCTAAAGTACTCAACATCCCTCTCATGTTGATAGATTATTTCTAGCCTCACTAGGGATTGAGCAGGGAAGGTTGGTACTATTCTTTTGCACTTTTACCCCTAGTTCAGTGTGTTGTGGCTTAAAGAGGAATATCCTAGGGAACTAGATCAAGTTTGAATGGTTTCTTGATCCATTCCCTTGTCAACTAGATAATATAGGATCTATTGTTGATGTCCACATTCTCATCCCCACCAATTTCTACGTTCATTATGGGCTTGTCATATATCTTATCCATGCTGTACAATGGTTCTAAGACATCTTTTATGTCTTTCTTAACAACCTTCAATGGTATCTTCATCTTTATGTGCCTTTTTTGCTAAATATAGAGTAATCTTACAATAGTCTCTAATTGAGAGATCATAGTATCTATAACATTCATCCAGTGATCCTCTAATGTATCTTCATGCATGAACTACTTCCCTACTAGATATTGTACCCTTCCAGTATTATCAAAGTATGGGGGAGGGAAGTTTTACTCATCCAAGGGATACTAATCCCATTTTGATTCAAAGGTCTTTATATTGTGATTTTTCTTAACCTTGATGGCACCTATGGTGATCGGCCACACCCATGTCTTCTTGTGTCATTTCCTTACTTTGTCATATGTAGATGTGAGTTTCCTAGTGATCTACAACAAAATGAGCCTATTAGAAGGATATCTTGGGAGCTTCATTGGGTTCACCTATGTGCCTACTACCCTTAGGTATGTGAATTTTTTGAACTGGATATAGTAGGCATTGATCTCTATGATTATGGTTGCTACCTCCACTAACATCCATTTAGCATAATCACCTTCTACGAATTAGATGATTGAGAATATAAAACTATCATTCACTATCATGTATTCTTTGCTCTGATCTCAAAACTTCTTCTTTACTAGCTGAGGGTATACTACATAGGGCCATGCATTTTCATCTTGCATGCTATCCCTTTTGTAAAGTCCTAGGTAGTTGATTATCCTAGCCACTAGTAAGTACACCATGTATGATGTCATCTAAAATCTTCAGTTGGCTTTCACATCTACTAGTTATTCATGTAGATTATCACTAAGGATAGTAGCCAAGTCCATTGGCATTTTTTTACACCCTGATGGTCTCTATGAAGTACACTATCTAGATATTAAGATGCCTAACCACTTCTAAGCCCATAACTCTACTCAAAAGCACTATGGCATATCCAATATCATCCTTCATATAACCCTAAGTCATGTCTACCTTTCTGACTCTATGGCCTACCAATGTTCTATCAATCAAGAAGGAAGATTGAATTATTTCTTTCGCTTTCTTTTCTCTCTCCCTATACCACCTTTTTGCCCATTCATAGGTCATATTTACATATTTATTGGCCCTTGGGAATGAAACACCTTCTCAATATTCCTCTATCAAAGATCCTAGAATATCTCCCCTGTGATGGACTTGACAACCTTTTCTTCAAGAACATAATGTTCTACCAATGTCATAATTAACTTAGAGGATTTTACAGAAGTCAAATGTGATGTTGCATTTACCAGCCTTGACTTGATCATAGTTGATACCATTGTGGATCTTTCTTTAGGCTTATTGCATATGGTGAGGAATGTATTCTAGTCAATATGTCTAAGCTCAATGTCTGTCTTGAAAGTAGGATTTCTTTGGTGTTCCTTGGTATTTGAAGACAATAGGCTTGAGAGTAATCTTTTTTTCCATTGAGGATGATGATGAAACCATTATATCTTCACACAAGAAATACATTAGTCTAAAGAACTAAAAATATCACCTAAAACAAACCCTAATTATCAAACAACCTAACCCGAATCACCCAAATAGAGGAAAACCAATTCAATTTGCTCCAATAGCCTTAAGATGCAAAATAACACATCTTGCATACCTTCATAGGTGTGCTATGTGTGCTTAATGACCCCTAGTTGGTCAATTTATGTGTTTCCATGTAGTTATGCACATGCACATCTTGAATGGGTGTGCAAATACGCATGGGAACTACAACGCATTTGCATGTGGAAATGAAAAAGATGTGGGACTAAGTCTTTTAGTGTTTTATGAAAGAGTTCACAAATGGACACCTTAGCTGGGTGTGCATGTGCACACCCTTATGTTTTGTATTAAATTTTTTATGAAAGGTACACATGTGCACACCTTGGGGAGGTCTTTCCTTGGACTTTGTTAGATTAGGTTGTAGGATTCATTGTAAAAAGTTGTACAGATGTGCACCTTGAATAGGTGTGCATGTGTGCACATTCTCCTACCTTTGTGCCTTAGGTTTTTAGGTGTTGGTTTTAGGGTTTTTTGTTTTGTGTGAACAAAGGTGCACACATGTGCATCTTGGATAAATGTGCATGTGTCCGCCTTTAGTGTTTTCTACCTTGTGTTTTGTGTTGTGTTGCAAGTTAGTGTAACTTGACAAGTGTAGATGTGTGGTAGCATAGAAGCATGCAAGAATAATGAAGAGAGGGGAGGGGGTCTCGGGTTTATATAGGCCTAGACCCAGGATGCACCCTTTGCAGGTGCATACTTGTGCAGTTGCACAAGTGTGCATCTCCAATGGGAAATAAGTGTACACTTGCACATTCAAGGCACTTGTACACCATGGATAGGAGCACATAGTTTCTAGTGTACAAGTGCACATATGCAATAAAAAACACTTTAAATCTCCTAATTTTCTTATTTTTGATACCAGGGGGCTTCTTTGTTGGACACAAAAGCTAGACCCAGACTCTAGAAGGAGTTCCAAAAATGACCTAGGCCCTAGACTATGGGTCTAGGAGACAAAAAAATTTACTAGGGGGTCCCCATTTCTAGGAGAAATGGGTCATGCAATGTGAAACCACAATAGGTAGGAAAAATTGATGATAGAAAGGGTACAAGTGGAGGCACTTTTTTTCTAGGCAGGAGATTGTATTCATGGACAAGCAATAAGAAAAAGTGTATTTCTCAATCCACAATATAGGTTGAGTATGTTGTTGTAGTAGAAAATTGTTCTAACATTATGTGGATCAAGGAATTATTGAAAGGTATGAAGGAAGAGATGCACACAAAGACAATACACATTGTACACAAGTATCATTATTTGAGAGAGTTGGTACAAGACAAAGAATTGAGACTAGAGTATGTGAACACAAAGGAGAAAATAGATGATATATTCACTAAGTCATTATCAAATGATGATTTTGAGTATCTAAGATGTAATTTAGGGTCATTCCCCAATCTAAGGAAAATTGAGGAGAGATACAATATTGCATCAATTGATATGATCATAATATCTTACACATTGATGTAGAAGGTCAAACTTTAGGAGCTTCCTAAAGCTATGAAAATATGGATAGAAGCATGGGTAGAGACTGCAAGGATTCAAGTCATAGATGAAAAAAGAAGTGACCTCGCAATATCAGTCAGATAGCGATCACTTAGACAATGATAAAGTGAGGATGAAACTATGAATGACAATGGATGATGTCTTTGGCATTATTGTGAATGAGGGAAATTATGTGTATGTAGTTACCATTTATTATTAAGAGTGGGAGTATGTTCAAGTTACCATCCATCTAGTAAAAGAGGGAGAAGCTTAATGTTAAGAAGAGATGTGAAAGAGGGAGTCAATACAATTGTGTTAGAATTAAAGAATCTAAAATTGGTATCATAGAGGGAGAAGTGTAAGGGAGTTTATGGATGAAAATTGGAATGAAACTAAGGATATTAATGAAGATCTATATCAAATCATAAAGGGATTTGATAAAGATAAATCATGAGAACATTTGCATGGTAAATAGAGGTTTTTCCATCAATGCCAAAGAGGGAGATTGTTGGAAACTAGTGAAGTTGTTGAGTAATAATGATCATGTATGTCGGAATTAAATTGGGCACTTGATCAATTAATCTTTGACAAGATAATGTTTTGTTTAATTATTATATAAATGGAAGAAGATAATTGAGTTGGTGCTTAGAAGAGAACACAATAAGTTTTGTAAAATAGTAAGCTTTACCAAGTGATAATTTTACTAGGTCAATGAAGCATAAGATTAAGGAACTTAAGAGATAGTCAAGAAAATAGTATCATTTGAGTGATAGTAATGTTTGAGAAAGATAATGAAGAAGATGTAAAAGCAACTGAGCATAGTGAAGACCAGGCAATATAGTGAAATCTAAGTGAGAGAGAAGAGTAGAGACAATGTTGACTCAATAGAAGAACATAGCAATGACTAAGTGTCAAAAAAAAAATAGGGTTTGAAAGAATTGAGTTTGAGGCCAATATAGTTGAATTTATGGATTGTTCAAAATGTGTAAATGATAAGGATTGATGAGTTGGCATATTTAATGCATGAATTGATTTTGTTATGCAATCAAAGGGAAGGATTTAAAGATATTTTTTAGAAGTATCAAGAAAGGAGTAGATGGACAAAATGATGGATATATTAAATGAATCTAATCAAATCCTAAAATCTATGGTGATGTTTAAGTGGAAAAAGATCAAAGCTACTTATTTAAGGAGCATAAGAGATGTTTTCTAGGGTTGGTTCATTGTTGATTGGAAATTTTATGGAGAACTTGTGAAGAATAGAGTGGTAGTAGTTAAGTGAGGAGATTTGTGAAGTGTGATTTCTTGAAGGGTTTCCAAGAAGATAAAAAATGGAGATCATAATGAAGTCTAGTCAATGAACTAGAAAATGAGTTGAATGGAGATCTGAATTTGTAAAGTGACTTGTATGTTAACATATCAAACCTAGCTATTACTTTCTAACCATTGTGGTAGCCAAAATCATTTAATCAAGGTGAAATTCTAATGGAATGATCCAATTTCCTCTAACTAGACCACTCCTAATAGGGTAATTAATTCTTTTAATAGGGTCACACCTAACACTATGCTTTATAACCATTAACAGGGTTAGCTCTTAACCAAGCTCACTTTAGAAGAGTAAAACCTTGTAGCATGTTACTTGGTGGTTTATCCCAAATTGGGTTTCCACATGGAATTCTAGTGTCATATGTGTGAATGTTATACGTGTGATGCATGTTATTTACTATTGTTTATTTTATATTTTTTAGGATATACTGAATAGAGAGCAGAGTGATGAATGAATTGTAAGGAAACTTGCAACAAATAATATAACCATTTCCACATAACCCATAATAGCTATGCAATAAATGAGAAATTAAAATCCACATGCAAGAGAATAGCCAACATACCCAAAAAAATTCTGACACAAGATATACCCTAGAAAACTCTCATTGAGGGAAAAAAACCAAACCTCCAAAAGCATCTATCACCACGTATTATTTAGTAAAAAACACCATTGCAAAGCAACCATGGAAGCCTTCAAATCCATAGGCACAACTAAGCAATCGATGCAAACAAGCATGAATCCACACATCTATAATGCCCCTTCACCAGTACCCTATGATGAATCTTAATAACCCAAGTATGTCATGATTAGCACTTCCCTTATCAAAAATGAACCAAAGACCTTATTAAGACTAATATAGTTATTGTTGTGCTAGGTACCCTACTAGAATTACACTAGGTTGATAAGCTGACACCTTGTGGAATAAAAGCTCAAGATGTCATAACTTAGAAACTATGTTGATGGGTTCGTGATATTTTATGGCCTATTATGATAATTAAATTAGATGGCTAGTATAGAAAGATGAATCAACACCCACTCTTGAGAATAATATTGTTAGTCATAAGATGAAAATTGCTATCAACTTTGGACAAGGTCTACATGGTAGAACTAAATATGATGTAATGTGATAAGTCATTAGTTCAATATCTTGGTATTTACAAGGAAATATTTTTATGAACCAATAAAATATAATTGATTTATTCTATGTTTAATTCTGAAACTATGTGACATGACTATGCAAACATCTTGTTTACCTGACATAATTGATATACTTTATAATTATCTCATAATGATAATGGGATATTGTAGAAACCAAATTATATTTAACTGAACTAAAGGATATTACTTGAGATGTTTATATTTTGATGATTTTGACCTAAAATATGTATTTTGAACCAATTTTCATGTTGGCTGATTTAATAGTATAGATTTAACATTTCATCAACATGATCAAAAATGGATTATGATGTGGTTTAGAATGTTAGTTGGATCATATGACTAGATAGTAATATTGATATGCAAGTTCTGATATTTTAATGTTTTAGATGCCTTATATGAAAAATATTAGAAAATAAAGTTGATTAGGATAATTGGGTATGTTAATGCAGATTATTCAATATGAAATTTGTCATGCACCTATATACATCCATTTTATATGATTTTTCATTGGGCTACTAATGTTTGAGTTTAGTGTGTAGGCAATGCAACCATGAAATCTTATTGGGGAAATAAGGCCCAAACTTATGTGGACACAGTATAGCTAAGGTGAATCTTTGGAAGATTCAAAGCCTCATTATGATGTGTTTATTTTGTAAATGTAAGTTGCATGTGGGTAGTAAATGTATATATATATTCATGAATGAATTAGGGACATGTCATTGTGATGTCTCATGTATTTTAATTTGTCATTGGACACTTGTAAATTGTTTATATGTTGATGACATGTCACCTAGGGTTTTGGTCATGGAAACACTTAACCTTAAACTAAATGCCCTTCAATAGATTTAATCAAATCCACTTGGAGAGAGAATAGGATGGGTCACCATCAAGGGGAATTTCGAATTCAAACTTGAAAAGGATTTTAGAGGGTCAATAATTGCCCCAAATCGCCCTTTTTGTGAAAATAACCTACCCATATGTTAGCATAACATGTTAGGGGCCTAAATTTGACGATTTTAGTGCTTAGCTAACCTAGGGTACCCTTTAACCAATGTATTCTCCTACCAATTCGAAATTTGACTAGCCACATGACTTTAACCTTTCCTCCACATTTGGTCAAGGTCCTATGTTTAGAAGAGACAATAGTGTAAGAGAAAGTGGACTTCATGTTTTTCCAAAAATGTAGATAGTGGGGTTCGAGGTATTCTTAAGGGAGTTTGGACAAACAAATGTGTGTTCACCCACTCTCCAAGTTTAGAGACAATTAGGGTTTTGGAAAGGAAGCTAAGGAAATAGGAAGCTCTTCAACAACTTTCATTGCCATTAGCTTGGACAAAGGTTGGTGCCTATTCCATTATCCCTCATTTCACTCATTCATTGTGTATAATACTTGTTCATATTGTGAATGAAAATATGTAATGTATGTGGAGTTGTATTTTTTGTTATGTGAAAATGTTGTGACAAATTTTTCTTGTGTTTTCTCTTGATCAATGTTGTATGGGTGAGAAGGCTTCACTCACCCTTGGGAGGGAAGAGATGCCTTGGGTAAAGGGGTTATTTGGGTTCAACATTGAAGTTGAGAGTTTCCTCTCCTGTAGAGGGTTTTTTTGTTCATGGAGTATGGGCTCCATTGAAGCCATATTCCTTGTTTGATAGCCTTGAAGAGGCATTCATATCATGGGAGGTATAAGTATATTGATGTGATGAGAAGGATGTATTTTGATAGCTTGGAAGGGGTAATGTGTAATTACAAATTGTATATGTATATGGTTATGGCATTCTCTTCTTTGGAGAGCCCACCTTCATCCATTGTTTCATGATTCCAATGGTGGGTCATTTTGTAAAACCATGGAGGGTTTTTAAATGTATTGTGAGATTGAGTTTTGGATGCATTCTGAAATGTTTGAATGTAAACCATTTGAGTCTTGTTTTCCCTACTCAATGGGTGGCTTCTTAGAAGCTTAGGATGGGAGATGAGCCTACATGGTTCTTGTGGTTTTTTGTGTTGTGTTTCAAATTTTGTGCTCAAGGGAATAATGGAAGAATTCTTAGAATGAGCATCTTGTTGATGTTGCTTGAAAGAGAAACTTACCAATGTGCATTTTACATGTATTGGAGGATCACTCTCCTCCTTATTCATGTTGTGGCAATGTATGGATATGTAGTAGTAAGGAAGGGATATGTCACTTTGTAATTCATTTGGAAGAAGAAATATTCCTTCATGTCATTGAACATTGTATTTGTAAGGGTAAGATTTTCCATTTGTTGTTTTGTGTATTATGCCACAAAAGAAATTCTACATTTTGTGTATATCACTATGAGGAATGGTTTCATGGAAGAAAGAAAGAAATTTGAGTGTTCTCTTAGCTATTTTCATTGTAAGATTTTATCTTTATGTGCTTAATTACATTGGAACAAGAAGATTTTTCTATCATCTTAGTTATATATGAAAGGAATGAGAGAGTTTCATGAAAGAATAGTCATAAAAATTTTTGAATCATGGATGGAAAATGCATTTGATTGTGGTTGCTCATGTAAGGAAGTTACATATTGTATTTGATTGATAATAATTTTCAATTAGAGAGATGTACTAGTAGATGTTATAATGGATCTTGTTGAAATGTAAGCAGTAAAATTTATGTGGTAAATCAAGCAATTAGTATGAAAAGGTCCTTAAGAATTGAGTTTAGTTACTTATGATTTCAAGTGGTTTCAATAGAACTAATGCTTGAATACAATAGGAGAGCCAAATTTAGTCACTATTAAACACATACTCACATCCTATCAAATGGATTATAGGGGGAAATGTAACAACACTCTTAGTAGAATCATGTTGTAGATGCATTCTATCTCTCTAGAATTTGTATGGATAATGGGAAAAATACTCCATCCCTTATTGTAGACCCATAAAATAATGGGAGGAATATTCCCCCAGATCTCAAAGTAATAATTGGGTAAATAATGATAGGCAAGGTCTAATAAACCATAACATTACACAAAGTTTAAAAGATTGAGACTTAATCATACTATTCACATGAAAAAGGCTCAAAAAGCAATCATTTTCATCATAGGATAAAGAAATTGTAAATCTTGGGTAAATCTATCTCTATCACCCTAGCCTCCCTAGGGATTCAAAACCACCTCCCATAGTAAAAAATGAAATAAATAAATAAACAAAGAAAAAGCTTCAAATAAAATATTTACACTATGTTCATTCCTAACACTTTAAAACTTCAAGCATGGTCAACTGGTCAAAAGGGGCACCTATTGCAAGGAAAAGAATGCAATAAATATGACATGATGGGAGGGGACCCCTTTTGGTTAGTGGTCCTAATCCCCAACCCCATTTTTTCCATACTCCACATGTGCTCGACCAGATCTTGCACCTTGTTATAGGTAGGCATCCCATCCTCAAGGTGTCCAATCTCTAATTTTGTGCCTCCCAAGCACATAGCTCAACCATGTGGACAATGGAAGAGGTGGTGGCATGAGGTAGATGGTTTAGTAAGAAAGGATTAGGGGCCTTGGGGTCGGCCACATGGCAGGAGAGTAAAGATTAGGAGTTAGTGAATGTTAAATAATATGTAAGTTAGAGTTAGGCCTTTAACATGTAATATTATGAGTATTTGTGTGTCAGTACTAGGATTTGGTTAGTTGTGTGTTACAAATAATAAGTGAAATTAAAATTTAAAAAATGAATTAACTAAGTTAAGAGGTAGATATTGGGGGGACTCTATGGGGTATGTAATCAAAATAGTAATCACTATATGATATAGTAATACGGGTTTTATGAGGTTATAATAACAATAATAAAATAGATTGGCTAGCATGTGGTATTAGGAAATATGAAGTTAGCTTGTAGGTGGGTCATTTTAGTCAAATGATTAGTTAGTAAATGTTAATATAGTGAGGGTGAATTTGCATATAATAGCTAGGATGTCATGTTTATTTACATTGAAATAATTAATAGTCAATAATAACTAATAATTGGTAGTAAAAGTAGAGTAGATGATGTCATGCAATGTATCAAAAAACACTCTATATATGAGCATTATGTAGATTACTAAAATTAGTTACTTCTATTAACATATATGGTTACAATATGTATGGGCTATGACACTAAATAAAAATTTGGTTGAGTCACCATTATGTTGCATGGTTAAATTTGTAAGTGAGAAGATGTACTTGTCCTATAAACATAGTTAGATATTTGAGGTAATAAATAGATGATTTTATTAAATCCAACCATTTAGCACTCATATTAGATCACAAACTTGACATGGGAATTGGTTGTATTAAGTGTGACTCATTGTTTTGTACACATAATAGTTGTTCATATTTACTTATGTAATATGTATACTTAAGGGTCCTTGTATAGATATATAGGTTGTGAACCCTAACATTAATTATAGATAAAACATTATAGATTTACCTACTTTCTTATCATTCCTTAATTAGTGAATAAGGAAGTGTGTTCCAAAATTTACATATAAATGGATTCAAGGAAGGATAATTTATTTTCATAAATTGACCTATCAATATATTGCCCTAATAGATCTTAGGCATAGTAGGTTCATCGATACGATCCTTGTCAACCTATGTCTTAGTAATTATGACATCAATCATGACTAAGCTATATGTATATCCTCGTAGTAAGAAGTAGAATTCTAAATTAGACTATGTTACTGAACATGTTAAGAATTTAACACACTCATTGGAAAGAAGATCATTCATAAAATAAGTACTTGAGGAGCAATGTTATCCATTCTAATCCAACCAGTAGGGAGTTATTCATGATTAATATAATAGCCTTTAGGACACTTAGGATCATATTGGTCCCTCAAGAAACTTGAATAGGTGTGTCTTGAATGCATAGCTAGGAAATAACTGATCACAACTTGTTAATTGTCTAGGTGTCAGTATACTTAGTTTCATCAAAAAAAAAATTGTGTTTTTCCCTTAGAATTTTGGGCATGAAAACATCCCATGCCATACTTCCAACCTTCACAAATGCTCCCTTGGCTAACTTGTCAAGCCTTGTCCTGCTCGATTCTTTCTCTTTTTCTCTTCTATCTTCTCATACCAACAACTACCCTTGTGGTTGTTTATATAGTAGAAAGTCTCACAAAACCACCAAGTGGTATTACATAAACATGTGCTAAAACCATGTGCTACCTAACTCATTGATCCCACAATTAATATTTGAAATTTAATTATTTTCTCCAATATTAAATAATTATATAAATATTATCACAATATTACAATACAACTCATCAATTCTATCCCATGGGAATCCTTCCATGTTGCACATCCATCTAGGTGCAACATTACATAATAAGATAATAAAATACAATATAATAATATTATGCAATGTGTGCAACACCCATTATCTCAATAATCTCCCACTTGTTTTATACATTGCATAGGGTCAATCTATAGCCACATAAATGAATAAGGGCACAATCCCTCCTAGCACATCCACCATCATGGATCAAATTACACCATTATTGTGATGTGGAGCCTAATCAGACTCAAAGTTTTATTCAACATGGTTTCCCTCTAGATTATTTCTATAGGAGTTTGAAGACAAGGTCAAGAGGCAACATCCTAGGTGCAATCCCCATCACAATATAGGGTGGGGTCAAGGGGCAACGCCCCCATAGGGGTTTTCGAGGATAACATCCGTAAAGCCAAAAATGACCTTATATTGTAAAAGGCATTAGCTACTATTTTTCTATTATTCTAACCCTAATTTTGTAAACTAGAAAAAATCATGTATAAAAAGGCTTAGGGTTAGGGATTTTCATAATGTGTGATGCAAAAATTGGTTCTTGTAATAGTATTGAGTTGTAAGGGATTACAGATTGTAATCAAGTTGTAATCACTAGATCATAACAATGTTGGACTTATTGTTGGTGGACATAGCCTAGGGATAGGGTGAACTACATTAAATCTTGGTGTCTTGTGTTCTCTTTTATGTGATCTACTATTTTTTGGTATTGGTTATATTTCCATGTAGTTGTTATTTCTATCTAAGGTTAATCCTAACAACGATGTGCTCCATCCTAGTACCCACAACAAAATCAAAGTATCTAGCATCTCAAACATGAATGAAGCCACCTCGTATTATGCCACTACCACTGGACGTGCATAGAAGTCGTTCAAAGAGAAAGTCACCCAACTTGTCGCATTAGAAGATCATAAAATCCTATACCAACTGAAATACCAAGCACTAAAACCTGATCCAAAGGTAATCACATGTATCCATAGTTGTCAAAATATCCATAGCTGAAATAGCACCCATAGCAAGTGTCATACCAATCCAACTATCCATACCTACAAAGGTATACCAAGTGAATCTCATCTATCAACATATCCAATTTGTAACCTACAATCACAAGCGTCGAGAACAATACCTACCACATATATACCAAGAAGCTCCCACTACAAAAGATTATGTCAAATCTATAACCAATCCACTCACAACATCTTAAAGAAGTGAATCCATGTAGTCTCAAAGACATCCACAACACATAAACCAATAACCTACAAGAACAACTCTCATAACAAGTCTACAATGGTCTGCCAAGCTCTCCACAACCAAAAAAGGAAAGAGATAAAGGAATAACCATGTCATCTCTCACATGACATACATGAGCACAAACCAGTGATCATAATCTCTGACAATCCCAAATCCAATGTAAGAAAAATTGATCATCCAAGAAGATAACCAAGACCAAAGAGAAACCATGCAAATCATTACCTATATCATGTCCTTCTACACACACCCTTAGATGTAAACTATGCAATTATGATCTCCTCCATAAAACCCTAATAAGAAGCCTCAACAACACCCAAAACATACCATATAACTAATCATGGATGCAAGCCTCTCACAAGAAGATCAAATTCATAAACCATTCCTAATCTAAGGAATATGCTCAACATAAAACTATCTCCCAAACTCAATAATTATAACAACATATGTAGAAGGAGATAACCAATGCTAAACCATCTCTCAAATGAACCCTCCAGAACCAACTCATGTACCATAGCTCAAGATCCATATCCATGAAAGACAAGCATAAATGTAATGCACCTAAGAGAAATAATGGGCTATACCTCTCAAGTAGCAAACCACCAAGTAGACCAAGAGTGTGGAATGAGAATTCTCATCAAGATATCCAAGTCTCCAACCAAGACTCATCTAAGAATAATCTCCTCTCAAGTCTAGGTGAATGCCCCTCAAACTTCTTGCTAAAACCATCAACCATTCTAATAAATACTACTCTAATCCAAGAGGAAACAACATCACCACCATCTCTAAGTATCCATGAGTACCTATAACTAATCAATCCATGCCAAGTTTGAATGTGATATAGCAATATCATGAAGTATCTAGCTTATGATCAATGTACTCAATACCAAGAAACTAAACCAAGATCACTGTCAAAGTTCCAACCATGACCTTAGAAACATAAACATGATAGCATGATCTAACCATCTCAACCAAAGAGATAACACTCTCCATATGAACATACTATAACATGTCAAAAACTCTAAATGCATATGAAGAATTTATCATGACACAATAATGAAACCATCCTAATACCAATAATAACATGTCAAATGAAAGCATAAACCACACTTTTACCAAGAACCCTGCAAGTCTTCAAGATGCAACCATCTCCACACACTATGAAGAAAAAAACATCTCCACATACAAGAAAGAACCATCTCCATGCAACTTGAAGATAACCAAGCACCCCATGAGTCCTCAAGATCTAACCATCTTCACACACCATGAAGATAACCAAGTGCACCATGCAAATGTCAAAGACACTACTATAGCAACAAGATCTAAGACAAATCTCCAACATCTGTAAACACTCAATAACTATATCAATGCCAAAAACTCCAACTCAACCATGGTACTGAATCATCCATGGCATTATATAAATCCATCTTCTACATGAAGATCCTCTAGGTCTACACACACAACCAAGTGTCAATAGCAAGTGAAACAAATATCTCCAAACCAAGAAGATATAAACCAAACTAGGAACTAATCTTGCACTATCACCTCATCACTATCACAAGCACCCACTAAATTATGTATCCAAGCTATCCATGACATTATGATGAAAAACTATCTTCTAACTATGAGAATCAACCAATGCATAAAACCATCAAAGAACTCAAAGTGCACATCATGACCTCCTCAAAAGAAACCAAATAAGCATAATCCTCAACCAAGAAGATATACCACCATAACTAAATAAGGAATCAAAACTAATGAACATCAAGGATGTATCTATATATCCAATCAAATCATGCTAAAATCTATAGCACCATGATCACATTCATGAACTGAGAAACTAACTCTCAAAGTGTCCAACCTATTAGCATAAAATAGTCAACCACAATCCTCCACCATGACTATACCTAGTAACACCATCTCATCCCTTCTACATGAATAAAAATCAGCAAATCATGTGACTTAGAGCATAGACAACCCAAGTACAAGCCACCAATCTAAATATGCATCAACAATAAAAGATCAATGGGAAAAGACAACCCATATCCAAGCCATAAATGCAACTTGTAAATGTAGACTACTTATAACACTACAAAACTTGCAAGTCCATCAAGTCATCATACATATCCAAACCAAACACTGATAACCATATCATCATGAGACCAATCTGAAATATGAACTAAGTATACGATGACATCAAATCTTAAATCTCCAAACATATAATGTCATAAACTCACAATGCTACCATAGTCAATATAAATTATAAACTATTCAAATTAATATATCACCAAATAAACCATGCCAAACTTGCACCAAATCTAAACCAATGTGTAGAGCTTTCTACTGACTACTTAAAGTCCAAAATCTGACTTCATATGCTCAAGTTATGGCCAAATTTGTGCTCAAAATAAATAACATCTAACTTTTAGGCTCTTAAAACCTGACAAAATCTTAAATTTATAGAACCAAACCTACACCAAGTTGTATTGATCTGAATTATCTTTCCAACACCTATAAAAAGTCTAAAATCTGATATTCTTAGAGAAAGTTATGGCCATTTTACTGAGATAGTCTTTTTAACATTTTCACTACGATTTTTTTTATGAAAATTCCAACAGGATTAAATTTGACCACCATCATGGGCTGAAACTAAAAAAAACTCTTTCATTTCCTCTGAACATGACCAAATTAGGGCTTATTTTCTATCAAAATTTATTGAAATGTCAATCCAAATCCAATGGTAAGGTCTATTTTTACCTAGGAGGTCATTTCTGCAAGCTCCCCCTAAAACCCTCATTTAAATGAAACATACAAAAAATCCATTTGACCAATAACTTTACATTCCCAAAATCTACAAATATCCCATCATAATAGTAAACCCAAAACTCTTAGATCTATAATAAAAACTCATATATCTTGCCCTTTCTTTTATCCTCTCATGCATTCCCATGGATTCAATCTAAGGTTACAATAATAAAACCATAGCTCTGATACCACTTGTAAGGAAACTTGCAACAAAGAATATAATCATTTTCACATAACTCATAATAGATATGAAATAAATGAGAAATTAAAATCTACATGAAAGAGAATAAACAACATACCCACAAAAATTGTGACACAAGATATACCTTGGAAAACCATCATTGAGGGAAAAAAACCTAGCCTCCAAAAGCATCCATCACCATGTATTATTCAACAAATACACCATTGCAATACAATCGTGGAAGCGTTCGAAGACATAGCCACAACCAAGCAATCCATGTGAATAAGCATGAATCCACACACCCAATTTCATACTTTCAACCTTCCCAAATGCTCACTTGGCTAACCTATCAAGCCTTGTCCTAGTCGACTCTTTCCTTTTTTCCCTTCTATCTTCTCATACCAACAACTACCCTTGTGGCTACTTATATAGTAGAAAGTTCTACAAAACCACCAAGTGGTATTACATAAACCATGTGCTACCTTACCCTTTGATCCCACATTTAATATTGGAAATTTAATTCTTTTCCCCAATATTAAATAATTACATGAAATATTATCACAATGTTACAATACAACTCATTAAGTTTATCCCATGGGAATCTTTCCATGTTGCACATCCATCTAGGTGTAACATTATATAATAAAAGAATATAATTCAATATAACAATATTATGCAATGCATGCAACACCCATTATCTCAACATGAATAACTTAAGTTTCTAATGAGTTTTTTTATATTGGTCAAGTGGTTTTATGAGTTTTTTAAAGTTGTTTTAAGTTAGTAAAAGTTGGATTGGTACACTAGATCTAATAATTCTAACACAAATAAATGATGGAAGAAGATAAAAGATAGATTATTGCAACAATGGATGATAAAGATGAAGAGATATAAAGATTAACATAGAGCCACTATGACATTACAAACCAACTACTCAATGAAAACCATGAATTTTGTACAAAAATGGAAGAAATTGTTGAGTTAAGGACTAAAAATAAAAAATTGAAGAGTGAGATTAAGTCTGAGAAAGTACTAATTGAGAGAATGAACAAATCACAAGAAATTATCGAATCATTGGATGAACAACTCTGAAGATAAAGGAGATTAAGAGACATGTCTGGATTAGGCTATACTGAGCACTCTACTATGGAAAAAAGTGAATCATCAAAGCAAGAAAAGAAAATGAATGTGTACACTAGTCCAAAGCCTAAGAAATCAACATGCTATCATCATGCAAAGCCTTAATGCATAGAAAATATATGCAAAAGCAAAAATGGTAAGAGAAATGTCACTCACAAATTTTATTTTTATTATTGTAACAAGTATGGACATCAAGCGTTTGAGTATAGATACAAGTTTATCTAATCACCTAAAAGTATGCATTTAATGATTATTGCTATACCTACAATAAGATTGGACATAAGTCACAAGAATATAGATCATTGATGAAATCCAACTAGAAACTGAGAAATAAAGGCAATTCAATAAATTGGGATTACAACACATGGTATTCATGTACTACATGTGGGAAGTATGGTCATATTGCTGCGAATTGCATGAGACTACACTTTGTGGCATGGCATGTTATCATTTTTACAAGGTTAGTCATCTAAGAAGGAGCTATAGAAACTAAATGTCAACAACACATGAAGGAGATTCAAAAGCAAAAGGAAAGGTAAGTGTGGATGAAATTCATGAGTAGATGAATAAAACATGGAGAAGGATGTCTGAAGAAAATGAGACATCAAGTGTAACTAATGGGGAAACCTCATCCAATAGATCAGGTTTAACCATCGACTCCAACTAAGCTTGAGGAGAAGGAAATGAGCCACATGACTAAAGATTTATCATACACAAATTCCTAGAGTTAAATAAGTCCATATCTTCATAATGTTCAATGTGCAAAGAGAAAATATAAATTCTATAAATGTTGCAAACTGTACCTAGTATGTGGATAACTATGTGCCAACAAATACAACAGAGCTAAGGTATGATGATTTTTTATCCAAGCACGATTTAAGGTTATTGTTTTACCATATTACTTGAGTAGTAATGGAAGTGTGATGCACCTAATCAAATAATAGTAATTGAGTTCATTAAAGAAATGAGAATGTGGAGTACGATGCATTTAATGAACCCTAATGGTCAAAAAAGGTAATGTTACGACATATATATTGGGTTATCAATTTTTATTTGTTAACCTTGCATTTCAAAGAGCTAAGAGAAAATTTTAGCAATTTGAGTGAAGAATATTTTGTTGAAGTTTTTTAAGTAAGATTTTATCAAAAAATTCAAGACCCAAGTGAGTTGTAAGCCAACTGAGCTATTAGTCTAGTATTTTTTTGACACCCTAGAAAGAAAATTGGCTTCAAGCTCTACCAGCATAAAGAGATAGAACAAGGAAAAGATTAACTTAGTGAAATTAATTTGGAATGATGCTTGTGAAGAGAGAAAGTATAAAATATACCCATAAATTGCAATGCAAATAGACAAGGTGGGTGCCCTATCTATGATTCCACTTAGAGTTTTGTTGGTTAATGATATCCGTTCATTTTACCATTGCAAAATTGGATAATTTATAGATCATGAATTTCATGAGGTATATGGTCAAATGTGTGTTTATGAAGACTTGAAAGATGAGTTCAAATATTTGGGGGAAGCCATTCTTTTACATGCCCTACATTTTTGAAGGAGTTAAAAGGAAATTGGATTAGGGTAGTTCTAAGGCAATTTCTTGATATGCACATGTGGTTGAATGCAATAGTGAAATTAAAAAAGAATGTTACATATGGTAACTGGATATCCTATCACATAAAAAGTTAAAATAATTCAAATGGATCCCAAGAATGAAATTGAGGAAAACACAAAGGTTCAGTGGGATAATAGAGGTATAAAGGTGGACACTCATACAAATTCAGAGATTAAATGCATTGTGTATTTGGTCGCATATAAGATATTTTAATTAAGAAAATTAAATAGTGCTATGTGTTTAGTTGTTGATATTGGTTATGAAATTGTTAAGAAAGGTCATAAATATGATATTGTCAAGCTTTAGTTCAAGAAATTGGCAAATAATTTGAAGACATCTGAGTTGCAAGAACAAATACATTTAATATTGGTTCACTTTTGGTATGTATTTTCTTTTATATGCAAAACCATTTCCCATCAATCAATCAAGTCAACTAGAAATTAGATACTCCTGTCATTTATCAAATCAATGAATATATTTAGGCACTAGGAAATAATTTTGAGAGTGTTATGGATGAGTATTTTTGAGAATTTTAAGATCCAGATGAACCAAAGGTTCAAGATACCCCCTTCTCTAGTCGGAAATTATCATAATGATGTTTTTTTTCTTGTTGATATTAATAATTCACTAACTAGTTCTATTTTACTGAGAGTTACATGGTTAGAACCAATGGACTATGAAGTGAATATTGATCAGGCTACTAAGGCCATTGAAGAATTGTTAAAAGAACTAATGGACAAAGAGGTTCCAAGATTGGTACTTATGATGAGGCTAAGGGGAATATAAAAACTAAAATTTTTGTTACCAAGGTTGAGAATAAATCAAAGAAAATGGTAAGTACATTAGAAAGTACTTTGATGGTAATGAACAGATAAATCAATACTTATTGTCAAGCTACAATCACCAAAAGGAAAGAATAGACCTACATCTACCCCCACAAGCCCCAAGGCTACAAGGTCACAAACCTAAGAAGAACAAGAAGATAAACCATTGAGGAAGGGTGTTATCAATATTAAAAATCTTGCAACACTACAAGTGAAGACATATCAAAAGAGAAAACATATTACTAAGTCATATAACAAGTAGGCCAAGACATCTACAAAAAGGAGAAGAAATATCATAGTCAAATATGATGATGGTGTAGATAATAGTGAACGGTTAAAATTTGATGAAGTGAGTCATGCTCAAGTTGTTTCTTATAAAAGGCCCAAAACTATAGATGGGATTGTACAAGCTCTTAGTGAAAATAATGGCCTAGGTACTTTTCAATATTGCAAATATGAAACAATGAGTGAAAAGGATGAGAAGAGAATAGTATATGCATTAATTGGCATTATGAAAAAATTTAAATATATACATCTGGAAATTGGAAACAAAATTCCTAATGAACTTTATCAAAGGATTAATAGTCAATGGCTATATGCTTTGAGAACATAAAAAGAAATAAGAAGTAAAGCATTATTTATTACGTCCATATTTGGTTTAGAAGATGTTAGTGAAGCTCTAGAGAAGCAAAAGAATGTATTTGTCCCAAACCATAGAGATCTTTATGTTCTATCTAATAATTTGAAACTTGTTGATGAAGATTCTAAAATGAGATGGAGATAGGTTTACAATATTATAGAGCCCAATGAAACAATTGATGTTGACGATAGTCAAATTTAACATAAAGTTGAATGTAATAATCAAGATGATGAGTTTGACACCATCACCTCACTAGATTCTGTAGATTTCATACATCAAATGGTGGGAAATATTATTGGAAAAAAAGAAAGTGTAACAATTAAGGATCTAATAGTTACAATGTCAACTAAGCAACCAAAGAAAGTTGAAGATATAATAGTACCAACTGAGATCATACACACACACATACCTAGATTTTATCTAGTTATTGAAAGAATCGTATATTTTACCAAGCCAAAGGAACAAGATGTTAATGATATACCAATAAGTTTCTTACATATGCTAGCAAATACCACAGTACAAATCGATGGGACAACTACTGAATGAGAATACCAAGTAACTGTTGAGATAATGGTGTTGCATACATTGCATAATATTGTTATTTTATTATTTTATTTTATTATGTAATGTTGTACCTAGATGGATGTGCAACATGTAAAGATTCCCATGGAATATTCTTGATGAGTTGTATTGTAACATTGTGAAAATATTTCATGTAATTATTTAATATTGGGGGAAAGAATTAAATGCCCAATATTAAATGTGGGGTTAGTGGGTTAGGTAGCACATGGTTTTAGCACATGGTTTATGTAATACCACTTGGTGGTTTTGTGGGACTTGCTACTATATAAGCAGCCACAAGGGTAGTTGTTATAGAGACAGAGTAAGAGTGACAAGGAGAAGACAAAAGGCAAGAGTCAAGTAGGACAAGGCTTGACAGGTTAGCAAAGGGAGCATTTGTGAAAGTTGAAAGTATGGCATGGGATGTGTGGATTCATGCTTGTTCACATAGTTTTCTCGGTTGTGGCTATGGCCATGAAGGCTTCCATGGTTGCATGGCAATGGTATTTTTGTTGAATAATACATGGTGATGGATGCTTTTGGAGGCTGAGTTTTTTCCCTCAATGAGGGTTTCCCAAGGTATATCTTGTGTCACATTTTGTGGGTATGTTGTCTATTCTCTTGCATGTGGATTTTAATTCCATGTTTATTTCAGATCTATTATGGGTTATGTGGAAATGGTTATATTCTTTGTTGCCAAGTTTCCTTACAAGTGGTATCAAAGCTATAGTTTTATTATTGTAACCCTAGATTGAATCCATGGGACTGCATGAGAAGATAAAAGAAAGGGCAAGATATATGAATGATTTATTGCAGATCTAAGGGTTTTGGATTTGCTGTTATGATGGGATGTTAAAATATTTGGGCATGTAAAATTGTCGGACAAAAAGATTTTTCGGATGTTTCATTTAAAATGAGGGTTTTGGGGGGTAGCTTGCATAAATGACCTCCTGGGTAAAAACAGACCTCACCATTGGATCCGGGTCAACATTTCTATAAATTTTGATATATAATATGCCCTAGTTTGGCCATGTTTAGAGGAAATGAAAGAGTTTTCTAGTTTCAGCCCATGATGGCCATCAAATTTAATCCCGTCAGAATTTTCGTCACTAAAAAAATAAAAAATGAAAAATCGTACTGAAAATGGTAAAAAGACTGTCTTAGCAAAATGGTCATAACTTTCTCTCAGAATATCAAATTTCAGAGTTCTTATAGGCGTTGGAAAGCTAATTTAGATCACTACAACATGGTGTAGGTTTGGTTCTATGATTTTAAAATTTTGTTAGATTTTCAGAGCCCTAAAGTCAGATGTTGTTTATTTTGAGCACGAATTAGGGCATAACTTGGGCATACGGAGTCAGATTTTGGACTTCAAGTAGTCAACAGAAAGCTATTGGAGAGCTCTACACATTGGTTCAGATTTGGTGTAGGTTTGGCATGATTTATTTGGTGATATATTTATCTGAATAGTTTATAGGTATATTTTGACTATGGTAACATTGTGAGTTTATGGCATTGAAAATTTAAGATTTGATGTCATTATATACTCAGTTCATATTTCAGATTGATCTCATGATGATATGGTTATCAGTAATTGATTTGGATATGCATGATGACTTGTTGGGTCTACAAGTTGTGCAGTGTTGTAAGCGGTCTATACTTACAGGTTGCATTTATAGCTTGGTTATGGGTTTTCTTTTCCCATTGATCTTTCATTATTGATGCATTTTCAGATATGTGGCTTGAATTTGGGTTGTCTATGCCCTAAGTCACATGATTTTATGATTTTATCTTCATGTAGAAGGGATGAGATGTTGTTACCAAGTATAGTCATGGCAGAGGATTGTGGTTGACTATGCTGACAGGTTGGACATATTGAGAGCCAAATGCTCGATTCATGGATGTAATCATGGTGTCATAGATTTTGGCATGACATGATTGGTTATACAGGTACATCCTTGATGTTTATTAGCTTGGATTTCTGATTCAGTTATGGTGGTATATTTTCTTGGTTGAGGATCATAGTTATTTAGTTTCTTTTGAGGAGCTCATGATGTGCACTTTGAGTTCTTTGATAGTTTGATGCCTTGGTTGATTCTCATGGTTAGAGGATGGTTTTTCATCATATGTCATGGATAGCTTGGATACACGGTTTAGTGGGAGCTTGTGACAGTGATGGGGTCACAGTGCAGGATTAGTTCCTGGTTTGGTTTATATCTTCTTGGTTTGGAGAGGATGGATTTTATGATGCCATAGGTGACTTGGTACCACGGTTGAGTGGGAGTTGTTGGCATTGATATATTTATTTGAGTGTTTTCAGATGTTGGAGGTTTGTCTTAGATCCTGTTGATGTAGAAGCGTCTTTGACATTTGCATGGTGCACTTGTTATCTTCATGGTGTTTGAAGATGGTTAGATCTTGAGGACTCATGGAGTTCTTGGTTATCTTCATTGTATGTGGAGATGGTTCTTCCTAGTATGTGGAGATGGTTTTTCTTCATGGTGTGTGGAGATGGTTGCATCTTGAGGACTCACAGGGTTCTTGGCAAAGGTGTGGTTTATATTTTTATTTGGCATGTTATCCTTGGTATGAGGATGGTTTCATTATTATTTCATGGTATACTCTTGATATGCTTTTAGAGTTGTGACATGTTATGGTGTGTTCATATGGAGCATGTTATCTCTTTAGTTGAGATGGTAAGATCATGTTGTCATGTTTATGTTCCTGAGGCCATGGATGGAACTTTGACATTGATCTTGGTTTAGTTTTTTGGTATTGAGTACACTGATCATAAGCTGGATACTTCATGATATTTCTATGTTGCATTTGGAGTTGACATGGATTGATTGGTTATAGGTGCTCATGGATACTTAGAGATGGTGGTGACACTGATTTCTCTTGGATTAGAGAAGTATTTGTTGGGACGGTTGATGGTTTCAGCAGGAAGTCCAAGGGGCAGTCACCTGATATGGACTTGAGAGGAGATTGTTCTTAGATGAGTCTTGGTTGGAGACTTGGGTATCTTGATGAGCATTCTCATTCCCCACTCTTGGTCTACTCAGCGATTTGCTACTTGAGAGGTATAGCCCATTGTTTCTCTTAGTTGCATTATATTTATGCTTATCTTTCATGGATATGGATCTTGAGTTATGGTACATGAGTTAGTTCTGGAGGGTTCATTTGAGAGATGGTTTAGCATTGGTTATCTCCATGTGCATATGTTGTTGTGCTGGTTGAGTTTGTGAGATGGTTTTATATTGGGCATATTCCTTGGATTAGGAATGGTTATTCCTTCGTTTAGGAATGGTTTTATTGAGTTTGATCTTCTTGTGAGAGGCTTACATCCATGATGAGTTATATGGTATGGTTTGGGTGTTGTTGAGGCTTCTTGTTGGGGTTTTATGGAGGAGATCATACTTGCACAGTTTACATCTAGAGGTGTGTGTAGAAGGATATGATACAGGTTATGATTTGCATGGTTTCTCTAGTCTTGGTTATCTTCCTGGAAGTTCAGTTTTGCTTACATTGGATCTGAGATTGGTTAGAGAGATGACTGGTTTGTGCTCATGTATGTCATTTGAGAGATGACATGGTTCTTTCTTTCTCTTTCCTCTGTTGGTTGTGGAGAATTTGGGAGACTATTAGAGAGTTTCTATGAGAGTTGTTCTTGCAGGATATCAATTTATGTATTATGGATGTCCTTGATACTACATGGATTCACTTCTTTGAGATGTTGTGAGTGGATTGGTTATAGATTTGACATTATCTTTTGCAGTGGGAGCTTCTTGGTATATATGTGGCAGGTATTGCTCTTGAGGCTTGTGATTACAGGTTACAGATTGGATATGTCGGTGATATGAGATTCACTTGTTATACCTTTGAGGTATGGATAGTTGGATGGGTTTGGCACTTTGTTGTGGGTGCTATTTCAGCTATGGATATTTTGACAACTACAGATACATGTGATTACCTTTGGATTAGGTTATTTGTGCTTGGAATTTTAGTTGGTACAGGATTTTATGATCTTCTAATGTGACAGGTTGGGTGGCTTTCTCTTTGGATGGCTTCTATGTATGTCCAATGGGAGTGGCATAATAGGAGGTGAGATCATTCATGTTTGAGATGCTAGATACTTTGATTTTGTTGTGGGTACCAGAATGGAGCACTTGGTGTATTTTGATCCATGATGGTGGATGTGCTGGGAGGGATTGTTCCCTTGTTCATTTTGTGTGGCTACGGATTGACCCTATGCAATGTATACAACAAGTGGGAGATTGTTGAGATAATGGGTGTTGCATACATTGCATAATATTGTTATTTTATTATTTTATTTTATTATGTAATGTTGTACCTAGATGGACGTGCAACATGTAAAGATTCACATGAAATATTCTTGATGAGTTGTATTGTAACATTGTGAAAATATTTCATGTAATTATTTAATATTGGGGGAAAGAATTAAATGCCCAATATTAAATGTGGGGTTAGTGGGTTAGGTAGCACATGGTTTTAGCACATGGTTTATGTAATACCACTTGGTGGTTTTGTGGGACTTGCTACTATATAAGCAGCCACAAGGGTAGTTGTTATAGAGAGAGAGTAAGAGTGACAAGGAGAAGACAAAAGGCAAGAGTCGAGCGGGACAAGGCTTGACAGGTTAGCCAAGGGAGCATTTGTGAAAGTTGAAAGCATGGCATGGGATGTGTGGATTCATGCTTGTTCACATAGTTTTCTCGGTTGTGGCTATGGCCATGAAGGCTTCCATGGTTGTATGGCAATGGTATTTTTGCTGAATAATACATGGTGATGGATGCTTTTGGAGGCTAGGTTTTTTCCCTCAATGAGGGTTTCCTAAGGTATATCTTGTGTCACATTTTGTGGGTATGTTGTCTATTCTCTTGCATGTGGATTTTAATTTCGTGTTTATTTCAGATCTATTATGGGTTATGTGGAAATGGTTATATTCTTTGTTGCCAAGTTTCCTTACAGTAACAAGCTCAAAGGGGAAAGACACATAATACTAGAGATGAGAAAATTGGAACTAAATATTCTCAAATTGGAGGAGACACCATGGAGCACAATGCAAGCATTTTTTCTATAGGTGATCGAGCACCATCCCACTGACCTCCAACTAGGAGAATAAATGGGCATGGCCAACTAAATATTGTAAAAGAACCAAAAATTGGAGGATTTACTTTCCTGAGTAATATTTTAAGTTTTTCCATTGATCCTATAATTTTATAAACTTTAATTTTGAGATTACCCAAGGTCGAAGTGCAAGAGATATTGAGTGGTAAGGACAAGAATAATGAAGAGAAGGGTACAATACCAAGCATGGAACTTGTAACATTTGTGCCACAATTATCCATAGATGAAAAAGTCAAGAAAGAGAAAGATTGACAAATAGAAACAAGTATTACATTGCAAAATTTGGAAATCCAAGTTCTATTTCCCCAAACAGTTTCACCAAGCACTAGCAAAGGCAAAAAGCTTTCAAAGAAGAAGGGGTCACACACATTATGGTCCAACCTAGTAACTTTGGATGAAAAAATTATTATACTGAGTTGGGATCCAAATACCTTGGATGATGACCAAATGGCTATTTACCTAGAGGAATGTGAAAGAAAGAAGGAGCAAGAATGGCTGAGGAGAGAGAAAAAGCAGATGTAGATGTTTCATGATGTAAAATATATAATTTTGGAAGCCACACCAGGAATGGATTTGAATGAGAAATCACCTATTTCAGATCAACTTATTCAAATTGTTGATAAACTTAATGATCCATATATTGATACACACACCTTGTTGATGTAGAGAAATGAGAAAAAAAATTAAAATAGAGTGTTGGAGAAAATCTTGACTGAGATCGCAATTGAAAAAGTGGGTTTATCCACATTGTTACAACATTAGAGGTTGTTGTTCAAAATTTTTTATCATTATTTCATAAATTGTGTGATATTCCATTCATTACAAGAGAGGCCATAGATATTTTGAGGAAAAAATGATGAAGATATGAAGTCTAGCATAAATGAATTAAGTAAAGACCCAAGTACATCTTCATTACATTATACTTGAGTTAGTTTCCTCATAGGACTTAAGCATGCATTTCTACAAGAGAAGATTTGTTGACATTAAGGTTAATTTATCTATCAGTGACTCAACACTTAGTCCATTGGTTACATTTTTACCAAGCTCCATAGTTGCTACCGAGCTTATCATTTAGTTTGCAGTGTTAACCAAGTGATTTGGTTGTTCCCAAGCCAAGTAGTTAGAATACAGTGTCTACAAAGCACCTAAGTTAGTTTGCAATGTTTATTGAGCTACACAATGTTTACTGAGCTTCATAAACAATGTTTAGTGCAAACTGAGCATAGAAAAGGCTATCGAGCTATTAAATGGAAGTGAAGCAGATCGTACTGTTAATCGAGCTCTATAGTGTTAACCAAGTCCAACAAAGTCTACTAAGCTCACAGGGTTAACAAAGTGGACGTAATGTTTATTGAGTTATTTAGTGTCAACTAATTGATCTAGTTGCTACCTAGTTTCTTAGTATTCACTGAGTCACATAGTTTTGACCATGTTCAAGCTACTTGGAAGTGATTATTATGGACCAAGCTTCAAGTTCAATCAAGTGCTAAAGATTGTCAAGCATTGACAATGTTTTTCCTGTATCGTAACATCACCGAGTTTGTCTTCAAAACTTGAGTTACATCAGCTGGGCCGACTTTGTGAATTATGGTGAAATTGGTATTGTAGTTAACTTCAGTAAGTTATGGTTATGATTCTAGTATATATGTAATGCATTACATCATATCCAAGAATGAATGTGAAGAGTATATGATGAGAGTAAGTGGGAATTAAAGGCTACAAGTAGTATAAGTGACAACAGAGATTTATCTATCATAGTCAGGTGACCATTGTAATACAAGGAATCTCAACTAGAAAATTAGAGTTGTAGAGCAAAGATCAGCCACTGGTTCATACTAATAGGTGTATCCATTAAATCCTTTAAAAGGGTAGACTTAAAATTATTTGCTATATCTCTTAACTAAGTGCATACTTCATTATATGTTGGTAAATCCTTTAAAAAGGTGGACCTTACAATCCTTATTGCTCCTAACAAAGAAGACCACCAAAAGTGGTCAATTGTAAGCCTTGACAGGTTAACTTTATACTATAGTACTAAAGCTTGTGGGTATCATCCTCACCCCAGTTTTACTTTCTATTTGGAAGGTTTTTGGGTTACCATATCTTATGTAAAAGTTTTATGAATATTTATTTTCTTTCATTCTTTCATGCATGCAATTAGATCAAAATATTATATGAAGGACTAATTGGTGAAGTAATATAAAGTTTCAAAGTAAGATAAAGTTTCATTGGTTCCTAATTCACCTCTCCCCTCTCAGTAACCTTGCCTACCTTATATTTCTAATGTAGAATAGTCTAAGAACATAAATTAATGCAATCAAAGATTTACTACTATATCATCTAGAGGTTATGTAAACACATATCAGATATGAAAAAGTTCTTGTAGGTACCCCAAGTCTTTCAATTGTTCAGCATATGATTGATCTTACAAAAAACCCAAAGTTTGGAAAGTAGAGTTTGGATTTGATGAGGTCCAATTGGGACAATACTGTAGGGATAATATTGGAAAATCAGAAAAGATTTCTTGGAACATTTTGGATTATCCTTGAAGAAATTATTTTTCTATGTTAAGAATTATTTTCACATAAGTATGAAAAAAGGGGAAAATGTGTGTGTGTGTGTGTGTGCGTGCGTGCGCGCTCGTGTGTGTGCATGTGCATGTGCGCGCGCGCGCGTGTGTGTGTGTGTCTATGTGTGTGTGTGTGTGTGTGTGTGTGTGTGTGTGTGTGTGTGTGTGTGTGTGTGTGTGTGTGTGTGTGTGTGTGTGTGTGTGTGTGTGTGTGTGTGTGTGTGTGTGTGTGTGTGTGTGTGTGTGTGTGTGTGTTTCTCATTATATATGTTTGTTTGTTTGTATTTTAGAGTTATAGGGAGATATTATATGTATACTACAAGCACAAAAATAATTTTTAAAAAGATTTTTAAAAAAATCTATACTGAATGTGTGTGTGTGTGCATGCAGGGGGGCTCGTGTGTGTGTGTGTGTGTGTGTGTGTGTGTGCATTCGTGCATGTGTGTGTTTCTCAATATATAGTTTTGATTATTTGTATTTTAGAGTTATAAGGAGATATTATATGTATACTAAAAGCACAAAATTAATTTTGAAAAAGATTTTGAAAAAAAAAACTATACTGAGAAGAAGCATAGGTATATGGGGAGAACCTTGTATAAAGGTCAAATTATATGTGTACATAATGTTTTTGACACTAATGTCAAAGGGGGAGAGTGTTATTTCTATAAAGAATTATATTTCCTATTAGTGTCAAAATGTGTATAGCAATAGAGATATCATATTTATCGAGCTATGAAGGAGGAGATAAGTCAACATTACTAAGTATACTCGAGCTCAAATATTCACCAAGCAATTCTACTTGTACTAAGCTAAGAATAAGTAACTATACACCAAGCATGGAGTTTACAAAGCTATATAGAGGACACCAAGCAAATGTTTACTAAGTTTCAGTAACTAAGAACATAGTATTTACCGAGTGACACAAAGATGACATCAAAATTTGAATTGGCACAAATTCTAATGTAACACAATCCTATCAAGCAAGGAAATGGTTTTCATGAATCGAGGTAAAGATTTGAAAATATTTTTTTTAAGAATGTGAATTGATTATGAATGATTGCAAGGTAGAAGGACCAATGAAAATAAATATGTAAAGGAAGGTAAGGATGAATGATTTTAGAGCTTTTGATCACAATTAGAAAATGAATCTAGAAAGTTCTAAAACCCTAATTAGATCAAGCTACAAAACAAAAAAAGAAAACTATAAAAGAAGTAGTTGAGAACAATTTTAAAGTTGTTTTTGGTCATTTTTTTTTGGAGTAGTATTATTATAGGAATTGTTTAAGAGAGGAAGAGATTAAGGTCAAGAACAGAGGTCAAAGAGATCAGAGATAGAGATGGATTTGGAATGAATTATAGGTCTTGTTGGCTCCTGATTTAGCAATTTTGAAAATGACCAAGAAACTAGACAAATGCATCTAAGGCTACCAATTTCCTATGATAGATACACCTGACTGTAGTCTTGGGCCAACTATAAGGCTTGACCCTTCTTTTACTTTAGGCTCTGCTAAACCTAGGCGGGTAGACCTTAGATTCAAATGATACTGTGCAGTGCAAAAACATATCCCTAAATCTATTAAGTAGATGAGAACATTTATTTCTCCTAATAACTTATGCAATGACATAGATCTATAGTAGCTGAATGCAAATCTACGACATTCATAAGCTAAGTGAGGGTTAATTCCTTTTAGCCCACTACAAGACATGAAAAATTGAATTTATTTGAATAAAAGATTTTGAACCCAACAAAAACCCCTAATATGCAACAGCATAAACAAGTGATTCTGTAAACGATCAATGCCTTATCTATTGGGCAATTCCATGAATCAATCACATACATATAGATATCTGAGACTTATTTTTATCTTTAGATATACAATCTATCCATTCACCTTGTAAATAGACATCCATGTTCAATCTGAATCTCATTCTTACATGATATCCTTCTCAATAAACTTGCAACCCTATTGATTCCCTGAAGCATTTACATAACTCCTTGAGTCACAAGCAACAATAAAATAACATATAGCCTTAAGGGACTGCAACTATGACCTAAGCTCTTTGTTCAAAGATCATAAAACATTGAAAACTTAGTGAGGCTAGAGACGAGAATCAGAATGAAACTAATGAAATTCTTGCTCCTTTTTATTCATTTCCTTGAAATAATACATTTATATGCATGCAATCAAAACATAGAAACACCTAAAAGACCTAAACTATATGTACTCTCTTCATTTCTGCTATTCATTCAAGAAAAAATGCTGAAAAATATGTGGTATCATAGTATGGGAACACATCAAAATTGGATCCAAAACATGGTATCACAACAGTGACTAGTTTTTCTTCAAAGACTGGAACCCATTGGTTTCTTAGTGACAAAACTGGAACTTGTACAATGAGAAAGAATGAGAGATATATAGGAAAAAGGAATTTTTAGATTTGCTCTGCAACTGACAAGTGTCCACTCAGAATTCCCTCTCTTTTCCATGAAAAGACTCTCTCTAATCTCTCTCATCAACTAAAAATCAAATCCTCATCATTATGGCTCTTCCATGCATAAAGAATCTCAGATATTTGATGATGAGAGAAAGAAACTGATTTTGGATGTTAAAGTAAATACACAAATTAAAAGTAACAAATTAGTTGAAAATGGCCTATAAAATGCAAGAAAACTGATTAAGCTTGATTTTCTTCATATTCAAATTCCAAGAGGTATTCAAAACTGCCTTGTAACTGATCCTGATGCTTCATGCTGAATTCTGCTCATTCGATTGAGAATGCCCTGAAATTTGCAAAACTACTTATAGACTAAATTGGTGAATTATTGTGCAAAATATAACCTCAAAATTGGAAAATTCATCTTCTCCTGGTTCTAACAGTATATTGAAGTCCCTAATTTGGACAAAAAAATGCCCCTGTTATGGCCATTTGGAATTCTCAGGTCTGAACTGTGGCTTTGCATTAAAAATGAAATATTTGAAAAAAGTATATAGTCTAAACTATATAAAAATTAAAATTCATTTAAATTTTTCATTTCATGCATTTATCTTCTTTGAACTTTCATTTTGTTTTCCATATCTTCTTTGCCCCTTTGCCACTTGTCCCACGTTGATTGGCTCTCAACAATTTAGAATATTAATTAATTAATTAATTAATATCAATTAGTTAATCATTTAATTTCATTTCTCGTAGCATCGGGACTCCTTTATTTTAACCTTACGCTCATACGATGAAGCTTTCCTTTATGTCTTTATGACCTTAGCATAATATCGAGCTCTTTGAAATTTTCATTCATGACCATAAGTTGAACAATGCCCTTTACACTCTTATTAGCACTTGTAAATCTGGAAGCCTTCAAATTTTGATTTATGCTTTTACGCACGCAAATCTCCTTTATGCCTCTACAACCTAGAACTTATCCCTAGAGATGTTTAAAAATTGCTTCCCTGCCCTACAGGATTTTTAATTCATGTATGGTTCTAATGAAAAATTTATCACCCTCCACTTTTATGCTGAGCATAACACCAGAGAACCTTGAAACTCAACTTATGTTCATACGCTACCTTGTGAATCATGCCAGTCAAAACACCTTTGACTTGAGACCCTGCGGCCCCCACAAGCATGGCTCAGCTTTTAAAGGTTGTGTGTCTTTTAAGACACTTATCCTATGTGTGGATTTGTATTTAAAATATGCAAACCCTTTGATATCCCTAATGTGGGATAAATCTTTTAGCTGATGTGAGTTCTTCCTTTGAAGACACCTCTGTTTCACGTGTGTGTTCCTTTATATTTGTGTGTGTCTACTCTGTTTGAATGTTGTTTGGCCTTTCATTTCCACATGCTTGCTTCTAATGCCTCCAACATGGACCATGTCTTTTACCTGCAGTTTGGTGTTTTCTTTAAATATCTGATGTTGCTCCTTAAAAATTCCATTTTGGCCCTATTGATCACGTGGGATTCTGCCCTATTTACATGGATGTTTTATTTGCATGGGATCCTACTCTATTACACATGGTGACTTCTTTGTTGGCTGCTTGGATTCTTTTGTTTGCTATGCCTTCTTGTACATGGTGGATTCCTCTCTTAAGTGCGAGCTTCTTGTACATGGAATTTTTCTTGTTTCCCTTTTTTTTAAATGCTGACCCCTTTTCTCTTGAGGTGTGGCTTCTCCAATTAGTGGAAGGGTCTTTCCTTTCTCAGCTCCAAAATAGAAGACATACTCCTCTATGGATTTCTTGCATGCATGAGTGTCTGGTTTATTCATGTCTCCTACTACTTTGCTCATAAATGGTTTATCTTAGCTGGATCCTTTCAAATTAAGATGCCTTCTCCTGAACATTGGAGGTCCTTCTTATGCTTAGTGTGAGACTTGCTTGAGTTAGCTCCACAAACTTTGCAAAGTTCATACTTTGCTTCCTCATTCTTAATTGAGTGCAAACGGGAACAACCTTTAGGATCATAGAGAAACTTAAATTTCTCATTGGTTTCTTGCAATAGACACATGATCCATGAATCCTGTAGGGTAACACTTATCAGTTCTAACATTTGCATCAACAAGAATGAGTCGTTGCATTCTTAAAAACCATTCCTCGAATTTGTCCCTTATATCTTTAACACATATAGTGGATGTTAATGTTACTCCTCATCCCGAATATTCACTTGTCTCTTTGGTATATGCATACATGTATATCTAATATTCAGTGAGTTATAATTGTTTCAACTTTTCAAAATTTTCTCAATCCCACATGTCTATCAGCCTGATACAATTAGTCAGACCCCAAATTGGGTCCAGCCTAAAAAAAATTTGTTTCCTAACAACTGATACTGTAGAATTGGTCCATTAACCATCTCATACTGATTTGAAACAAATTCGACCATTGAAAGTGAATTAGAAGCTCATTTTACATCTTTCTGCAAACAATCAATTTTGCATCAAGAGGTCCTTTGACTGGCCTTAAAAACTGATCCAAACAGATAATCGAGCTTCAAAAATGGGCACACTGATTCTTTATTCTACATAATTTCACCCTATCAAATCTCCTCTCATGAAGAATTCAGAGTCAGAAGATATTAGCTATCAAAGTTACCTTCTCAGAACTACCTGCATAAAAACATGTCAGAAAGTAATAAACTGGGTTTGGAATTAGCTTTGAAAACTGGGCAAATGGACACTTGGGAAAATGAAAAACTAGGGTGTTGGTTCTCTGTCATGAGGACATTATGGATCTATAATTTGGGCTCATGAAGAATAACAAGGCACAAATGGTGAGCGGTCAAAGTGAGTTACTCATAATTGTAGACTGGAGACCATGACAGAAAAGTAATTTTTGCAAATGGAATTGACCTAGAAAAGTGTGCAAATGGATTCATCAAGATGTGAAAATTGGAACACTTAAAGTATTTCTAGAGGAAAATGCAGGGGTACAATCCATTCAATCTTACCAGCCACGGATCTCAAGTTATAATATCACAAACAGGGGCTGACACCAGTAAAAAGATAAAAATTGTATTTGGAATCACATTTGAAAACTGATCAAACAGATTCGTCCTGAGCTGAAACTTGAAACATAACAAGTCTCTGACATCTACAATTCAATGAAAAAAAAAATTCACATTTTGGTCAACTGGTCAAAAGTTATGGCACGTCAAACAGGGCTTCCCAGAATTATGTGCAATGTGCATTAGCATGAAAATAACAAATGACCAACTTTGAGGGATTCAAAACCTAGTCAAATAGACTCGAAACAACTCAAAATCTGAAACATAGGCTCTTTGGTATAAACACTAAACACTCTCAAAGTGGAAATTCATGAAACATTTTTGGGTGCGAGATATTTAATGACAAACATGCCCTCCTATCACTGTTTGACACTTTGGTGAAAATGCAGATTTGACAATTACTCAAAACGAGACTTTGCTAAATGGCTTGAAATGACAATTTAACATCATGGAACATTGTAACACACTGAATTCAGCATGTTAGAAACATTAAACACCTTAGGGGGCTCAAATGGACAACCAGGTACATAGGCATTAAAAAGCATTTATAGGGCTCAATTTCTTCAATAGTGCTCAAAATTTGGGCTACAATTTTGAGCGCCAACATATCTATCATAGAAAAGTCATAATTATAAGGAAGAAGAGGGATCTAATCAAGAAAATTAAGTTTCTATTATAAATGTCAATGTTTCTATTGTTTAACCACTTTATTAGTTTTCTAAATATTTTTAAAAAGTGCACTTAACTATCTTATATGTAAACTCTTAACTGAGGACACACTTGAAAAGTATTGTAAAATCCTTCTAAAAGGTAGATCTAAATAGGTCTTATTGTATACTCCTAACCAAGTTAGTCATGAGAAGTGACAAACAATATATCCCTAACAAGTGAACCTTTTACAATAGTAGTGATCGATTTGTGGGTATCATCCCCACTGCAATTTTCCCTCAAACTAAGTATTTTTTTGATACCAAATATTTATGTTATGTTTCACAAGATTACAAGTTTTAGATTGTGAATGTTAAATCAGTTATGTTATTTTCATTTAAAAAGTAATATGATGAATGATAAGTGATTACCAAGTTAAAGTAGGAGAAAAGAGAAAGTTTTAAAGTTGTTTGAAGGTGAAAATTTTAGAGGATATCAATTCAGCCCCTCTTCTCAACATCGTATTTATCCTTACTATTCAAACAAGATCACCTTTGCAATTTTGTGATTTTTTCATGTGAATTGGAATTTTTGAATGTAATAAGACTCCTAGGGAACAAAACTAGTCAATTTGAGCCTTAGGAAGTCCATTTTGCTGATCCATTGCTCAAAGTTACACTTTAGTAACTTTTAAGTCTAGAAAATAATTGGAAATAATGTTGGTTTTTTATAGTTTGGAGTTAGGAAAGTATTCTTTGGTGGAAATTTAAATTGGATGCAAAGTAGGATGGTTTGGAACCAATTATAAAACTTTGGAGTCAATTTGCACTAGTAAAAATGCAAAAGTTACAATTTTGCAACATTTTGTGTAATTTTGCAAGAAATGATGGATGAAATCCAAAATAATTTTGGAAATTGATTAAATTGATCCAAGATCATACATAATCCTTGGAAAGCCAAATTTTAATGGTTGGTTGATGAAAGGAGCAAAGGTTTGGTTTGTGGTTAATTATTTACTTAGTTTTACTATTGTAGTGCATAGTTTTAGGTCTTAAATGCATAATACATTGTAATTTGAATAAATTTTGATTTTATTAGATTTTATATGATTTATTGATACAAATTTTCATTTGGTTTCATTTCTTAAGGTTCTCTAGTTAGAGAGGAATATATTTGAAGTTGAAACACTTACAAACCCTCAAAATCTAGGTTTTGACTATAAAAATGTAAAATATCAAACATTGAATAGTTAGAAAATATCATGTATTTATGGAATTTTAGGATCCTATACATAGTTTCCTTTTTCATTTCTATTTTTCTTTCCTCAAAATTTATTCTCTTAAAATGGTTATACCCTAGGTTGATCATAGTGTGCCAAAGAAAGAATTTGTCTCTAACAACTATCACAGAGGTGAGAAAGTGAAATATTTGAATTGGATAGGTAGTTGGGTCTATCCAAGACCTCATGAAATTTATTGGAAGCTATCATGTTCCCATGGTTAAAGGTTGTAGAGTATTTTTTCATATTGTGCCTAGTAAAGGCCTAAAATTGTCAAAGTTGCTCAATTTGGATTTCATAAGTTGGATGTAGAACCTAGACCCAACTCTTGGATATTGTTTGGAACATCCAAATGGGTTCTTAACTTTAAATATTTCATTTTTTTTCAAAATTGAAAAGAGATATGTTGATATATGAAGATTACTAGGGGGAGGGGGTGAATCAAAACTTTTTATACAACTCATTGATAGTATTCCCAGTTTACCTATAACAACATTATCTATTAACTAATAATTAACTATCTATTCAACAGAAGAAAAAAAATCCACACATATTAAATATCACTAGCTATCTTATGGACACCCATTTAGCTTAAAAATGATAGTGTGAGATCAATGCTCATAAAGAGTTATACTCTTCTGGAATATGTTTTGTTCAAAGCTTGCCCAGTTAAGTGTCACAAAAAACCTATTAGGTTTTACCTCATTAATAGATTTCCCCAAGTCCTATTAACATCCTTACCCTATTAGAAGTGACCTAAGTAGAGGATTTAGACACTCTAGTCTAAGAATATCATCATGTTAAAGGATTTATAATAGACTTGTTGGGGTCACTCAATTAGCAATTTTACACTCACAATGTTAGAAAGTAGTTCAGCTAACAATGCTTTTTAGTTTGTACTAGCTTTTCTAGTTCATGTCCATTATAGTTTCATAACACAATGACACATTATTATAAACCTCTAATCAAATTAGTACCTTACTATGATCACAACAATTTTTCTGTATTGTCAGTAGTCTCCTATGTTCACTACTATTCTTTTTCCTCTTTGTTTCAATAAAAAATTCCTCTTTCTTTCTCCTATATGTAGTTAAAATATTATCACAAACTCTAAACCTAGACCTAATGATAAAGATTTCATCATTAAATTTTTCCTCGCGAATTCCATCATCTCCATAAGTTATTTTTTATCTTATTGAAACTTGTTGGGAAAGCATCCTTGTCCTTCTAGCCTCATTTTTAGTATCATCACTATGCTTCTTGAATTATGCTTAACTCATCTCACTTTTCTCTATACAATCAACATTTATTGTTTGGTTACTCATTACTCACCTATAAGCTTCCATTATTTCTAATAAGTCATCATTTGGTGTGATAAGGTTTTTATTCTAGTTCTCTGATGCATTCTAGTCTTTTCGATAGTCTTGTTAGATAACTAAGAGTGGGGGTGAATCAGCTATCCACAATCCCTTTAAACTATTTCAGTCCCAAAAAACATTGAAAACTTTTACTCGGTGTATACATTCAACATCGTAATTAACTCATTCAATCACCTTATCAAAATTATTTATTCTTTGTTATGTGTTAATAGACTGATGGTAATACAACTTAGTTATTACCGACCATCAACTTAGTTGTTATCAAGTTATTGTAAAATGAAAATAACATGAAAAATAACTTGCAACATAAAATAAATAAACACATTTGACACCAATATTTTATGTAGAAACCCAATGAAGGGAAAAAAACATCAAGGACCAACAAATCAAAATCTTCAATCTTCTAAAGTGAGCTCTGCTAGGAGTCAACCTTGTTTAAGGTTGCAACACATTGTTAATGTGACCTTGTTAGAGGATTTAACCAAAAGATCATATAGAACTTATAAATCCTTGATCTTTTCTAAAGAGTGGCATGCTCTAAAGGACTTACAAACATCACTAATTGATGTTACCATATAGGATTCTATAGACTTGTTAGGTCTACTTGGTCTATGAGATTTTTTGCTAGAATAATTGGAAATTATCAGTGTAAAAATAATCTATTTGGGTATAGCACTACCTTTCTTGTTTATATCTCCTTTTTGTTCTTGTCTTTGTCTGATCTCTACCTTCTAATCTTCTTTCTCTATTCTCTTGATTGGTTGGTTCACTCTTTCAATTCTTTCTTGTTCCTCAACTCTTCTTGGTTCACCTAGTTCAACAATCTTCTTTCACCTTTAGCTCCTTCGATAGTTCACATTCATAGAAACCTTATTAGCATTCGACTACCATTCAACCAACAACAAAGATTATCTTGAATATATCCTTAAATAGTCATTCATGTTCTTCTATATTTATACATCTATTGTTGCTTAATCACAATCATTGATGTTAGATTCATTGTACTTAACCACATAGAAACTAGAACTTTTAATAGAACTTTGTTCTCATCACTATATTTATTTAATCTCCATAATTAGATCCTTGTTGAACTTTATCAATCATTGATCTTGCAACAAACTTTGACTCACCTCTTTGACCATCTCAAACATTCCAAGTTTCCATCAAAAGTTGTTCTTAGACTCCATTTAGTTTAACTTGTTCTTCTAGCTATTACTCAGTGAACATAACATTTCACTTAGATAATATAGTACTCAATTACTACTAGACTCTCTTGGGAAATATTGGGTTTCCCTCTTACTTTTCCATTTTCTTGATAGCTACTTGGTCACTCAACAAATATAGTCTTCCTTCTTTAACCTTGTCACTTGGTTAAGTTTGCATAGATCAATAGATTACAATATTACATGATTATAAAATAATCAAACCAACATTACATTATCACTTTACAAATCCTTCAAGTGGTCATTGTATACCATACTTATCAACTCTCTCTTCAACATTCTTTTGTTAAATCCTCTTCATTATTCATAATGATATAACACTATACTGAGTTAGTATAATGTCTAACCAACTAAGACTTTGATATCAATAACAACTATTATGACTCTAGTTTTACATACATTCATGGCATTACCAATTACACTATTATTTGGGGCTAACAATCTCCCCCTTTGGTATTGATGGAAGCACATTACATAATATTTTACTTTACAAAACATTACATAAGATAATCAAATGTATGCATTGTCAACAATTAAAAAAATTATCTCTTTGTTTTCATCAACAAATTATTTGTGATTTAGTTTGTACCTTCAGCAACAATCTGCATCAACATTTCTTCTTGGATATGATCTTCTTCTATTCAAATTCACTATTAATCCCCCTTTGCATAGCATGTCTTCTTACTAAATTCTCCCTGCCTTTGATACTTCTTCATTTGATAATCTTCTCTTTTGTCAACAACAACTTTGATATTCTTCTTTACTATTTCTCTCCTTCTTTTGTACTATTGATATTCTCCCCCTTTGACCTTGGGTAATCTTCTCCTTTACTATTTCTCTATATAACATTTACTATTTCTTTCCCTCTTTGACAACACTATGAAAGGTCATTATAAATTTCAATATCAAACTTATAAAACCTTGTAGTTATCCTTGTACCTTTCAAGTACAAATTTTATCAATTTCATCACAGTAATCTTCACAACTTCATAAATGTTCCTAAAATATGAACTCTTGCATCAACTCCACAAAGACATTACAATTCATCCATGAATTGATGCAGCGTGCATCTTCACCTAGTAAATTTTGGATAGGGGTAGGACCCACTATTTACCTCTTAGATACTCAAAAGCATCCTCAGATAGTGGTTTGGTAAATATGTCAATAATTTTGTCTTTAGACTTCACACATTCAAGCCTCACTTATTTCTCGTGTACTCTATCCCTCAAAAAATGATACTTGATTGGTATGTACTTTGTTTTTGCATGAATCACTATACTTTTTGATATATTTATTGCACGTGTTATCACAATAAATAGTAACAAGATTCGTTACTTCTTCATGCATACCTTCAAATAATTGCTTAATCCATAGAATATTTGAACAATTGATTGTAGTAGAAACATCTTTAGATTCAATAAATAAGGAGCATGAAAAAAAATTATGTTGGTGGTATGGTAGCTAGGGTTTCTATTGGTGCTAGTGTGCCTAGTACTATGGTGTTGTCTCTGGCTGGTACTAGTGTGCCTAGTATTTTGGTGTTAGCTTCTACTGGTTTTTTGGAATCTATTGGTATTCTAGATTCTATTATTGGGCTATCTTTTGAGGCTAGTCATGATTTTTCCATGGTTCTATTGGCAATATGTTCAATTAGATTTATAAAGAGTTATCACTTATGGAAACATATATTAACATTTCATTTATACATTTGCAGATAGAAAAGTGTCTAAGTATTAGATAGTTTGCAGCAGTACAAAGGCTAATTCAATGTGTATAGATGACACACTTCAAGTTATCTCATGCACAATTGAGGATAAATTCATGATAATGTCATGATGATGGAAGTTAGTGTGTAGATGTGTACGAATAGTATGATGCAAGTTACAGTTAAAATACTAGTTTAGCTATTTGACAGAACAAAACAGAGTATATCATAAATATGAGTTGTATGACTTAAGGAATGATTTTGGTGAAAAAATAATTACTAAGTTAGAGGAGCCAACATTGTGGATATTAATCCATAAGTGATTTTATATTATGTCAAGCATGTGAAAACATGAAGGCTAACTGAGCAAAGATTTTTTAATTTGTGAGATATAAGTAGAGATCTTATCTTGCAACAATAATGTGAAGTATGTGAAATATGTGTGACATGTGTACTATTCTAAAGATAGCTTGAAAGATATGAGAGCCTTATGTGACGCAAGTTCTAATGCATGATTAGATGAAGTGTGAGTTTTAGTAGTGAGAAAGTATTGTCTGTATACCTACACTTGTGAAGAACTTTATTGATTATTACATGTTAAGGCAATGGGCTCTTCTTGCATACATTGTATTTGATCTACCAACTCGTAATAGGGTTGAGGATTCTAATAAGGCCTAGTCCTCTGGCAAGGACTCAAGACACTATATGTACTTCATAGACTCCTAAAAGGGTCAATATCCTTAACAATATTATTTTGTTTAGTATATCATCTAATAGGTATCATCCCCCCCCAAGGTTTCCCTAGTTAACAAATAATGGTGTTATGAGTTCTTTTTGTTTATGGTTATATTTTTTCAAAAAATTTGGTTTACTTTCATATGCAAGATATAAAATAATTAACAATATTTAGTTGTGGGCAAAATTTCATAGAATATTGATTCACCCTCCCTCTTAATATTATCTATTTCTAATAATTGGTATCAGAGCACTGTTACTCTGAAGAGGCCTAATAGTTTGAGTAAGATCCTTGTGGATATGGAACAATTAAAGAGAAATTTTGAAAAATCTATTGAACAAATTGACCTTCTTTTAGAAGAAAGATAAGAGTGAGGATCTAAAATCTAGTAAGGAATCAAATGTGCAGACTAGTAACAATGATGGAGTAGGAAATCTCAAGAAAGAAAATGAGATATTGATGTTAGGATAAACCACGGATAGAAATAAAAACTACATGCAAATATAATCAATAACAGAAAATAATAGAACACACAGAAATGAACACAAGGCACCAAGATTTAGTGTGGTTCACCCAATCCCTGGGCTACATCCACCAAATAGCAAGTCTGATCTTATTACAATCCAGTGATTACAACCTGATTACAATCCGTAATCCCTTACAGCTCAATACCGCCACAAGAACAAATTTCGCATCACAACATAATGAAAAATACCCAACCCTAAGCCCTTTTATACAAGTATTAAACCACTTTAGGGTTATAACATGTCGGCCATATGTCGGCCATAATATGTCGGCTACCATGTCGGCCACAGCCCAAAAAAAAATTTAGGGCGATGCCCTGAACCCCACTATTTATGAAGTATGTACAGTACTTTCCTGATCAGTCACCACAATCTAACAATTGAAACATGAGTTAAAAATTGTGGAACTTAAGTTAAGTCTTAAGAAAGATGGTCATAAGAGTTAAGTTGATCTAAAATATGAGAATATAGACCTTAGATCCAGTTGAGTCAAGTAACATCTAAATTAGATTCTATTAAGGTTGAGCATTCAAATTAGAAAAGTACAATACCATTGTGAAGGGATAGTTGACACAAGCTAAGAAACTGTTAAAGGAACTTTATTCCACTAGTGAGAAAATTGATGAACAAATATTTCACCAAAGAGCTTTTTATGATTAGATAGGCCTTAGTTACCTTATTGGAGAGAAATCTATCAAGAAATTTTAAATTAGAAAAGAACCAGATCCAATTGTTGAATCACCTAAAGAATCTAATTTGAGTAAGATTGAATCAAGCATTATTACTAAAGTATCTAAAGATATTGAGCTAGTTGATCTATCTATGAAACATTATGAGCCTAATAAAATAGAGCAACTTGATAAACTTAAGCAAGATGAACCACCCAAGGAAGTTAGACATAAATTCAAAGGTAGATGTTTAATATGAAAAGAAACTAATCATATGAAAATAGATTACACAAGTAAGTCCTTTAAACCTATTACTAATTTCTATTGTTATAATAATCATGGTTATGGACATAAAGCAATAGATTGTAAGAAGCCTAAGTTTGATAATAATAATAAAAATAGTAGAATGATTAGGAACACCAACCTTGCAAATAATGAGAGAAGAAGATCACAAAGCAAATCTAATGATGGAGGAAGATCTGATGGAGAAAGGAAACAATTTGTATGTTACAAGTGTAACAATCCTAGCACATTGTAAGGAATTATAGAGTACTTGATAGTCAAAATGGAACCAATCAAAGGAGGAATGAGCTTGTATGTCTGTTATGCAATAACTTTGGACACATAGCGAGATACTATAGAATAGATAGAAAAGACTTCAATAGAAAACCTAATCACAAAAGAAAAAATAATAGAAATGATAGAAGGAATGATAACAATTAGAAGGAAGTAGTCAAGGAACATATTAATGAATTCAAAGAAGCATTTGTGAAAGCTAAGGATACAAAAAATTCTTATATAGTTTTAGAGGAACTATATTTTGATGCACCTAATGAGAGATTGAAGTCATAAGTTGTTTGTGACTCATCCTATCTGAATTAAGAAGTTTTAGAAGAGGCAGAGCATTATGTTATTAGAATTAATGTGAGAGAATGAATTAGAAGTTGCACAGCTAATAGAAGGTAGAGGACATAAAGAGAAAGCTATGGTTGATTGTGCAAGCTTAGATATTATTGCAGTAAGATTAAAAATGGAGAACAATTTCACTGGTAATTAGTGATAGTTTTTGAATTTGTGGTAGATACACATTTAATGTGGAGTTAAATTTGAAATGATTTAAAGATTATAAATAGGATTATGTGTACCATTTATTCATGTAAAGAGTTTAAAGAAATTTGACAGTGAATTCAAGAACGGAGATTTGAAGTGAAAAGTTGTAGAAGCCCTAAACATAACACTTTAAGGTATTTTATAGAGCTTGAATTATGTTTTCAATGTATATAGTTAAATAATCAATGGTTAGTCATATGGCATATGGTTTTAGTGAAAGGCCGAGGTATAAGTTCAAGAAACACTCATTTGTTTCTTCAGTGGATGATCTATTAGGCACATTTTCACAAATCCCATAGAATGTGCTTCATGTAGAAGATGTTCATAGTTACATCCATTGTAAGTTTGAAAGTATTGGTGATGAGGATATATACAAGGACTTAGGAGTCATGTGTAAGAATGATCTAACCTTGAGATTCGAATATGCACATCTAAATGAGTTAAACCTTGTAAAGTATATGTTTTACACAAAGTTTGAAAATCATGACTAGACTAGAATCATTTTGATCAGAGTTTCTAATGAGATGTTTTGGATAGGTGTTGTATTAGTAGCAATTGATAATGACCTAACTCACAAGGTCACAAGTTTTAGCAATGAAGGATGCAACCTAGTGAATGATACAAACATGAGAAAGATAGTTGAGAAAAACTTGTACACTAGGTTTGATGGAAGAAATTTGAGGATGAAACTGAGTACAAACCAATGGAGCAAGCAACACAAGATGGCAGAACTCTAGTAGGAAAGAAGGCATGGAAACCAAAGGTAGAAAACCTAAACATGAAAATTATAAATGATGATAATTTTTTATAGTTGGATAAATTATATAGCTTGTATAATAATATGGATAGAAGGAAACTAGAGAATGCCCTAGTAAGAAATATGATCTTGAGGAACAAAAGGTTCAATAGCACTCAAAACAAGATCCCTAAAGACCTATATAATAGGTTATTAAATAGGAAGAGAAGAGTGATAGAAGAAGACACAAAGTTAAGAGAAAGCATGATAATTGAACTATGTGAATTTAATTCTAAGGAAGATATGGAAAAAAATTTGAAGTGCATTGAGCCTTTGTTGAGGAACAAAAGAAGAGTAACTATTCTGATGGGAGGCAATTATAAAGAAGTTAAGAAGGAGACATAGGAAGATATAGTAAAACATATGACTTCTATGCTATAAGTAAGTGTGTAGTCAAAATTAGTAAGCCCATATATGTACAAGAAGTTAAACCATCTATTGATGAGGAAGATGTTGAGGAGACATAGCAAGCACCATCACCTCCTCACATGGTTATGGGTCCTAAAACCATGCAAGTGGATAGTACACACATAATAGTAGATACAAAATAAAATCCTTTTATAGGTTATGGGTCATCAATTGTTGGAAATATCATTTCCTACACCAACTTTGACGGGAAGAAGAAGAAGATGAAAAGAAGAAATAGATGAAGAAGAAGAGAAAAGAACAAGCAAAGAGGGAAAAACAAGAAAAGATGAAAAAAAGAAGAGGAAGAAGAAAAGAAGAAAGAAACAAAGAGAAAAAGTGAAGATGAAAGAAAGGTTACACGAAAAGAAAAAAAGAGAAGAGGAAAAGAGGAAAGAGGAGGAAAATAAAAAGAAGCAAGAGGAAGAGAAAAGGAAGAAAATAGAAGAGGATTATAAGCTAAAGAAGAAGTGGAAGATTATGATGCAAGAATCAGTGTTCTTTTCTAGACTAAAACATGTGGAGTCAGAACTTGGGAAGGAAGTTCTTTAGCATGAAGCTAACATACCTTATGTAGCCCCACCAATTGTATCTATTGCAGAACCTACACTTATCCCATCATCAATAGTCAAGCTCATGACAGAAATATTTGATGATGATGATGACCAGAAAGAATTAATGAGCTCATTATGCAAGTTATTTGAAAAGAATAAATTTATAAATTATTTAGAGAAGACATTAATTTAAGTACTGGAGAGAATGTAGAAGATAGTTACCATAACTATAGCTAATCTAGACTTGTAGTCAAAGGCTAAAAAATTGGTGAAGACTTTCGATGAAGAATTCACAACCTTTTCTAAAGTTGCTTTAGCACAAGCATAAGCAAAGCATGATGGTGCATGCATCACTTTTTGATACAGTGTGCATGAATGTAAGGAATTATTTGAAGGCACTTGATGTATGCATCAAGGAGTTAAGAAATCATATTGATAAAGGTAAAAATTTGTATGGATAGTGCACACTATCACCTAAGATCAACATTTTGTAGAGGCAATTGGAGTGTATTGTAGCTAAAGCCCCCTATGATAAATTTCCCTATACTGACTTAAGTGTAGTTGAAGTGGTATCCTATGCACTTTGCACTCTAATCAATATATCTAATATAGTGAAGGAAAATATGAAGAAAGAAGTTGAGTGGCTGAAACTTGTCTATGTAGATTGTTTTTTCTAGAATATCAAGTTGATCAATATGGGCCACAAAGTTTTTGTTTATAGTTTTTGACACCTTTATCATTGATGTCAAAGGGGGAGTAATATATGTAAATAAAATTGTATGTAGGAGATTATATATGTATATGTCAGGGGGAATACACTTATGTATCAATGTAAGGAGTGATAAGGAATGTATTTATTCATCAAAACATGAATAAAATTGTTATATTTTGAAGGCAATTTTGTGTAGTTACTTTTATTTGTTTTGTTTTGTATGACATCATTTTTGGACTTAGCCAATTTTCTCAAATGTTTCCACCAATTCCAAAGCAAGAGATTGTTGGCAATATGGTTAGCTAGATGTATAGAAAGTTTTCATTTATGGAAATATGTATTCAACATTTCATTTATGCATTTGTAGATAGAAAATTATCTAAGTATTAAAAACTTTGAGGCAGTACAGAGATAGATATGATGTGTATGGATGACACACTTTGAGTTAACTCATCCATAGTTGAGGATATCTTATGACAATGTCATGATGATGTAAGTCAGTGCATAGATGTGTATGGATAGTACGACACATGCTACAGTTAAAATACTAGTTCAAGTATTTGACAGAACAAAATAGAGCATATCTAAAATATGAGTTATATGACTTAAGGAATTATTTTGTTACCAAAATAATTACTAAGTCATGATGAGATGAAATTGAGTATATTAATCCATAAGTGATTTTATATTATGTCAAGCGTGTGAAAACATAAAGGCCAACTGAGTAGAGATCTTTTAATTTGTGTGATATAAGAAGAGATCTTATCTTCTGCAAAAAATGTGAAGTATGTGAAAGATGTGTGACATGCAAATTATTGTGAAGATATATTGAAAGATATGTGAGCCTTATGTAATGTGAGATCTAACAAATGATTAGATTAAGTGTGATTTTTAGTAGAGAGAAAGTATTGTATGTATACCTATACTCGTGAAGATCTTTTTTTATTATTGCATGTTAGGGTAGTGGCTCTTATTACATACATTGTATTTGATCTACCAACTCCTAATAGGTTTGAGGATTCTAACAAGGCCTAGTCCTCTAACAAGCACTCGAGACACTATGTGTACTTCATAGACTCCTAATAGGGTCAATATCCTTAACAAGATTCTTTTGTTTAGTGGATTATCTAGTGGGTATTATCCCCACTAAGGTTTTCCCTTGGCTAGGGTTTCCCTAGTTAACAAATAATGATGTTATGAGTTCTCTTTGTGTGTGGTTATATTTTTTGTTTAGCATTAACTATTTACTTTCATATGAAAGTTATAAAGTAATTAAAAATATTTAGTTGTAGGAAAAAATTTGTAGAATATTGATTCACCCCCCACCCGCTCTCAATATTATCTATTTCTAATAGGTTCCTCTTCCCGATGGCATTATATTAAGGTTTGGGAACCTAACTGGAGTTGGTAGCTGAGCTAGTGTTTCATCTGTTGAGGCTATACCTAAGCATTTTTTTCTTCTAAGCTCATTCTATCCTCTATAGCTAATGGAAACTCTAAGGGTTTCCTAGGGTTTTGCCAACTATTGAAGCTTCAAAGTTCTTTGGGGATTTGCATGCTTCTAAGCCTGGATCTTTAGCTAGGGCCTCTTCAACTATTAGAGCTTCTATGTCTACTAGCATTGAGTTTCTTTTTATAGGTATCTTTCCTCACTCCATTCCTTTTGTTGGAATTGCTACAACCTTATCATATGTTGGTATGGTCTTAGTTAGCATTGTCACCAATCTTTCTGAGGGGGTTAGGTTTGGTGATGGATCAGGTTTAAATGCTAGGAGGTCTTTTCTAATTGCTATCCCTATTCAAATTTCTTTGGACAAGTGTTGACACTAATTGAGAAATCTTCCTTTGATTTTTCTTTGTGTGGAATTATCTAGCACTTTGTGGGCCTTTGGCCAAGAATTCCTAACTTGAATCAGTGGATATTCATTTACTAGGGACCTCTTATTTCAATTACAATTCACATTTTCCCCATGACTAAAGGTTTTGTTATTGCTAAATTTGAAAATATTGTACATAGGAATTTGATGTTGTGCAATTCATCTTTCATGTGGGAAAATAACTTTATGTTAGTTATAAAACCTTGGTCCCTTGATTTCTCCCCCACATTGGAAACCTTCAACAAGATCTTGATTTGGGTTAGGCTTCCTTATCTTCCTCTTCATCTTTTGGTTGATACCCTTTTGGAGGCTATGGGAAATGCTCTTGGAAATTTTGTGATGGTGGATGAGTTGTTTGATGATATGATGCACTTCACTTATGTGTACATTTTGGTAGAGATGGATATCTCAAAAGGGGTACTATAAATGATTATGTTGGAACATTCATGAGGATCTTTGATTTAGACTCTAGACTACAAAGAGATTCCCTTAAAGTGTAGGAAGTGTTTTAAAATAGGTCACTTAGCAGCCCAATATGGATTATAGAAGGTTAAGAATAACAAGTCTACCTCTTGGTGGAAGGGGGCTTCTTCTAAAAACTACATTTCTTATAAGAAAAAATAAGTTTCTTCTAAGGCTAATGGTGTTGATCCTAGCCTTATTTATAATGTTAGCTAACCTAATGTTGTCACCCTAGATGCTAGTTTTTCTAGTGTTGGTAAGCCTACAGTTCTCTCCACTACTAGAACTGGCCCTATTTCTGATTAGCATATTGTTTGGTTCTATTGTTGTTGGTTTTGTTGTTTCTATTTGTATTACAATTCTCTTCCTATTGATGATTAACAGTTTATCTTTGTTAACTTTTATGGTTTATACCTTGACTATTGATGATTAATAGTTTATCTTCATTAACTTTTATGGTTTATACCTTGACTCTAAGTGTGGCCAATGGAAAATGGAAAACTAAATAGTTAACAATAGAATGGGTCAGTGTCATAATCTATCAAAAACCCTAGAATTTATATGTACAACTCCCTCCTAAATGCAAGATTTGCAATGATTTTTTTTTTATAAAGTTTTTTGGGGTATGCTCTTAACCAGAGAGTAGAAGAGGCCAACAACCAAATTGTTTAACACTTCAAAAAATCTAGGAAAATTTCAAAATGGAGATTAACACTTAACATGAAATATATCCTAACTTGAATTCAAGATTGAAACCATGCAAGACTATCTATGATAATATGAGAGGAGAAAGAATGACTAAGTGGACAATTTTAGGATTGTTGAATTAAGTGAGTTTTTACAATACATAGATTTTCCCCTTTTCAGATACTTCCTTAACCAAATTATGGACTTCTCATACAATCAATAATATATCCATGAACTAACATGCACAATACATGGGAATAGAATAATACTTATGCTAAAGAAAATAAATCTTATAATCCACTTGATTGAAAGTAATAAAACCAAGTGTATTTGCAATATTTCGGTTTTCAATTACAACACATTCATCCCAAGTACTATATAGAAACTAAATGAATAGAAAAATCAAAATGTAGACTCAAAGTCACACACACTAGTCCTAGCTATAGGGGTTTAGCCACAAAATAATTTTTTCAATCCTATTAATTTATCAAAAGGTTACATATATAGGCCTCTTCAAAATGGTTGGTGACATTTGATGATTGTATTATAGAGAATCTCTAAAATGAGGAAGCTAAAAATAGGACTTGAATAGGTTATCATCCCTTATAGAGCCTATACTTACTGATATAATGCCAAAATGGCTACAAAAGATATTTGAAAAAGAAGAGAGTGTGATAGATGTCTAAGAGAATATTAGAGCACCATGTTTTCTTTGGGGTCATAGCCTTATCTCTATAAGATTTTATTACATCTATTACTTTATCCAATCCATTGACACTTGGGATTATGATATTATTCACTCAAATCATCTAGTAGTCGTGCATCTCTATCAACTCTTTGACTCTGGTGATCTTTGATTGGAACTTTTTTGATGCTCATCTCAAGATGGAACCTGTTGATGAAAGCTCCTAGATCTTTGACTCCTAGAAGTTTACTGGATTAATGGCCTAATCAATGAAATCTAGTAACCTATCTTTCATTTACTCAATGTCCACCAATTAGCCATTACTAGATACATATGATTGTATGTATAGCACTTTTAAGTATGAAAAAATCTTCTCCATGATCTTATGCACTAGATCATGTACATCTTTAAGCTCATTTGTAGATCTTATAGAGCTTTCCATTATGAACTCTAAAGATTGCTTCCAATGAAACAATGGCCCTTGACCTGATTTAAGGATCTTGTCAGTGATGGTGACATTACTCTTCATATTGATCACCTCTTGCAATAATACCAATTTCTTTGTAAATCTATCAGATTCTTTTTATATGGTGATTTGTTGACTAGACACTACCTCCCTTAGCTTTTTAGCATCTAGTAAGAGATTTCCTAAATTGTTAATGAGTGGGGGACCTTGAGCCTTCATTTGATCAATCCATGATTGCCTAATTTTACCAAATTGTCTTTCCTATTGTAGCTTCAAAAGAAAGTTCTTGTTCTCTTCTCTATTTAGATTAAATGTACTAGTTGAAGTGCTTCCAAGTGTAGTTCTAATATAATCCATTGGTCCTTTGTTTGAGACCTTCAATACCTCTTTTTTTCCCCTCAACTCCTCTAGTTTGTCCTCTATCTTTTCATTGGTAGACATCCATATATTAACTATGGAATCATACAAAGGAATACCAATGTCAACCATTCTAATTTGAAATTCATTGGCAATGAGTTCATGGAGCTTTCCCTCCTTCTAAGGCTCTACTATCTCCATTAACATGTGACTAGAAGAGGGATTAGAGGCCAATTTTTCTATAGATTTATACTTCTTCATCTTCTATGATTGTGGCTAAGAAGATGTTGCTTGCATGATGAGGTCATTTGATGGGAAAACTTCCTCATACCTTCTCTTTTTTCAATCAATGGTCTCTTCCAACCATGACTTGATTGAGAGAACATTAATCATTGATTGAAGGGTAGTGGGATCAAAGAGCTTCCTTTCCATTTGGGGTATCTTCTTTCTCTGAGTAGAAGCGGGCAAGGTAATTACTTTAGTGACTAAAAGGGCCAAGGTATCACCCTATTGAGAAGCATCATGCTCTTGACCATCCATTGGATTGGTGTCACCATTAAGGTTGATGACTTGGATAGAGGAGGAGGCTTGGCCATAGATTTATCTTGTCCCTTCTCTTTATCTTCCCCAATATCCCCAACATTTCATGTGTCTAAGAGAGGTACTCCTCCACAAGTAGGGGTAATCTAGACATTCTTCTCTAGAGGTTGATCACTATCTTGGTCAAGGACTAGGTTGGGATTGCAAATTTTGAAATGGTGGTAGTAGTGGAGGTAGTTATAGTTGACTAAAAAGCTCTAGAAGTAATTCCACAAGAAAAACTTATGCTTCTCATTCTTTTCTTTCTCACTTTGGTCCATTCCAATATTTTTCCATTCTCATAATGATCTCGTGTATTATTATATCCATTGTATCAATGATAGGACCTTTAGGCAAAGAAGATAGAATGGGAATTCCCTTTATCTACTTAAAGGACAAAGGATGCATTTAGGAGCCATCATCTGCAAGATCATAAATATTAATAGAGTCATTATACAATTTAATTTCACCAATTTTGTGCCTGGACCAATACCTCTCTTGGGTTTGGTGTTCATTGTGACATTCAACCTAAAAATCTTGAATGTTTGGAACATGTCTGTATGCATATCCCAACTTCAAATGATCTCTCATGAAGTTTTTTGGGTTATATTGAGGCCTGAGTACCTCATGATCAACCAACTTGATTTTACTCTCAAAACCTTTAACTAGATTTTGAGCATTGGATTTAGAGGCGTAGGAATAGGGTCCAACCACTACTAGCAAGGAAATCCCAGCTATATTCTTTACATTTGAATATAGGGTGTTCACTTCTAGTATTTTTCAACACAATTTGATAAGAACAATGCCTTAGGGTACCTAGGAAGCCTTTTGGGAAAACCATCAAAAGCACCAATCCATAGGTAGGAGAAATTCAAGAATTAGATGAAAGAGCATCGAAACTAGACTATTGTCGAAATAGCTTCTGGTGAGAATCTTTGCTCAGGATAGCCTTATAATTCCTAGCACAATCTCATATTGAAAGCATCATTCACTTTTGCATACTCCTCAAAACTACACTACAACTGAAGGTGTGGGTAGAACTCATATGTACCCTTATATTTTCATCATAGTCTTCAATGTTGGGAAGGCCTGGCCACATGTGATGTGTGGCTAAGGTGTAGATTAAATATGGGGACATATAAAAATTCTTGAATCCTCTAGTTGAATTCAACCACAAGGAAAGATCATCACATATGATCTCGACCTATTCAATTTACAATCCCTCAACACATACGGCTTACACAAGGAAGAAGTGATGCACACTAAAACCAAAGTTTCTTCTTTTCCTTTCAATCTCAGAAATAGTGCCAGGATCTCAATGATCTCTCTTATTAAATTGGTTCCAAAAAGAGTTTTCAGCATTTTTCTCTTCTTGTAATGATGTATTTGGAACTAGGTTCTCTACATTTCTTTTGTTCTCAAGGTTTTTTTTTCATTAAACATAGATGTAGATGAGCTGAAATCAATATCACATTACTCTTCCTTCACTGGCATGCTGAATGTAGATTGCATCAAGGCCTTATTTATTGAGAGAAGGATAGACTAATCAGTAAGTAAGATTTTCTTTATCTCTATATTATATCTCTCAATGCATTTCCTCACAAGCTCTAGAGCTTGTATAGCCATGGGAAACTTGGTAGCTTCCGCCAATCCATTTTTTATTTTTTTTTGGGTAATCGGGTGGATGGGCTAAGAATTAAGCCTTTTGTGAAGATCACCTAAGTTCTAGAACTTGAATAAAGTATCAGTAAGATCCTTTAATTCCCTTCCCAAACCTATAACTTTATTGTAACCTATTGCTCTGATTTCCATTTTCTATGTTTTCAAAGAGGATACAATACTCAATAAATAGTCATTAAAAAAATGAAGAAACAAATTTGAGTCAATTCCAATGAAATAGATCCAAAAATATGAACATTGGCACCACACAAATGAAATTAAGTACCACTATTGATCATATGTAGGATTTGCAATAAATTTGATAATCGACAGCTATTTAGGAAATTTCATTTCTATGTACATAAAGATTCATAAATCTGAAAGACATATTACTTCACTTAAAGTGAAGTAGTATCATGAAAAGCCACTTACCAAACCAAGCAGTTTTAATTTAATGAAAACTTCCTTGTTTACTTCAAGATCTAGAATAAGTATTCATACGATAACACATTATATATGGAGGGGGAGCATGGATCTATCTTTTTGTAAGCCTATATTTCCTTTGATTTGGGATTGTAGTGTGATGAATGATCCTTCCATACCTTGGGCACTTCATCTTATTATTCTCTAAATTGAGCATTTGAACACTTGATCTCCTTTATATCAGGACTACACCTCTACAACTAAATTTACCAAAAGCATCTTTTGGGCATCTCCATAAAATATTCTCATATTATAGTCTCGTAGCTCTTTATTTTTAAAGTATCTAGAGAATTAGCCTTTAATGTTTCCTTAGGCTAGAAAACACCTCCGAAAGAAATACTTTTTGGGGAAAGAAATTCTTTAAAGCATTTTCCCTTGTTTCAATCATATATCTTGAGATGAGATTTTGAGTATGGATTCACCATTATAGGCTCAAATTAATTATTTTTTAGTGTCACGCCTAGGTCTTGTTCATGTATAAAAACTTTTGAACTAAGCACAAGCCATGTTGGCTTCGAAAACATAATAGAATGCTTTCACCTCCATTGGTGTGCAACTAAAAACTTGTAGACACATTTCTCTTCATAGAAATGGATTTCACATCAGAAATTTGACTTGAGAGCTTCTTAGATTTGTCTTTCAATTTCCTATAACTTTTTGTCATAATTCAATAAAGATTACATCTCTGAATATTATCATGACTTTTCTCTTTGGGTACATGCTTGATGAATTTTTTGAAGTTGAATAGCTAGCTCGATTACTCAAAATCCAAATGAAAAGTGAATGCAAGAGTAAGAAAGAAGTCATCAAAACAAAAAATACTCACTTCTCATTGAGAAGATTCTTAAAACATATCCAAACCAAAACCTAAATCACTTAAGCCCCAAATGCATTGAAATGACAAGAATCTTGCATGGAGGAGTAAGGAAAGGTAAAGCAAGAGAATCTTGGAAATATATGGAAAGTGGGAGACTAGCGAACTTGATGAGAAGTGAGTCACCTAGAGGCTACCTTAATAAGTAATCTAAACAAAACTGTAGTGAAAGTTCTACCAACAAGTTCAAACCCAAAGGGGAAAAACTAAAAGTTGGCAATAGGTGGCTCTAACTGGGGACTTAGACATTGTAAATGTCTAAGAAGGGGTCTAGGATCTCTAGTTTTGCATAGCTATAATGGAAAACTATAATGGGAAAAACTAAACTAAGTACACAATGGAAAGAAACACTAACCTAGGAAAGTAGGAAAACAAACTAATGAAGAAAACAGAAATGAAATCCTACCTAGACTAACACTAACTATAGGTGCTACATACTTTCAATTGTGATGTTGATATAGCTTCAAGTCCTAGCTATTGTAAGATAATGGCAAAATCTCACGAGTTGGATAGGCCAGAATAAAGAGTTATTCTAATTTACTTGCACAATTTTGAAAGGGCTTTTCCAAAGAGAGTTAAACTTATGGTGCATACCTTAAGGTTCATGCCTCTTATCCCATAATAGGACCATATTGTCTTGCATAAATTTCCTTGGCCTATCCTTATTGTCAAAGAATTTATTCATACACTTTTTATGCTCTATGGTATGGTTGAAAAATTTCTCACATTCTTCTTCCATCTTAGTGAGGTACATGATTCACTTTTCCAGACCATTGTGAAATATTAGGTCCTCGATCACTTGTTGTAGCTTATAGATGGATAGTTCCAATGGTAGGGAAAGGATAGCTTCAAATTTGTATACCAACTCAAAGGAGAAATTCCAATAACCTTTTTAGGTATCACCCTATCCACCAAGAGAGCTTCATGTAGCTTTTTGTGTCAGTCCTTGTGATTCTCAAAGACCAACTTCTTCATGACGTTAATCAAGCTTTTGTTGCTTGAATATTTTGAGTCATTACCTTGAGGAAAATAGTCTAAAGAATGACTAAAGTGGATGTTGTTGTCATAATAGAATTCTATAATCTCTATAGAAGAAAAATAAGTAGCATTATCTATAACAAGCTTTTGTGGTACCCCAAATCTCACTAGGATGCTTTCTTTGGCAAACACACAGACAATTTCAGAGGTGGTCCTCTTGGTGGGCCTTGTTTCCACCCATTTGGTGAAGTAGTCTATAGTAGTTATAATGTATAAGTGGCTAGCAGAAGAAGGGGGATTAATTGGACCAATTAAGTGAATTCCCCAGTATTGAAAGGGGCCTTCTATTACTATTGGTTTTAGTGGGAGGGCAATTAGCTAAGGCTTACTAGAAAACATCTTACACTTGTCACATTTTGCCACTCACTTATAGGCATCTTTAAACATACCAGGCCAATAGTAGCACTACCTCAAAATCTTATAAGTCATTACTATAGAAGAAAAATTCCCACTGCATGCTTCATTGTGGAACATCTGAAGCAATCTCTCTTGCTAAGGCTTATCCACACATCTTAAGAAAGTTCCATAAATTGATCTCTTATAGAATTAATCATCATAAATGACATACTTAATTGATTTAGTTATGAGGTATCTTCTCTACTTGTATTCCAGACCATCAGGGAAATCTCTGTAAGTGAGGAAATAGGTAATATTTGAAAACCAAGGGTCTCAGAGACTAACCATTAATGCTCTTGAGGATCCTTCCTCTTGACCATTTTCCTAATTTTATGCAATTAATTTGCATAGGCAATTTCCTCATACCAAGTTTTTTGACTTCAAATCAATATCATACTCTTGAACTTTGGCTATCTAGGCCCCTCTAGTGTTACATCATATTTCTTATTGGGTCAATATACTCTTAACAAGAAAGTTAGGTACATGCACAATAGAATGTGAATGCAAGACATAAAACTTGTAATACTTAAGTGCTCTTACCATGGCATATATGTTCTTTTCCATCTGAGAGTACCTTAACTCATGCTCCTTGAGAGGGGTACTCATGAAAGCAATAGGTGCTTGAATACATTCCTAGTTTTCCTACATAAGTATTGTGGATAATGTGTGAGCTGATGCATAACAATATAGTATAAATTTTGTGGTATAATATGGGTGGACTAAGATAGAATATTTAGCTATGGATTCCCTAATTTGATCAAAATTCTTTCTTCTAGAATCATTCCACTTGAATATTTGACTTTCCTTCATCATGTTGACTATGCACTTGGTAATTTCAGAGAAATCGGGAACAAACTGTCTCGAGAAACTCACCTATCCAAAGAAAGACTTGACTTCAGACTTACTTGACAATAAATTCAATTTTTGGATAGCTTTGACATTCTTAGGATTAGTCTTGATCTCTTCTTGAGAATCTATGTGACTGAGCAACCCGCCTTTTGTGACATAGAAGACAAACTTCTTGGGATTAAGTGAAATTCCATGTTCCCTACATCTCCTTAGTACTTTCTCCATGTCCTTCAAGTGATTTTCTCTTTTCTTGGAGAAGAATTTTAGATCATCTAAATATATAACAATTATCTTATCCTTGAGGTTAGAAAAAGATTAATTCATGACTCTTTGAAAGGTGGCTCCAGAATTGATCATCCTAAAAGGCATTATCTTATAGGAAAATGTCCCCTAGGGATTGGTGAACAATGTTTTAAATTGATCCTTTAGATCCACTTCAATTTGATTGAAGCCTAAAAAGCCATCTAACATGGAAATAATCTCTGATTCAGCCAGTATTTGTAGTCGATGATCCATGTTAGGCAGGGTGTAATTATCTTTTAGAGAGGCCTAGTTTAAATTTCTAAAGTCCACCCAAATTTTGATTTTGCCATTCTTTTTCTAGAGATGCACAATGTTAGCTATACAATTTGAATGGTATAATAGATGAATAATCCTTGCTTCTAACATCTTGTAAACTTCTCTAAAAATGGCATCCAAGATCATTGGGTTATAATTGTGCTACCTTTTTTCTAAAAAGAGTTGTTTTAGGCCTGAGGGGGATGTAATGCTTAAACTCACCATTCCTGAAGGTTTTCAAATCCTCATATCCCAAAGAAAATACATCTTGGTATTTAGAAAGTAAGCCTTTCACCCTAGTTTTTTCTTTGTTTGAGAAACTACTACCAATATTAATCATTTTGGGTTTGTATCAGTGCCAATATTTTGTTAGAATATATAGTCCACTGATATAACTGAGCGAGGGTGAATCACTTATCTAGCTAATATTTCAATTAATAATATTAATGACACAAGTAATTTAAACTGAAACCACAACAAGATACTTATACACAATAACACCATATATGTTAACTAGGGAAACCCTTAATTAGAGGGAAAACCTCAATGGGGATGGTACCCACAAGATGATGTACTAATATAAATATTCCTTGTTAAAGGATAGACCCTACTAGGAGTCTATTATAACATTCAATACATATGAGTCCATGTTAGGAGACTTTGAATCCCTATTAGGAGATTCCAACCCTGTTAGAAGTTGTGCCAACCCTGTCAGGAGTTGTGGAGGATAGCTAAACCCACTACCCAAACACTTTCAAGGGAAAGACCAATGAAGCCACTGTCCAAATGATCTATGTATTATTCCTTGTAGAATAATAGAAATGAATTGTGCTTCTTTCCTCCATCTCTATCCTGTCAACTAGACCTCTTCTCCTTTAGATCTGGTAACCATATTTTGAACTATGGATCTAATAACCCCTTGGATCACTTACACACATTCAATAAGAACTCTGATCCTTTTAGCAATTCACACTTCAACAATGATCAAAATACACATAATCTCATCTTCAATCAAGGAAAACACCTTTCCTTTATACCACATCTTCGTAATAATTCTTTGAGTTAGTGTTGAGGCTTTCCCAATTAATTAAAATAACATAATTAATTAAATTACAATTACAATAGAATTTTCATCTCAGAGTCTATATAAAACTTCACACATGTGAAACTAAGGCTTGTGCACTCATTGACATCATCATCTAAATGTCCTATGTCACTACCTAACTATGCATTGCTTTATTACATCTAAGATGTAAGATAGACAACAATCATTAGTAACTGCTCTCTGTAAATTAGATACAACTTATCTACATCTTTGACTTAGACTCTGTGCACTTAATCACATCATCAAGACACTATGATGTACATGTCCATAACTATGTATCACCAAACAATAAAACCATTGTTCATACCATCAAGATCTATGCCTTCTATTGTACTAGTCTTTATAGAAACAATGCTATGTTGACGTCAATGACAAACATAGTCATGAATGCAACATATTAATGCTCTCCAATGCTTAGGATACTCCCCCAATGTAGCATCATCAACATTCATGCTAAAAATCTCCCCCTTGGCATTGGTGGCAACATAGATGAAAAACTATGTAAGTTTCAAGAATACCAAGTAAAACTTTTGATTTTGTTGCTTGATCATATCTCTCCTCCATTTCTTTAGAAGTTCTTCCATATATACTCTCCCCCATTTCTTTAAGATATTTTTTCATGCATATCTCTTCCCCATTGACATCAATGTCAAAGGTTTCAAACTCAATACCAATTGCTCATTAGTAGCTCCAAGTCATCAGCTAGCTCAAGTGTCCAAAGACATTGTTGAATACCAAATACCAAATACCTAGAGTGCCTAGTGACTTAGTACATACCTGATACTCCCCATACAAGAAGCATCAACATTCAGTCTATTCAAATAATAGCACTTTGTGCCACTAGACTAATGCAGTCATTGCATCAACTATTTAGAAGTAGACAAGGGGATAACCCCAAGTATATCTCTTTAACCACAAATGTGTCTTTAGGAAATGGCTTCATAAAGATATTTGCAATTTGATCCTTAGTGCTTACATACTCTAATCTAATCTCATTTTCTACTACCTTCTCTCTTATCACATGCTACTTAATAGCTATATGCTTTTTCTTAGAATGCAATACAAGATTCTTAGGCATACCCACTATACTTGTGTTATTAGTGCAAATGACAATAGGTTTTTTGATCTCAATTCTGATATCCTTCAAAATCTACTTCATCCACATAACTTGATTATAGTTATTTTTTGGTACAACATATTCTACCTCAACAATGGTTTGTGAAATGTAATCTTGATTCTTTATTAACCAAGAAACCAATCTTCCTCTAAGAAAGAATGTTTTACCACTAGTACTCTTTCTATCATCCATACTACCTGCCTAATTAGTATCAGTATATGCACACAAGCTGAGATCACTTGATCTATCATATCAAATTCCACAATCATATGTCCCTTTTAGATATCAAAATATTTTCTTTACTACTACAAAATGATATTCCTTAGGATCAACTTGAAATCTAGCTATAATCCCAATTGCATTTTCTATATCTAGTCTAGTGTGAGTCAGATACTACAAACCTCCAATCATTGATATATACTTCTTCTAATCAACTGCAGGTGTCTCATCTTTACTAGATAACTTGTGACCAGCTAACATAGGTGTGCCAATAGGTTTGCAACTTTCCAAACCAAACCTTTTAAATAAATAATTTAGATACTTAGCTTGTAAAATGAATATACCATCATTATTCTACACAATTTGAAAACCTAGGAAAAACTTCATTTCTCCTATCATGCTCATTTCAAATTCATTCTTCATCTCTTCATCAAATTTATCACTAGCTTCGTCAGTACTTCCAAAAATAATGTCATCAATAGATATTGCAATGATCAACAAACCATCTTCAATTTCTTTTAGATGTAAGTTATTTCTTGTCGTACCTTTAGCAAATTCAAGCTTTGCCAAGTAACTATCCAACCTTGCATACCAAGTTCTTGGTGCTTTCTTCAGACCATAAAGAGCTTTCTTCAATATACATACCATTTCTTTATCTTTTGATAATGGAAATCCTTCAAGTTGCCCAATATAAACCTCTTCTAATTCTCCATTTAGAAAGGCTAATTCAACATCCATCTGATAAACTTTGAATTTTTTGTTCACTACATAAGCTAGGAACATCTTGATAGCTTCCATTCTCACTATAGGTGCATATGTTTCCTCATAATCAATGCCTTCTTACTGTGAATAACCTTTCCAAACAAGTCTAGCCTTATTTCTCACAACTTGTCCTTGCTCATTCATGTTATTCTAGAAAACCCATTTTGTTCCTATCACATTCTTGCCTTTTGGTCTAGGAACTATTTCTCATGCATCATTCTTTACTATCTGATCCAATTCTTCCTTCATTTTTCTGGATCCGATGATTATCTTTGATTGCTTCATCTATGCACTTGGGTTCAACTTAAGATATCAAGAATATCTCTACATTTACTTTGTTCCTTTTCATAATGTCTTTGTCTTTACTTCCAATTATCTACTCAAGATGGTGATTCCTTGTCATATTTCTATTAGGGGTAGGAGTTGACATCTCAACTCTTATCTCTTCTCTAGGTTCAAAACTTTTCTCTCCTCTATGCTCAAAAGTTAGTACATCATTCTGCAAGTCATTGTTAGTTTTAAAAAAGAATTTAGCATTCTATCTAACAATTCCAGGGTTACTTTCTTCTTCATCTAAATTATAATCTACCATCTTTTCTCTAGTTCCAAACTTCTCATCAATCCTTACATTTGTGCATTCAACTATCATCTTAGTTCTATAGTTGAAACATCTATAAGCCTTAATTTTTAGTGAATAACCAAGAAACATACCTTCATCATTTCTTGGATCAAAATTCCCAATGTCATCATCTCTCTTAATATAACATTTTCTCCCAAATATCCTAAAATATTTGACTGATGGTGAATGTCCAAACCATAGTTCATAAGGTGTCTTATATATACCTTTTCTGATATGTACTCTATTTAGAGTATATATTGTTGTGTTAATTACTTCTCTCTAGAATTTCTTAGAAAAATCATTCTCAAATAACATCACTCTAGCTACCTCTGTAGTAGACTTATTTATTCTCTCAGTAATCCCATTTTTCTCAGGTGTTCTAGGTGCAAATATTTGGCTTGTGATTCCATTTTCTACACAAACTATGTTAAATTCTCTAGAGGTGAACTCTCCTCCTCTATCAAATCTCAAACACATAATCTTAACACCAAATTTATTCTCAACTCTATTCTTAAATATCTTAAACTTCTCAAAAGCTTCAAATTTCTCTTTAAGAAATGATATCCACCTCATTCTAGTAAAATCATCAACAAAAGTCATAAAATACCTTTCACCATATAATCTTCTTGTTCAAGAGGGACCATCAGATCTATGTGAATGATCTCCATCTTCTCTATGGTAGTGAAATTCTTGCTAGGGAATTATACTTTCTTCTGCTTAGCCAAAATACATTCCTTACACACAACATTAGTAGGCTTAATAATCATAGGCAATTCATTGACTGCAAACATGCTACTAAACTTTGAAATATTATCAAAATTTATGTGATCGAATCTTTTATGCCACAACCAATTATTTTCTACTTTAGCTACCAAACATGTCATCTTAGTAGGATTCAACAAAAATACATTATGTTTGGATCTAGTGCTAGTTCAAATCATCTTACCATCTATATATTTGATAGTGCAGATCTTCTCAGTGAATTGCAATAGATAACCCTTTTCTACCAACTATCCAACACTCAAAAATTTAATCATCGATCCATCAACAAAATAGACATTATTAGTGTTAGTTTTACCATCAAGAGAAATGGATCCAATTCTATTTATATGATAGGTTGCATTGTTACCAACTCTAACAATACCTCCATCATGATTCTTGAACTTAACAAACGTATTCATATCACTAGTCATGTGATGTGAATGAGCATTGTCAATTATCGAATCAGACTTCTTTTCCACTTGGGTGACTAGAGCTCTTTCTTCTCTAACTTCTCTATCAAGATCATCTTCCTTAATAGCCACAAATCCTAGTTTATCATCACTCTCATTTTGAACTTTTTCACCACATTCTTCATCCTTATTTGCATACAAACAATTTCTATCTCTATCTCTCCTAGGGTTAAACTTCCCTTTATACTTTTTCTCTCTTTTAGGGTATTTAGATGCATAATGACCAAGTTCATTACAATTCCAACATTTAAATATCCATGGGTGCTTGCAACCAACTCTACTGCTACCAACAAAATCTCCATGGTTGCTTGCACTCCTTGTCAAGTTAGGTTGAATGTTTAGGGAATTAAATGTTGGTTCAACTCATGCAAGTTCTCCAAACTATCTTAGATCTACTTCTATTGATTCTAATCTTCCAAATAATGTTTCCTTAGTGAAATCTTTAGTACAAGGCATCACTAGCCAAATCATCTTCACTATTGGCTTGAATGGTGGTGTCAAACTTTTTAAGATCTTCCATATGACTTCATCATCTTCCTTGGTTCCATCATAGAATTGAATGCCTGCAACCTTTTTTGATATTCTATCAATATAACTTCTTATAGATTCATCTTCCATCATTCTAGCATCTTGAAATGCACATATCCAATTCTATAATCTCATTATTTTTGCATGATCATCACCTTCAAAATTAGATTCTAAAGATTTTCAAATTTCATGAGATGTTACAAGTGACTTTTACCTGATTATACTCATTCTCTAGAAGTGTTGTTAGTAGGGCTTCTCTTTCTCTAATGTTACATATTAATAGATCTCTCTCTTCTTCTCTATAACCTTCAAGCTTTTCTTCTTCAATGATTGTCTGCAAAAATTTTGTCAAGATCCAATATCCTGGATCCATGCACAATAGATAAGTCTTCATCTTCTTCTTCCAACTATGATAGCTTTTCTCATCAAATCTAGGACTATCCTTCCTAAACATATCTTCCATTGATCTCCCAAAGTTGTTAAGCTTTTTCTTTAAGGACCTGATGCTTTGATACCAATTGTTAGAATATATAGTCCATTGATATAACTGAGAGGGGGATGAATCAGTTATCCAACTAATATCACAATTAACAATCTTAACCATATGAGTAATGTAAACTAAAACCACAACAAGATACTCATACACAATAACACTAGATATGTTAACTAGGAAAACCCTTGATCAAAGGGAAAACCTTGGTGTGGATGGTACCCACAAGATGATGCACTAATATAAATATTCCTTGTTAGAGGATAGACCCTATTAGGAGTTTATTATAATATTTAGTATATCTGAGTCCTTGTTAGGAGACTTCTAATTCTTGTTAGGAGATTCCAACCCTGTTAGGATTTGTGTCAACCCTATTAGGAGTTGTGGAAGATAGCTAGAGCCACTTCCCAAATAGCTTTAAGGGAAAGACCAATAAACCCACTATCCAAATGATCTTTGTATTATTCCTTGTCGAATAATAGAACTAAATTGTACTTCCTTCCTTTGTCTCTATCCTATCAACTAAACTTTTACTCCTTTAGATCTTGTAACAAAATCTTGAACTGTCCATCCAATAATTGCTTGGATCACTTACATGCATTCAATAAGCACTCTACTCCTTTTCAAAATTCACACTTCAACAATAATCATAGTACACATAATCTCATCTTCAATCAAGGAAAATATCTTCTCTTTATACAACATCTTCATAATAATTCCTTGATTCAATCTTGAAGCTTTCCTAATTAATTAAAATAAGATACTTAATTAAATTACAATTACAATAGCATTGTCAGCTCATAGTTTATACAAAACATCACATGTGCAATAATAAGGCTTTTGCACTCACTGAAATCATCATATAACTATCCTCTATCATTTCTTGACTACAAATATCTTCATTAGATTTGGGATGTAAGATAGACAACAATCATCAAGAACTACTTTCCCAATACTCTGTCTCTAAATTACTCTTTGTAAATCAAGTACAATTTCCATACATCTTTGACTTAGACTCTATAGATTTAATCATATCATTAGGACACTTTGATGTAAATTTCCATAACTATGCATGACTAGGCAATAAAACCATTATATGTACCATCAAGATCTCTGTATACTACTCTGCTAGTCTTTAGAGAAAAAATTCTATGTTGACATCAATGACAAACACAATCATGAATTTAATAAATCAATACTCTCCAATGCTTAGGATAATTGCCTAATGTAGTATCATCAACATTCATGCTAACAATATTCATCCCCTTAAACTCTCTATAGGTTCCACCTTTCCTATCCATTTCCCTTCTGATAAATGCATCATGCCTATCAAACAACTTTTCCAGAGAAATGAGGTGTTTTGAGCTACTTAGCACCAAGTTCCTAGTCTTTCTTGTTGTCAAGAAAAAATTCTCAGTAGGTATTTTTTCTTCCTTCAAGGTATTGGTCTCTAAAAGGCTTGGACCCTTATAGGAAACATTGGATTTTTTTAACACTTGTGAAGACTTGACATGAATTGGTATGCCAAGTACATTGGGTTTGAAAATAATTTCAACCTTGTATTTATTATCTTTAAACTATGGATGAGGAAGAAAAAGAGAAGAGGAGGAAGCTAACATATTTTCCCTAGCATTTTTTTCCCAAGGAATGACTTGTATTGAAAAGGAATCTAGGTCCACAATTTCATCCTAGATCCTATTTCAATAATTTTGAAGCCTTATGTTCTTCACAGTTTATTATCCTCAAACTTGGTTCACAATGAGATCTGCATCTCCTTGGGCTCCTAGGATTCTCACCCTTCTTTTCTTTGCACAGTGATACCCAAAAACAATGCTTCATATTCTATAGTATTATTAGTGTTTTTGAATTGTAGCTTATATGCAAGTTGTGTGAGATCATCATTAGGGGAAATGAGCACTACACCTGATCTAGATCTAGTAGTTGAAAAAATGTCATCAAAATCTAGAGTCCAAATCCTTTGATCATGAAAGGATCTTGTTGGCAATATGTCCAATTAATCAAATAAGGTAAGAAATATGGTTGTCATTTATAGCAACATATTTGTTTTGCAGATTAGTCATGTTCATTGGTGAAGGAAAATTTTCTAAGTATCAGATGACATCAAAGTAGCATGATAGATTTGATGATAGATAAATATTCCCTTGGAATATTCTCTTGCATAGTTAACTAGAGATTCATGTCATCATACCGATGATGTATACCAGTGTGCATGTCTATACGATCAACCGAGTCCAAGTTATGGAGGAATTTGTAATGTAATGATGACACAGCACAGAATAGAGCATGTTAATAAAATGTGTTAAACGACTTGATTTATTATTTTGAATTACCATTTCTTAATGATCTAACTCTAAGAATGTTATTTGAGCTAACTAAGAAACAATTTACCAATATGTTTGGTATAAGTAAAGAACTTCATTTGCGAAGTTAATGTGAAGTGTGTGAAAAAAGATATAATCAGTGATTGCAAACTTGATATGATCTTGTGAAATTAGAGTAACAAGTGAATGTGTTATTATGACATATTATGTGAAGCATTGCAAATTGATATGTGTGCAGTCACTCTTGTATGAATAATTTTCAGTCAAAAGATTTTCAAAGCACAACAAGTATCTCAGTATTGTATGTATACTTATTTTCTTGAAGATCTTATTGTATAGTTTCATGTTAGGGTAGTGGGATCTTCCTGCACACATTTGTACACAATCTAGCAACCCCTAATAAGGTTGAGGCTTCTAACAAGGCCTAGTCTCCTAACAGGGACTCGGGAGACTATACATTCTTCATAGACTCCTAATAGGGTCAATATCCTTAACCAAATTCTTTATATAGTGAATCATCTAGTGGGTTACATCCCCACCAGGGTTTTCCCTTGGTTAGGGTTTTCCTAGTTAACAAAATATGGTGTTATGATCTCTCTTTGTGTATGGTTGTTTATACTATTCAGTATTATTGGTTTACTTTCTTATGCATGTGGCAAAGTAATTAGCAATATCCAGTTGTGGGAAAAAATATTGAAAATACTAATTCAACCCCCCCCCCCCTCCCCCGCCCTTTCAGTATTATCTATTTCTAGCAATTGGTATCAGAGCTTGGTTATTTAGAAGAGGCTTAACAACTTGAATAAGATCCCTATAGATATGGAACAATTAAAGAATAATCTTGATGAAGAACTTGAATAGATTGATCTCCTTACTGATGAAAGAAATGGCCTTAAAGATATATACAAGGATGCAAAAGCCTACATTGGTGAATTAAAGGAAAAAATAGATGACCTCAAGTAGAAAGGACCTAATAATTAGAATAGTGATGATGAGATTGAAGATTTGAAGAAATAAAATGAGATCTAAAACATTAGTTAAAGATAGTTGAACTTAAGCTAAGTCTTAAGAAAAATGGAGGAAAGAATGACTCTAAAATTAAAGCTAAAAATGTAGATCTAAGAACTTAGTTAAGCAATGTAATATCTAAATTGGAATCTATTAAGATAGAATATGTAGAATTAGAAAAATACACCACTATTGTGAAAGCTAATTTGATACAAACCAAATAGCAACTCAAGAAATTATATACTAGCAGTGATAAGATTGAAGAACAAATTTGTGCACAAAGACCTAGTTATGACAAAACTAGACTTGGATTCTTTCTTAGTCAATCCACCAAGAAATCTATTGAGAGAAAAGAATATGATACATTTGAAAACAATAAGGGTCTAAGTAAGGAATATGATACATCTAAGGATAAAGAGGATGTCACTTATTCTGAGAAAGATAAAGAATCTAATCAAGATATGGACAACAAAAGAAAGGAACCTTATGCCTATTGTGATGAACCTAAAGACATTGAAGTTAATTACAAAGATAAGTCCTTCAAACCTATTTCAAAGTTTTATTGTCATAATTGTCATGGATATGGTCATTATGCAATAGATTGTAAGAAACCTAAATTTGATAGTAATAGTACAAATAGTAGGATATATAGGAACACTAACCATGCAAGAAATAGAAGAAGATCTCATAGTAATGAAAGTGGAGAAAGAAGAGAAATTCTTTGCTATAGATGCAACAATCTTGGACACATTGAAAGGAATTGTAGAGCACTTGATGACCAACTAAATGAACAGAAAAGAAATGTACTTGTATATTAGTTGTGTAATAAATTTGGACACACAAAAAAGTTTTGCAGAATGGATAGAAGAGACCTAAATAGGAATCAAAATAATAGAAGAAATGATATAAAGGAGCAGATAAATGAATTAAAGCAAAGGAACCAAGATGCTCTCGTACAGTTATAGAAGATGTACTTGAAAAGACAATGAAGTCACTTGTTGTTCATGACTCCTCTTACCAAAATTAAGCATTCTCAGTGAAATAGAGTATCAGTTATTGATAACTGATGTTAGAGTAAGTATCAAAGGTTGTACAACTGACAGTATGTAGTATACATTGAGAGAAGTCTACAGTAAAGTATGCATTTCCTGATAAGATCAGGATAAGGATATGTAAGAAGAATAACCTCTTTGTTGCATAGAGACACTACACTGAACTAGTGGCAGACATGCATTTAATGCAAAGTATAGATTGTAAAAGATTTAAAGGATGCAAATTGATTTGCATACACCATTTTCTTGTGTGAATTCTAAGTGCAAGATTGAAGAAAGATTTAAAGAATTAAAGAGGCCTACAATTACACAAAGCCACCATAAACCCTAATACATGAAATTGAGGTATTTTCCAAATTGTTGAACATAATATTTCAAGAATGGCAAGACAGGAATTCTTTAATGTAAGGAATAGACCTAGATACAATTTCAAGAAATACCCATTTGTTTCTTTTCTTGATGACCCTATTGGAGGATTTTTGCAAGTTCCAAAAAATGTTCTTCACATCAAAGATGTAAGAGGATATATTCATTGCAAGATTAAAAGCATAGGTGATTTAGAGATTCATAAGGAATTGGAGAAAATGTGTAGCAATGATTTTTCATTGAAACTTGAACATAGATACCTATAACAACTTAACCTAGTTAACCATATGTTCTACATGGATTTTGACAATAATGAATGGACAAGGATAATATTGAGTAGAGTACATGATGATTTTCTATAGTTGGGAGATTCTATCATATGTATTGGAAATGACCTAATTCACAAGGTCATAGGTTTGAGCAATGAAGAATGCAATCCAGTGAATATTAAGAATGTGCGCAAGCTAGTTGAGGCAAATCTTGTACATATTTTGATGGCAAAAACATGAAATTCAACACCATTCAAGATGATGGAGTGAGACTCATTTGTAAGATTTTTGGATATAAGTACAATCATGGATCTAGGGTAGATTTAATCCCTTAGGTTAATATGTGAGATATTATTTGAACACAATTTTTCGATAACATATCTAGAATAAAGAAATCAAGAAGTGCAGTCTTTAGGTTTGAATCCTTATTGACACATATATTTTTCTATGCTACTAAGAAGTTCCCTAGAATCACAGATTGGAATGAAAATGAGTGCACAATGCAGTTAATCACTCAAGCACATAGGTCAAGACCTAAAACAGTCAGAGATGGTGATATTGACAAAATAATGAAGTCTTTCCAAGTTGAAATGAAGAAAATCTATAAGATACCTCCTATGCTAGTAGAGAAGTATAAGGATGAATGGTGTTTCATGGTTGAAATAGATTTCACTTGCATGGAAGTTGTAGTTCCTCAGGTAAAGTTCATTGAACCTATGGGATATGAGATGAGTGAGGAATTGATTAAAGGGCATGTGTAGATAATCCTTCATTCTAAAGTTGATTCTGAATGTCCTAAATGGGGGATATATTCTGAGAAAATAAGAGAAGTCAAAACTAGTCAAATAATGAAAGATTCCAAGAAAAAAGGTGGAGAAAGTAATTGATTCTATTTTAAAAGAATCTAGGATGACTAGGAAATAATTTGATGAGGTGAAAGGGATAGCTATGGAAATGAAGGATAGTGGTCAATCTGAGGTTTTGACTGCTACACCCATTGCAGTAGTAAGACCTACTAAAGAGGTCACAGTTTCCTAGACAAGTGTGTAGACACCTAATGTGTCTTATGCAGTAGTTGCACAGTAGCAACCATCAAGGAATCCAGTGAAGATTGAAGAAGCATCAATTGCAAGGAAGCCTACAAAGCCTAAAAGGACCAAAACTCCTCCTAAGAAGAGAGTGAAGTAGACTACAAGTGGTCCAAGCAAGAGAATAAGAACCTTGTAGATTAGTTCTTTTGAGTCTAAGGAAGAAACTAGTAATAGACTAGTTGAACCTATTGATCGAGAAGCAAAGACATCAAAAGGGAAAAAAGCATGGAAGCCAAAGGTAGAGAATCTTAACATGCAAATAATTAATGATAATAATTTTGTACAGTTGAATAAGTACTATGATTTGTATAATAATATGGATAGAAGACAGTTAGAAAATGTAGTAGTTAGGAATATGATCCCAAAAGATAAAAGGTTTGACAGTATAAGAGGTTAGATACCTAAAGACTTGTATAATAGATTGCTAAATAGAAAGAGAAGAGTTGTAGAGGAAGATAAACAAATAAGAATTAATATAAATAATGAGGAAATAGTAGTTATTCTGAAAGGCATAGCACCTTTGTTAAGAAATAAAAAGAGATCCATTCTCCTCATGGGAGGAAATTATGAAGAAGTTAATAAGGAAACACAAAAGGCTATAGTCACATTTATGTCTATGATGCCTAAGGTAAGTGTGCAGCCAGAGAAGGCAAGCCAGATGCCTAAGGAAAGTGCACAGCTAAAGAAGGCAAGCCAGATGCTAAGGAAAGTGCATAGCCAAAGGAAGCAAGCTAGACACCTAAGGAATGTACATAGATAGAGGAAGAAATTCCTACTACAAACAATCAACCCCACAATTTTGAGCAACCAATCGGCATCTATTTCTAGTAATTCACCACATATCGCCATTGGCAGTGAATTTATGCAAATAGATAAGACTAAGGTGACAGTTGATAGAACTAAGGACCCATTCAAGGACTTTGGTGCTAGTATTTTTGGCAATATTGTGGATTGTAGTAGCTCATCTGATGAAGCAAAAGATTAGGAGCCAAAGGAAGAAGATGCATCTTCTGCAAAGAAAGTTGAATCTAGCAGTGAATTGCCTACTTCAAATGTACCCTTGACACTAGTAGCAATAATACCACTTACACCACCTACTCAAGCAACAGTGGTCACAACAATAGCAACATAGTTAGATGAAAAAGATGAAGTACAAAATCTCATATCTTCTTTGAGAAAATTTCTTGAAAAGAAGAAATTAGTTAAGTCCATTGAAAATACTTTGATTTTAGTATTGGACATAATGGAAAAGATAGTGAGCCCTATTGAAACACCTGTAGACATTCAACAACATGCAGCAATCTTATGTAAAGCTTTTGATGATGAGTTCACAACACTCATTAATGTGGCTACAATTCAAACAAAAATAGAGCATGATGGTAAACTCCTTAATACCATGTGCACAAATATAAGGAATGATATAGAAATTTTGAATGAATGGATTAAGGCATTAAGACAGAGTATTGAAGAAGGAAAACAAGTTTATGCTAAGTGCAACTTCACATATATCAATCTTCAAAGTTTTGATGAGCAAATAAAAGATAAGGCACTAGTACATTTGAGGTCATTTTTTGACCAAAATTTTTGACCATCTATTAAAATTTTTTAGATTGGTCAGAATATGGAAGGAAAAATCTCTTTTTTTTAAATCCATGCCCATGTTGGTCAAAATTTTGATCAACACTTAGTTGAACATGTTAAAATGAGAAAGGGTTTCAGCCACCCATTTCATTGTTTTTTTACATTAAGAGGTGGTAGATTAGTGCTTTTTGGTGCATGCAGAGGATGGGAGGTATATGGCTCGTAGGGCATGTGCATCTCGATTTGGATCTAAATATGCTTGGGCAATGAGGTCAACAGAACCTATATTCGATCTTGAAACTATATCTTTGCCTCTGTTCACTAAGCCTTTGCTCCTATCTTTCTTGTCTCCCCTGGTTTCAAAGATTCTACGAAGCATGCATGGGGGAGCTGCACAAGAAATTTATGAGAAGAGGCAAAAATCGAGGAAGAGGCAAGGAATCAAGGTACTAGCTATTTGAACTTTTAGCTTATCATTTACTTTGTGTGACAATGGATAATATAGATCGTCAAAATTGATGTGTAATTTTATGGAGAGGCATGTCAGAATATGGATAAATACTTAGCATGAACTCCATGGATAAATAGGATGGTTACACATGTCAATTAAATGTATGATGCTATAATTTCTTCCCTCTTTTCATATTTTTGGTGGAGCATGCTACTTTATGCTAAAACCTTCATACCAATATATAATAATCCACTATTTAGTATTGATCTTTATATCTATATCATCTAACATATTTCAAACTTTTCATAGGTTGCAAGACACATCAAAGGCAACAAAGGTGAGGCTAGAAAAGGTTGGGTAGCATAGACTTGGCTCTGAGGGATATTTGAAAATCAAAGCACGCGTTGTAAGTAGCAATAAATGAATTGCAAAGAAAAATTATTTATAAAATGCAAATAATTTTGTTAATTAATAAAAAAATGCAAGGTGCTGATTTTAATCTGGAGGCCATAGAAGAACACAAAAAAATTGCCTTCAAGCAAGGCTATGTAGCGGTGGCTGAATGCCTACAGCAAACTTCCATTGCTCCAACTGAACAGTCTCCTACATCATGTGCATAGGTAAATATGCCAAAATATATATTAGAAATTGAATACTTGAGCAACAATTTATTTGTTAATAATGTGTATGACATTGCAATGCAGCTTGTTAATCATGACACAGATCATACGCAGCATCATGAAGCCCTTGATGTGCATTGTACTATCGATGGAGGTGCTCATTTATGATTTAAAACTAATTATATAATTATTAATACAATTTAACATCTTTAATTGAACTTGGTGTAACCTTTTGTGTTGAGGATATAGAATCATGTCATGCTGAACGAGTGCCTGACGATGTTCAGACTGATTAACAGGTAGATCATGTCGGACATTCAGGTAAAGAAAATCTATGTTTTGTTCTTTTAAATTAATTTTTTGATTTATAGTTCTTTTACTTAAATAAAAACTCATAATTCACTAATATAAAATGGTGTGAATTTAACTCATGAAGTACTTATTATTGTAGTTGACCCCACTTTGGTGCAACAACCTCATAATGTTCCTGAAAAGATGAGGAGGAGACATGTGTTAGAACCAGTAGAGGAGGGTGATGACGAGGACATTGATATTCCTCTTAGAAATTTTATGGAAAAAAGAAACAGCAAGAAAGCAAAAAAATATGATTATTCATGAATGACTTACTCTTGAATATTGTTAATGAATATTGTGTTAATGAATATTATTCATTAATGTTGGGTGTTAATGAATTATTCATGAATGACTTACTCTTGAATGTTGTGTGTTAATGAATTATTCACGAATGTTGTGTGTTTATGAATTTTATGTGTTAATGAATGTTATCATGTGATTATAATGATTGAATGTTATATTTAAAAAATGGATGAATTGAATGTTATTAAATGTTAATGGGCATGACGAGGACATTGATATTTCTCTTAGAAATTTTATGAAAAAAAGAAATGGCAAGAAAGAAAAAAAGATATGATTATTCATGAATGACTTACTCTTGAATATTATTAATGAATATTGTGTTAATAAATATTATTCATTAATGTTGGTTGTTAATGAATATTGTCTTAATGAATTATTCATGAATGTTGTGTGTTTATGAATTTTATGTGTTAATGAATGTTATCATGTGATTATAATGATTGAATGTTATATTTAAAAAATGGATGAATTGAATGTTATTAAATGTTAATGAGGAATTTAGAATGATGTTAGGGGTGGGGGGAGGGGCCAAATGAGCTTCCACCTTCACGTGGTTGGCCCTGTTAAGTAGAGAATATTTAACTATTTTTGAAACCAAGTGAAGCTCAAACTTTAAAGATAAGCTTATAGTTAATAGTGACAACCAATTAGCAAGTCGAAATGAAGTTCTTCATTATAGGTACTTTTTTAGTTTTTAAAGCACGATATCATGTTTTAATATTTTATGGTTTTTTTTTGTAATTTAAAGTATTCTTTTACTATAACAACATAATTTATGACCATTTTAGTAACTATTCTAACATCGCTTTATGAAAAATCCTATTTTGGCAAAGATGGTGATACGTGGTGTTGTCCATTCCTTGGGAGATTGGATTGCAACAGGTCTATATCTCAACATCAACATGGAAAATGGTGTGAAATTACACTTTCCTTAGTCATGGTTGCATACCTATTGCACTCTTTCATTTGAAAAATGAATAGAAATACCATATCTAGTAGCTTCTCTATGTTGTATTCATTTATTGGTAATGATTCAATGTCATGCCATTTGATGGTAGCTTCTAGAGTTTCATTTAGTTGTAAGGTGTGTCTTATCTTTTCAAGTTTGTATACTCCATTTTGTAGTTTGGTATTAATTGATGATGTCTGGGATCTTCTACCTTCACTATAGTCTTCATCATCATCCAACTTGTTGTTTAGTATTTTCCATGTTATCCTCTATTTCCATGGTCTTCAGCATGGTTGTGTATTTTATCTATCTATTTCAAAGACTCTATGCGCCTAAGGTGGAAGCCATTTAGAACTAACAGTTTGAGAGATCGTGTTTCCCCCCGTAAAACTAGAAAATGTCATGAGTTTAAGGTCAAGAAGGAAGAAGTTGTAAAATTTTGAGTAGCAAAATATGCTTAAAATTACATCTTTAGTTGATTCTTTGGTGAAGTTTCTTATTTCAATTCAATTGATTTTGGTTATCAACCAAATTCCTAACTCCAATGTATATTGTATTTCAGTGCTACATTTTCATAGGGATCTAAGTAAAATGATAGTTGACTATTATTTATATTTGAGAATTTGTGTTGTGCCTTACTATGATCCTTTGATAATAGAGGAGAAATCAATTTGAATTTGTTTCTCATGTCCCATGTTGGATGCTTCTTCTTGTGTAACTAACCACTTTTGATGTGGGTTATGAACTCTGATGCTAGTATGCTATTACACTGCCATTTATTATAGAGTAGATATAATAAGTATCTCTAAATATACTGTAAGGATCTCTAAACATGAGTAAAGCAATATTACATAATGTAGATCTGAACTCAAAATTCATGATGTTTTCCAGTCTAGAGAAAGAGGGGAAATTAATATACTCGTAACACACCCCAATAGAAGAGATCCATTGGATGGTTTTTGTTGGGGTTTGGCTCTCCTAGTGTAGTGCTAAGCTAGGCTTCTAGGTGCTAGGATATTTTCTCTTGTTGGTGGTTCTAGACCTGTTGAATGCTCTAGATAATTGTCTGTCAAATTTTGGTTGAAGGAGCTATGCTTGGGCTATCAAGTCTTATGCAAAGTTTGTCCTATTTTGTGGTGATAACATGGACTTTTATCAGTGCAAAAGTATGCTCTATAAATTCTTAGAGTCTCTAGTGCCTCTAAGATTTACACCGTCGGGTGACTAATTCTTTGAAGCCCCTAATGTTTGGTGACATTGAGCTATACCTATGTGAGTTATGTTTGGGTTTTCCTTCCTCATCTTCATTTCACTTTTGTTAGTTTTTTTGCTTGAGGCCATTGGAAATTCCCTTTGCTAGTTCCTAAAATTGGATGGATCTAGTACAATTTTGGGCTATTCTATGTTTGTATTCTAGATGAAATAGAGATCTCTCCACTTCAATCATGGTTGATGAGAGGCCATGGGTGAAGCATTGAATATGAGGGTTTTCCATTTTGTTGTAGATATTGCATCTCTATAGGATGCATGCCTAATGATTGCCATTTTGTGTTGGATAGGTGCTATCACTTGATTGAGGGCCGTGAAAAATGACCATTTGACAATTAGAGCTTTAGATTCTATTTTAGATTTTCCTTTTGAGGTCTTGTTTTCTAATGAAGAAGAAACATTTTTTGATTATATTGATGCTTCTCATGATGTTGGTTTGAGCTAGACTTTAATCGTGTCCATTCTTGTCACAATTTTGGATGTTAGACCATATTTTAGGTGTGATGCCCACTAGCCTTGTGGCCTATGTTGTTGAAGTTACTGCTCCCACTTTTGTTTTGAACAAAATTCTACTGATAATGCTGACTCTTAAATAATCACTCTTGGGCCTTGTTGACAGGTTGTAGTGGGGTTTTCCTTTGTTGCAATCCTAACAATAGTGTTGCTTAGACTTTTGTCCAAGTGCATAGGAAGAGGTTTTTTTTTTTTTCTTGATGCCCTATGTTTATGCTTTCATCCCTTGTTTGTGTAAAGGTTAACAACCCCTTATTTTGGCTATTATAGAAAAAAAACATATCAATATCATCCTTTCAAATTGAACAATACTAGACAAGTAATGATACTATCTTGAAAAATACAAGAAGCCAAGACTACAATATACACTCATTTGATGAAGCAAATAAAATCCTTCCAACAATTATTAGTCAGAACTATCAAAGTGAATTTTTAGGATTGTATAAACACAATTGGAAAATGGATCAAGAAGATTTCATGTCTTTCTCATGGAAACTTTGGTTATTATGTGTAAAATTGGCCTCATTCTTTTAACAATTATTTTCATGTTATCCATAGAATTTTTTTTATCATTTAAGTTTCTTGTTCTTGCAAGATGAACTATGACATGCAATGTTACTGGTGTTTGCAAATAAGTAGGATATTCCCAATGCATTGAATGTTGCATAGATCATGATAAACTTGGGTTGCATTCTCTTCGGCAGTGACACTTGTGAGTATTACATTCTTTATAATTTTCAGTATTAAAAAATGTAGATACTAATCATCTATTATGCTGCACTATTTCTACTTTGCATATAGTTTATCATCACTCTAGTAAACAAGAAAAAAATTGGAATTTTAAGTGTTGCTCATGAAACATCTTGTATCATGTCCTAAGGTATATACAAAGCATCTGTGATAGTTTGTTAGAAATAAATCCTTTTATTTTAGTTCTTATGGCTTTTGTTTTATTTTGCAGGTTTGAAAGATTTTAGTGGAATAGGGTTCAACAATTTTGTATTACAAAAATGTCTTATTTCTTTATTGATATAAATAGATTGAGGAGGTAAAAATTTAGTTTTGATGCATACTCATATGTAGGATGCAAACTTATTTTGATGTGACATTATGTGTGTTCTCTTTCACATTTTACTATCAATTTTCTATCCAATTTAATGACCCAAAACTACTGAGAAAAACTGTGAAGGTCACAATTGCTGTTAAAATCTTGTACTACTTTTTTATGTTTATTGCTTACCTATCTGTAACTCCACAATTGATATTAACAATCTCTTGCCCTCACCGTGCAACTGAACTACTTTAGTTTTATTGATGCAGCTGAACTATGAGTGCCTCTTGTGTTCTTGACAAATCATAAGATTTCAACTTTTGTGAAGCCATTACAGATGCAAATGAACAACTGGTGAGGTGTCAATTTTTTGTTTCTATAATGTACAATTCAATTGCTAGAAATATTTCATCTAGATTGTTAATTGATAGATTGTTAACTTTTCATGTCATTTTCTACTTTGGTTGGGTAGTTCTCCTTGCATTTATAAATCGTAAATCTTGTTGCAATCTTTAGCCTAATGACAGTTTGGTATTACATCCAGGGCGATAACATAGTTGACTTAAAACTTTGCATTAAAGAAATCATCAAGGGATAATATTTGAATTGTGGATATTTGTAAATTATGTTGGTTTTAGACATAGTTATAGTTATAGTTATATATGCGCTCTTAAATATGATGATGTGATTGGGACTGTAAGTTTTTTGTCACATTTATCTATTTGAAAAATAGATGAAATTATTGACTTTCATTCCTGATAAATAATTCTTTCCTAATTTTATTCTTCCCTACAAGAAACAAAATTTAGATGCACTGTGCCAATTATTGCAAAGGCTTTCCTCTCATAGGAGCCTTTTAAACTGCGCAAAATTTGAGTTGTAAAGCATAATTTCTCAGTGGAGACTCAGGACATCGTGCACATTTCTTCCTCCTTCCCATTGTTTTGTATGAAATAAATCATGTGACGAACAAAACAATGGTGTGGAGGTATAAATGTGCATGATACCCTGACTCTCATGCACTGAGAAATTACACTTTAGAATCAAGTTTTGTGCAGTTTAGAAGGCTCCTATGAGAGAAAAGCTTTTACAATAGCTAGGATAGCTTGTCGAAATTTCTACACATCTTGGTCTCAATTTTGACACAAATACAAATAAGAATTGGTATTTTGGTCGCAATTTTGACACCAAACTAGTCGCCTTTGACGTCACTTATATCGCATCAATGTAGAAAAGTAAGGTGTTTTTGTCACAATTACGACACCAAATTGGTGTAGGTTTACGTCAAAATTTTGACCAGCAGTGCTTGCAAATGAGGAAATAACAATTCAGCTTAGACTAGGGAAATCAATGAAATTTTCGTTGGTAAGTCCACCTTTATGAAGTTGAAATTTTGACGTAGAATGTATGTGGTGAAAAATTGACCAAAAAAGATTGACAGCAAGCTCGGTCGCCTTATCGACCTACTCTTGTCAAAATTTCAACCTTTTCGCGTCGAAATTTAGGCCTAAATTTACTAGTGAGGTAACTAAGCTTCAGACACTCACTAGCAACTTTCTGGGATAGAATCAAAAGTTTGTAAACATTGAGCATGCAATGCAAGCTATTCATGATAGCATTAGAGGTTTACAAGCAAAAAAGGAGAAAGCTCTAAAAAGATTTACTCTTTTGAGAGATCATTTATCTTCACATGTAACATTGCTGGAAAGTAATTGGAGTAATGCTTGGTAGCAAAGTCCTTATATGAAAAATTTGTGGCAATAGATCTAAACATAGTAGAGTTAGCCACATATGCCTTATGTGTGCTAATTGGTGTATCTGATGCACTAAAAGATAGTTGGAAGAAACACCTTGTGTAGTTGAAGACCAACTTTAGTGATTGTTTCTCCAAGTTCTGATGTAGCTACCAAATTTCTACAGACTTTTGTGACACCTTTTTCATTGATGTCAAAGGGGGAGATATATGAAAAATTGTAACAAGTAGTAAGCTTTCATTGTAATTTGTAAGGGGGAGCAATAAGTTTTAATCAGAGTTATAAGGGATGTAATCTTCTTAAAACATGAATACAATGTTTTATTTACTATGTTATAGTTATTTATTGTGTTTGGTATGACAGCATGTTTGGGACTTAGCCAACTTTCCCAAAAATGTTTCCATGAAGGCCAAAGGGGGGAGGTTATTGGAAATATTTCCAATCAATAAAATAAGTTAAGTAATATAGTTTTCATTTATGGCAACATATTTGTTTTGCAGATTAGTCATTTTCATTGATGAAAGAAAATTGTTGAAGTATTAGATAGCATCACAATAGCATGATATATTTGTTGATAGCAGATTATTTCCTTGGAATATTCTCTTGTACAGTTAACCAGAGATGCATGTCATCATACTGATGATGTATACCAATATACATTTTTGTATGATCAATCAAGTCCAAGTTATGGAGGAATTTGTAATGCAATGATGGCATAGCACAAAACAGAGCATATCAGTAGAATGTGTTAAACGACTTGATTTATTATTTTGAATTATCATTTCTTAATGAGTTGACTCTAATAATGTTATGTGATCCAACTAAGAAATAATTTACCAATATGTTTGGTATAAGTAAAGGACTTCATTTGTAAAGTTAATGTGAAGTGTGTGAAGAAAGATATAATTAGTGATTGTGAACTTGATATGATCTTGTGAAATGAGAGTAACGAGTGAATGTGATATTATGATATGCGATGCAAAGAATTTTTATGCAAGATATAATGTAGATTTATATGTGCATAGTTTCTCTTTGTATGAAAAATTGTTGATCAAAATATTTGTGAAGCATAGCAAGTATCTCATTATTGTATGTATACTTATTTTCTTGAAGATCTTATTGTATAGTTGCATGTTAGGGTAGTGGGCTCTTCTTGCACACATTTTTACATAATCCAAAAAACCCTAATAGGGTTGAGGCTTTTAACAAGGCCTAATCTCCTAATAGGGATTTGAGACACTATACATTCTTCATAGACTCCTAACAGGGTCAATATCCTTAACTGGATTCTTTATATAGTGAATCATCTAGTGGGTTTCATCCCAACCAAGGTTTTCCCTTGGCCAATGTTTCCCTAGTTTAAAAAATATGGTGTTATGATCTCTCTTTGTGTATGGTTTTTAATACTATTCAGCAATATTGGTTTACTTTCTTATGCATGTGGCAAAGTAATTAATAATATCGAGTTGTGGGCAAGAAGATTGAAAATATTGATTCACCCACACTCTGCCCCCCCCCCCCCCCCCCCCCCCCCCCCCCTCAGTATTATCTATTTCTAATAGATTTGGTTATTCTCCTAAAATTTTGAAGTTAGAGAACATGATATAGTTCCCAAATTCCATTTCTTGATATAAAATCTGGGCCTTGGGATCATCTATTATCATGATAGTAAATTTGGCCTTCTCCTTAGGTTCTAGCTTAATCTTTTTACTGCCAACAAGAATTATGGTATGAGACAAATCTAGTTTAATTTCCCCTCCCATATCTCTATATAAGTTCCTACTTAATTGCATGCCATAGTTCCTACTTAATATCATGCCATAGCTTGTCACAATGTCTACAACCAAGATGGTTAATTTTATTCTCTTTACAAGGTATGTGGTTAAGGCTACTTGTGCATCTTTTACTTGACCAAAAAGGGGAACTTATTTTTGATCTACAAAATAACATCATCCAAAGGTCTTGGTTAGAGTTAGGCATAAGGCATGAGCAATAGTAGAAGGCAAGACGTTTTCAAAGGCTCCTGAATTAATTATACAATCACTAAATTTATGACTATTTATGTATAAGGACACGTAAAATAGATTGAGTTTTTGGCTAGGAGAGGTAGCTAACACTAAGGAATCTTCATTATTTTAATGCATGGGTAGGATAGGTTCTTCATTAGTGAGTGGTTCATTCCTCAATTGGGGTTGGTCATTACTAATAGTAGTGTTGACATTAGGGTCAGTTTTACAATTATATTCACCTTTGCAGTAATCTACTAATTTTTTTAGTTCAACAAGGTGATTTTTCAAGTAATCAAGGGGAGAGACTTGGATATGAGCATCTTTGTAGTATTAAGTGATATCAATGAGAAAGAGGGATACCATTTGCTTCAAATATTGAGCTTGATATTAGTTTATATTTATGTAAAAACTAACTCTCTAACTTGTACTTAATAGGACTCCACACATATTTGTATCATTAATTGGATGCATGAGCCTTTACATGTCATAAAAAAAAAAAAAAATACATGAGAAAATAAGAAAGAGAGGGCCATCAAATAATGGGGAAGTGTGTGGAAGTGCCAAAAATAGAAGCTTCATCTTCACTAGATGTATGTAGGAGTTAAACTATTGTCTGAAAGAATTTGTGATGCATAGAAAGCTCTAATTTTAGAACTGACAATTAAATATCGATGCACCTCTCAATTCTTGAAAATCTTCAGGAAAACCTCTAAAAAAGTGCACCTGCACACCTAGCGCACCTCAAAAAAATGCAAAACTTCACTAAGTGTCAAATTTGAAATTTTGGCTTCTAGGTTTTGTTCCCCTTTATACAAGAGCTATGTCTAGGTATTTTCCCTTGAATTTCTCAATGATCTCGATGACTTGAGCTATGTCTAGCAAATCTAATGCCTCATACTTATCCTTTACTTTCTTCCTATAGTTGCCCACCTTAATGCAAGTCTCTACAAAATCTCTGAGTTTTACATCCAATTATAATAATTCTTCCTCTATTATGAATGCTTGTCTAATGTTATCATCATTTGAAGCTTCATCAAAATTTTTCTAAAACTGCTCAACTACTTCCTCTACAACTATTAACTTATCTCTAGAATCATCTTCAAAAATGTCCAAATATGCATCACTATAATGCCTCTCTACCTCCAAAATTCACTCTTGGGTTTGATCCTTGAGCTTGTGAATCTTTTCATATAATGATTCCATTACTTTATTTTCATCCACAATTTTCTCTATCCAATCATCAATTTCATCTAATTCCTTTGTTGTATATACTTCTATCAAAATCTGATACCTTTGGCCTTTAATTGCTTATAGTGCCTACAAATCCTTACCCTAGGTATGTACTTCATCCATCAAACCAAAATCTTGATTCAAAATGGTCACTAGCCTATCTGCATTATCTTGCATATGGTGTAGCAGCTTCAGATTTCCTTGTATAATCTATACACCTTTTTGCTCAAAACTTTCTCACCATTTCTAACAAGCTTTTAAAAATGGATCTAACTATATTGTACCCTTATCCCTTCTCTCTAGTGTTGTGTTCAAGGTTTCCTCAAGATTTTTAGGATCTAAGGGACCAACAACTTTTCTTAGATATCCTTTTAAGATCTCATTTTGCCTCCAAAGTGTTATCAGTTCTACCCCATCCCCTAATAAGTGTCTAAACACTTCTTTGATCCCCATTGTTACCATGAATTTAGTAGTATCCAATGTGGGCTTTCCCAACATGACCTCCCTGATCTGATAATCTCTTGGAATCAATTCTTTAACATCTATATTTAGGGGAGGGATAGCTATGTGAAAAAATAAGTCTTGGTTCTATTTTCTCATGATGAAGGCTAATGTTCACACATCCTTTGGTGGTGACTCAAGTTTCCTTATAACTTCAATTAATTCTATCCTATCCACTTCCTCAGTAGTGAATTGTTGCCTCTTATTTCTTATTACTTATCTTCTTAGCCATCTTGGGATATTCTCCATTGGAGATTTTCCTTCTAACAATGAAGGAGTTTTCTCTACTATGCTTTTCTGCTTATCTCCCTTTTCTTGAGTCCTCTCCTTTTGTAAGAGATCTACACCAAGACTCTTTGTATCTATGTAGCCCACAATCCTTGCCTTTGTGTCTTGGGAAAGCTATTGAGGATAATCATATATTTATCCTCCCTCAGACACTTCATCAACTGGTATTTTTTGTGGCTCCTCATCTTGTTCTTCTTGGACTTATTCTTCTTCATTATTTGGAGGCAAAGGAGTAGCTGAACCCTTATCCACACCAAAAGTAACTTACACTAGGGATGATGGAGCTACCTTGGGTCCTTGTGGCTTAGGTGGAAACTAACTCCAATCCTCATATTGAGGTTGATTAGTTGGAGTATCTCTAATTTTTTCTACCACCAATTTAGTACCAACTAGCATAAAATCAAAATCTAATATCTTAAAGACATCAGTCCCTTCAACATCATGCTCATCTATCCACTATTGCATTTCATTATCTAATGTACTGGATTGAATAGAATGCTCAAGAATGGATGGTGGTGTGATTGTAGAGCTTCTTCTCCATTATAATTATGTGGCTCTTTTGAGACGAGTCTTCTAGTTTAAAGGGAGGTTATCCTCTTCATCTTCATCATCCTTTTCTTTTGAGATATCTTTTAGGATTGATGGGAAAGGAATCACTCTCCTAATGACCTTTTGTCTTCTCTTGAATGGAGTCTTAATATTTCTTCTCTTAAGAGCAAAAGGGGACACTTGCATCTCTTTTTGAGGTGGGGATACCTCTTGTAACTTAGTTTTAGCTTCTCTTTGGCCTTGTTTAGTTGGCAGAACTTGAGGATTGTCTTGAGCTTGTGTGGCTTCTACATTTTCAAACCCTTGTACATTTTCTTCTCCTAGTCGTGGAGGTGCTTGAGTTGCTTCCTCTTCTAGCTCAACTTGTTGAGTAGAAGTTCTCTTCCTCTTACCTTTACCCTTTTGAGACCTATAATATCCAACTAGTAAATCAAGTTGGTGCATTTTTTCTAGTCTCACTAGTGATAAGGCAATAAATCTAGGCAGTATAACCTTAGCTCCTTGACCATTAGTTGGGTGGGCTTGAGCATGAAAAACCACTACTTGAGGAATTGGATCAAGTTTGAAAGGTCTCTTGATCCAATCCTTTGTTAGTTTGATCACACGCCTCACCTTGTAATTGATGTTCAAGTTTTCTTCTTTATCAATCTTGGCATTCATGATAGGGACAAGAAAAAATGAATTGAGAAGATCCTTGTATCCTCTTGCACTACTTTCAAAGGAATCTTTATCTTCAAAGCACCTCCTACCAAATAGAGAGTCATCATACAATAATCCCTTATATGGACATCATAGTCATCTATTGCATTCATCTAGTGATCCTCGATTGCATCTTCATGCTAAAATATCTTGCCAAGAAAATATTGTACTCTTTTGATGTTATCAAAATAGTGTTGAGGAGAACTATATTATTCTAAGGGATAGTAAGCACATTCAAGCTTGAAAGATGGAATGTCTTTTCTTCAAACCAACCTAAAAGGTCCTATAGTAATAGGCCATACCCAACATATTTTTTGTTTCTTTTTTACTCTATCATATCCAGACAAGAGTTGTTGAGTGATCTCCAGTAGAATGAGTCTGTCACTGGGATACCTAGGGAGCTTATTGGGGTTGATAGTTGTACCCACTACCCTCAAATATGTGAATGTTGAAAACTAGATGTATTAGGCTCCAACCTCTGATATCTTAGCTACTACTTTCTCTAACATCCTCTTCACATAATCCCCTTCAATGAACAAGATTATTGTGAATATAAATGCATCATTCACAATCCTATATTCCTTGTGGTGATCTAGAAGCTTCTTCTTCACCAATTGAGGATATTTTATATAGGGTCATGCATTTGCATCTTGCATGCTACCCTTCTTATAAAGCCCTAGATAATCTATCGCCCTTGTGGTTGAAAAGTATACCAAATATGATGTCATATAAAATTTACAATTATTCCTAACTTCCACCAAGTGCTCACCTAAGTTCTCGCTAAGAATGGAAGCCCAATCAATCGACATCTTCACTGTCTTGATAGTCTTAATGAAATGCACCATCAATATGTTCAAGTGCCCCAATGTTGGCAAGCCCATGACTCTACTCAAGAGTATGATCAAATATCCAATATCTTCCTTCATATATCCTCTTTTCATGTTGACTTTTTCCACTTTACGGCCCAATGTAGTCTTCTCAATGAGGTATGAGTATTGAATGATTTTGGAAGCTTCATCAACATGTTCCCTATACCATCTTTTTGCTTGGTGATAGGTTAACCTAATGAATTGATCTACCCTTAGAAGATGAAACACATTCTCATCTTATTGGGTTGGAGATCTAGGACAATCTCTCCAATTATGTTCTTTACAACCCTTTCTTCATGAACATAGTTCTTTGCTAATGTCACAAGAAAATTTTGAAGATTGTACTAATCCTAGGTGTGATGTTGCACTGACAAGTCCTAATTAGATCAATGTAGATATCATCGGGGATCTTTTTGTGGGTTTGTTGCATAGTGTTAGGAATGTGCTCAAGTTTGTATGAACTATTTTTATGTCCCAAATCTCTAAATAATCATCTTGAAAGTGTGACTTAGCTGGAAAATCTTGAAACTTGAATACCATGAGCTTTGGGACCACCTTTGCAGCAAGAGAAGATGATGTAGAAGCCATTGAATCTACACAAAAACATCATCTATTAGTCTAGAGTCAAGGAAAAATAAATTAAATCAAACCCTAATAATGACGTGAGAAAACCCAAAAAAAACCTTATGATGAAAAACATCTAAAACTTGATTTTAAACCTTATATGCAAAAAAGGGTGCACCAGCTGCACCTCTGAGGTGCACCTAGTGTGCCTTTTATCCTTAGTAAACTTTAACATATGGGGTGTGTACTAATACACCTCATGGGGTGCACTGATGTTCACCCTTACATACATTTTAGTGAAAAGCATTATTTATTTATTAAAGGGGTTTTGTTGTGCACCTTCAATAGATGATTTTTCTTTTAAATTTAGTTTTTTTTTTAAAATTAATGTTTTAAATGTTTTGTAAAGAAAAGGTGCATAGTTGCACACCTTTTGAGTTTCTAATGTGTTTTTGGTAGTGTGTGTAGGTAGAGGAGGTAGGAAGGAACACCTCAAGACATGCAGTGTTGTAGTTGGAGAGCTAGAAAAAGAAAAAGGACAAGTGAGGAAGTGAGGGGGGGTCACCAGGTCATATAGACCTAGGATCTAGCACACCCCTTAGTGTTGTGCAACTATGCTACTATATATCACCAAGGGTGATGCCTTTTCATTGTGCTTTAGTGAACTAGTGCACCTTTTTTCTTTGCAAATATGACTTATCTCTCCAAAAATGATTTTCAAAATCTAGGTTTCTAAATTAGAACTAAGATTTGATAAAAAAACACTAGATAAAACCCTAAAAAAGACTTAGACCCTAGACTAGAGATTCAGAAAGCCAAAAAATAAATTAGGGAATCCCTATTTCTAGGTGAAATGGGGTGTGAATTGTGAAACCACAACAAATAGCCCCCAAAAAATGAAGAAATGACCAAGGCATCTTTTCATCAACAAACATTCTTCTAATATGTACCAAACACCAACTAAATCCCAAACACTCCAAGCATATTTTGAGTCACTTTTCAGTCAAAACTTTAGAACCTCAAATCTCCAAGTTTAGTTTGTGTTCAATGCATTCATTTTCTTCAACATCTCAAAATTCCATCTATCAAAAGTTTCCAACAACATGGAAAAAATCTTCCACCCCGTCTGATCCATTCGTCAGGAATCTTCACGAAAGTTGTTTATCAATCCTTTGTCTGACAAAATGAGAGAATTAGTTCTAAGGGCTCTTAGCAAGTTATCACTCATCTGAAATCCTAGGTAACCTTTTGAATACTTGTTTCATTTAGCTCACAATGTTACCATTTGATTCTCTAATGAAGCAATGGTTTTGATATTGGATAGCTTATTTATAGTGCATATCCCTTTAGCCAAATTACCTTTCTCAAACTTTATAGAATCTTTTGAATTTAACACCTTTCTTTCTTTTTATTTTCTTTCTATATAATTACCATGCTTAGACTATGTGGCTAGGACATTGGTGTCATTTCTCATATTTGATCTTTTGTGAACATCCCTTGCAATCCTCTTTTAAGAAAATTTTAGAAACTCTCACGCCAAAAAATGATCTTAGCAATTCCTTCAAAAAGACCCTTTTGTTTGAACCAATGGGGTTTGGACTATCCCTTGCTGCCATCAAGCTTGGTTCAAAAACACCTAAAATAATCAATCTTTAAATTTTCAAAATGTTGAGAACTTGTTGATCTACAAGTCTGAATTCAAGGCCGAAAGTCCTCTATTACTGCAAGTAACATCCATTCCTTAGTTGGCATAAGTAACAGAATCACAAAAAATGTTTTGACAAAGAAATACCTCTTCCCAAAAAATTAGAACCAAAATAATGGTTACTAAGATATGTAAAGATAAAATCTTGAGTGCACCTACACCTAAACTGTTGCAACTTTGAAAACAAACACACAACTGAAAGAAAACATGCAACCAAAAAGAAACACACTTGCATAAATAAATGCACTTGTAGGAATAAATTTTTTTTTGTGTGTGTTTCTTTTAGGCTTCAAAGTAATGCTTCAAAAATTTCCCATGGATTGGCAATGCAACCAATTCCTCCTATAAGGAACTCAACCTAAAAGTGTTTTCTCCCATAATTTATGTGGTTTAATAAGGAAAAATCCACAAGTGTTGAAAATTAGTGTGGTTGCTCAACTTTTCTTTCACCTTATCCTAAAGTAGAATAAGATCAGATATTCTAAAAGGCTTTATCATGGCCCTCTTTTCAAACCACATCTTGATGATAGCTTGATGTTTCATCATATGCTCCAAAGCAATTGTTCATTTTTCATCCATCTCTAAAAGATTCATCAACCAAATTTATACTCTCTAAGCATCTTTAGCATACCCACTCATGAATTTTAAAATAGGAATTTTGAAATTAAGTGGGAATACTAGCTCTTGTGCATACATTAGTAGATATGGAGATGTCCCCAAAGCATTCTGGACCCTAACTCAGTTTTTCCATAGAGCATATTTGAGTTGTGTATGCCAATCTTTAGGATTCTCCTTCAAAAAATGTCTTATTACCATGATCAAGTTCTTGTTCATATATTTAGCCACACCATTTCCTTGTGGATAATAGTTTGAAGAGAACTTGATAATAACTTTATTTTCTAGTGCCCATTGCTTTAGGAATATTGATGCAAAAGCTGATCTATTATCGCACACTAGGGAGAAAAACATCCCAAACCTAGTAACAATGTGTTCTTCCAAGAATTTCATAACCACCTTAGCTATGCAATTTTTGAATGTCTTTGCTTCTATCCAGTGGATACAATAATTAGTTGCTATGAGAATAAAAGAGTCTCCAATTGACAATGGTGGATTCACTAGGCTAATAAAATCTAGCCCCCATTTTGCTAAGGGGCATATCTCAAACACTAGTTGTCATGGCATTACAGGATGTCTTTCTCTATTAGCACTAGTCTAACAACTATGACAAGTATGCACATGCTCAAAAGTGTCTTTGAATATTGTGGGCCAGAAACAACGTGATCTTAAAATCATATGAGTAGGTGCTTCTGCTAAACCATGCCCTGTTCAATACTTGTCATGAAACTATTCCAAAACTTCCTTCTTTTACTTCCTTGCATCCCAAGCATTTTAGGTAAATCCCTTCATAGTTCCTTTTGTATAATTTTCTATCATGTAGCATGTAGGATTCACACTTAATTTTGAGTCCCCTACACTATGAACTATTCATCCAAATGGGATATTAATTTTGTGAAAGATAGTAAACAATATCTTGGTACCAAACATAATTTATTACACAATATCAACTTGAGATACTACAATTCTTTTCTAATCTTCAATATCTATTTCACTATCAAATCTAAACTTATTTTCATCCTAGACCTAGTTATCCACTATCATTTTTTATAATCCTTGGCCTCTTACTAGCTTCATGGATTGAATCTCTAAATCAAATTCTTGAAGGATTTCCATCCATTTCCCTTGTCTTTCACCAAGTTCATTTTGCATCAATAGTGTCTTCACTGTCAGATTAGGCACAATCGCATATACATTACTCCTTAGTATATAATGGTGGAATTTCTTTACCACTTTGATTAGAGAAAAAGACTATTTATCAAGGTTGGAATAATTTAGCTTAGCATTTTTCAGAGGGCAACTCATAAAGGCAATGGGTCTTTCATCTTCCTATTCCTTCTTCTATCCTAGAATCCTAGCACATGAGTATTCTGAAGCAAAAGAGTATATTTTTAAAGGTAGTCCATACTCCAAACTTACTAACACTGAGGCCATAGAAATGGCCACTTTGATATCCTCAAATGATTTCTTTATCTCTAGAACCCATTCTATTTTTGCTTCCTTTTTGAGTAAATCATTAAGGGGATGAACTATCTCTACAAATCCACTTATGAATTTTTGCACAATGTCATCTTCTTAAAGAAAGACTTAAGTTCTTTTTTACTATGAGGAGGTAATAACTTTAAAATAGCTTTGATTCTATTAGAATCAATGGAGATTCTGGCTTTAGAGATGATATGACCTAGGATTTTTCCTTTAGTAACCCCAAAAAAACATTTCTTAGGATTGAGTGATATGTCGTATTTATGACATCTATTGAATACCTATCTTAAATAAGCAATGTGAGTGCTTTGATCCTCTAAAAAGATAGTTAAGTCATCCATGTAGATGACTATACATTTTTTTTGTAATCCCTTAAAAACTTCATCCATAGCTTGTTGAAATGTAGCTCCTACATTAATCATCCCAAATGCATTCTTTTGTAAGCAAAAGTTCCCCATTTAGTCATGAAGGTCATATTTAGCCTATCTTCTTCATCAACCATTACCTAACTATATCCCAAATTTTTGTCCAAGAATGGCATCATCTTTGAACCATTTACAATTTGTAGGACCTCATCTAGTGAAGAAAAAGGATAGTTGTCCTTTTGAGATGTGAGGTTCAAGTTACAAAAATCCATGCAAAGATGAATTGCTCTAATCTTTTTCCATCCAGGAACCAAATTAGCCACCAACATAGAATGTAAAATGGGTAAGATGATATTGACATCAAGTAACTTCTTAACTTCTTTCATTATTAGTGGTTCAATGATAGGATTAATGGGTCTTTTCTTTTGGTGAAAAGGTTTGGCATCTAGTTTCAATGGAATGTCATGCATAATAATCTTAGGATCATATGCTTTTAGCTCTTTGTAGCTCCAAGAAATAACATCCTTATACTATGCAAGTAATTTGACCATGTCTTCCCTTTCTTTTGTGTTGCATTCTTTTTTTATCCTTACCATTCTAGTATCTTCTTTAGTACCTAAGTTGTATGAGTCACATTCCTCAATCCCCCTTTCTTTGACTATTCTTCTATTATGTGTTGATTCATCACAATCAAGAATGTAGTTCAACTCAACCATTCCCTTAGGAATAGTGTTGGTTTTTAAGTTTAGGATCCCATCTTCATCTTCAAGTTCATCATCCTCAAGTTTAAATCTAGAGTGTTATCAATCTCTTGCCCTTTAAAGTGGTCATTGCACATGATAAATTCAAGTATATGTTGATCATCTTAAAAAACTTGGAAGTTTGTGATATTGTCTGAGATAGATGGGGTAGCATCCAATTCAACTGAAAATCTATTTTGTTATGTTCTTTTGATTGGTTGTAATGCACTAGCTAAAATAGTAAGAGCATTTTCTACCATGTTTTTCCTTCTTGGAATGGACTTTATGTTCAAAGCTTCAAAATCATCCATTAGATCCCATACTCTTTTCCTATAAGCAAGCAACCTCTTATCATTGCAAGAGTATAATTATTTCACTTGTCTTATAACCAACTAAGAATTTCCCTTGACTATGAGAGTTGTGAATCCTTTCTCCAATGCAAACAGAAGTCCTTAGATCAATGCTTTGTACTCTGCAACATTATTACACCTAAACTATAATCCATATGCTATGTAGAAAGACTTACCTTTTGGGTTAATCAACTCAGTACCTACGCTAGCTCCTAATTTGCATTTGGAGCCATCAAAGAAAAGTGTCTAAATTGGATCTTCTTTGGTTTTTCTAACCTTATGCTTATTTTTCCTTAGCTTCTCTTTCACTTGGGCCTAAAAGGATTGTTTCTTGCAGATCCACTATAGTCTTTCATGAGGTGGACTTAATGATATTCCATTGTTACTCCATGATATAGGAAGTGTATGTTTTTCTTGTTTTTCTTGAATTTACCCTATCAATTCTATAATTTCATCCACTATGGGTTTAAGATGGATGACTACTTAAGTCCATCCTTGACCTTTCACATACTATCTTCTTCTTTGAACTTTGATCATTCTTAGTGGAGGAGAAGACAAACCTCCACCATCTAACGAGGTATCACTATATGATAGATTTAGATCTTCAATTTCCTCTTCAACTTTTTCCACATATTTAGATATTTTTATAAAACTTTGATTTTCTACGAGTTCATCTTTTGGACTGTTACCACTCTTCACTTCCATCATCTATGTTAATACCTTAGCAACTACTTCTTGCCACAATGAATATTCAAACTCTGAATGGCTAATTTTATTCAAGCAAAAAAATACTTGGAGAAGTGGGATACTAGGGTTAGCTTCTTCTCCTCCACATTTTAAGTTAGCTACCATGTTTTCTATGAATTGTGTTATGATCTCATCCTTTAGGATTGAAATATTGGACCTTTCATTCTGATCATCTATTATTTTGTTTGAAGTTGTATCAAAAGCCATCACTTTGTAAGAGCCCAAATCTGATTGTAAGAATGCTACTACATTTGGAGCATTGTATTCTATAATCATTTTTTTTAACTTTGGCTCTACATCTATCTTGATTTGATTGTTCAACCCTTTCCATGGTAACCATAACTAAGTGAAATCCATAGAAAACCAGCCTCTTAAGAATTTTTTCCATTCTCTACTTAGTAATAGTCTATATATTTTAGGAATATCAACCACATGTATATCAATGATGTCTTGAATCTAGGGTTCAACTATCAACCATATCTGAACATCTTTCAACACACCAATGACTTTCACCTCTATTTTATCCAATTGTATTACTATCTAATTAGAGGGCTAAGTGGTGACTCCCAAACTTTGTGCTATTGATAGTGGCATCACATTACAAGAGGTCCCTAAATCAATTAGGAAATTATGAAGACTATTCCCATATATCCTGATGCTCAGCAAAAATGGGGGCACCTCAACCTTGTCTTTAAACATAGTTGGCATTACCTCCAAAGCATTGACTTGTTGAGAAATTGTCTTTGAGGAATAGTACTCATATTATGGGGTGCCTTTATATGGTCAAGATTCATTGTTAGTGCTTCTTGTTGATGAGGATAGTTTTGCAGCATGTCAAACATGGACATGTTGGCTTTTGTTCATTTCAAATCTTCCACTGCACTATACTTTTCAGTAGACCAAGCAAGATTATTCAAGATTCTAGGTACATTTTATTGATTTTGATTTTGTTGTCCTCCATATGGGGGCCTAATTGGTACTAGATTGTTTCTTGCTCTTGGATTGAGAGGATTTGGTTGTAGTGCTAGAGGAATTATGTTTGTCATATGTTCTTTTCTACTTCACAAATTGTAAGTATTTCAATTATCATTGCCAAAAGCAAACATCTCTTCAAGCTAAATGTCTGGTTCCTGACTAAATGGAAAAAAGAATTTTTCATTGGGTGATTATTCCACATGTATGTTCTTTTTAGAATCATAAGATTCTAGTAGCATGGTATTAAATTATACAGGAGGGACATGGTCATTCACTTGTGAATTTTGATTCATCTCTTGGTTTCCATTTTAATATGAACCATCTATTGGGGTTCAAAACTACTGAACAACAAAATTCTTAGTACCAAAGTGATAATACTCACATAACATAAAGATTAGCCACTTCCTATTAACAATTACATGTGCAAACCACTTGGACCCAACTTCAACAAAACCATGGATGGTTTTCTACTCTTTAGGCTCTACATAACCAAGGTGGGTATACCTAAGGGATAATTCAAGTGCTAACTGATGTATGATAATTATCTTAAATTCATTTTGATTCTCATCTTTTATCTTCAAACACATGCATGATTCATCCAATTCTTTAATATTTTCAAGTTTATATACATCCCTCATAAGCAAATCTGGTCATAATTCTCCTAGGGTTTACAAATATTTCTAGAAATAGCAGCTACCTAAGACTCAGAAACCAAATATAAATGAGTGGTGATCAACATTTATAACTTTGAACAAAATGGAATGAAAATGATTTTGATTTTATAATTGATTTGATATGTAATGGTAGAATTTACTTTCTCTCACTTTTGACTTATGTGACCAGTGCCTTATCCATTGGGCAAAAAATTGAATATTGGCGAGAGATCTAATTCAAGTAACTTTTAAATGAATCTATCAATTGTAGTCACCCATTTCCATTCTTATGAAATATCCATTTCATAAACTTATAAACTCTACTTATCTACTAAAGAATTTACTTAATTCCTTGAATCAAAAGCAACAATAGAACCAGTATACAACCCATCTAGACTACATTCAATCAATTAAACTTTATTCAAATACTTCAAAGTAAACAAACTCATAAGATGGAGACAAAAATTGGTGACACAGATTTGATGCAAGTACCCCTCTATATTATCCTTTTAGATGACTAATACAATTACCAATAGAAACTCAATGAAAAGCCTAGAATATCTTATTGATTCTATCATTTCTATATATTATCAGAAAGTACACAGTTGAAAATAAACTCAAAACTACATACTACTGGACCGACTATACTTTTTTAAAGAGAAACAAAATTCTTACAAGTCATTCAGATCCATCACAATGCCTTGAAAACTCTTTTATAAAGCATCAATTGCAACAAGAAAAGGGAAAATGTGATTGACAAGTGTCCCTTTTTAACATAAAATACAAAAAAAAATTTCAAAATATCTTTGAATCATAACATAAATAGAAAAAGGTGAAATCAGTTGCATAGGATAGCTAGAGCATCAAATCTTCAAATTTGTCTTTTTCTTTAATTGCCCTCTATTGGTAAAGCCTTTATCTCTATGATTGCCTCCCATACAATAACTTCTCTCTTTTTTGGCCACTTGCATGCTTTGGTTGTTGTTAACTCACCAACAAACTTTTTCCACCTAGCATCTATGATTATTTTTCCCTCTATTATGAACCTATTCATTTTAGTTTCAATTTTGAATAGAGTATCAATGAGTTCATTGAAAGAAAACTCATTAGTATCACCTTCAAAAATGGAAGTCACCTATGGAAAACTTGCAATGTGGTCAAAAGAACTAGACAACTCATTCCAATATTTCATTTGGCCATTAGAATTAAGGATTGAAAGAATCAAAGAATAAAAACCATTAATCAACACTTCCATTTTATTCTGAATAACTGTTAATTTCCCTGTAAATAATTGCAGCAAATCCTTTACTTTGTTCATACTATCTTTCACAGTAATGACCTTATCAATAAGGTCTAGCTTCTTAGCTAATAGAGGTATCAATCTATCAAAAAATTACATGTAAGGTCCCTATTGCTAGAAAATTGAGTTAGCCAACCTATAGCTTCCTTACACACTTGCTCTATAGCTTGCAAGTTGGTGAATGCATTGTATACATCTTGAGATATTCTCTTCAAGATGCTTACCCTATGGTTTAGCATGTTCATCATTACACCCCTTTTTGGTGCATATCAGAATGAGACACCTCTGCCTCCACACTTACCATAGGCACTAGCACTATTACCCCTTTGGGTAAATCTTTTGTTGGGGCCTCTATTTCCACAATGTGCCTCACCTCTTCCACATTCCTTTGTGCATGTGTTGCCTCTGCTAAAGTCTTGAGTTGATCTTTTAGGGATGTGACTTCTGCTTCTAAGCTCTATATTTTTCCCTCCAATTCTTCTATCTTTTTTTTTTGCACATAGCTAGTCTTCAGCTTCTCATCATACAACTTCCTAACATCTAAACACTCATTATATGTAGCAGCAAGCCTATCTTCAATTTGGTCCACCTTTGCCTCATTCATGAGTGCAAAGTGTTTAACTAGGCTAGATATCTCTTTGCCAGTGGTGTTATCTAGTGTCCATACAATCATGTTGCCCTAAGCAGTCTCCTTTATATCCATCGTTCTAGGTTTCTTTATGTCAAGGGCAACACTCCATACTGCTAGGGTCTTTGTATCTTTGCTAAAACTTGACCCTCTCTTCAAGCTTTCACTATTGCTAGCTTAATAGCTAATTGCCTTGTCTTGCCTTCTCATTTGGTCAAGAATAGAGGCTTTCTCTATATCACATCTAGGCACTAAAATCATACCACTCCTATGAACCAACTCCCTGGCTTCTACAAGGGTCATTGTCTCACTATCTGGATCATATGCCAGTAGCTTATCCACCAATTCCTTATTCTTCTTAGATCCTCTCCTAGCATGAGGCTCAATGTGAGCTCATTTTTCTTAATCTTATACAAAAAAAAACTTTTAAATTTAGATGATTTAGTAAAATCATCATCCTCCATGAATTTCAGATTGGATGATTCTATCATCCAATCTAGAGGTTGCAATCTGCAAATTAGTTGAGGCTCTTCCTACCTCTATAGCTCTTTGCTACAAGTAATTTTTCCTAATATCAACCAAATATTGATCATTACCTAGCATGACCTACAAGGCTCTGCTCACCACCTTCTCTGGTATATGCATGGTTTTCTGCCTTTTATTTCCTTTGGCCACCCATGTAGAAGATGATGGTTGCTCCTCCTCTTCAACATCAATCTCTAATTGAACATTAGGCTTAGGGGATTCTCTGTTCACCATTGCCTCCTCTCCCTTTGGCTCATTTGGCATTTGGGCCATGATATTATCAAAATTTTCAACCATTTTTCTCAAATTTCCAGGATAAGGAATGTCAATATAAAAACCCTTGAAATATGGGTTAGTCCTCTTCAAGGCATCCTCCACTTTCTTGATTTCTCCATATTTCCCTAGTGCCTCATCAGCCTCCCCTGTTGCTACTATATTAGCAATAAAATCTTCTACAAAGATTGGTTTACTAAGAGGTAGAATATAACCCCTAATGGCCTTCACCTCATTTGTTATATAGTTCTTTAGGTCATACATTCTATAAGGTCCAATAGCAAACTTATACTGACCTAGGTACTCACTTAATTCTTCATAGGCATTCTTCACAATTATAAAGGTTCCTACCTTAAAATTTCTACAAAAAAATGTAGGTTTGTGCAAACAAGGAGGAATCATTTCTTTGTTCATTAATAAAAATTGCCAAAAGAATTCAACAATAGCTAATCTAGGGGGAAGATATTTAGGCAATATATGGTATGGTTGTGGGCATGCATAGACTCTCATCAATGTGCATTCCTTAAATAAAAATATGTCTCCCCAATTGTGGTCTAATTTCATTTTATCATCCAAAAAGGAAGGTTTAAGTAATGTTTTTAGAACATTGGGGGCCCTAAAGAAGATATGATCTACCATTCTCATGGTAACAGAACTAAACAAATTAAAAAACACAATTGCATTTGAATAATGAAAATTCTTATCCCAAATGCAAGTCCATAGTTACATAGGTAACTCACCAAATTCATCAAAAGTTTGAACAATGAAATCTTGGCTGATGTAACCAATGTTCTTATATAGGATTAGGTGCATCAGCAATGAGTAATGATGAAATTTGAAGTCCTTCATCTCTCCTTTCTTGGCATTTACAATTTGATGATGCATGATATCCATGATAAATCCCACATATTCATATTCTTTTTTGTGGAAAGGGTCTTTTATGTCACATGCTATCAGAAACAATGAACCATATACACAATCCTCTACCCCATCACTTCCCAGAACCTTGTATAATCCATACACTATATTCTTGAAGTAGTTCTTGAATCTGCTCAATGGCAAGTGATCCTCTACTTTCTTTGGAATCTACCCTACTTTTTTGACATTTTAGGGGATGTGGGGTAACATCACATGGTTCAAAAAATAAGTTTTATTCCTTCCAAATTTACCATGTAAATCATCAATGTCTATGGGCACATCCATTTGTCCCTCCAAACCAAAAGCTTCTATGAAAGAAGTCCTATCAAGTGTGCACAAAATACTCCCATTTTTCTTTTGGAATGACCTTGTGACTAGATTATAAGAATTTATCAAAGCCTTCAATAGGTCCACATCATCAAATACCTCAGGGAATATCATTTTTGAAATATTTCAATTCCACGGGTTGCACATGGGCAAATTTTATTTTCTATTCTGATAGAAATACAAAAACAAATTAAAACCATCAACCTTAGGAAATTTTGCATCCTTGCACAGGAAGTAAGGGTCTTTGAAAATATGGTCATTTGCTGAAATTGCATTGGATGACCTTGGGAGAATTTTTAGCTAGTCCTCTACATGTTTGTTTGGCTTCGAACCCTTGACTTCTTCTTTGTTTTTGCTACACCCTTCTTCTTCTTCCCTTCGGTTGTAACCTCTATGAAATCATCACCTTCATCTTCAGCTTCTACTTCTTCAACAAGAACCTCTTCAACCTCCATGTTGGCCATTTTTTTGCAAATATTTATCTCAACTTCCCACAACAATAACATAAAAATTCACAAAGTTATGGATGCCTGAGAATTTTCTGAACAAAAAGCATAAACTCTTCGAAATGGAAAATACTTTGATCATTCAATAAAATCTTTATAGTTTAATCATGAAAACTACTAGCTTTAATAAATTCTACATGCATGAGTTTTAATACCACCTTTGTAGGCTGTCAGCAAAGAATATCAACCATGTAGTTTGATCTTGGAATAATTTTTTGTGTTTTATTTTACTTAGTCATGGTTAATTTTTCCTTTCTTCTTAACTGGCATGATACCTCAGCCACTCTTCTTTTCAAATTTGGTCTTGTGCTTTTACACTGAGTCAAAACCCTTCAATCTTCATAACCCCAGAGGTACAACAAGCAAACATTTATGTCTTTCTAGTGATGCTTTAGAAAACTCTAAGCATAGAAGTGTTAGGGTTCTTTAAGCATGACTTTGCAATTCCTTTTATGTTCTTATGCGGCCATTTTTACCATAAAATCTCAAGCCATATCAACATGCATCTCTGTGCTTATGCTTCAACACATCTTGTACTAACATAAAGCATATGTTACCATTCATTTTACCTTTTATGCTCCTATGCATGTTTCAATTTTTGAAGCATTGTAATACTTCACAAATCCATCCTCCAGTCATACACTTGAAGCCTTCCCCATAGCATCGTAATGCTCTTTTCCTTTTCTTTATTTTCCTTATGCCCACACAATTACCTCATTATTGTAGCATCAAAAAGCCTTTACAACCCACCTCTCACTCTTACATTTCATTCCCTTCATAGTATCATAAAGTGCTCATCTCATTACCCATTTACCTTTTACACTCATACGCTCAAACAAACCTCATATCCATGGAGAAGGAAATGAAACAGCTCTTCATCCACATGGTATCCTTGTAATCATAAGAGTGTAATGAAAAAAATTTCCTTTTCAACAAATCAATGACCTAGATTAGATCTCAAAAAAATAGAAGAAACATCAATGTTGATTTAAGAACATGCAAAAAGAATTACTTAAGTTATCCTCCATGTGCGTCGGGACCATCTTACATATGCAATGTGTCACAACTTGATTCATTCATCTCAGGGCCTATGTGGCAATCTATCAGGTCCCACATGACATATTCCTCATTACGTCATCACTTTATGGTTGCTTGCAAGCAAGAATAGTGAAGTCTCGTAGAAGAAATCAAAACTTATTTCACTCTTACAAGTCTCCCTTATATGTAGAATTGTAAAAACCACTTTATGTCTTGTCATGAGATATCCTTTACATCGTGATATTCCTTTATGCTCTTATGAAATTCAATGAAATGTAAGTGCATGAACCAAAGTGATCCACCCTTCTTCTCATTCACTCAGTTCATTACTCGTATGCCCGTAAAATAATAGACACGATCACTTTTAAAAACATATTACACTCATATGCTCAAAAGGAAAATGTATGACTAAAAATATCTGAATGAATTTCTTTTATTCATATGGTTTAACTCATCACTATAGAATTGTAAGTCAGAAATTACAAAGTATGAAAAGCCTTTACACTTCTCCACCCTAGGATCAATCATATGATCAAAAAACCCCAAAGTGGACCGCTCTGCTATTATGAGATACACAACTATATACCTGTAAACCGTAAATCCCTTTATGCCCTTATGCTAATCAAGAGAATGTATCCATGGAGATAGAAGCAAAAAGGCACTTCACTCTTATAGGAATCCCAAACACCATAAGACTATAAAAGAAAGGAACTTAGGCATTTTGCAAACCCTTTCAAAAATGTGGAGATAACTATTGGGTGATGCGACGCGCTCCCCTGCCCACAAGTGGTTAATTATGTGGTGTTCCATGTTCACTAATAGTCATGGCTTTTGGTACAATGAAAAATGGGCCTTACAATTGGTATCAGAGCCTGGTTTTGGCTTGGTCATGGGTTCAAATCTCCCCGGTGCCTTCCCGATCCGCATAAGCACCTGGTATGCACGTCGAGGGGGAGATTGTTGGGTGATGTGACGCGCTCCCCTGCCCACAGGTGGTTAATTATTTGGTGTTCCATGTTCACTAATAGTCATGGCTTTTGGTGCAACGGCAAATGGGCCCTACAATAACCTAGGGTTTTAACACACTTAGGGAATTTTAATGACTGTGTTGATGACAAACCTTGAGAATTTAATAAAATTCAAATAGTATAAGGATCAGGGCATGACTAGGGTAACACAAAATTTTGAGAATTTATAAAAAAGAAACCCTAATCTACAAGACACAGGGATTACATGATTTTTCACACATATTTTTGAAACTTCTTAGCATTGTGAAAAATCATACCATCACCATCATTGTTAGATGCATTTTGATCCTTGTCATACTAATTGACATCTACATACTAAACATTATTTTTATTTTTATTTTTATTTGTAGGAATGATTGCATTGTTCAAACAATTGTTCCATTGTCAATTTTTTCTTTGGAAGCCATCATTACAATCAAGAGGATTGAAATTGTTTCTTCCATTATTGTTTCCACTAAAATTCCTATTATAGTTTTGACCATAATTATTTTTTATTTTGTAAGGACCAACATTATTCCTTTGAAAGTTGTTAATTTGTCCTTGCAACAACCTTAAGCAAGTCAAATAATTATTCATTTGTGACATGGTCTCCTTCATTAGACCAAACTCGAAGGCAAAACTATTAGCTTCCTTAACAAAATTTGTTTCCTTTTTCTCAAAGGAAGAAACTTTTGGAGGTTTATACCCTAGATATCTTAAAGTGGGGTTTTGTGGAGTAGGTTCCTATTCTCCTAGAATTGGGTTCATAGGTATGAAGTGGCTAGGCATCATAGGTACTCTGACAGGATATGTTGGCACTGTTGTAATAGTTTGAGTTGGCAGCATCTATCCTCTTCCATTAGGATTGGCTTGCTTAGTGAAGGTCATCACTTCTGTGAAGACTTTGTCCAATGTATCAATATTTACTATATGAAGTCTTCTTAGAAAGATAGTAGTAGGATGGTCCATAGCATTCAGATAAATCTAAATAGTAGCTTCAACTAGTATAGTGTGTGGCATTTCTAACTTGCAATATGCCATATGAAAGCGATGGTTGAAGTGCAAAATTGTCTCAGCTAGGTCCCTTTTGATTGATATGAATTATTGATGTATCATAGTTGGGTCGATGAATGTTTTTAATTGTTCCAAGAATAAACTTTTGAAAGTATCATAGTCTTCAATATGTCCAAGTGGCAAATTAACATACCAATTAAAGGCAACTTCCCACAAAGAGTAGGGGAATAAACAAAGAACCAAATTTTTGTTAGCAATGTAATTTCAATTGAAAATTTCTTTGAATACTTTAATGTGATTTCATCAATTCATGTCTCTCCATAGATGAACCTTGGGAAAAACTTCTTTGGAATTTTAGGAAGATCATTGAGTACACCTATCAAGTTGATTGGTAAGTCTACAACATTTGCAAAATAGGCCATCACAGGGTTTGGTGGAATAATGAGTGGTTGTTGCAGAGGTGGAACTAAAGAAGATGATGAAATGTTGAATTGAAGGGGTAGAATCCAAGGTATTCCTTTGTCACTGTGGGGCTTGTGAAAATGGCTAAGCTCGAGGAACTCATGTGCACTTGGTGAAGTTCTTAAAGCTTGTTGAAATGGGGATTTTGGATCAAGATCTTCTAGTACACCTTTACAAAAGTACACTTTCTCACAAAATAAGGTGTGTCTTGGAAGATAGCACACCTGCACACTTGGCGCACCTGGTGCACCTGCACACCTAGTATACCTGCACACCTGGTGCATCTTGAAAGGTTAGAAGTTCAAAAAAAATTCTAAACTTGTCAAAAAAATGCAAAAATTTTAAGTTTGCAAATTTTTCTTTTATTCCAAATGTTAAAGGGTTGTTCTTTTAGTGCCACTTCTATTGAGTTGTCATTTTGTATGATGCTTAATAGTAGGAATCCTTTTGAATTCCTCTCTTGAAAAGTTGATCTAGGATCAACTCCAAGGTTCTGAGTGATCTTGCAACCTACTAGAATCTTCTCAGTTGAAGATAAATGTGAGTGTTCATGAGGAGGCCGTTGTTGGTTCGAACAATTTGGATAAGATTTTGAATCAGCTTGCTATTTCAAAAGAATAAAACACACAAAAAAGAAATATATTCTTATATTTTTTGTTTATGAATGAATGAAATCTAACAATGCAACTATATGAATTCCTAATATAAACAAGTATTTGTAAAAGAAAAAAACAAAGATTGGGTAACAAGAAGTTTAAGAAAATAACATGAAAAGTAAATTCCTAATGGACATAAACCACAAAAGTAACACATCTAAAAGTGAAGCTTTCAAAAAGATCGGTGGGTAACCAATGAAAATAGGAGCAATACTTCTTTAATTTCAATTATGCAATCATCAATGGGAATTCAATAACCATAAGATGTTTCAATTTTCATCAATCACAAGGCCACGAAAAGTGTGCTCATGTGAGACAAAAAGTTATGTAGGAACAATATGGGGATCTCTTCTTGAACTAAGTATGTTAGCAAAATTTGTTGAACCATAACAATCACCAAAATTAAAATATTGCACAACTAGAAGAATGCAATAAAATAATTGGCTCGATTACACTTCATGAACATACATCCACAAAATATAACACAATTAAGAAAGAATCACTACACTCCAAATGCCAGCACCAATAGCATATATTATTGCATAAAAATAATGGTAGCCTAGAATACATATTACATTCCTGAATTTATAAGAAATTTTATCCTCAATTTGTGTTGATAGTGAAAGATATCTTTATGCAATCATATGCTTCTAAACTAATAAAACAAATCTATTTATGTACAAATTGATTCTCTAACTGGTGCTTAGTAGGACTCCATCCATATTTATATGATTAATTGGATGCATGAGTCTTTTAATGTCATAAAACAAAGAAAACATGAGAAAATAAGAAAGAGAGAGCCATCAGATAATTGGGAAGTGTCTAGAAGTACAAAAAATTGAAGCTCCATCTTCACTAGGCATCTGTAGGAGTTAAACTACTATTAGAATGTATTTTCGATGCATGGAAATCTCTAAATTTAGAATTGGTAGTTAATTGTTGGTGCACCTCTGAATTATTCAAAATCTTTAGGAGAACCTCAGAAAAAGTGCACCTACACACCTTGAAAAAATAAAAAACTTCACTAAGTGTCAAAATTAAAATTTTGGCTTTTGGGTTTTGTTCCCCTTTATATTAGAGCTATGTTTGGGTATTTACCCTCAAATTTTTCAATGATATCTATAACTTTAGCTACATCTAGCATATCTAAGGCCTCATACTTGTCCCTAACTTTGTGCTTGTAATTTCCCACCTCGATGCAAGTCTCTACAAAATCTTCAAGTTTTACATATAATTCTAATAATGCTTCCTTTGTTTGGAATGCTTGTTTGATATCATCATCATTGGAAGCTTCTTCAAAAGTTTTCTAAAACTACTCAACTACTACCTCTATAGCTATTAACTTATCTCTAGAATCATCTTCAAAAATATCCAAACATGCATCACTATAACGCCTCTCTACAAAATTCACTCTTGGGTTTGATCCTTGAGCTTGTGAATCTTTGCATGTAATGTTTCCATCACTTTATTGCCATCTGCAATTTTCTCTATCCAATCATCAATTTTATCTAATTCTTCTATTTTTTTTACTTCCATTAGCATCTGATACCTTTGGTGTTTAATTTCCTATAGTGCCTACAAATCCTTGCCCCATGTCTGTACTTGATCTACCAAACCAAAATCTTGATTCAAAATGGTTACTAGCCTATTTGCATTATCTTTCATATCATGTAGTAGCTTCAAATTTCCTTGTATAATTAGTGCACCTTTTTCCTCAAAACTTTCTCATTGTTACTAAGAAGCTTTCAAAAATGGATCTAATTGTATTGTACCCTTATCCCTTCTCTCTAGTGTTGCATTCAAGGTTTTTTCAAGATCTGTAGGATCTAAGGGACCAAATTTTCGTAGATATCCTTTTAGGATCTCATTTTGCCTCTGAAGTGTTATCAATTCTACCCCGTCCTCTTCTAAGTTTCTAAACACTTCTTTGATCCCTGTTGTTATCATCAATTTAGCAGTATACAATGTGGACTTTCCCAGCATGACCTCCCTGATCTAATAATCTCTTGGAGTCAATTCTTCAACATCTATATTCAGAGGAGGGATAGATGCATGAGCAATTAAGTCCTAGTTCTAATCACTCATCATGAAGGCTAATGCCAGTACAACCTTTGGTGGTGACTCAAGTTTTCTTAGAACTTCAATTAATTCCATCCTTTACTCTTCCTCAGTATCGAATTGCTACCTCTTGTTTCTTATCACTTCTTTTCTTAGCCATCTTGGGATATGCTCCATCAAAGATTCACCTTTTGATGATGAAGGAGTTTTCTTTATTATGCTCTTCCCCTTTTCTCCCCTTTCTAGATTCCTCTCCTTTTGTAAGAGATCCACATTGGGAGTCTCTATATCCATGGAGTCCATAGTCCTTGTCTTCATGTCTTGGGAAACTTGTTGAGGATACTCACATATTTTCCCTTCCTTAGATACTTCATCGGCATGTATTTGTTGTGGCTCTTCATCCTATTCTTCTTGGACTTTTTCTTCATTATTTGGAGGCATCTTTTTCATCTTCATAGTCTTAATGAAATACACCATCCATATGCTCAAGTGCCCTTATGCTAGCAAGCCCATGACTCTACTCAAGAGTATGATCAAATATCTAATATCTTCCTTCATATATCCTCTCATCATGTTGACTTTGCCTACTTTATAGCCTAGAGGAGTCTTCTCAATGAGGTATGAGGACTATATGATTTCAAATGCTTAATCAACATGTTCCATGTACCATCTTTCTACTTGGTGATAGGTTAACCTAATGAATTGATCTACCCTTGGATGATGAAACACCTTTTCTATGCTATTGGGTTAGAGATCCAAGATGATCTCTCCAGTTATGCTCTTTACGACCCTTTCTTTAGGAACAAAGTTCTCCACTAATTTCATAATCAATGCTAAAGATTATATTGATACTAGGTGTGATGTTGCACTAACAAGTCCTGATCAGATCAATGTGGATATCATCGAGGATCTTTTGGTGGATTTTTTGTGTAGTGTCAAGAATGTGCTCAAGTCTGTATGACCTAGTTCAGTGTCTCAAATCTCTTAATAATCATCTTGAAAGCATGACCTAGCTAGAAGACCTTGAAACTTGAACAACATGGGATTTGGAACCATCTTCATAGTAAGGAAGGATGATGAAGAAGCCAATGAATCTGCACAAAAACATCATCTATTATTCTAGAGTAAAGGACAAATCAATTAAATCAAATCCTAATAATGACATGAGAAAACCTAGAAAAAAACCCTATGATGAAAAACATCTAAAACTTGATTTTAAACCTTATATGCAAAAAAGGATGCACTAGCCACCCCTCTGAGATGTACTTGGTGCACCTTTTTATCCTTAGTAAACTTTAACATATGAGGTGCATAGTAGTGAACCTCATGGGGTGTAGTGATGCTCACCCTTATATACATCTTAGTGAAAATGATAGTTTCTTTATTAAACGTGCATAGTAGCACACCTAAGTAGGTGTGTTATGGCATGCCTTTAATAGATTTTTTTGCTTTTAAAGTTAGTTTTTAAAGTTTTTGATTGTTCTAAATATTTTGCAAAGAAAAGGTGCATAGTTGCACACCTTTTCAATGTCTAACATTTTTTTGGTAGTGTGTGTACTTGGATGAGGTGGGAAGGCATACCTCAAGAGGTGTGGTGTTGTGGCTCGAGAGCTAGAAGAAGAAAAAAGATGAGGAAGTGAGAGGGGGTCCCTAGGTTATATAGACTTGGGACCCAACGCACCTCTTAGTGTTGCATTGTTGTGCATCACCAAGGGTGATGCCTTCTCACTATGCTTTGATAGACTAGCATACCTAGGGAGGTGCACTAGTGTGCCTTTTTTCTTTGCAAACATTAGTTATCTCTCCAAAGATTATTTTTGGAATCTAGGTTTCCAAATTGGGAACCATATTTGATCAAAAGCACTAGATAAAACCCTAAAAAGGACTCAAACCCTAGACTAGGGATCCAAAAAGCAAAAAAATAAAGTAGGGCATGTTTTGTGAAAGAACAACACCTCCAAGAGGAGAAAGTGGATGCGTAAGCTATAGCTAGTGAGGAGCTAGGAGCTGTGTTTTGAGCAGGGACTAAATTCACCATGTTCTTGTCCCATTGAGTTCTCATTGCTAGAGTAATTTTTATTTCATCCAAAGTGGCAAAGCAATCACCTCCAACATCCAAATCTAATTCATACTCCAAGAGAAATATTCTAGAGTTGCTAGGGGGGAGTAGAATCATCTTTTCTTTTGGGATATTCAACTATTAGCTCATTATTAGTACTAGTTTGTATTTTTTCATCTCTAGACATGAGTCACCATCATAATCCTCTCTTAAGTGAGATATGCCCATATTGTGCTTCTTGGGAATTACCTCAATGGAAATCTTTTATTGAATAGTACAATTAACCTCATCTAGACTTTCAATCAAAGGCAACAATACTTTCTTTCTCTCATTCACCCAAATGAGTATATTGATTCAATCTTCCATCATGTATAGAATATCTATCATATTTCTCAGGTCTACCAAACAAAATATAACAACAATCCATAGGCATAATATCACACAAAACTTCATCAAAGTAATTTCCAATCTTGAACTTCACAATACATTGTTTACTTACCAATATCTTATGGTCATTTGTAATCCATGAAACATGATAGGGTTTAGGGTGCTTCAGCCTCTATACCTACAACTTTGTAACCAATTCCTCTAATGCCAAATTTTTGAACTTCCACTATCAATGATCACTTTGTAGCATTTTTCAACCATCATAGATCTAGTCTTGAAAAGACTTCTCCTTAGGACAAGTTCCTCATCAGTTTCCTTGTTACACAAAGTTCTTCTCACCATCATATTTTTTCCAACCTCAAGTCCACTTGGTGAACCCTCAAGGTCTCCTTGAGTCACAACATTTATGTTACCTTGTTCATTCTCACCAAAGTATCTACACTCAAAGGATCTATGACCTTCTTTTCCACATCTAAAATAATTACCACAAAACCACCTCTAGAATAAGAATTACCTCTTCCTCAGTAAGAAATAGTACCTCTTCAATAAGAATTATCACTGTTCCATTTGGTCTTGGCTTTTTCATCATTTTTCCATTCAGATTTTCCCTTATCTTGCATAGGATTGTCAGATCTTCCACCTTCTCCAAAAGATCTACCTATTCCTCTCTAGAATCCACCACCTTTACCTCTTTGTCTATGTTGATGTTCTTTATCAATATCTCCTCAGCTTTCAAAGCATATTGGTATGTACACTTTCCAATTTCATAAAACTTATCTCATCTTGAATTTCATTTCTCAATCTATTGAGATACCTTGCACCTTTCTTAACATCATCATCCCCATGTCTAGATCTAATGTCCAATATATAGAATTCCTCAGTATACTCCTTCACAGTCATCTCCTTTTGTCTCCATTTTTGCATCTTTCTCAACAAGCTAATTTGGTAATCAGCAAGAAGGAACTTCTTCTTAACTTTTTTCACCATTGTCAGCCAAGTCCCAATCTTCTCCTTTCAGCTCCTTTGTTTGTTAGTTTGTAAATGCTCCCACCATAGTGAGGCATGACCTTTTAACCTAGAGACTGTAATTTTCACCTTCCTATTATCAGGAGTGCCTTCAAACTCAAAGAACTTCTCCATATCAAAGATCCAATCCAATACAATATTGGTGTCCAATTTTCCATCATAAGGAACAACTTTTATAGTAGGCTTTGAACATGCCCTAGACAACACTCTCAGAATCTTTCCTCATCTTGATCTTCCTTAGGTTTTTTATTAGGATTTAGTTTCATTGCTTTATCATCACTCACATCATCAATATGTGATCCTCTCCTTTGGGTTTTCTCCATAGAATCTAATTAGGCTATAATTTATCTCAACATGTCTATAATAGTAGTATCAGTGTTTCCTCTACCTTGAACCATCTTTTCAAACAGGTTCCTGCAAGATCATAACACTCTACAAGTTAAAAGTCAAATTCGTAGATCTACCACCCTACAACCAAATTCAACTTAGGGTTCTACATGATCCAATCTCCACAAGGACAAACCTCAAGCTCATATACTACTTGACCCAAGGAGAAAAATGAATAGCTAGGGTCAGAGGCACACCTAACCATCCAAACACCTTGCTAAGCATACACAATGGAAGAAAACACATAGATAATAACACCAAAGAGAGGGAGAAAGCAAGAACTTTTTTGATTCATCAAGTTATTAGCATACATGCCTAATTGTATGGTCTTCTAGGTTATGACCAGATACAAAATACAACTTCAAGATCAATAATCTAGCTTCAAATTTTATTTTCCAAAAATATCTACTTTGAACCCTCTTAGTCCTACCTAACCCAAACCAAGTACCCCTACTTATACTTTCCAAAATGACTTACAGAAGATTCTAGATCATTACATAATAGAAAAGCCAACCTTAAAATGGTTTATACAAATCCCAAGAGAAGTTCCTATCATTAAATTCATAGGTCAGATCAAGCTAAGAGCAAATCACAAAAAAACTTGGTCAAAGAAGGGGTTTAGCATCAGCAAATATCAAGTTCACTCAACACAAAAAAGATAACTCAGTCAATATTGGAACTCGATTAACACTAGAACTTAGTTAAAACTACTTGGTTAACACTAAAAATTGCTTAACACTACTCAATTAACACTAAAACTCTTAGTTAACACTACTTCGTTAATAATGGAGCTTGGTTAACACTACTTGGCTAACACTAAAACTTGTTGATAACTGCCAGAATGAAGAAAAATGAGCAGAACTACAAGGTAGCCTAGGATGCTCCTACATCAAGCTTTCATTTCTTAGTTCATATGAACTAACTCCTTTCTTTACAATTTTGTAGGTTATATTTGAACTAGAGATGGAGGCCTAGATCTTTATCAAAGCTCATGGCAATAGAGTGACCTTCTATTTAGGCAATATAGTCTATTCCTTTATCTCTTCTATATATTATGCATTTACAATGTGTTTATCTAGATTGTGTATTTTAAGCTACCACATTTTTGGTCAATTTTGAATGCATTATTAATTTCTTTATATGAAATCTGAACACATTGTATCTTTGTTAAATAGTTTTGAATAATACACAAAAAAATTACATTAATTTGTACGTTATATCGATAGCAAGCAGATTCATAATTTATGTATTTTGTAGTTACTTTTCTACATTCAAATAAATCTGCATGTATAATATCAATAATTGTAAACATATAGCTTAATGCATAAGAAACTTTTGGACTTAGCAATTTAGGTGTAGGCTAAATTGGTATCAAGTATTTAACCATTGTAGCAAAAAATCTTGGAAGTACGAAGTGGACCTAATAAGTCTATGAAATCATATATGGTAACATTAATTAGTTGTAACTTATAAGTCCTTTAAATTAAGCTACTCTTTTTAGTCAAAGATAGGGAGTGATAAGGTCTAGATGATCTTTTGGTGAAATCCTCTAACAAGGTTACATTAATAATTTGTATGTAACTTTAACAAGGTTGGCTCCCAACAGAGCTCACTTCAAAAGTGTAAACTTTTTGGGTTGTCTGTCTCAAGTGGTTTTTCCCATCACAAATTTTCTATGTTAAAATCATGGTGTTAATTATGTGAATTTTATTTGTGTTTTAAGTTGTTTTACATGTTTTTACAACTCACTACAGCTCAGTAATAACTAGAATTTTACTATCAGTCAGTAATATAAGGAATAGTTTGTTAATAGTTCGGAATGAAGTGAATGAATGAGTTGAGTATTAAGTTCGATGATTACACTAAGTAATTGAAGTTAATGTTTATGATTTTAAAATGGTACTAAACTGTTTGAAAGAGATTGTATAATAAGTGGACATAGTTTATTCCTCTCTCAGTTATCTAACAAAGATGAGGTGAAGAGAAATGTTGCTTTAGTATGCAAAATTGGATAAAATATTTGATACTTGGCATCAATACTGTACCTCCATAAAGATTAGGTGCATTTATTTCTTATTCATTAACCTTAGGATATTACAAGGAACATTAAACACTCCAAGTCAAGAAAATGAAACAATAGATATAGAAGCCCTCTTAGAGTTCTAGAAGAGGCAATTTTCATCACTCTAATCCACTTCTTAAAGGTTGTGGGTATGGTAAAGGAGGATGTTATAATTGTGGCCAACATAGTAACATAGAGAGAAGAGATTTTTTTTTTAGATCCTATGGTCTCAACCTTATAGGGGCACAATTTCATAGGATGCACTAAGCCAACCTACACTAGGTTTGAAAAAATTCCACCTAATCTTTGTTTTGTAGAGAAAGATCACAAGGGAATTATGAATTAGGTATTTTTAGAGAAAATATGCAAGCCATCATATATCATGATTATAGAATCATTTAGTCCATCCGAAGGAACACCAAATTTATCCCTAAAGGAGTACAAATCTACATGGTGCATGAGCTAGAATTATCATTGTTGGATGAAATGCAAGCAGCCAATTGTTTCAGATTTTGCACAACATATCAAACTATAGAAAATGCTTATTAAAAGTTATAAATTTTAATAAAGTTAATTTTTTAGGCACTACTAGTAGAATTTAAAATAATATTATTATCAAATTAGTGAAGGATAAATTGGAGCCTATGAAAAAAATTACTTATAAGCATATATATTTTGGAATTATTTCCTAGATGATTTTTTGAGGAGTTAAATGAAAGGAGGGTAAAATATGCTATGTTTAGTCTTTATTTTTATTTTATTTTTTCACATTGTATAAGCCTCCTTCACCAAACACATTTTGCTACAACTTGTCTTATATTCTTTAAAACTTCTTTGGATACATTTTCTTATTTGAAAAAATTATTTTAAATTATTAACTCTTTTTATTGAAATTTAATTTTATAGAAAAGAGAAGTTAAAATATTAAAAAGTGATATTTAATAATGGGGTTTTAATGAGTGGAAAATATTAAAAATTAGACATAAATCAAGTATATGTGAATGTGTAATTGTTATAGAATCATATTTTTGATGTAAGGAATAAAAAGGGGAAAACTATGGAATAGCTATAATAATGAGCACTATATTAAGACTATAGTAATATTATAGTCCTAAAAAATTTGTACCCATTAGTGAATTATTTAGAATCTATTAGGCTTCATTTTGGTGTTTTCAAGTTCAAAATGTCTATTAGGCTTGTGTTGTTTGATGGAAGTATAAATAAGATAACAATATACTAAAAGGAGGGGTGAATTAGAACCTTAAGCACTCTTACTTTTCAACAATTCATTCATACATGCACCAGTTATCTTGTGCATGTAAAACTTGTAAGAGTAAAATTTTTGTAACATGTAAATCTAATCTATCACATGCATGAAAATAAAAATATAACACAATATTTGTTAACATAAACCCTCCAAGGTGAAGGTAAAATTGGGGTGGGGATGACACCCACAAATTATTACTACTATAGTAATAAAGTTAACATGTTAGGGTTACAATGTTTTATCATAATAGATGATCTACCCTATAAGGGGTTTGCCCTATTAAAAGCATTTGAGATTGCTAGGTCTTAGCTTGTTAGAGGATTCAACATTTACAATAAAGTAAGGACATTTTTAGGAGATTTACAAAGATCTATTAAGACTACTCTATTAAGAGATTTACCTTGATTCAAGTTGGTTAAAACTAATTCAATACCTAACTCTCAGTATGATTTGTAAGCTAATTTTGAGTCTTCTTTTTGCAAATTGATCCTCTCTTTTGATTTGATAAAACTATTCTTCCCCTTTACTACTCTAATTAGGTCACTTTCTTTATTAAGAGATTATAGAACACTTCCATTGACTTTTGATCTGAGCTTGATCCTACACTTCACTATTTACATATCACTCCTCGCCTATCACACTATTTGCATCACTTTTCATACATATGATCTAGGGTCCTTACCCTTCTCTAGGTTAAAATTTTCTCTCTTTAAAGAGTTTTGTATAGATTTTTCTAAATGTTTTCATATTTTGCCTCTTCATCTAAATCATTGATCACAAAACATAGTGATATGTGATCCATGTCATAAATGTGTAAAACTCTCTATAACAACCTCTACAAATAATAAATGTTTCTTCTATGTCAGCTTGAAAATGATTTACCTCAAATTCTATATCATTTCTAACTTTTATGTATACTCTGCATTGCTTGACACTTTCTATTTTCTGATACTCAGCATTGTTCTATTAGAAATGATTTAGAATAACATACAAAGGGGGGGGTTTGAATTAGTTATTCAAGGGGCAAATGTCCTAATAAAAAATTTTCACTAAATATAGTGAGCCCATTTAACTAATCATGCATCCAAGCTTAAACTTTCCTACTTAGCAATTTACTATAAAATCAACATGCAAGAATAACACATGAAGAATCAACACATAACACAGTGATTTATGTAGAAAACCAATTTGGGAAAAACCACAAGTAACATGCCACTCAATTCTCACTCTTCTGAAGTGATGCCTTGTGAAAAGCCTGCCCTGTCAAAGGCTACAACACACTATTAAATATGACTTCGTTAAAGGATTTCAACCACCCTATTAGAAATGGGCCTGGTTAGAGGACTTTAGAACATTCACTTCGAATGCCACCATGTTAAAGGATTTACAAATAGCTATTAAACCAACCAAAGTCCATAGGATTTTACCCTGATTGATACAATTGTTAGAGAGTAACAACAAGGGCTTTCGATCTGATACAACTCACAACATAACTTGTAGATTTTAGATCTCAATTTAGTTGTCAAATTTTGTCTGGCTTTCAGTCACTACAGCTCTGGTAGCTTGTCCTCCTTTCAAGCTTTGTCTCCTTGAGTGTTCATGCTCAATGTACCAGTGCAATCTCCTCTATGGTCACTTATCAAAGAAGAGTCTTTGTACTCTCTTTCTCCTCTCTCTTAATGACTTCACCTTGACATCCTACCAACCTCTTCAACTTGGCAACTCAGTAACTCTTGCTTCTTGACCTATAACTCCTTAAATAGAAGTTTGGAATACTTTTCCCACTCTAATCTTCCCACTCTTAATTTTAGTTTGAATGGATTAGGTAAGATTTAATGAATCTACCCATAATCTTGTTCCTTCTAGAAACATCATGAAGAATCCACCCATATTTGCCCAAAAATTGTTTACCTAAAATTTTGTGCCATCAGCTCATCATTATTATCCTCCATCTAGTTCACAAAATTCAAGGTAACAAACTTGTCATCTTAGATGTGGAAAATCTTTCACTTTTCAAATCATGTAGCAACTAGGCACTATTAACATTCTGATGCTCGGCAAATACTGTGTTACTTGGCACCTACTATGTTCTATTGATGCTCGGTACCTACTGTGGATTCACTCGACATCAACTAAGCTTTTACTAATGCTCAGCACCTATTGCTTACTTAGCATCTAAGGTTGCTTGGCTCCTTCTATTTCACTAAACACACACTAGTTTTTGCATTTTCTTGGCACTTACTAAAAAATTTCTCAACATGAACTAGCTTGCTCAGCATCCACTAATGAACTTAGTCAAGCTTTGTAGATAGCTTTGTCATAACTTATTCTTCTAGAGTTTCTAAGTGTAGCCAACATCTATATCTTCAAGTATATTATCAATACATCATTTTATCATTGTCTTAACTGATCCTTGCACTTCATTACAAAATCATAACTCAACCTTTCCCTTAGGTGCTTTTGTTACATCTTATTGAACAAAATCCTCTTCATTAATGAACTAAGTGATAGTACTTGGATCTTATAAGAAATTATCATTCCAAAAAATAGCAGGTTTGACATCAGTGAAAAAATAATGATTGAGAACATTTTTTATCAACAATCTCCCTCTTTGCAAACAATCTCTCTTCTTCAATAGTGATCTTTTCAATCAGATCCTAACAATCTCCCTCTTTGGCATTGATGGCAAACCAAATTGATCAACCAAGTTATCAAAATGCTAATTAGGTCAAAGCAGTAAATCAAATGCCAAAAAGAAAATTTTATCAAGAAATGTTCATTATATCAACAACATAAACTAGCTTGTGACTCTCTCTAAATTCTGTTAGTAACTCCCTCTTTCATTAGGAATATCTCTTTTTGTTGATACACTATTTTCTTTTTTGTGTTTACTCTTTCTTTGATTGATTCTTGTTTGCACTATTTTCTCTCCCTCTGAGTTGTTTCCTTTTCTACCATTTCTTCTTATACATGTCTAATCTTTCTACTATTTCTCCCTCTTACATTTAGATTCTTTAAATTTGCTACCTCTTCCCCTATTTGCTACTCCTCCTTCTGTATGCATTGATCAATTTTTGCTATTTTGGTATCATCTCTTGCTTTTGTATTTCTCCCTCTGCATGTATTGATCAGTTTAGCTAATTCTTCATATTTGACAACAATACTAAAGACATATTATTTCAGCATCTTATCATGCAAGTGTAGCATTTGCAGGAACTCTAATTTCTCCCTCTATCACCTTGCTTGTGACTTGTTTGGAAATTTAGTACTATGATTACTTCAGGAAAAAACCTAAAGTAAGTATCCTTTGCATCAATTTATAACATTTCAACAATCAACTCATTTGATGCAGGGAAATCTTGTTGTTTCTTAAACATCCTTGGATAGGGGTATCACCCCTAAGTTACATCTAAGATATTCTAATGCATCTTTAGGTAATGTTTTTGTGGAGATGTTAGAAATTTGTTCCTTTGAGTTGACATATTCCATCTTCACTTGATTTTCTTTCATCAACTCTCTTACATAGTGATACTTAATTGCAATATGCTTTGTTTTGGCATGCATCACAAGATTCTTTGATATGTTGATTGCACTTGTGTTATCAAAATAGAATATCAAAGGTTTAGTTACCTCTTCTTTTATACCTTTCAATAGGTGATTGATCTATACAATATTGGTGCAGTTGATAGTAGCAGCAATATATTCATCTTCTACTATGGATTTTGAGGTACAACTTTTCTTTTTGCTAGTCCAAGTGACTAATCTTTTAGCTAAGAAAAGTGCCCGTCCAATGATTCTTTTTATATCATCAATATTACCTCCCCAATCTACATCAATGTAGGCTTTCAATTCAAACTTTTCAGTCCTCTTGTAGTATAACCCAAAGTCATCAATTCCTTTTAGCTACCTCAATATTCTTTTTACTACCATAAGATGATTTTCTTTTGGATTTGTAAAAAATCTTGCCACTATTCCAACAGCTAATGCAATGTCTGATCTACTATGCACAACATACTGTAACTTTTCAATCATTGATATGTACATTGTTTGATTTACCTTAGCTGATTGATCATTCTTAAATAACTTATGTCTTGTTACCGTTGGTGTAACGACTAGTTTTGAATCTTCTAAGTTGAATCTCTTGAGTATCTCCTTGATATATTTTGATTGGGTCACAAGTATGTCATGTTTTAGTTGATGTACTTGCAGTCCAACAAAGGATTTTATTTCTCCAAACATTGGCATCTCAAACTCATGTTTCATTTGATCAGCAAAATCTTTGCATAGGGCATCTTTTCTTCCAAATATTATATCATCAAAAAATATTTTAGATATCAAAATATCTTTACCTTTTTTTTCCTTGATATATAGGTCGTTGTTGGACAATATGTTCTTTCAAATCCTATCTTCACAAGATATTTGTGCAGTCTCTCATACCATGCTCTAGGCACTTGTTTCAAACCAAAGAGTGCTTTGTACAGTTTGCAAACCATATTTTTTTTGTTGTCATCAACAAATCTCTCTTGTTGTTTAATGTAAACTGCCTCTTCCAGTATACCATTCAGAAAAGAAAACTTTATGTCCATTTGATAGATTTTAAAACCTTTGTAAGCATCATATGCAAGTAGTGTTCTTACTCATTCCATGCTTGCAAGAGGGACAAATGTTTCCCCATAATCCAATCCTTCTTCTTGTGCATAACCTTTGCAGACTAGTCTAACCTTATTTCTTATGATCTCACCATTCTCATCTAGTTTGTTCCTAAATACCCACTTGGTACCAATCACATTCTTATTAGCTAGTTTTGGAACTAAAGTCCAAGTTTTGTTCTTCTCTATCTAATCTATCTCTTCTTCCATAGCTTTATGCCAATTTTCATCTTGTAGTGCATATTTCACTATTTTGGGCTCAATCTTGCTCAACAGACATGATTCATTTCTTAATTTATTCCTTGTCATTGGTCTAGCTTCCTTGCCAACAATTATTTGTTCTGTAGGGTGATGTCTTCACACATATTTGGATAACCCTAGTTCTATCCTCATCTCCAAGTTTGGTTTTTTAGCTTTAGAGTCAATATGCACATCTCTTTCAGGTATTTTATCATCTCTTTCATGTGTGGTGATTTCAAAATCAGAATGTGCATTATCTTCTTTCTGCAACTTGACTTCTAAATGCAGCTCGGGATTCACTAGTTGTGACTCGGCTAACACTGGAACTTGTTGTTGATTCTCGGCTTGATTGGTAGCTTTTTCTTCAATAGGCATTCCTTCATAGAAGTATACAAAGGATCTATACTCTTCTGATTTCTTGGATTCATCATCTTGAGATTTTGCATGCTCATCAAAATTAACATTTGCACTCTCCAAAATCTTGTTAGTGTTAGTATTCAAACACTTATATGCTTTACTTCTAGTAGAGTATCCAAGGAATATGCCTTCATCAATCTTTGCATCAAACTTTCCATTTCTAGTATCTTTAAGAATATAACATCTACAACCAAATACTTTGAAATATTTTAGATTGGGTGACTGCCCATACCATAATTCAAAAGGTGTTGCATTTGTACCTTTCTTGACTTGTACTCGATTCAGGGTGTAGACAACTATACTTATAGCTTCTCTCCATCACTTTAGAGAAACATTTTTCTCCATCATTAATGTTTTGGCATAGTCTATCACTGATTTATTCCTTCTCTCTGCAATACCATTCTGAGGAGGAGTTCTAGGTGCTAATATTTGTCTCTTAATTCCTTTGTCATTGCAAAATGTCTCAAACTCTTTTGATGTGAACTCTCCTCCTCTGTCTAATCATAGGATCTTTAGAGTCTTTCTTATTTTTTTCTCAACCTTGGCCAAATACCACTTAAACATTTGAAATGCAACAAATTTTTTCTTTAAGAACATGGTAGTCATCATCCTAGAGTAGTTATCAACAAACAACATTATATATATGTCTCCTTTCTAGCTTTGCACTTCTCCTAGCCTACATAAATCTATATGGACTAACTCTAATACTTCTTTGGAAGTGTAGGTTTTTCTTTTGAAACTTTACTTGGTCATCTTTCTTAGCTGACACTATTTGCACATTGTATTTTTAGGCTTCAATTTTGTTAGACCTCTGACTTTCTTCATTTTGTTGATGCTAATCAAATTATCAAAGTTGACATGACATAGCCTTTTATGCCATAGCCACACATCAACAAATCTAATAGCAAAATAGGATACATCTTCCATATCTATGTAAAACAAATTACTCCTATTTTGTTCTCCTTTTCTTATTAGATTTCCATTAGTATCATAGATCTTGACAATTTTATTTCCAAATTCTACTTTGCATCCTAAATTACATAACTGTGACACACACAGTAGATTATAATTCAATCCTTCAACATAGTATGCATTATCATATGAAATTTTCTCTATAAGTTTAATATAACCTTTTCCTTTGATTAGACATGGAGCATCATTTCTAAATCTAACACTATTTCCATCATACTAAGTAAAGGTAAAAAACTTACTTTTGTCTCCTATCATGTGATGTGAGCATCCACTATCTATGATTCATCTATCATTCTTGTTCACATAGGTTACTAGTGTCATTGCCTCATCTTCATCTAACTCATCCTTCATGGCTACATAGACTACCTCATCATCATTTTCTTCAGAATCCTCTTCTTCAACAATGTAGTACTTTTTTCCTTTGTCTTTGTAATCTCTGCTATCGTCTTCTCTTCTATTATTGTTCGTGTTTCCTTCTCTATAGTTCTTTTTCTGTGTGCATCTTCCATCAATATGTCCTACTTCATTTAAATTAAAACAAATGATAGGAAGCTTACCTTTGAATTTGTCTTTGCCTCTGTGAAATCTTCTAGCCAGCAATGCTTCCAATTGTTCCACATCTTCATCTATGTTGTTGTCACTAGATGCATATTTTTCCTTTTTCTTATTCTTCTTTTTTTTCACCTCCTTAGTATCTTTCAATGATATCTTAGCCTTAAAAGTAGATTCAAGATTCTCAAGTCTATAGTTATCAAAGTTTGACAACTCAAATGCAGTGAGTCTTCCCACTATACCTTAAAGAGTTAGCGTGTTACCTAGTACACATCTTAATTCTTGTATTGCTGAAACTTTAATAGCATAGATGGGAAGCAAGGTTCTTTTTCTATTGTTAGTTTCATCATCTAAATGACCACCCAAACTTCTTATTGCACTTATTACTTCTTTCATTCTAGAGGCATATTGAGCACTATTCTCACCTTCCTCCATTTTCATATCATCAAACTTTTCTCTGAGGCTTTGTCTTTTTGCTCTTTGAACATTTTGATCTCCTCCATAAATATTAGTTAAGGCTTTTGACATCTTGAATGTAGAGTCACATCCCTTGATGTCATCAAATTTAGTATAGTTGAGGCTAGAGGCAATCTCTAGCATTGCCTAATTGTGCTCCTTCTTTTTCTTCATATCTTCTACAATGGATACAATTGGATCAGCATGTTCCACTTCAATTGAGGTTTGTGCATGATCACTTATTGTTCCAAGGTGTAGCTTCATTAAACTTTTCCATACAATGAAGTTCTCTCTGTTGAGCTTGGTAAATTCTCTCTTAGACATCTTGATCTTCCTACTTCTACTACCCTTAAACCAAATCAGCAGATGGCTCTGATACCAATTTTTAGAAATGCTTTAGAATAATTGAGAGGGGGGGGGGGGGGGCAATTTAAATCAATTATTCAAGGTCCAAATTTCCTAATAAAACTTTTTCATTAAATATAGTGAGCCCATTTAACTAATCATGCATCCAAGCTTAAACTTTCCTACTTAGCAAGTTACTATAAAATCAACATGCAAGAATAACACAGGAAGAATCAACACATAACATAGTGATTTATGTGGAAATTTAATTTGGGAAAAACCACCAGTAACATGCTACTCAATTATCACTCTTCTAAAGTGATACCCTATGAAAAGCCTACCCTGTTAAAGACTAGAATACATTATTAAATGTGACCTGGTTAAAAAATTTCAACCACTCTATTAGAAATGGGCCTAGTTAGAGGACTTCAAAATATTCACTTCGAATGCCACCCTATTAAAGGATTTACAAATGGTTATTAAACCAACCTAAGTACATAGGATTTTACCCTAACTCATACAATTGGTAGAGAGTAACAACAAGGATTTTTGATCTGATACAAATCACAACATAACTTGTAGATTTCAAATCTTGATTTAGTTCTCAAATTTTTTTCTGGCTTTCAGTCACTACAGCTTTGACAACTTATCCTCTTTTCAAGGTTTGTCTCCTTGAGTCTTCATGCTCAATGTACCAATGCAATCTTCTCTATAGTCACCTATCAAAGTAGAGTCCTTGTACTCTATTCTTCCTCTCTCTCAATGCCTTCACCTTGACATCCTTCCAACCTCTTCAACTTGGCAATTCCACAACTCTTACTTCTTGACCTTTAACTCCTTAAATAGAATTCTAGAATACTTTTCTTGCTCTAATCTTCCTACTCTTAATTTTAGTTTAAATGGATTAGGTAAGATTTAATGAATCTATCCATAATATTTTTCCTTCTAGAAACATCATGAAGAATCCACCTGTATTTGTCCAAAAATGGTTTACCTAAAATTATGTGCCATCAGCTCATCATCCTTATCCTCTATCTAGTTCACAAAATTCAAGGTAACAAACTTTTCAGCTCAGACATGGTGAATCTTCAACTTTTCAAATAATGCAACAGCTTAGCACTATTGAAATTATGATGCTTGACACATACTGTGTTAGTTGGCACCTATTTTTTTGTACTAATGCTTGGCACCTATTGTGGATTCACTCATCATCAACTAAGTTTTTACTAATGCTCAGCACCTATTACTTGCTTATCTCCTTTTGTTTCACTTGGCACACACTAGTTTTTGCATTTGCTTGACACTTACTAAAAATCTACTCAACATGAACCAGCTTGCTCAGAATCCACTAATAAACTTAGTCAAGCTTTGTAGACAACGTTGTCAGAACTTATTCTTCCAGAGTTTCTAAGTATAGCCAACATCTGTATCTTCAAGTATATTATCAATACATCATTTTATTATTGTCTTAACCAATCCTTCCACTTCATTACAAAACCATAACTCAACCTTTCCCTTAGGTGCTTTTATTACACCTTATTGATCAAAATCCTCTTCATCAATCAACTAAGTGATAGTACTTGGATCTTATAAGCAAACGTCATTCTACCAAATAGTAGGTTTGACATCAATGAAAAAATAATGATTGAAAACATTCTTTATTAACAATCTCCCTCTTTGTAAACAATCTCTCTTCTTCAATAGTGATCTTTTCAATCAGATCCTAACATGCTTAGCACTAATTATCTTCTAATACTTAGCATTTTTGATGCATTTTTTGTATTGTGCTTGGCATATACTATGTAACTTGGCACTTATATTTTGTAACTTCTTAGTAGGTGTTGAGTTCATCTTGTATAGAAAATACTTGGTGACCACACACTCACTCGGCTCCTATAGAGCTCAATACACAGATACTTATATACATGACTCAGCCTATATAAAGTAGCTCAGTCATAGTTATGACTGTCTAACTTTTCCTCATAAATGACTAAGTGTTTAACACTAATGGACAACAATAGTTAGAGATACCAACAACCTCCCCTTTTGACATTAGTGGAAAAAATATTTTCTCATGATTACATCATTACAAATACAACCTGATATGAGCTCCCCCTAATTCTTATGACTTATGCCAAAATAAATAATGAATAAACATGTACAAATGAATACTTTATCTACATACTCTACTTAGTGACAAAAAATTCCCCCTTGTTTTTAAACACTTATATCATGGTTACTAGGGTTGAATGGGTGGAAGAAAATCATATTTATCAATGAATTTCTAATGGACTTGCATGATGATAAAAAGTGCATGATCCCATGTGGTATTTGTTGCCTCCAAAATGTGATAATGTAACTATAATTGTGTAGCTAAGTCAATTCAACTTTTAGCCACCGAAAGATTGTGATCTTCCTTGATAAGCTCCTATGCTGATTGCATCTCCCTTTGCAAGGTGTTTAAATAAAGTATCAATGTTTCTTGAATAGAGATCAATTTGGATCTCATATTGCTATCAATTGTTTGAAGCTTGACTAATTTTCCTTCAGAATTCAATAACTTATTGTATTGACCTATACTAGTTGTTGCTAACTATGAAATAATATTGTTGGCTCTTTGCATCTCAACTTCAATCTAGTGTATTTGTGCCTAGATACCATTTATGAACCTTGGCACATCTAACAAAATGATGTATAAATTTTTTACTCTATATAAGTTCTATCATAATACGTAAATATTCTTGTAATTGAACTTTCTACTCAAAAATTGTTATGGAAACTTTATCCACAACCTTATTCTCAAATATTCTAGTTGACAAATCCATTAATTTCTCATTGGATTCCATATTACAACCGTTTACTTGTTCAACAATATTTACAGTGTTTACTTGTTCAACAATATTTATAAGTTGGATAATAATTGGGGCTTCATCATCAAAATTTTGAATATCAAAAGCATCAACAAAAATGTTTATAACATTATATAGTACGTGCTTTTTTTTGTGCTCTCTTCTAAGTTCTTCTTGCCTTTTCTTTTTCACAAATTTTCTTGTAACAATTTTTTTCTCTAATGTAAGGTCTTCCAAATCTAGTTATGGTATTTCAAATATTCCATCTAGACTGACTTCAATATTTGGTGAGGTGTCTTTGATTGTTTTTCCTCTACTCAGTGACAGAGTGCTACTACTCGGTACTACATTAGGAGTTGGTTATAGAGTTTCACTTCTTGGTTGTGTTGGTGCACTGGTGCTAGAGATACCAATGGTTGCACTCAGTTTAGCTCTACTTTTTCTTTATTTTCCTCAATTTGAGGTGTTGAAAAAGTTGTAATGTCTACACTCATGTCCTTTATCTCAATTTTTACCTCTTTGCCTTTGAGCCTTGATTTCTCAACCTCTGGGATGTCAAGGGTGTCACCATATACTAGTGACATGTTGTCTTGCAAACTCAACATTCTTGAACTTTCTCCACTATTGTGGTCATCTTAGGATCATGGTTTTAGTTTCTTTCATTTCATCTACTCCCTTGCTGGGTAACCCAAAAATGCTTTTCCAAAGAAATTCATCTTGTGCTATAGCTTGTATTTTAATTTGTAAAATCAAAAATATTCTATACTTAGGAGAAAATCTATTCTTGTACTTTTCCAAAAAAAATCTTGCTAATCTTGGATAGATCATGCATAACTCTAACTAAAGTGTTTGTCCTTATATTTTTCTCTTCTTCTTTTGTCTATTACCATCTTCTTTATAGTCTATCATATAAATCCTTGGGTATTTTCTTCTCAATTTCACTTGGAGCTAGCTTATGATTTGCAATCATATCTACCATAGCCTCCTCAATTTTTTTTCTGTTGGTATTATCCAATGTATCATATTTTACAAATTTAAAACTAGATAATCCTGAAGATCTTTTAAGATCTAAACAAACCTCATCAATAGATTTTGTTTTACAGTTGGGCGGTCTTTTTTCCCAATCTCCTTCTCTTTGGTTTAGATGCACTAGGCTCAATAGTCTCTACTACTCTCTTTTTTGTAATATGCTCAGCAATAGTAGTCCCCTTAGTTCTTGGCTTAGTTGGTGGTGGAGGAGAAAGGGGTGTCACTATTGGAATCTTCTTAGTTCTTTTAGACTTCTTACTTGTTGGAGTGATAACAACAAGCCCTTGCATAATCTACAATGATTTCTTTCCCTTGCCTAGGGTACCCAGTTTTGCTTCTAGTGTTAGGATTAACCTCAGACAAAAATAACAGCTACATGCAAATATAACCTATATCAAAAAATAATAGATCGCAAATAAGAGAACATAAGACATCAAGATTTAACATGGTTCACCCAATCCTTGGGCTACATCCACTAACACCAAGTCCAATATTATTATTATCTAGTGATTACAATCCACAAATCCCTAATAGGTCAATACCACTACAAGAAGCTACAATATCACCATTACATTATGAAATCCCTAACCCTAAGCCTTTTCATACCAGCTTTTTATTTCTTACAAAATTAGGGCTAGAATAAGTCATCAAATAGGAAAAATAGCAGCTAATGCCTTTTACAATATAAGGTCATTTTTTGCTTTGGGGGTGTTGCCCCCATGGGAGCATTGCCCCTTGACCCCCTCTTGGGGATGTTGCCCCCAAACCCTCGTAGAAATAATATGGGGATAAAAATGTGCCAAATAAACCTCTGAGTTTGATTAGGTTCCACATCACAATAATCTTTGACATGGACATTAATTAGGCTCCACAAAATAACCTCCCACTTGGAGACTAATCATATCACTGCTAAACATGTAACTCCCACTAGACTATTAAACCACCCTGGACTCTATTATTCTTTTACTCTATTCAGTCTAGAAGACCAACCAAAGTAGAAGAGGAGTTTAGCTTCTCACTTGTTACTACTTTGGTAAACATATCTATTAGATTATCATCTATATGTATCTTCTCCAGCTTTAACTGTCCATCATCCAAAACTGACCAAATGAAATGGTACCACAATTGAATGTGTTTTGTCTTTGAATGCAGAGCTAAATTATTTGCAAGATGAATGACAATCTGACTATCTATAAACAAATAAGTATCCCTTTGAGGTTGTCCTAATTCTTCTAGGAAGAACTAAAGCCATAGCATCTCCTTAGTTGCCTCTATAGCATCAACATACTCTACCTTTGTAGTGGATAAAGAATTAACCTTCTACAACCTAAAAACCCAGCTCACAGTTGCCTCACCAATAGTAAATACATAACATATAGTACTTTTCCTAGTAACAATATCCAATGCCAAATCTGAGTCAACATATCCCTATAAATTAGTAGTTGAGCCCCCAAAATGTAAACACTTACTAGATGTTCCTCTCAAATATCTGAGAATCCATTTAACTACATTTGAATGCTCAATTCCTAGATGACTCATATACCTGCTAACAACTCCCACTACATGTGCAATATATAGCCTAGTACACACCATACCATACATCAAGCTTCCTACAACTAAAGAATAAGGTACCTTAGACATCTTTTTCTCCTCTTCTTGTGTCTTTGGACACATCTCCTTTGTCAACTTCAAATGACCAGATAAAGGTGTGCTAACAGCTTTAGCATTCACCATAGAGAAATGTTGCAACACCTTCACAATATAATCAACTTGAGATAATGTCAATTTCATGTATTTCCTATCTTTGCAAATGATGCAAAAGCATCCAGAGGTATAAGGGCAATCCTATGTCACCAAAAAAATGTACTTAGAATTAGTTTTTATTTCATGTGTTTTCATTTATGGATACCCATTTGGGTCAAATAAAGGTTTTGACTCTCATAGTTCCACTATTAGTGTTCTGGGTTAGAGTTTTTAATCACCTTGGGATATGTGTAAATGCCAAAAAAATAGGAGTATGTAATTGAGCCATCATTTTGGTGAACTAGAAGGTGTAAATTGGTCAGATGATTGTCATTATAATTTAGAGCATTCCAAAAAAGGAATCAGGTCAAAAGGCCCCACGGTTTGAAAGTTATCGTAGTTTTTCAATTTTTGGAGACATCCTAAGAATGCTTCAAAGTTAGGTTAGGGGCATTAAATGACTTCAAATAGGGCCAAAAAATGAGAGATGAGAAAAGCTTGTCCATAGGGCTATAGAGCACTTTGAGAGCTTTTTGGAAATATAAACGCTTCATCAATCGGAGCTATGGTTCAAAAGTTATGCCTCCCGAAAGTTTGGTTACCATTTTTGGATTCTTCTAATTATGTGCCGACTTCTAATGTGACTTTTGGAGCCTTCTATTTGGTCGATGGATGCCAACTAGCACTTTCTAGAATGTATTCCTAATCCTTAACCCTTCAGGGTCTATTTAAGAACATTTCTGGCATTGTAAAAGGGAGTTCGGAGTGGAGTTTGAGAGGAGGTACTAAAAAGAGAAATTATCTCCATATTTATACTATTGTAAGCCCTTAGGGCATGTTTTGGAGTCTATTTCTCTGCACCAAGCGCACTAGCATATTTTCACAGTTAATAAAATTTTCTCTTTCCTGTTGTGTCCATTCTATGCTTGGGTTGTGTCCCCATCAGCAAATCTTCATACCAAGGATTTGTTTTACTGCCCCCAAATCCTTCATAGAAAATGAATGTGCTAATTGTTCCTTTAACCACTTACTGTGATCCATGTTAGGTATAGCTAGAAGCATATCATCAATATATAAACATAAAATAATGTAGCTATCATCACCTAACCTCTTAAAATAAAAACAATAATCTGAGTGACACCTGCTATATCCATGCTAATGCATAAACCTATCAAATTTTAGATACCATTGCTGAGGCTCTCTCTTCAATCCATATAATTTTTTCTTCAATCTGCACACTAAGTTCTCATTACCTTTGACCATAAATCCCTATGGTTGTGTCATATATATCTCTTCATCCAAATTACCATAAAGAAAGGTTGTTTTAATGTCAAGAAACTCCAAATCAAAATATTCAGTAGCCACAATACTTAAAATAGTGTGAATAGAACTCATTATAACAACAAGAAATAATATCTCATCAAAACCAATGCCCTTTTTTTGTGCAAATCCTTTTAAAACTAACCTGGCCTTGAATTGTTTCTTATCTCCATCCACTTCTTTTAACTTGTAAACCCATATATTTTGTAAAGCCTTTTTACCTGTAGGTAGCTTTCACAAATCTCATGTCTAATTTTTCAGCAAAGAGTCCATTTCTTCTTTCATTGTAGACTCCAACTAAATCTTTGTATCCACTTACATAGCTTCATCGTAACATTCAAGTTCATCAACATCAATAAGTAAAATAGAATACAAGGACAAAATCTTCATGGAGGTCTACTTAGCCTTGTTGACCATCTAATATTCACTGGGGTGTGTTGTATTTGTTTTTTTTGTTGTTTCACACCATGAAGAATTACTAAAAAATCATCTTTTGGAGTATCATCTAGCACTACATAATCATCTTCTTTCTTATCATTTTGCCACAATAGATCTTTTTACAACACTTTTTCATTGAATATGACACCCCTACTTCTTACGATTTTGTAATTTTCAAAATCCCAAAGCCTATAACCAAATTTATCAATTTCATATCCAACAAAATCCACATTTCTTTAACTTAGCTTCTAGCTTGGTTCTATTTTTAGAATCAACATGTACAAATGCTTCACAACTAAAGGTTTTAAGAAAAGAATAACTCACCTTCTTACCAGCTCATGCTTCCTCTAGAATACCACAACCCAAAGGGGTCAACGGACCTCTATTAATCACATATATAGTAGTATTAACAGCCTCCACCCAGATGTTTAAGGGAAACCCTACACGAAACCCCATGCTTCTTACATGCTCAATTATAGTCTTGTTTGTGCATTTAGCCACTCCATTTTTCATGTAGAGTCCTTGGAATAGTTTTCTATCTACGAATACCATTAATGAAGAAATAATATTCAATTCATGACTACAATACTCACCACCATTACCAGATTTGAGACATTTTAATTTTTTACCAGTCTTATTTTCAACCAAGCATTTCCATTTCTTAAAAGTTTGAAATACATCAAATTTCTATCAAAGGAAATAAATCCATACTTTTCTAGTTGCATCATCAATAAATGTAACATAAAAATGAGAAACACCAAGGGTAGATACATGAGCTAGTCCTCATACATCTATATGCACAAGCTCTATTTTCTCACTTTTATTTTCCTTCCCAATCTTCAAAAAGCTCACTCTCTTTTATTTTCCATGCCCACAACTTTCATAGAAATCCATATTAACAAATTTCAAACCTAGTAAAACTTTCTTTGAATGAAATAGTTCCATACCTTTCTCACTCATGTGCCCAAGTTTGTTGTGTCATAGCATTGTATCAAAATCTATAGCATTTATTTGTTCTCCCTACTCAATTAGAGCAACAGTTCTTGAACATTCATTTTTCTCTGAAACAATCAAAGTAGAAGGAAAAATATGACCTATACAAAGATATAAGGTTCCTACTTTCACACTTTTTTCTACTACAAGGGAGCCTTTTGAAACCTTTTAATTTTTATCATTAAAAGTAACTACACAACCCTCATCAGCGAGTTGCCCTATTGAAATTAAATTACTACAAAGCCTTGGAACATGTCTTACCTCATTTAGTAGCCAATGATTCCCATTCTACAACTTAATCTTCACTTTTCCCTTTCCAACAATCTAAAATTGTTCATTATCCCTCAAATAAACAAGTCCAAAATCTGCTTGGACATAATTAATGAAATAACCATTATGAGATGTAGTATGAAATGAAGCACTGGAATATAAAACCCATGAATCATCCACACTTTCTATAGAAAGAAGAAAACCATCATATTTGGATTTGTTACTTACCACATTTCCCTCCTTATTCTCATTTGGTTTATCTCCTTCATTGTTCTTTCAAGTACAACAATATTTCTTCTTATGCCATGGTTTACCACAGTTCCATCAATCTCTTGGTTCTCTTGATTAAGACCTCTTCCCCTTTGACTTTCCTCTTGATCTCCCATTATTTCTAGAATTATTTCCTCTCTCAATCATTATGCCTCTACTTTGTCTATTTAAAGCACTTCCAAATGTAGATCCACCTAAGGTTTTTCTACAAGTTTCCTTGGTCAGATTAAGACCAATCATGTCATCAAATTTTAGGGTATTGGATCCAAAAATAGAATTACTTACAGCCATTACCAAGCCATTCCAGCTTTTAGGAAAAGAGCACAAAATCAAGAGATTCCTAATTTCTTCATCAAAATTAATACCCACAGAAGATAACTAACTAGTAACAGTATTAAACTCATTTAAATGATCTGCAATAGATCCAACTTCTGTCACCTTCATATTAAATAAATGCTTTATAAGAAATACCTTATTTGAATCAGAGGGCTTTTCATAAACTTTCACCAAGATTTGCATCAACTCTTTTATCATCTTTTGTTTTGTAATTTTAAATGTCACTGATGGTGCCAAGCATAATCAAATGCTTCCAAGTGCCTTTCTGTCTAAAATCTCCTAGTCCTCATCTTTCATAGTTCCCTATTTCTTTTTTTTTCATTCTAATGGCTTCCATAAATCCTTTTGATAAACATAGTCCTCCATTTTCATCTTCCATAACTGAAATTTATGCCCATTAAATTATTGGAATTACAAGTGGGAAGAGAGTAAACTTCTAAGAGCAGGGTGAATCAGGAGTTTAAACTTAGACCCATAAAAATTTCACCATTCATACATCATATGCATTAATATACTCAAATAACATATAAAGCATATGCATAAATCATGTAAACATGTCATCAAACACACACATAACACTAGATATGATTACCCAGAAACCCTCCAAGTGAGAAGGTAAAACTAGGGTGGGGTGACACCCACAAATCTTTACTACTACAGAAACAAAGTGTATCCAGTGAAGGTTACAATGGTTTGACCATGAATCATGGTCTGCCCTATGAAAGCCTTGCCCTGTTAAAGGCTTAAAAAAACTATTAAGTCTCATCTTTTTAGACGATTTCAACACCCTATTAGAAGTATGTCTGGTTAGAGGACTTCAACTTACAATTAAGTAAGTGCCCTGTTAAAGGATTTCATACAACCTATTAAGACTATTATGTTAAGAGATTTAACTAAAATCAACTCTTAAAATGTCTTAACATAGATCCTACAGTTGGCACTTGCTTGCCAAATAACAGATGACCTCTATACAATCTCTGATTGATCCTTCACAATCTAATGTACCAATGTTGTATCCTTCTCTATCCTCTATTCATCACTTAACTAATTCTACAATTCACTCTTATTGCTAAGTCACCTTGAATGCTCTGTAAACTATCTTGTTTACTCTTCCAATTCAATCATTCATCCTTTGCACATTTTTCTCATCATCATCGTAAAGAATTTAGGGCTTCATCCTCCTTAAGAATACTCTAGTGGCTTAGGGTTAGGTATGAATCTATGGCTAAGATTCATCCATTTTGCTGCTTAAACCTTCCCATTTTTCTATTGGCTACATGTAATTGCATAGGGAATTCACATATAGATTTGTCCTTATCTCCAAAGGATCATAATTCATTCTTAATTTGATTCAAAAATGGTTTACATATTTTTTTGTTCCATTTCAAACAAATATGTCAAAATTGTTTCACTTAGCATATAAGTCTCTGATGCTTGGCATACATTATATTTTTGCTTCTGACTTGGCATCTGAACTACTTGGCATCCACTATTTACTTGGCACTTGAATCAATCAATATGGTCTATCTGCTATGCACTTGAGTGACTCAACACTCATTATAACTCAGCATGGTCTTATATTTACATGTTGTGCTTGGCATGTATTACTAGTTTGGCATGAACTAAGTAAATGGTTTAAGTTTTTTGACACTCACTTGTCAAAACCAATTTGAGATCAACAATCGCCCCCTTTGACAAGAGTATTAAAAACACTTAAATATACAATATTCTACTTTACTCCTCAAGCATAACATATCCATGGCTCAACTTATACAAAACTTCAAAATTGATAACTCCCCCTGAGTTAATGTGTATGTTTGTATCCATAATCTATGCTTCTCTTTGACTTCAATACATTGTATCTGATACTCTTTTCATCTGATCCAATACTCTTTTCATCTAATATGCTCTATCATAGCTGATATCTATATTTTTTTACTACTCTTACTTTCCAAAAATGAATCTCAAAAGTGTATGTGTATATCACCCTAATGATATAACTTCAAGTTATTGTCTTCCTTTCATTTTATTCGATGCTCCCCCTTTGTTCATACTCCCTTTCTATATTTCCCTATTTTTGGCTCCCCTTTTTAGTCTCCCCTTGTGTTATATTTCTCCTTCTTTCTTTATCTCTCCCCCATGGTTTATCTCTCCCCCTTTTTGACACTTTATCAAATGAGCTATACATGTATAGTGTGTTTGTCAAAAAATGATTTATGGAATTCCATTATGATTTTAAGACCTACATCCTATTTGTCACATGCAACATCCAATGACTTAATATGGATAGGAAGCTCAGTAGCAAGGTGTACTAGGTCATCTAAGGTAGAAAGATTGGGGTCTTTCTTTAGTAGAGTTTCTGCATAACCTAGTTTCTTGTGTAGTATTTCCATGTGTGGGGTGAGGGACACCTATATACATGTCAATTTGGTTATTATGCTAGCCTCTTCTGTTGTTAACATAGCTAATTGACTTTGTGTCTAAAGCAATGTATGAAAATGCTTCTCACTCTGAGTAGGGTTTTGAGGTAACCTTGTACTTGATATGTTGAGATTTCTCTCCAAGCTCAGAATATGATGTTTGATCTCTTGGGTGAAGAGCTTAGGGTCACACAATTTGGTGTATAATGAGAATATATTCTCAAGTACCTTCTTTACATCCTCAACCTTTATTACTAATGCAACTTGATTAAGTGCTATATCACCAAATATCTTTTCATTTACCTCTCTCTAAAATTTCTTTTTAGACCATTCTAAAAGTTTGGCATTAGTATCAGTGTCTTCATTCTTGACCTTTTCCACTATATCTGACAGTTTTTCTAGGAATGGCTTAGTTTCTTCAGGAGTTGGCAAACTAAATGCATCCAAAAATATGTCCTTAATGTCTTGAAGTGCCAACTTCTGCCTATGTTCTCTCCTAAGCATTTCTTGATGATTTTTCTTCTCTAAAGCTTGTTGCAAAATGGTTATTTGGCCTAGTGTCATTATATCATAATAAAACTTATGAATAACTATCTCTTCATCAAGAGTAATATCTCCATAGTGAATTACCTTTTCAACATTTGAAGAGCTAGAGCCTGAGACTAAGATTTGCAATGGTATAGCTTTCGTGCTCAGCTTCTAAAGAACTTTTGTAGGAGAAGTGCCAAATGTAGGTAGAGTTACTAATGCATGGATGGCTTCTTGCTCCTTTACCTTAGGTGTTTGCTTACTTTCTTCATATTTTCTCTTTTCTATTAAAATGAATTGACTAGTACCTAGTCCTTGTACTTTAGGTATAGAAGAATTTATCTGTCCTACTTCTTGTTGTTCGGTAATAATGTCTTTTTCTTCTTTTCCAATCTGCCTCTGCTCAACTATGTTAGCTTTAACAAATGTATCAACCTTAATAGATGTATCTACTATTTTTTGGGTCAAAGGTTGTACTTAAGTAACTAAAGGGATGACAAAAGGTGGTTCTTGTGGATTCACCTTGTCCCTTGTGACATTAGTTACTACCTTTTGGAGTTCATCTATACTAACCAAAACTAGATTATCACATAACTTGTCCTACAGTGTAGATTGGTCCAATATCTTTTTTAAGTCTTCTATAGTCAAGGGATTGATGTTTTGAGCTGAAATATTAGAGACATCCTTTATAATAATGGTTTTAGTAGACTTGATTGTGTCATGTGGGGGACTGACACTCGACACTTGTGTGTCCTGCACACTCTATTCATCTTGTTGTTTAGTTATTTCCTTATGATTAGTTTTTTTTTTTGTTTCCTCCCCCATTATATTATCTTCCTTATCATCCTTTTATTTGTCATCATCATCATTTTCATCCTCTTTATTATCAATTTTACATTCAGAAGGATCAACTTCTCCTTGTTTAATAGTGATCAACCCATAGATAAGTTTCCATATTTGGGTAGATTTCTTGACCACATCTTCAATATTGTTTTGAAGTATGTTGAAGGCTCTATACTTAGGTGTAAACCTAACTCCATATTTCTTAGTAGCCTTAGAAATCTTCCCTTTTTTTAGTTCTAGCATTACTTGGGCTAAAGTGGTCTCCCTTATTTGTTTTTCCAAATTTAAACAATAATGCAATTTTTACTCAACTAAGTCTTGTAGTTTCTTGGGTACTAAGTTGGAAAATTCTAATGGTGTTGTCTAAAATTTTGATATCATTGTATATTCCACTAGAATCTTTTCTTCTTTCTCAAGATTCTCAAAATCAATATTCTTTAAACCAAATAAATCTACATTATTCTTGACATTTTCACACAAATTTTCAATATCGAAAAGTGGTTTTTGACTTAATACTTTGAATTGGCTTGTATCATTTGATTTATTCCTTTATTTATTTGAATTTGACTATGCAACATATTTTCTTCTTTGTTTCTTTTGCACTTAGATACCTTGCACTATTTGCTTGGACTTCTCCTTGGTCTTCTATGTTGTGGCTTGTGTATTGGCTCTAGTGGTAGGTGCACTTAGCTTGGATAGGCTTGGTTTAACATTTTTCTTTGCCTTAGCCACTAGTTGTGTCTTAGCCTTTCTCTTATTTGGCTTGGCATGTGTGGGTGCTTCCTCAGCTTCTTCTTCCTCATCACCTTCTATTTCCTCTTCTTCCTTATCTTCTCCCATGCCTTGATTCAATGCAAGAGGTTCTTGAGTTTTTTCTTGTTCTTCCTCTTCATCCTCTTCATCTCCTTCCTCTTCTTCCTCATCTACAACATCACCAAATTTTCCCTTTAGCTTCTTTACTAGCTTATCTTTCTTCATAGGTGTAGAGGCAATTTTCAACTCCATGGTAATCTTTGACTTTACCATTTCATAGTTGCCAAATATCTTTGAACTTTTGTCAATCTCCTCTACTAGGAGTGCTATGATGGTTTTTGAAGCTTCATCAACATTAATCTCATACCCAAGTGGTCTTAACCATCTAACCCTTGGTGTGGCAGCCTGTACAAAGGTGTAATCAGCATTAACCAAAAAATATATATCATTCTAATATTTCTCAACCAATGAAATAGGTACCCTCATTCTTTCCTTCACTAATTTCTTAAAATCTTCAAAATAACTTGTCATTAATGATTCAAAATTTTCTCCCATCTATTCAATGAATTCATTGATCTACACTTCTATTGACCTATTCATTTTCCAACTTATAGTACCAAAGGAAGGAAATTTATTTTTCACATCAAAGAATATACAGACAAGTATTGAACCAAATTTACATTGAGCACTCTTGGTCTTTCTGATTGCTCCAAAATTTTCCATTAGTTAATGTAGTTGAAGCTTAGCTAGATCATAAGTATGGTCTTTCTTCATAATATTGTAGCCAACATCCACAACAATACAAGGTACACTATTCGATCTACTAGATTGATAGAGTTTATGAGATTACTGTTAACCATTTTTTCCCTCCCACCAAAAATTTGAATTTGAATGCTTGAGCTCACCCAACGATCACTTCCCACTTTTAAATATTTAAATACCAATATAAATTAAAAAAATAAACAAATAAAAAACTTATGGTTTTTCCTTTTTTCCTAAGTTTGTTTCCATGGGCCTACAACTTTCCTTGTCGTCATATCTTACATAGATCTATGGTGAGCGCTTTCCCCCTTCATCAAAATGCACCACCTTTACATAATGCAAGAAAGTGCCTCACTACCACATGGTAGGTGGGTCTATTCCCTTTTGTGGTACATAGAGAGGAAAGCTACTGGGTGAGCTGGCAATTTGATTGGCGAGCGCTTTATTGCATTTTGTGTTTTTTCAGACTTCCTAACAATGTAGGAAAGCATCATCGCACCGTGTGGATCAATGGGGTCAGATATATTCTCTTTTTGTCCATAGAAAGGGAAAGGAATTGGTAGTCAACTTGGCATATGGGAGACACTTCATTGGTTGAGTACTGACATAGATCGTCAGCAAGCTACAAATTCTCATCGATCGTCAGATCTCCTAAGATCGACGATTAGCGCTTCCCCACTTTATGAAGATACAAGGATGTTGAAGAATGTATGAAAGCACCTTGCTACCATGTGTCTTCATGGGGTCAGGTATATTTTATAAGTTACAAGGTGATGCCAAATGGAGGCCAGGTAGCTGAGGTGGCTATCGAGTGGTCCATGGGCCCAAAAATTTTGGAGGGCAAGTGCAGTATAATAAGGATCTTTCACGGTCATTGATCTTATGGAGATCAATGATTAGCACTTTCTCACATTATGAAGATGCAAGGTATTTGAACATTACAAGAAAGTGCCTGAAGGACACATGTCCCTATGGGCCCAGCTAAAGAAATAGTATAGGAAGGCATTGACAGTTAAGGCTAACAATTGTGAAGCTGCCATAATTAGGGTTTTAAAATGTGGCTTAGTTAGTTGCAAGGTGGTCAACCGTGTGGAGAATTTTGTAGGTGACAAACTGGAATAAAATTATTGGCCCACATGACTCATTTTGGTTACAGAACTTATTTGACTTGTTGACTTTGCTAGCTCATATGCTAGAAACAAACGGAAGTCAATTTTTTTCCTACACAATCCAATCTTCATGATCAATTCCAACCACTCTCAAATGAATGTTGGGCCCATTGAATGAAGGAGAACACTCCACCCCAACAATTTATCCATCTACTTGGTTAGAATGGTTTAATGGCATTATTTATGTCTTCTCGAGGCCCTGTTTCGACAATATTTTGGATTTCATTATATTTGAGTCTATGCCAAGGTTAGATTTGCCTTAGATCTGCATGATTAGTCTTTGTAAGACTTAATGGTAGTGGCTGTAGAGTAACTTCAGTCAAAGAACATCTTAGTTATGCCTAGGCTATAAAGGCAATTTTTGTAGATTTTGTTAGGCTCAAAATCTTCTCTATTTTTCTCTAATATTGCTCTATAACTTTAGTGTAAACTTCCTTTGCCTCTGAACTATATGACATTCTGCCTTATCTCTTCCAACCATTGATGTAAAGTGAAAGAATTACTTTCCTTCCATTGATGTATTATGGATATCTATAATCTTGCATGATTGTATCTCTTTTCTCCTATGAATGGCATATAAGTGAATATTCCCTTTCCTTGTGTCATTTATTTGGGTTTTCTAATCTACATTTGATTGCTAAATTAAAGCAAGTTTAAATGTTTATATCTTCCAGTGTCATGATGGTTCAATAGTGCATGTATGGGAAAATATTGGTTCAAACACTCTATTTTGGTGCATCACCCCTTTAGGTTAGAATAAGTAGCTTTTCTTCTATGCATTCCTTCTCCCTTTTGCTCTCCAAGAGTAGTTAGGTGCACCCTAATAGTAAAGGAAGTTGGCCTTCTCTAGAGACTCAACCTCACAATTCAAGTCTCATAGCTTGGAGGTTATTTCCACATTTCACAAGGTTGTCCTTAGGTAAAAACTTTGGACAAGGGTGCAAACTTTTGTGACAACAATTTTTGGCATGCCTGATGGGACTAATATTCAAATAATTGCAAGTCTTTTGGTGTCAAAAGGAAGATTTCAAGATTAATACTAAAGAGATAGTACTGGCTTTAATATTTAAGCCTCCAAGAGGCTCATTCTTCAAGTACTTGGTGACTCTGAGTTTCAAATACATCTGGTTCTAGACCAAAGTTGTAGTGATTCATGTCCAAAGCTGAGACAAGGGCATCTTCTAGAGGTAAATTTTAGTATCAAGAGCTTTCATTTTCAAATCCTAGAAAAAGAAAGACTATAGTATCTTTATCACCAATTAGGAGTGCAATAGTAAGAAATACACCTGAAATATCCATCTCTACTCCTATTGTTAGATCTCAACCTAGATTTCCATCAGCACATATCAATAGATCACTTGTCTATATGGCATAGCCTAGATCTCATGCTTTTTCCACCTTTACTAGTGGAAGTCCTCTTTTATTTGATCAAAGACATGACATACCAATAACTGCACTCAAAAGTATGCCAAAATTTACTAGTGAAACTTCTCTCTCCCTTAGAACACATTCAAAAAGTTGTAAATGTCTACAATATCCATTGTATTACAAAAGATGATGTTGTAGTTAGGCAAAAAGCACTACAATGGTAGCTGATGGCTCTATAATAGATTGGGATGGATTAGGAGCAGGACTATGTAAACACTTTGAGGATAAAAGTGACCATTTTTCACTTTTAGAATAGTTAACTAATATAAAAAGGGCCCCCCATGAATGTATGACTAATTTCAACTATAGATTTCAAAAGACATGGGATAGAATACCTACTTCAGTAAAGCCTACCCCTGGTAATGCCATCTTGCATTATCTTAGAGCTTTTAATAGTGATATTGCCACTACAATCCAAACTATGTGAGGAGATACCTTCCCTAATGCTTATGACATAGCAATAAAGTTAGGAAACATCCTAATACAAGGAGATAAGCTAGATCCAAGGCCTCCTATGCCCTTCTTCCCTGATGTCCCAAGTCACCAACTAGCAATGGCCCCTATTCCCACAATGTCCACACCACAACCCCTTGCTCTAGTCCCTCAAGCTTCCACATCTTCAAATGGGATGAGTAAAATCAAGGGGATGATGCAGTCTATGATGCTAAACATAGATAAAAGATTGCAATGCCAAGAGAAGAAGTTGGAGGATAGCTTCTCAGTGATGCAGAAATTAAGCAACAAAGTGGTGACTTTAAAGAGGCAGCAAGCTCAAGGTAATAAGGCTCATCAATTGCAATATCAAACTCCAAAAAATGGTAAGCCTCCAAATCATAATTACAGAAATAACCCTTTTGATCAGAGTAGACAGAATAGTCATGTTTCAACCTCAAATGCAAACCAAAGTAGGGCCATAGTCCCTCAAAACAACTTGGCTCAAGACCAAGACTTGTGTCCTTGTAATTATTCATATGGTTCCTACATGTGCCAAAAGGTAGAAGAATTCCTAGCAGTAACTACACAAGATCCATATGCTAGATAGCAATGTAATGACCCTCAGTCTACTAATTTTGCCCATTTACAATAGTCAGGGGAATATTCTTTTATGAATCATTAGGTGGAAGAACATTGTAATGTAAACCAGGATTCCATTACTCATAACACTAGGAGAAAAAGAAGAGCTATTGAAGATGCTACCCCTCATCCTCCCAATCAAGCCTTAACTTCAAATGCAATGCCTCATGTACAAGTGTAAATGATCAATTAAATAACTTTTAGCAGCAAAGGCAAAATAATATCAGAAAGGATGTAAGTGATCCTCAAGTTGTTTCATCTCAACCTCCTACAACTGAAGCTCTCAAGGCTTATACCAAAGTACCTAATATGTCATTTAGTGTAATAGAACAAATGAAGAAGAAAAATGTGAATATTTCCATGTGGGATGTTGTTGCTACTATACCCACGCAGAAGAGGTTGTTGCAGTAAGAATTGGAAAGTATTGAACCAAAGGATCAGCCGCCCAGCATGGAAAGTGCCACAAGCCTGGTACAGTCATCAGAGGAGGTAGAAAAAAGTAAAAATTTTAGAGCCCCTCCATTTTATGTTTCTCTAATTATAGGGGTTAAACTAGTCTACAATTGCATGATTGATTCAGAGGCTAGTAGTTCAGTGATGCCTAGGTGTGTTGCTAATTTTTTGGAAATGAAATATGAGCCCATTGTCAGGGATGCATTACAATTGGATGGTAGCATTTTCAAGACTGTAGGGATCCTTAGGAATGTGGAAATGGTCCTACATGCATACCCTGGTTATATTGTAACTCAAGATATATCTATTACTAAAGTCAAGCCACATTTTGCCATTTGTCTATCAAGAGACTTCACTACCCAAATAGGTGGTTACATATCTTCTGATTAGTCATATATTTTTTTTAGAACAAGATATGGGACCAAAGCTTCAATTAGAGTAGAGCCTTTAGACCTCCATCACATTGAACCCTACACCCCTAATCTCATAAATATGAATTGCACTATCTTAGAAATGGATGAGAATGACATAGTGAATGAGCTTGCCACTTCTCTAACAAAGATACCTAATTTTCTCTTAAATAAATGGGCTAATGCATACCAATTTGATCCTATGTTAGAAATGCTTGAGATAGGTCTTAGTACATATTGTATATCAGAGATAGATGCTCTAGTTCCTAGTTTAATGAAGACTAAAGAAGATGTGAGTGGGGTGTGGAGCATGTACTTTGATGGATCAAGAAATAAGAATGGATCAGGGGTGGTTGTGATGTTGATTTATCCTATAAAAGCAAGGTATTACTTCTCCTTTATGCTCCAATTTAGTTGTACTAATAATGTGGCTGAGTATGAATCCTTGATTTAGGGTCTCCTACTTGCTCAAAAAAGAGGGATTCAGGCCTTAAGGGTATATGGGCATAGTGAGTTGGTGGTTAATTAAGTGAGAAATCACAATATCACCAAGAACAGTTTGCTCAAGTCTTATAAACATAGGGTATGAGATTTTCTTGAAAGTTTCAATGCATTTAATATTCAGAGCATCCCTAGAAAAGAAAATATATATGTTGATAGACTTGCAACAATAGGTGTTTCTTATGATGTGCCAGGGGATCTTTAGGAGAAGAAGAAGCAACAGATCAAGATGGTAGTAAGGCCTGCCATCCCTAACAAAAATATCCATTGGCAAGTGTTTGAGTCTGATGAAAAAATTGTAAGCTTCTTGCAGAATGAAACAGAATTTTCAAATAGAAACTAGTTGAGACTGTAGGATCAATATGGTGATTAGATCATTAATGTCAACTCCAATAAATTTCCTAGAGGTCTCATTACCTTGTAGAGTGTTTTCAATCTTGATGGCCAAGTAAGAGGTAGAGCCATGAACCTAGCTCCTAAAAAAGATGATCACATCCCAATCAAGGTTGCTGATGAAAAATCCTTAAACATGGGGAAGGTATGTTCTAAAATTGAGCAAGAAATCTTTATTCATCTATGTCAGGAATTTAATGATGTATTTTCCTGGATGTATGATGATTTAAAGGGTTTTGACCCAAGGTTATTTCAGCATACCATAGATTTAATTGATAATGTCAAACCAGTAAGACAAAAAAAAAGGCCAGTGAATCCTAAAATTAAACCCCTAATGAGAAAAGAGCTATCCAAATTGATTGAGGCCAATATAATTTTCCCCATCAAGCACTCATAATGGGTAGCAAACATTGTCCCTATTAGGAAGAAGAATGGACAAATTAGATTGTGTGTAAATTTTAGGGACCTTAATCAAGCTTCCCTTAAAGATCACCATCCTCTCCCTTCCATGGAGTAGATTTCTTCCAAGGTTAGTGGTTCAAAGAGGTTTTCATTTCTTGATCGATTCTCTAGTTACAATCAAGTGCTAGTCAAAGAATCTGATAGATACAAGACTGCATTCACCACCAAATGAGGTACATATGCTTATTGTAAGATGCCATTTGGACTAACCAATGTAGGTGCTACATTTTAGAAGGAAATGGAGATGGCCTTCAAGAACATGATTGAAAGATTTGTATTGGTTTACCTTGATGATATCATAGTATATTCAAAGAATGTAACAAATCATTTTGATCATCTCAAACAAGTGTTCATAAGGTGTAGAGAGTTTGGGGTATCCCTCAACCCAAGCAAGTGTGTCTTTGCTACCAATCAAGGAAAATTACTAGGACACATTGTGTCTAAAGATGGTTTAACCATTGATCCTAAAAGAACAAAAGCAATACTTGCTCTCTCTCTTCCTAGACATAAGAAAGGGCTACAAAGTTTTTTTGGGTAGGATAAATTTTTTGAGAAGATTTATCCCTAATCTTGCTACTTATAGCTATGCCCAAGAAAAATATGGTCTTAACATGGACCAAGGAAGGGAAGGAGAGTTTTGAAGAGATCAAGGTAGACATAGCCTCAGCTCCTACTCTCATTAATACAAATTTTGAAAAGGATTTCATCCTTTATGCACTAGGTGGTGAGTCAATTATTTTTGTTGTCTTGACTCAAACAAATGATAAAGATAAAGAGTAGCCCATAGCCTTCTTTAGTGAAGGGCTTAAAGAGTATGAAGACAAATATAGCTACATAAGGAAGCAAGCCCTTGCAGTCATCAAAGCTTTAAATAAATTTAGACACCTTCTATCTCATAATAAGATTCATTTGTTACCACCCCATGCCACTGTGAAGGATTTCATTTTGAGTAAAGATATTAGTGAGAAGAGAGCTAGATGGATTACTAAAGTAATGGAATATGATGTTGACATCCAAATGACCAAGCTAGTAAGAGGGAGAGGGTTGTGTAAACAAATTATATCATCTCAAGAATCATGTAAGATATGAAGAATTTCTTGTTAGGCAACGGATATCCACAAGGATTGGATAGAACTAAAAGGACACAGTATAGATTGTAGTCAATTCCTTATATCATAGTTGATGGTATCCTTTTTAGGAAAGATTTTAATGGAGCCCTATTAAGATGCATTGACATGGACCAAGCTAAAAGAATGGTCAAAGAGCTTCATGATAGCCCTAGTGGTGGTCACTTCTCAGCAAGGACAACTATAATGAAGATCATGAGTGTTGGTTACTACTGGCCATCCCTGTTTCATGATTATCATAAGTATGTGAGGAAGTGTGAAAAATGTGCCTTCTTCTCTGGTAAGAAAAAGCTTGCAACTCTTTCCCTTTTCCCCATTCAGGTGGACCAACATTTTGCTCAATGGGGATTGGATTTCATAGGCCCTATCAATCCTTCTTCCATTTCTGATCATAAATGGATTCTAGTTGCTACTGATTATTATACCAGATGGGAAGAGGTAGTTGCATTGAAGGATGCCATAGAATCTTCAATTGTTGAATTCCTTGATGGAATTATGACCAAGTTTGGTGCCCCTTCAACCATCATTTTAGATAATGCAAAATCTTTTCTAGGAGCTTAGATTTGTGCATGGGTAGTTGACCATAATATCTACTTGAGCACATCCTCAAACTACTATCCTCAAGGAAATGTTTGGATAAGTCATCCAATAAAAACTTAATCAAGATTATGAAAAGAACAATAGAAGATAACTAGAGGTGTTGGCATCAGAAGTTGAAGATAGCCCTGTGGGCTAATATGATAACACCTAAGAGATCAATAGGAAATTTTTCATTTATATTGGTATATGGCAAAGAAGCAAGGCTTCTAATTTCATTAGAGTTCTCATCCCTAGAACTAGCTCATTAGTTGGACCTAATTAAAGATGATGCCATGATAGTGAGAATGGTAGAGCTGATGGAGCTAGAAAAGAAAAGAAAATAGGCCATGCAATGCCTATAAATGCATCAGTAATAGGTGAAAAAAAGTTTTGATAGGAAGGCCAGGGTCAGAATCTTCAAGGAGGGTGATCTAGTATTGAAATGGGATGTAGACTAGGAAAAACTAGGGAGGCACTCTAAATTTGATACACTATGGAGTGGTCCCTATGTAATTGTCACTTGTAAGCAGGCCAATGCTTTTCAATTAAGCAGGCCTGATGGTGAAACTTTGCTTATCCCAATCAATGGGATCTATCTCAAACCATGCTTCTGATGAGGGTTAAAGTTTCATGTATATAAGTAGAGTAGATTTCTTTCTATTGGTTTCCTATTTTCCAAGAAGTGCATGATCATAGGTTTTTCTGTATGAGATAGCCAATTTTTTCAAGTTTTGAAGGTTATAGGAGTTTTGGTCTCTGGTTCCAGTTGTAAAGGGCAGGTTTTCTAAGGTTTTTTGCTCTCACAGAGGTAGGGTTAGGGTTTCATAATGCACCAATCCACATTTTTTACAACTCTATGGACCAATGGATACATAAGGTCACTGGGCATATGCATAGCTAGCTTGTGTCCCCTCTTAGTCACTAGAAATGTTAGCCATTTGTTGCCTCCCACCAAAAATTGAATTTGAATGCCTGAACCCACCCAATGGTCACTTCCCACTTTTAGATATTTAAATACCACTAGAAATACAAAAAATAAACAAATTAAAAACTTATGGTATTTTATTTTTCCCTAAGTCTATTTCCGTGGGCCTACAACTTTCCTCGCCGTCAAATCTTACATAGATCTATGGTGAGCACTTTCCTGCTTCATCAAAATGCACTACCTTTACATAATGTGAGCAAGTGCTTTGTTGGTGCATGGTAGGTGGGTCTATTCCCTTTTGTGGGCTATAGAGGGGGAAGCTACTATGTGAGCTAGTACTTTGATTGGCGAGTGCTTTCCTACATTTTGTGTTTTGTCAAACTTCCTGACAATGTGAGCAAGTGTCATCATGCCACATGGATCGGTGGGGTCAGATATATTCTCTTGTGGGTCACAAAAAGGGAAAGGGGTTGTCAGTCAAGTTGGAATATGGAAGACAATTCATTGGTTGAGTACTAACATAGATCATTAGCAAGCTGCAGATTCTCATCGACCATCAGATCTCCCAAGATCAATGATTAGCACTTCACTACTTTATGAAGATGCAAGGATGTTAAAGAATGTGGGCAAGTGCCTTGCTACCGCATGTCTTCATGGGGTTAGGTATAATTTATAAGTTGTAGGGTGATGCCTGATGGAGGCCAAGTTATTGAGGTGGTCGTTGAGTGGTTCGTAGGCCAAAAAATTTTGGAGGGCAAGCATAGTATAATAAGGATCTTTCATGATTGTTGATCTTATGGAGATCAACAATCAGTCCTTTCCCACTTTATGAAGATGTAAGGTATTTAAACATTGTGGTAAAGCACCTAAAGGGCATGTGTCCCTATGGGGCCAGCTAAAGAAATAGAATAGGAAGGCATGGACAATTAAGGCTAACAGTTGTGAAGCCACCACAGTCAAGGTTTTAAAAGGTGGCTCAGTTAGTTGTAAGGTGGTCAACCATATGGAGGCTTTTGTAGGGTGGAAAACTGGAATAAAATTATTGGCCCATGTGGTTCATTTTGGTTATAGAACTTGTTTGACTTGCTGACTTTGCTGACTCATATGCTAGAAACGAAGGGAAGTTGAGTTTTTTCCTACAAAATTTAATCTTCATGATTGATTCCAACCACTCTCGAATGAATTTTATGCCCAATGAACAAAGTAGAACACTCCACCCCCCTATTTTATCCATCTGCTTCATCAGAATGGTTTAATGGCACCATTTTTGTCTTCTTGAGGCCTTATTTTGGCAAGATTTTGGATTTCATGGTATTTGAGTCTATGAGAAGGTTAGATTTACCATAGATCTGCATGATTAGTCTTTGTAAGACTTAATGGTAGTAGTTGTGGAGTAACTTCAGTCAGAGAACATCTTTGTTATGCCTAAGCTATAAAGGTATTTTTTGTGGATTTTGTTAGGGTCAAACTCTTCTCTATTTTTCTTTGATATTTCTCTATAACTTCAGTGTAAACTCCCTTTTCCTTTGAATTGTATGACATTATGCCTTATCTATTCCAGCCATTGATGTAAAGTGCAAGAATTACTTGCCTTCCATTGATGTATTATGGATATCTACAATCTTGCATGATTTTATCTCTTTTATCATATGAATGGTATATAAGTGAATCTACCCTTTCCTTGTGTCATTTATTTGGGTTTTCTAATCTACATGTGATTGCTAGATTAAAGAAAGTTTGAATTTTTATGTCTTTTAGTGTCATGATGGTCCAATAGTGCATGTATGAGGAGATATTAGTTTGAACACTATTTTGGTGCATCGCCCCTTTAAATTAGAGTAGGTAGCTTTGCTTCTATGCATTCCTTCTCCCTTTTCCTCTCCAAGAGTAGTTAGTTGCACCCTGATAGTAAAGGAAGCCAGCCTTCTCTAGAGACTCAACCTCATAATTCAAGTCCCATAGCTTGGAGGTTGTTTTCATGTTTCACAAGGTTGTCCTTAGGTAAAACCTTTGGAAAAGGGTGCAAACTTTTGTGACAAAAATTACCCTAACTGCAAAGTTCAACAATTAATCAGCAATAGTATCCATTGCCATGCCTCTCTTATTCCATTTAGCTGTGGTGTCTTTCTCTATTGCTTCCTTGGAATCACTCCTTAGAGTCTTGGGTTGATCTAAGGTTGGATAACGAGTAACCTTGTGAATTATTATTTTGGTAATCTTAATTGGTCCACCCTCTAGCCATAAAGATCCATCATGTATTTGGCTCAACATAATTCTAATCCATTCAATTTAAATACACTAGGAAAATCTAGGGCACATGTCAAACCCTTCTTCTCAACTATTTTATACTCTTCCTTCAGAATACCATTTTCATAAACCTATCACATGCTTCTTTAATTTCTAAGTCCCCAATGCTACCAATTTTTCAATTATAATATCTTCTTACATATTGCACCATTATAACATTTGGTAGTATCATGGATAAAGCACTAAAAGGATCTTGTTTGTAGGCTATGTCAAGAATGGCCTTAAATATAGGTTATTTTTTGTTACTAACAAGCTAAACATTTAAAACTTATTTCCCTTCTATATTCTTCGAGTTAGATGCCATTTATCAAACTAGGGTTTATGCAAAGTAAAGTTGTGTAGCTCAGCTTGTGATAAATGCCTTGTAAAATCTAGAGAACTAGTGTGAGATCGTTGTTAAATTCTTTGTAAATTTTGTGAACAATTTTTTGAATCACCTTTCACTTTTCTTGCTCTTTTCTTGAATTTGAAATGATGAATAATGAGTGAAATCAATCATATATCCTTTTAAAAACCTTTGCATTTAATACTTAGTGCTTGTATAGCTGTAAACTTTCAATCAACTCAATTTCAAAATCATAGCATGTATAGATATTCCAATCACTTGGCAGGTACTATAGGCTCAACATCAACTACCTTTCCACTCAACATACATAGAAAATATTTCATTCTCAGAAAAACATGAAAATTTTAAAGATTTAACTTGAATTTACAAAAACATCTTACATCTTCATTCATGCTAATGTGGTATTTTCAGTACTATCTACCTTGGAACTGATATATGATATTACACTTGAATATCAATCCCCCATACCTCTCATTTGTTCAATTTGATGAGGTATGATCACTTGACCCATTGGGTGAAGTGATCCCTTATGCATTTTATGTGTTGTAAGCATTTTTCTTTTTCCATGTCTTGTTCATCTCATCTCTGATGTGTTCAACGTCTATCTTTCCTTTTCTTTTATCAAACTCACAACGTGGTGCTTCTGACCTAGTTGGAAAATGCTTACTAATGTGACCATTCTTCAAATAGCTAAAACATGTAGTTTGACTCAACCATTTTTTGTAGTTACCACTGAAGCATGTTCTAATACAATTCTCAAGCATATGTCCATATTCTTCACAATAGTGATAGGTATGTCTTGTATTGTAATCCCAATTATAAAGGTTTCCATAGCTTCTTACCTTTGCTAGCTTGTTTGATGACCACATGGATTTGGATCTGCAATCAAAAGCTCTATGTACATACTTCTAACAATTGTAGCAATATCCTTCAAATTTTTTTTTTGCATAGCCCTAGTTCTGCTCTCATGTACTTGATGACTTGTTTGTTGCACTTATGAAAATGAGTCATGCTCTTAGGTTTGACATTCTAGTTGCATTTTTACTCTTACACATATTAGTAGTATGTCCTTTCTTACCACAATTATGACAAATAGGTTTGGTGTTCTTACCTTTGATGTTCCTCTCTTCAATAGCTTTAAATGATTCTCCTTCTTTAATGTTTGCGTAGCCCAATCCTGATGTATCTTTTTTGGATCTAGGGGATCTCAAAAATTGCTCAAAATATTTGATGGATTCATTTTTCTTATTAAAACTTTCAGCAAATTCATTTTCTCTTTTTAGGTCATTTTGCAATTGTTCATTCTACAACTTCAATTTGGTTCTCTCAATGTCCTTGACATTGAGCTCATAGTTGGAATTCATCATTTTACTTAGAATATCTAGTTACATGTTGGAGATCTTTGTTAGCTCTATTGACTTTTATTCCAATCTATTTAAAAGAATTCTTTTGTCTTCTTCAATCATGGCTTTGTCTTCCATGACTTTCTTCTTTTGTTGAGTCACCTCACATACTAGTATATGTTGTGATTCTTGCTCTAGCTTGAGATTTATGATTTCCTCATCTTGGATTCTATTCTTTTCCATTAGATCTGCAACTTCTACATCAAATTTACTAGACTTACCATCTACAAATAGCTTGGTGGTGTCTATCTCTTTATATAGTGTGTCATTTTCTACAATAGAAATATCTTTCCTTCTCTTCAAGGATTTCTTTAGTTCCTCTCTTGCCTCATTTAGTTGATGTAGTATGAGATTTATTTCAATGTCTTGGTTCTCAATAGTCTTTCTCAGCTTGTAGACTTCAATTTCAAGATCTTTCATATAAGCTACAAAGCTTCTCTTTCAAAGAACTTGGCTCTGATACCAATTGTTGGAATTACAAGTGGAAAGAGAGTAAACTTCTGAGAGGGGTGGTGAATCAGGAGTTTAAACTTGGACACATAAAACTTTCATCATTCATAAATCACATACATTAATATACTGAAATAACATATAAACCATATGCATAAATCATGTAAACATGTGATCAAACACACACATAACACTAGATATGATTACCCAGAAACCCTCCAAGTGAGAAGATAAAATTGGGGTGGGAATAACACCCACAAATCTTCACTACTGCAGCAATAAAGTGTATCTAATGAAGGTTACAATGGTTTGACCATGAATCATGGTATACCCTATGAAAGGCCTACCCTCTTAAAAGCTTACAAAGACTGTTAAGTCCCACCTTGTTAGAGGATTTCAACACCCTATTAGAAGTTTGTGTGGTTAGAGAACTTCAACTTACAATTAAGTAAGCACCCTATTAAAGGATTTCATACATCCTGCTAAGACTACTTTGTTAAGAGATTTAACTGAAATCAGCTATTAAAATGTCTCGGCATAGATCCTATGGTTGGAACTTACTTGCCTAATAACATATCACCTCTATACAATCTTTGATTGATCCTTCATGATCTAATGTATCAATTTTGTATCCTACTCTATCCTTTGTTCTTCACTTAACTAGTTCTACAATTCACTCTTAATGCTAAGTCACCTTGAATGCTCTACAAACGATTTTGTTTACTCTTCCAATTCAATCATTCACCCTTTGTATCTTGTTCTCATCATCATCCTAAATAATTAAGGGCTTCATCCTCCTTAAGAAGACTCTGGTGGCTTAGGGTTAGGTATGAATCTATGGCTAAGGTTCATCCATTTTGCCACTTAAACCTTCCCATTTTCTAATTGGTTGCATGTAATTGCATAGGGAATCTACATATAGATTCTTCCTTATCTTCAAAGGATCATAATTCATTCTTAAGTTAGCTCAAAAATGGTTTACATAGTTGCTTGTGCTACTTCAAACAAATATGTCAAAATTGTTTCACTTGGCATATGAAGTCTCTAATACTTAGCATACATTGTATTTCTACTTCTAACTCGACATCTAAATTGCTTAACATCCACTGTTTACTTGGCACTTGAATCACTCAACATGTTCTATTTGCTTGGCACTTGAGTGACTTAGCACATGAGTGACTTGACACTCATTGCAACTTAGCATGGTCTTATATTTGCATGTTGTGCTTGGCATGTATTACTAGTTTGGCATGAACTAAGTAAATGGTTTAAGTGTGTTGACACTCACTTGTCAAAACCAAGTTGAGATCAACATAAACTTCTCTAGCTTTAGCTTACCCTTGTTTACCATATCTCCCACTCAACCATGAGACTCCCACTTAACTGTGAGACCTTCTTGTAAAGGATCACTGAAAAAAATGACAATGATCTGGCTAAAAAAAATGATGACTGTCTGGTTTTGATACTACTTGTTAGGATTAACCTTAGACAAAAATAATAGTTACATGCAAATATAACCAATATCATAAAATAATAGATCGCACATAAGAGAACACAAGACACAAAGATTTAATGTGGTTCATCCAATCCCTATGCTACATCCACCAATAGTGAGTCCAATATTATTATTATCTAGTGATTACAATCAGCAATCCCTTATAGCTCAATAACACCACAAGAAGCTACAATATCACCATTACATTCTAAAATCCCTATCCCTAAGCCTTTCTATACAAGTCTTTTATCGCTTACAAAATTGGGGCTAGAATAAGTCATCCAATAGGAAAAATAGCGGTCAATGCCTTTTGAAATATAAGGTCATTTTTGGCTTTGATGGTGCTGCCCTCAGAAACTCTTGTGAGGGCGTTGCCCCTTGACCCCATCTTGGGGGCATTACCCCCAAACCCCCATAGAAATAATATAGGGAGAAACTAGCATTAAATAAACCTCTGAGTCTAATTAGGCTCCACATCACAACATCTAGGTCTTCAATCATTCTTTTCATTTCTTCTCCTTAGAAGATATCTTAATATTCACAGTTACTTTGGCCTTATTTTCCTCATATTTTCCAAAGGATTAAACCTTGGGGTCTATTTCTTCTTTCAATAGTGTAACAATGTTTATATTCACTATGTCACTATCAATTTCATAGTTAAAACCTCGTAACCAAGCCTTCCTCAGCTTCAATTCTTGTACAAATGTATTATTTGTATCTACAAGAAAACATAATTCATTGTAATACCTCATAAAAAACTCTTCAGGTATTCTCATTCTCATGTTCATTATTTTCTTGAAATCCTCAAAATAATTATCCATGACATTCTCAAAATTTTCTCCTAATTAAGTAATGTATTCATTTATTTGTCTTTTCACTATTTTCTTTTCTTCCAAAACAATATCACCAATACCAAGAAAATATTTTTGGATGTAAGAGAAAATACATATAACAAGGGATCCATACTTACACATTAAGTTCTTTACTTTTTTGATGGATAACAACTTCTCTACTAATTGCAATCTTTGAAGCTCAACAAGATCATATTCATGATCTTTCATCACTATCTTCCATCCTTGATCCACTGCCATACATCACACACTATTCAATTTGCTTGACTGGTAAAATTTTTGAGCCATAACCCTCACAACAAATTTGATTAGTGGATTAGAAATGTTTGTAATTGAAAAACCTCATCCATTCCACTTGGCACCTCTATTTGCCTCAATTTTCTCTTGACTTAGGCATCGCATAGTTTTCTTATTATCTAGAGTTGGATAGCTCATAACTTTGTGAATCATTTTCTTTTTGATCTCCATGTTTCCATTATATAACCAAAATTTCATGTCATGGATCTTACTTTAAAAAAATTAATCCATTCAATCTTTTAAATTCCTTAGAAGTTCTAGGGCATGAGTTAACCCTTTACTTTCAACAACTTTAACTTCATCCTTCAAGATTCCTTTATTATACAACTTTTTATATGCTTCTCTTATCTCATAATCTCCCACTTCTCTAATCTTACACATATAATAGCTCCTTACATCATGGATCATAATAACTTTGGGCAGTATCGAGGATAGCACACTCATTGAATCTCCTTTCATTATCATTTTTCGAATAGCATGAAACTTTGGTGAATGACAACTGTCACTCTTCACCAATTAGATTTTACTAACCTCTTGGATCATTCCTATTGTATATGAAGCTTTAATTTTATTTTTTAGGGTTTGAAGCCTTTTCTATCTCCTTTGAACTACTTGACACAGTTCAGATCTTCACTTGTTCAAGATTCTTGTCCAAATCCCTCTTGAAATCTTTTGCTAGTCACTTAAATTGCAAAATCACTCTGTACTTTTGGAATTTGTATGCAAGGTGTGAGATAATATCTTCAAATTTTGATATATACCTTCTTTTGGTCAATTTAGGGTCTCCATTAATGCAATGTAGTCATGTAGCTAGAAGCTAACTGCCTCAATCAAATTTTGTGCCTTTGAACTAGGTCTTTACTTTTTAGCTCGGCCTCTTCCATATCACTTGGCCTCTATACCAGTTTTCTTTTGAAGTTCTTAGATCATGTTGCAATTCTTAGTCAACAATTTCTACTAATGTTTGGCATCCCTTCATAAATCTATTCTTATACATCTTCATATATGAAAATATGAACTTTGGCACATTTCATGTAAGGAACTTATGTATGATATATTAATTAAATATACAATTTGATACATACCTTTCTTGCTTAGTTTGAGATGACATGATCATCTTCTCCATTGGATTGGGTGACCTCAACTCCATTTACTCTACTATTTCCATCTTCTTCTTTATTTTTCTATTTTTTATTCATCTCCCTCTTTATTTTTTCATTTCTACTTTACCTTTTCCTTTGTGTTTTGTATGATTTGTTGATTATACTTGAGTCCTGCAATTCTTTCTTATATGTCCAAACTTGTGACATTTGGAACATGCATTATTAGGTGAATAATTCTACCTCTGATTTGTCCAATAAGGTTTTTTCTGAGTTCTACATTCATATGCTCGATTCCCATACTTTTGACAATTATAGCAATATCCTTAAAATCTAGGTGTAGTAGATACATTCCTCATTCTTGACCTAAATTCATATATTTGATGCCTTTGTTTCTTGTTGTAAATATAGTAACCAATAAATTTAGGTTTAGTATTTTTCATACCATGTTTTCTTTGACAATTGTTTGCAATATGACCAAGTTTTCTATAGTGATAGTGTGTTGGTTTTAACTTTGATTTTGCATTCCCTAATTCTCCATTCCTAGATTATTCTCCTTGCTTAGTGCATGAATGTCCTAAGCCATCAATACTGTTGGATGACTTCATATGTTCTTCAAATTATTTCATTTATTTTTTGGTTTTTTGAATCTCTTCATAGATTCTTTCTTATTTTTCAGTTCATTCTTTAGTATGTCCTTCTATGATTTGAGATTTACTATTTCCACATCCTTTTGATTCAATTCCTAATTTGTGAGCATCAGTTGATTCATCATGTCCAATTGAGTATTTGTGAGCTTCTACAATCTGATATCCTTTCTTTAAGTCTAGTAGTCATTACTCTTTTGTCTTTCTTAGCCATACCCTTATCTTCTTCATACTTCTTCTTTTTCTTGGTTACTTCACATAATCTTATTGATTGGATTTCATTTTCTCTTTTTAGGTCTCTTATTTCTTCATTATACATTTTTTTCTTTTCAATTAGATATATAGAGGATTTGTCATTTGGATTGATTGATTCCAATAATCCTTCAATATTAACTTCTTCATAGGAAAATTGTTTATCCTAGATAGCCAATTCCTTTCTTCTTTTTAGGGATTTTTTAGATCTTGTCTTGCTTTCTCAAGTTTCTATAGTATGAGTTGGATGTTAATCACCTAATTCTCAATAACCTTATCTAGTTTAAAAGCATCCATCTCCAAGTGATTAAGCTTCTCTCAAATAACCAATTCTCTAATACCAATTAGTTATCAATGGAATTATAAATAGGATAGCAAGATACTGAGAGGGGGCTGAATCAGAATCTTAAGCACTTTTACTTTTCAACAATTCATTCACACATTTTCTAGTTATCTTGTGCATGTAAAACTTATAAGAGTAAACTTTTTATAACATGTAAATCTAATCTATCACATGCATAAAAATAAATACATAACACAATATTTGTTATCCAGAAACTCTCCAAGATGAAAGTAAAACTAGGGTGGGGATGACACCCACAAATCTTTACTACTAGAGTAATAAAGTTAACCTATTAGGGTTATAATGTTTGGTCATAATATATGATCTACCCTATGAGGATTGTGCCCTAATAAAAGTGTTTTAGACTGCTAGGTCTCACCTTGTTAGAGGATTTAGCACTTACAATAAAGTAAGGACTATGTTAGGAGATTTACAAAGATCTATTAAGAGATTTACCTTGATTCAAGTTGGTTAAAACTGATTCAGTATCTAACTCACAGTATGCTTTGTAAGCTGATTTTGAGTCTTCTCTTTGCAAACTGATCCTCTCTTCTAATCTGATAAAACTTTTCTTCCCCTTCACTACTCTGATTAGGTCACTTTCTCTATTAAGAGATTATAGAATACTTCCACTAACTTCTAATTTGATCTTGATCCTACACTTCACCATTCACATATCACTCTTGGTCTATCACACTATTTTTGTCACTTTCCATACATATAATCTAGGCTCCTTACTCTTCCCTAGATTATAATCTTCTCTATTTAAAGATTCTATATAGAGTTTTCTAGATACTTCCATATTTTTCCTCTTCATATGAATTATTGATCACAAAACATAGGGATCTATGATCCACATCATAAATGTGTAAAACTATCTATAACAACCTCTAAAAATATTAAATGTTCCTTCCATGTCAGCTTGAAAATGATTTACCTCAAAATTTGTATCATTTCTGACTTTTATGTATACTCTGCATTGCTTAGCACTTATTATTTTCTAATACTTGGAATTTCTTGGCACTTACTTTTTTCTAATACTTAGCATTGGTGATGCTTGGTATGTATTGTGCTTAATACATACTATGTAACTTGGCACTTATATGATGTAACTGCTCTGTACGTGTTGAGCTCAGCTTTCATAGAGCTCGATACACGCATACTTGTACATGACTAAGCCTGCAAAGAGTAGCTTGGTCATAGTGATGACTATCTAACTCTACCTAATAAATGACTAAGTGTTTAACACTAATGGAGAACAATAGCTAACGATACCAACAGGCTTGAATGCAAGCTACATTTTCTCCCCTCACTCTTTTTCTTCCATCCTAGAGTCCCTTATAATTTTGGGATTATTTTCCAAGGAATGGGCTACTATTAATATCATTTCCTTGAGATAGGCCACCATTTTCATCCTATTTGAGGTATTTTGGGGCCCAAATTTTTCTTGGGCCCTGATATTAGTGTATAAACAAGATTTCTTGATTTTCGATCAATATAAAGTAGTAAATCATAAATTCATATCTTCATTCCTCATTTGATCATTTATTATCAAGTAAAAACTTACATTCATCAACTAATTATAAGCTTAGCTATCAAATGTTTAAGTAATCAAGAGAAGTTGAGCATTTGAGCTCAAGACTTAAAGAAAAGAATCCAAGATAAAGATCTAAAATTCTCCATTTTTTCAACATCTAAAGAAATATTATCTCCATTGATAGCCAAGTAGATGAATAGTTAATCAAGCAAGAAAATTTGTCATTCATTCTTTCTCTTGTCTTATTTGCAATTAATTTTCAAGCATATAAATATTTGATATCTAACAATGGCAATCATAAATTTATGCATTTGGTGGGAATCCTTGATTCTACATCACATTCCAAGGTCAAATATCTATATTTTAAGAATATTCAAGCATCTTCATGAACATGAGCAATTTCTATTCTTATTCATGAGGCTTTATGCAAAGTAAAAATAGAGTTTACCTTTTTACATACATTCCTTGATGCAATTTATTTCCATTTTAATGGTTGATTCCTAAACATTAATTTGAATAAGGAAAACCCCTTTTCCCAACTTTTTCTTCATTTAGTGTGTGTAGAAATAGTCTATAGAGCCATCAGATTGAGATTAGACATATTGGGTACAATCCAAAGTCCTTAGAAAAAGCTAACCAAAATTTCCAAGTACAACATGCCATTAGAAACTTGTCCCTACTTATTTTTTTCTTAGATTTTGCTCACATGTTAATCCTAATCTCTACTTCCTAGATATGTACTTTTCTACTCAATATTAGTTTATTCTTGTTTGTTATTTCTAATTTTAGTAACTTACTAAATTAAACCCTCTAATCATAGCACTTCATTAATAAGATCTATTTGGAAAAGGACCATTATCCCCAATCTACGCTTAAATATCCCTTTGTTCCTAGTAGGGGCATTGTCTCCTCTTAGGTATAATAAGCATTCTTACTTAAATATAGTTTTATAAAGTTTGAACTAGCTAAATTGCCCACATATTTCTCAACTTATTTGGAAGATTATTTTTAATTACATATACATTTATTTGATCATTGTATTTTGAGGATGTATAACAATAAGGATAAAAAATGGGTGAAGATCCTATATCAAAAATATTTAAATAGACCCTTTATCTCTATTTAGAACTCACAATCCTCTAAAAGGCTGCCAAACATAGGATTTCATGATGCAATGTTGACCTATCATTTCTAAAACCTAACCCAGGATATAGGATGGGGTAGGGAAGCATTATTTTGGAAAGACTCTTGGGATGGAGCATAGGCATTAGATAGCTACAATCTTCTAGCAAATATAAAAGAGTAACTCACCAATGCATGGGGAAGGCATGTTAATGATCATAAGCACGGGACTATAATCAATGGAAGAATGGAATGGAAATGGAAAATTTTTTAGAGACTAATCTTTCAAAACAAGAAAACAATTATTTGATTCCTTAATGAAGAAAATACCTTATAATCACAAAGAAAAAGTGGACAAAATTATCTGGGTAGCTGCTAGAAATAGAATGTATAGTGTAAAGAAAGGATATGAACTAATAACCAACTCACATAGGTGTGGAAAGATAAAAATCCCTCTAAATCTATGTTGGGACACAATTTTCCTCCCTAAGGCTGGCATCTTTCTTTCGGAAGCATGTCAAAACCATATTCTGACCCAAAATAGGAATTGAAGGCCCTACACAATGTCCTTTATGTAAAAGTGATTAGAGCATCTACTATATCAGTGCACATTTTCCCAAAATAATTGGAAATGGTTAAGACAAAAACTAAACTAGATGGTTTCTCAACTAGAAAATATATGGAATAGCCTTAACAATTGGCCAAAAGATAGGAAAATAGGGGCATATGGAAATCTATGGAAGATAGCCCCATCAATTTTGCTCTAGAAAATATGAAAAGAAAGAAATAGAAGAATCTTCAAAGATGAAGAAATGTTAGAAGCCTCTTTTTTCAATAAACAAGAAGGGTGCATAAACAAAGTAATGAATAACCAATAAAGAATATCCATGAAACAAGAAGGATCATTTACTGAATGGGGTGACAAAATGAAAAAGAATTGGAATAACCTCATTAACCTAGTTATGACATATCCAAAAAAGAATAAAGAAGCAAGCAAAAATTGCAAATGGAATAAGCCTCCATCAAGTTGAGTAAAATTTAATTTTGATTGTGCATCAAGAGGGAATCCAAGAATACCAAGATTAGGATGTATAATCGATCCAGATAATAGAGTCTAAATAGTAAAATGAGAAAAAACAATAGGATTAGAATCTAAGAATACAGCATAAATTAAAGCTCTAATGGAAGGCCTTAACATCTCTCATGAATTGGACATTAAGACATTAATAATCAAAGGAGATTCTCAAATAATATTAAATGCAATTAGAAAAAGAACTACCCCAAACTAGAAAATCAATTCCAAACTTGAAAATGCAATACCTTTAATAAGGAAATTTGAGGAAACAAAAACACAATACATATTTGAAGAAGGGAATAAAGAGGTACATAAATTAACAAATATGGGAGTCGATGGAGTAGATATATACAAGAAGGTCATCAATATAAGCTTATGATGGCTTTCTTAAACAAAACATAAGTAAATTCTAACCTTCCTATTAAATCTAATTGTTTGTACCATGAATCATGAAGGCATATCTAGAATCTAAATAGGTTGGCTCAATGTAAACTAAGTCATTAAGTTTTAGTACATAGTCTTAAGTCCAAGGTTAGTTCTTTCCTTAAGAAAAGAGGAGATAGTGTTGATTAATTAAAACCTTCAAAATTAAATTAATGAGATTTAGTCTATGTAGAGTAACACTGTAGCCTCTGAATATATCCCCCTAGACCCTTCAATTATATAATCATCAAAAGTGAATACAATTTCTATAGCATAACAGTAATCATGATAAGGGATATGTAATTGTATAATCTAAAAGACTTCCTAGGAAATAAGCAAGGAAGGAACATAAGAAGAATCTAGAAATCTCTAGAAGAAACTACAAATATTAGGAAGCTTCAAGATAGAAACAAGAGTTTATAAATCAAAATCACAAAGAAAATTAGATGCCCTAATATAGTACGTAGCTTGGTCTAGAGTCTATCTATTAGCTCCTAAGATGGAAACTATGTGGTTATCCTATACTCTGCTTTTGAAGATAAGCTATGGCTTTAACTAATAGAATGAAACTAGAGCACTAAAATAGGTTGCTTAAGCCCATAGATGACATGTCTAAGCTAGCATGGATCATGGCCCGAAGAGAGAAGGTTTTTAAAAATGAATATAAATGGAGAATGAATAGTGATGTTATAGGTACCCTCATCACATGCATGGTTAGATCCCAAGTTGATCAATGGGATATGATAAGACTTGGCAATAATGTATTTGATGAAATATGGATGTTTGGTTTAGAGAATGTTGTTTTTAGTATAACTTATAGTCCCAAAAATGCTTATCCTGAAACATATATGGATTACCCTCTAGGAGGTATCCCTCAAGTTGGTATATGTAGGTGTCCATTCATGTTCATTACAGACCTTGATTGGTTTAATGCAAATGGGAAAGGATGAAATCCAGCATCCAATTCTTGTTGTGATGGAGGTGCATAATACAGGATACCAATCTAAATTGGTTCCATAATTACATTCAATAAGTCAAGAAAAATAAATAATGTAATCATCCATACACCAAGGTAAGAGGACATGGATGAGGATAAGGCAGAAGAATATATCTAGGTTTATAATCAATAGGCGCATGACTAGTCTATCTAGTATGTGGTTTAGGTATCAACTTATTTTTCTAGGAAATTTTGTATCTGTAAAAGAAGACCTATAAATTGAATAAATTAAGAGTCTAGTTTCTTGGGTTTTTAGCTAATATTTATATTTAGAATCATGAATACAATTAGTTTAAATGCATATAGTTTGTAGGGGATAAATATAAACTATTCCTGATAGATGTTTGTATAATTAGTTGTCTTGGATAAATACAACAAAAATTGTTTTGTGTTGTAATATATTGATAATAAATAAAGTATATTACTTAAATCTACTTCTTTATGGCTTGCATGGCCTTTGATTTGGTTACAACCTAGAATAGGAATTTGGTTTTAAAATGGAATTGAATGTGATTGTAATCCAAAAGAAGAGGAGGTTGAATCAAATCATATAATCTAAAATAGAGGTTTGAAACCTAGTGATTAACATGCTTGTACCTCAAAATCTAAATTCAAAAATGAAAATGCTAAAGTATAAGACTCAAAAGAAAATAGAAGATGAAGTAGGGGATAAGAATTTGACATGAAAAGCAACATCTTGATTGAATAAAAAAAACATTAACGAAGACAAAGTAGGGCTTTTAATCTTAATAACCTAAGAAGAGTGAATCATCATTCAATCTAATCAGAAACTTTGAGAACTTATTAAAATTCAAAAAATAGATAAGCTTTCAAATGCAATTAAGTAGGAAAAATAAATAAGATAGATGAAGACTAATCCTCAAAAACTAGAATTAAACTCTCTTTTTGGCATAAATCTTCTAATTGAAGCAATAATCAATAAAGATAGAAGTGGCTAGGTTGGCTAATTAGACAATTTCCTGACCTTAATTCTCCCATCTTTGTGGTTATCAGAAGAAATCACTTTTTCCCTTTACATTAAATAAACCTTAGACATTTTGGCATGATTCTCCCATTTTTCAAATAGTTTTAGCATTAACAAATTTAGATGAATGATGATCCCTTATTTAAGCATTCAAAGAAATCAAAAAAGAATTGAAAATGAAGATTTATACTATTTAATCTCTCTGCCTTCTATCTTTTAGATTGAAATGATTTTCAAAATACTTTGAAATGATTGTTTCTAAATCCATTGATATATATATATGAAGAAAAATAAATTAAATACCCCCAATTTCATGGTGAAGAAAGGTTAAAACATTACAATGATTTTTCTTATTTAGACTAATAGTTTAAATGAGTGTGAATTTTGTAGTAGACTACAAAGGCTATGAAGAAAGAAACAATAACAAGGCTAAGGGAATTCAGATGAAAGGAGGTACCAAGTCAAGAAGAAATTCTTCAAGAGTTCAAATTTCCCTAAGAAATAAACATGGAATAACAATGAAAGGAAAGTCTTTCAAGTTACAAATATAACCAAAGCAATTGTACAAAAAATGAATACATGTAAATTGTTGTAAGGAAACGATAATTCTAAAAAAACTTGTAAACTAGGGTATGTCCCTTTTATGATGTAAAAGTGTATAGGAAAAATGTCTTAGGCAAGACCTGAGGTTTTCTTCTCTATTATTTCCTACAAGTGCCCATTTGAATGGAGACAATGTAAATTTTTGTTTAATCAATAATAAATAATATGGTTTCAGCCTTTTTATTGATTAAAAAAAGGTCAATATGCATATGAATACATTATAAAACATCCATAAAAATATATTTATGTTTATCAATTTTATACACTTCTACCTTCCTTTTTTATTGAGAAGTGAAGTTGAACTTTATGTAGATAGATCTGATCATGGAGAGAAATAACATTGAGGAACTTGAGTGCTAAAAAATATTGAATATTGTCTAGCTCATAGTCTACTAAAATACTCATATGAACCTACCCAAGTAATGTGAAAGTTTTATTCTTCTTAATGGCCATGAGATGGTGGAGGACAACTTATAATCTTGCCTCAACCAATAGATGAAATATACAAGCATTGATTTGGCTTTAAAAACTTATACAAAAATATTTTAGTAAGTCTCAAACTAAATGTTGTACATACTTCAATCTGATCATGCATACTAACTTGGATCATTCCTTTATGAGATGAGCTAAAAACCCATCAAGAGAAGGCATTTTGTGTATAGTAATTAGGGAATTTATAGTAGCAAAAAAATATAGAAATAAAATGATTTAGCTTAGAAAGAATAAAAAGAATCAATTATTCATCTTATTTGGTAATCCCATAGTAAATTAAAAATATATTATAAGAGAATTGAACTCAGTGAAGAGATCCTAGATATTATGAAAACATGAAATGTCAAGACTCCTAAGTTAATTTTCCTACTTAAACTTTCTACTTTATTTACTTACCAAAAAAACTCTATATGGGTTTCCAAATTTATTAGGATGTACACATGATGTAACAGCATGCCTAAGGTTTAGAGAAGTGGACTTAAATTTGAGTACTAAGGGCTCCACTACTTCTATCAAATCATTGTTTTCTATATCTCATGTGGGTTCTAGATCTATGCAAATTTTGACTATTTGCAACTTCAATTTAATACTTAAACTTTCAATTGTGATTTTCTTTCATGACAACTATATGGAGCCAAAAGTAAAAATTTTAAAAAATTATATATATAGGATAAATGTAGAAATCAAAAGGGATTTTCTTTAATTACATAGAATACAAGCAATTAACTTCTTTGTCAAAAATAAAGTGTCACTAGTTTGTATTTTTACAACAAGATATATCAAAATACCAAATCTATCTTAAATCTGAAATTATGAAAAATTTGAAAGAAATATACAAAAAATGCATATACAACTAAAGTGCTCTTGAATAACTTCCTTATACCATGCCAATTGTGAAAAAAATATCTCGAAGAAAAGATTTGTGATCTCACTGAATGGGAAAAAAGGAGCTAACTTGAAGTTGAATAATAGGCATCAAACAAAAATATATATGAAGAAACCACTTCAACTAGTATGAAATTTATAAAGTCATCTCTACAAAAAAATTTTTGGTTTTCAAAAAGATACTTCCATTAGCCCAAATAATGATGATTTGGAAGAAAACACCATCAAGGCCTTGGATGGCCATATTTTGGCCCTCAAGGGCTATGAATATTACCCCATATCAATATTAATAAATGCAAGTTAAAAAATGGGTAATAGCAAGGTAACACTTTGATTTTTGAGAGTGATGTTTGATACAATAATGATAGATGTGTTACCAAGGGTGTAAGCATCCTCTATGGGTAATATGAACGTGATGCTAAAGACTTGTGTCCAACAATGAATAGAAACTAAATGGACAAAATAATAATATTTATTTTGGCTTGACAAGAAAATCTAAGGAAACTTGCAACAAAAATTATTACCTTTTCCACACTTCCCATAATAAATTTGAAAAAAGAAATAAGCACTTAAATTCCACATGCAATAGAATAGACAACAACCCACAAAAAAAGTGACACAAGATATACCTTGGGAAACCCTCATTGAGGGAAAAACCCAACCTCCAAAAGTGTCCATCATCATGCATTATTCAACAAAAAAAATCATTACAATACAACCACGGAAGCCTTCGTAGCCAAATCCACAACCAAGAGATCCATGTGAACAAGCATGAATCCACACATCTCATGCCAATCTTACAACCTTCACAAATTCTCCCTTGTCCAACCTGTCTCACCTTGTCTCACTTAACTTTCCTTTCCTTTCCTTTTTCCCTTACCTCTACAACTACCCTTGTGGTTGCACTTATAGTAGCAAGCTCCCACAAAACCACCAAGTTGTATTACATAAAATATGTGCTACCAAACCCCCATTGACCCATATTTTGATATTTGACATTTAATTTTTTTTATAATTTTAAATAATTACATCAAATATTTTACAATGTTACAATAAAACTCATCAAGAATATCCCATGGAATCTCTACAGGTTGCATGTTTATATAGGTTCTCCTAGATGCAAGATTACATAATACAATCTAAACAATATTATACAATGTGTGTAATACACAATCTCTCACTTGTTGTATACATTGCATAGGTTTAATCTATAGCCACATAAATGAACAAGGAAATAATCCCTCCTAGCACATCCACCATCATGGATCAAAGTAAACATGAATGATCCAACCTCTTATTGTGCCACTACCACTAGACATACATAGAAGCCATCCAAAGAGGAAGCCACCCAACCTATTACATAATTCTATACCAAGTGAAATGCCAAGAAAAACCACATTATCCAAAGGTAATAACATGTATCCATAGCAATCAAATTCTATAGTTGAAATAGCACCTATAGCAAGTGCCAACCCATCCAACCATCCATACCTCCAAAGGTAGATTGACTGAATCTCAGATCATCAACATATCACAAGCCTCAAAAGAAATACCTTCCACATATACACCAATAAGATCCCACTACAAAAGATAATATCAAATCTATAACCAATCCACTTACAATATCTTGTGGAACTGAATCCATGTAGTATCAAGGACATCCACAAAACATAAAACAATAACCTATAATAATAAAAACTCTCATAAAAAGTATCCAAAACTCTTCTAATTTCTCCATAACCAACAAAGGAAATAGATAAAGGAATAACCATGTCATCTCTTACATGACATACATGAACACAAACTATTGATCACAATCTCCAACTAATCTCAAGTCAGATGTAAGTGAAATCAAACATCCAGGAAGATATTCGAGACCAAAGAGAAAAAATGCAAACCTTTATCATGTCCTTCTTGTTAGGATTAAACCATAGATATAAATAAAAATTACATGCAAATATAAACAATATCAAAAAATATTGAATCACATAGAAGAGGACACAAGACACCAAGATTTAACATGGCTCATCCAATCCCTATGCTATGACCACTATATACCAAGTCCTATATTATTACAATCTAGTGATTACAACCTAATCACAATCCATAATCGCTTATAGCTAAATACTCCCACAAGAATAAATTATCACATCACACCTTATGAAATCCCTAACCGTAACTCTTTTTTATATAATATTTTTGTCTCTTTAGGGTTATAATTAATTACAATATGTCTGCCCAAAAGTCCTAATAAAATAGGGCCCAATTTTTTTTAAAGAATTATGAAGTATGTACAGTACTTCTTTGATCAGTCACCACAAACTAACAATCTCCCACTTAGGGACTCATCAAGGCCCACATTAAACAACAATCTTCCACTTGGAGATTAATACTTGTAGCAATATTGCTACCACATGAGGCTCCCACTAGATAAAACCACCCTGGACTGAATTGCTCTTTTATTCTATGTAGTCTAGAAAACCAACTAAGGATGAAGAGGAGATCAGCTTCTCCCTTTTCATGACCTTTGTAAACATATCTATTGGATTATCATTTGTATGTATCTTGTTTGCCTTTAATTGTCCATCATCCAAAATTAACTGAATGAAATGGTACCACAAATGTATGTATTTTGTCTTTAAATTTAGAGCAGAATTCTTTGCAAGATGAATGGAACTCTAATTATTGGTAAATAAATAATTATCCCTCTAAGGGTGTCCTAATTCTTCCAAGAAAAATTGAAGCTATATCATCTCCTTTTTTTCCTTTGTAGTGGATAAAGCATTAACCTTATGCAACCAAGAAACCTAGCTCACTACTGCCCCACCAACAATAAATAAATAACCTATAGTACTTCTTCTGGTATCAATATCCCCTACCAAATACGAGTTAACATAGCCTTGGAAATTAGTAGCATAGCCCCGAAAATGTAAACACTATTTGGATGCTATTCTCGAATATCTGAGAATCCATTTAACTACATTCCAATCCTCAAGCCTTGGATGACTCATATACCTACTAATGACTCCCACTACATGTGCAATATCTAGCCTTGTATATACCATAGCATAAATCAAACTTCCTACAATTTAATTATAATGTACCTTGGGCATCTTATCCTCCTCTTCTTATGCCTTCGGACACATCACCCTGGTCAACTTCAAATGACTAGGTAAAGGTGTGTTGAAAGCTTTAGCATTCTCCATAGAGAAATGTTTCAACACCTTCTTAAAATATAATTAGCCTGACATAATGTCAATTTTATATTCTTCCTATCTCTAAACATTTTCATAAAAAGGATTTTTTTTGCTTCCCCCAAATCCTTCATAGCAAAGTAATGTGCTAACTAGTGTTTTAGCACCTTAATGTGATCCATGGTAGACCCAGGTACAAGCATATCATCAACATATAAACATAAAATAATATAGTTGTCATCATCAAACCTCTTAAAGTAAACACAATGATCTAAAATGACACCTACTATATCCATGCTCATGCATAAAACTATCAAATTTTAGATACCATTATAAAGGTTCTTACTTGAAGCCACATAAACTTTTCTTCAATCTGCACAATAAGTTCTTCTTACCTTTGACCTCAAATCCATATGGTTGTGCCATATATATCTCTTCATCCAAATCAACATGAAGAAAGGATATTTAACATAAAGCTACTTTAAATGAAAATCTCCAGTAGCCACAATACTTAAAACAATGTGTATAGAAGTCATTTTTACAATAGGAGAGAATATCTCATCAAAAGCATAGCCCTTTTTCTATGCAAATCCTTTTACAACTAACCTATCTTTAAATCTTTTTTTACCTCCATCCTCTTCAATTAACCTATAAACCCATTTATTCTTTAAAGATCATTTACCTTCAAACAAAAATAAATCCCAAGTCTTATTTTTCGGTAAGGAGTCCATTTCATCTACCATTTTAGACTCCCACTGAATCTCAGTATCCACCTGCATGGCTTCATCATAACATTTAGGTTCACTAGCATCTATTAGTAAAATAGAGTACAAAGAAGGAGAAAATCTTTATGGAGGTCTACTTAGCCTTGTTAATCATCTAACATTCACTAGGGTGTGTAGTATTTGTTATTGTGGTTGTTGTAGATCATGAGGAATGGTTGGAACATCATCTTTTGGAGTATCATCTGGCGCTACATAATCATTTTCTTTATCCTCATTCTCCTGCTATAGATCTTTGTACAACACTTTCTCATTGAATATGACATCCCTACTTCTTACAATTTTATGATTTTCAAAATTCCAAATCCTATAACCAAATTAATCAATGTCATATCCAAAAAATACACATTTCTTTAACTTAGCTTCTATCTTGGTTCTATTTTTTTAATCTTTATGTGTGAATGCTTCACAACCAAAGGTTTTAAGAAAAGAATAACTCACCTTCTTACTAGTCCATGCTTCCTCTGGAATACTACATCACAAAGGAGTAAAGGGACCTCTATTAATCAAATATAAAATAGTATTGACAACCTCAACCCACATATTTAAGGGCAACCTGACATGCAACCTCATGTTCCTTGCATGCTCTATTATAGTTGTGTTCATGTGTTTAGTTGCTCCATTTTCCTATGGAGTCCTTGGAATAGTTTTCTATCTACAAATACCATTAGTGGAGCAATTCTTCAAATTCATGACTATAATACTCACCACCATTATTAGATCTAAGACATTTTAATTTCTTACCAGTCTCATTTTCAACCAACCATTTCTATTTCTTAAAAATTTGAAATACATTAGATTTATGTCTAAGGAAATAAATCCATACTTTTCTAGTTGCATCATCAATAAATGTAACATAATAATGAAAGCCACCAAGGTAAGATACCTGAGTTGATCCCTATACATCTGTATGCACAAGCTCTAATCTCTCACTTTTCTTTTCCTTCCCACTCTTCACAAAACTCACTCTCTTTTTTTTCTATACACACAACTTTCACAAAAATCCATGTTAATATATTTCAAACCTTGTAAAACTTTATTTTAACAAATTAATTCCATACCTTTCTCACTCATGTGCCCAAATTTGTGGTGCCATAGTGTTGTATTAGAATTTACAACATTTGTTTGTTCTCCCTGCTCAATTGTAGCAACTATTCCTAAACATTCATCTTTCTCTGATACAATCAAAGTAGAAGATACAGTATGACCTATACAAAGATATAAGGTGCCTACTTTCACACATTTTTCTACCACAAGGGAACCTTTTGAAACCTTCCAAATTTTATCATTAAAACTAACTACACAACTCTCATCACCAAGTTGCCCTATTAAAATTAAATTCCTACTCAGCCTTTGAACATGTCTTACCTCATGTAGTAGCCAATGATTCCCATTTTGCAACTTAATCTTAACTTTTCCCTTTTCAAAAATCTAATAAGGTTCATTATCCCCCAAAGAAACAAGCCCAAATTCCCCTTGGACATAATCAATAAAATAGCCTCTATGAGGTGTAGCTTGAAATAAAGCCCCAGATTCTAAAACCCTTGAATCATCAACACTTTCTAAAGAAATAAGTAAAGTATCCTCTTCAAATTTGTTACTTACCACATTTGCCTCCTTGTTCCCTTCTAGTTTATCTCCTTCATTGTTCTTTCGAGTCCAACAATCTTTCTTCTTATGCCCTAGTTCACCATAGTACCAACAATCTCTTGGTCCTCTAAATTGAGACCTCTTTCCCTTTGACTTTCCTCTTGATTTCCTATGGTTTCTAGAATTATTTCTTCTCCCAGTCGTTATGCCTTTTCTTTGTGCATTCAAAGCACTTCGTGATGTAGATCCACCAAAGATTTTCCTATGATTTTCCTCACTCAAAATAACACTGATCATATCATCATATCTTAGGGTATTAGATATAGAAACAGAATTACCCACATCCATTATCAAGCCATTCCAACTTTCAAGAAAACAACACAAAATTAAGAGATCCCTAATCTCTTCTTCAAAATTAATACCCATAGAAGATAACTAAATAGTAATAGTATTAAACTCATTTAAATAATCTATAACAAATCCACCTTCTACCATCTTCATATTATATAAATACTTCATGAGAAATACCTTATTTGAAGCGGAGGCCTTTTCAATCAATTTTTCTAGGGTTTACATCAACTCTTCTATCATCTTTTTTTTTGTAATGTTAAATGTCATTGATGGTGTCATGCATAACCGAATACTTCCAAGTACCTTTCTATCTAAGATCCTTCAATCCTCATCTACCATAGTTCCTTGTTTCTTGGCTTTTCCTTGTAAAGGCTTCCATAAATCCTTTAGATAAAGATAGTCCTTCATTTGCATTTTCCACAACTAAAAGTTCTATCCATTAAACTTGTCAACCTTCAGCATACCCTTGCCTACCATCTCTCCCACTCAACTGTGTGACTCCCACTCAACTGTCAAACTTTCCTATAGAGGATAACTGAAAAAATAACATGGATTTGATACCACTTTTAAGGATTAAACCACAGACAAAAATATAAATTATATGAAAATATAAATAATATTAGAAAATATTAAATCACATAAAAGAGAACACAAGACACCAATGTTTAATGTAGTTCACCCAATCCCTAGGCTATGTCCACCAAACAGCAAGTCCAATATTATTAGAATCCAATGATTACAACCTCATTACAATCTATAATCCCTTACAACTCAATATCATTGATAGAAGCAATTATCACATCACACCTTATGAAATCCCTAATCCTAACCCTTTTTTATACAATATTTTTTCTTCTTTGGGGTTATAATTAATTACAACATGTCAGCCCAAAATTCTCAATAAAATAGGGCTCAAATTTTTTTAAAGAAGTGTGAATTATGTACAGTACTTCCCTAATCAATCACTACAAACTCCCACCTAGGGACTGATCAAGCTCCACAGTAAACAACAACCTCCCACTTTGAGATTGATCTTTGTAATAATATCACTACCACATGAGGATCCCACTGGATCAAACCACCTTGGACTAAGGTATTCTTTTATCTTTTGCAATCTGAAAGACCAATTGAAGCTGAAGAGGAGTTCAACTTCTTCCTTGTCATAAATTTTGTGAACATATATGCTAGATTGTCATATGTATGTTGTTGGAAATATTCAAGACTACGATAAGTTACTAAGAGGGGAGGGGTGAATTAGTAACTTCTAATACTTTAACAATTTCAATTCTTAATCCAATGAATCAATTAGAACTTAATTCATCACATCTGATCTAATTTCATGCATGAGAAACTAAAAACATGAAAGCACCCATAACACTTGAACACAAAGATTTGGTGAAGAGAAACCTTCCAAATAGAAAGTAAAAATAGGGTGGGGATGATACTAACAAACTTTAGTACTTTAGCATAAAGTTAGCCTATTAAGCCTTACATTGATCACTTCTGATGATCTACCCTGTTAGGAGAAAATAGGACTACTAGGTCCACCTTGTGAGAGGATTTATAAACATAGAATGAAGTATGCACTTGGTAAAGAGATTTATGAAAGACTGTTAGGTCTACCTTGTTAGAGGATTTTGACTAGTTCACCTATTAGGATGAAGTAGTAGATCTCTAACTTGCAATTGAGTTTGTTGATAGAGATTCCTTGGTGTACTGATCACCTTTCTATGATAGATATGTTTCTAGTACTCCTTACACTATTATGGCCTTCTCAATTCACTCTTTATTTGTTGGATTCATAACTTGAACTTTTCGCATCCACTTTCACATTACAATACATATGCTTACACATATATATTGGATATGATACAATACATTACATATATATACCAATCCAAATTACATAATAGCAAAGTCATCCATAATACAAGTTAACACAAATATTACAAAGTCGGCCCACATGAAGATACTCAGGTTCTAAAGACTGACTCAGTGAGGTTTTGATACTTGGCATCCACTGTCAATACTTGGCATCATCATGTACTCAACAGATGTAGAAGCTTGGTCCATACTGATCACTTTCAAGTATTCTTGAACTTAGTCTACATTGGTGAGTCATTAGATATTGTGCAACTCAGAAAACACTAAATCACTTGGTTAGCATAAAGTAGCTCGATTAAAACTAGCTTCATGTCACATGAACTACAAACTCAGTAGACACTACAATACTTAGTAACCACTAATAAACTTGGTGTATACTAAAATGCATGGTTTACACTACTGAACTTGACACTAACTGAATCTTCTCGGTAACCACTAGGATTAGTCCAAAAGACTTGGTAGCAACTGTAGAACTCGTGGCTACTAAATTACATAGAAAAAATTGTGAACTATTCAATGAGCTTAGTAGCTATAGAAAATTTGAATAAGTGTGTGTCACTAATAAAAAACTTCACTAATATGTCAACAATCTCCTCCTTTGGCATTAGTGACAAAAACACTTATTAGCCCAAAACTGAATACCTTGTATTCATTACCATGTGATACTAGCTCAGTAGAGTATACTATAATTTTTCTAAGATTTTTCAAAATTTATCTTTGTAAGTATATATAGTATACTATACATTTTTTTCTATATACAACATATCTTACAAGTTCTTCACTATAGCATATTTCTCCCCCATACTATGTCTCCCTCTATGTACATGTCTTGCTTATCTTCCATATAACCTTTTTTCATATCTCCCATATACATATAATATTTCTCCCCCTTTTTGATAGTAATTCCAAAGATTTATTCTAACTTGGTTACATAGAGACACAAAAATGGGATTAGAATTTAGAATGTACCTTGAGAGTAATTGCCAAGGTTTTATCCCAATTTTCTTGCAAGACCTTGCATGTATGAATTTCGATTTGCACCTCTATTGATAGTTTGATCATGTGGTCCACAACAAAAAAAATTTTATCATGGATCAACACTTTTGAATATACAATATGTTTCTACATAGCATTCATGATTGAAAGGATCATATTTTGTATGTGAATCAATGTTGAGTGAATCCTTGCTTCTTCTCTTAGCAATTCAACTTGTATGTCTGACAAAAATCTGATCTTCTGAAATGTGTAGAGCTTGAACTAGGTTCAAGTTACAGCTATTGAGCACTTGCTTTAAGATCTATATCAATTTTGGACAATTTTTCCTTTACTTCCTTTGTATACTCAGTGACATCACATAGTTTCCCAAAAAGTGATGACACATTTGAACAGGATGCCTCAAGATTGACCAAAATTGTAGAAAGCTCAACTTGATAAATGGCTATTTTCTAAGCACTGTGCTCTAGCACTTTATTATTAAATTTCTTTTCAGCCTTTTCAACTAGCTTATCTTGACTTTTGATGTCCTCATTGAATTTTTGGACTACTTCTCCTAGCTAATACAAAATAGGTTGAAAAGAATCAACCTCAATTCCTATTGCCTCAGTAAAAATATTCTTGGCATCATCTATTATCTTATACTCTTTGTCTCTTTCCTCACTTAATATTTGTTGTTTAGCCTTTTTCTAGAGGAGTTCACTGAATGTGTGCATTTGGTCTATCGAAAAATTGTAAATATCCCATTTAGGAATTACTATTTCCTCATCTAAATCTATGTCTTCCTCTATCTCCTTTCCTTTCCCCAAAATTGTGTACCTAGTTGAACCTTAGGCTCAATTGTGCTTGCACATATTGCTTTTGTACTCATAATGGAAACAATAGTAGACATACTTGGACTTGCAATAAAAATTGATACTATACTAACTAATGGAATACTTATAGAGATACTTGAAGAATCCAAAATTGATGAAGTCAAAGTTGTAGAATCCAAAACTAAAGTAGATAAAATTGGAGAGCTTACCATGGATGTTTTCAAAACTAAAGAAGTCAAAATTAGAGAAGTGAAGACTGAACAACTCAACTCAATAGATGGAGTCTGTGGCTCGGTGGATGAAGTGGAAGTCACTTCTTTCAATGATATTCTAAGATGAGTTGGGGCAAAGAGTGATTGGATATTTGATGTATTAGTAGTAGTCACAACCAAACTTGTTGAAGTTGTCTCCATACTTGATGTAGTCAATGGTTTGCTCAAGGAGTAAGGAAGTGAGATAATAACTGCTATAGCTATCTTGACTAGGTTAGTCTCCTCATCATCTTGCTTTTCTTCCTTAGTAGCTTCTAGATCTCGATCCTCTTCATCTTCTTCATTATCAAAATGAGTCACTTCTTCAACATTTTCTTCCTCAACTTTCTCCTTATCTTCTTCTTCATCATCATCCTTTACTTCAACTGGAAATTCACTTGGTTTATGAAGATGATAAATATTTTTTGAAGTATTTGTAGCATTTTTGAAAACATGCTCTATGTCCTTGATCAAAACCAAACAAGTATTAAACCTTAGAGTTAGTTTTTCTTCATTTTCTTTACTGACTCTTTCACCTCAACATTTGATATGCTCGATAGTAATTGCCTCAAGGTTTGTGCATATATGTCTTTGACTATTTTCATAGAAAAATCCCATCTTGGCTTTATCTTCTCTAGTCATTCACTAGAGACTTGAGAAGCAATCTAGTATAGTGAGTACTTCCACTTACCCATTTTGTTCAACACTAGGCCTTCAACTTGCTTCTACTCTACCTTAGTCCTAATATCATATTTCAAATATTTAAATTTTGTTATTCCTAATCCTAATTTCTTCAACCTATCCTAGAAGGTGGGTGGAGGTCTACTAAATGCAATGTCACTTCCTTTCTTTCGTGACCTCCTTGTGAAGACTACAGTGGATGACTTTGTAAGCTTGGTGATGATCACCTTGCCATATTTCTTCAAAAGTTCTTCTTTCTCATATTCTTCCTCATCCTCTACTTCTTACACATCCTCACCTTTTCCCTCAGTTAACAAGAGAGGTACACTTGATTTTAGCTTTGTTATCCTTCTCTTCCCTTTGTTAACTGCTTGTGGGAGCTTTATCTCTAGCTCAATTCTAGCCTTAGCTTCTTCATAAGTTCCAAAATAAGGGGCCCTGGGGCCAATAGGTTCATTAAAAAAGGCTTAAATGATGTCCTTTTTATCATCAATATTTACCTCATAGCCAAGAGGTTTGACCCATGCAACTCTAGGCTTAACTGCTTGGATATATACTGTTAGGATAAAACCATGGATAGAAATAGCAACTACATGCAAATATAATCAATAATAAAAAATAATAGATCACACATAAATGAACACAAGGCACAAATATTTAACGTGGTTCACCCAATCCCTAGGCTACATCCACCAAACTACAAGTCTGATATTATTACAATCCAGTGATTACAATCTGATTACAATTCTTAATCCCTTACAACTCAATACCACCACAAGAAGCAATTTTGCATCACAACATAATGAAAAATACCTAACCCTAAACCATTTTATACAAGTATTTTATGTCATTTTAGGGTTACAACATGTCAACCATATGTCAGCTACAATGTCAGCCACGGCCCAAAAAAAAAATTCCCAAAGAATTTATGAAGTATGTACAGTACTTTCCTGATCAGTCACCACAATCTAACAATCTCCCACTTGGGGACTAATCAAGCTCCACACTAAAAAAAAATCTCCCACTTGGAGACTCATCCTATAGCAATAATGGTACCACATGGGGCTCCCACTGGATCAAACCACCTTGGACTCTACAATTATTTTATTCATGTTCAGTCTAGAAGACCAACCTAAGTTGAAGAGGAGTTCAGCTTCTCCCTTGTTACAAACTTTGTCAACATATCTGCTAGATTGTCATTTGTATGTATCTTCTCTAGCTTTAAATATCTATCCTCCAAAATTAATCGAATGAAATGCTACCACAACTTTATGTGTTTGGTCTTAGAATGCAAAGCTGAATTCTTTGCAAGATGAATGGCACTATGAATATTTGTGAACAAACAATTATCCTTCTGAGGATGTCCCAATTCTTCCAAGAAGAACTAAAGCCTTATCATCTCCTTGGTTGCCTTTGTAGCAACAACATACTCTACCTTTGTAGTGGATAGAGCATTTTATATCCATGCTCATGCATAAAACTGTCAAATTTTAGATACCATTACCAAGGTGCTTGCTTCAAGCAATATAAACTTTTCTTCAATTTGCACACTAAGTTCTCCTTAACTTTGACCTCAAAACCCTGTGGCTGAGCCATATATATTTCTTCATCCAAATCACCATGAAGAAAGGTTGTTTTAACATCAAGCTGCTCTAAATGCAAATCTTTAGTAGCCACAAGACTTAAAATAGTATGGATAGAAGTCATTTTAACAACAAGAAAAAATATCTCATCAAAATCAATTCCCTTTTTCTATGCAAATATTTTTACAACTAACTTGCCTTTAAATCTTTTCTTACCTCTTTCCTCTTCTTTTAACCTGTAAACCCACTTATTTTTTAAAGCTCTTTTACCTATAGGCAACTTGCACAAATCCCATGCCTTATTCTTCAGCAAAGATTCCATTTCATCTTTCATTATAGACTCCCACTAAATCTTACTATCCACCTGCATAGCTTCATCATAACTTTTAGGTTCACTAGCATCAGTAAGTAAAATAGAATAAAAAGAGGGAGAAAATCTTTGTGGAGGTCTAATTTGCCTCGTTGACCATCTAACATTCACCAGTGTGTGTGGTATTTGTTGTTGCGGTTGTTGCACATCATGAGAAATGGTTGGAACATCAGCTTTTGGAGTATCATCTAGCACTATGTAATCATCTTCTTTCTTCTCATCTTGTTGCAATAGATCTTTGTACAACAATTTCTCATTGAATATGACATCCCTGCTTCTTACAATTTTCTAATTTTCAAAATCCCAAAGCCTATAACCAAATTCATTAATTCTATATCCAACAAAGACACATTTCTTTGATTTAGCTTCTAACTTGGTTCTATTTTTAGAGTCTATATGAGCAAAAGCTTCACAACCAAAAGGTCTTGAGAAAAGAATAACTCACCTTCTTACCAGTCCATGCTTCCTCTGGAATACCACAACCCAAAGGAGTAGAGGGACCTCTATTAATCAAATATATAGTAGTATTCATAGCCTTCGCCCACATGTGTAAGGGCAACCTAGCATGCAACCTCATGCTCCTTGCATGCTCCATTATAATCTTGTTCATGCGTTCAACCACTCCATTTTCTTGTGGAGTCCTTGGAATATTTTTTTGTCTATGAATATCATTAGTGGAGCAATAATATTCAAATTCATGATTGAAATACTCACCACCATTATTAGATCTAAGAGATTTTAATTTCTTACCAGTCTCATTTTCAACCAAGCATTTCCATTTCTTAAAAGTTTGAAATACATCAGATCTCTTTCTAAGGAAATAAACCCATACTTTTCTAGTTGTGTCATCAATAAATGTAACATAATAATGAGAGCCACCAAGGGCAGATACTTGAGCCAGTCCCTATACATTTGTATGCACAAGCTCTAATTTCTCCTTTTTATTTTCCTTTCGAGTCTTTACAAAACTCACTCTCTTTTGTTTTCCATACACACAACTTTCATAGAAGTCCATATTAACACATTTCAAACCTAGTAAAACTTTCTTTGAATGAAGTACTTTCATACCTTTCTCACTGATGTGCCCAAGTCTGTTGTGCCACAGCACTGTATCAGAATCTACAGTAGCTATTTGTTCTCCCTGCTCAACTGCAGCAATTGTTCCTGAACATTCATTTTTCTCTGAAACAATCAAAGTAGAAGGAAAAATATGACTTGTACAAAGATATAAGGTGCCTACTTTTACACCTTTTTTTACAACAAGGGAACCTTTTGAAACCTTCCAATTTTTATCATTAAAAGTTACTACACAACCCTCATCACCAAGTTGCCCTACTAAAATTAAATTCCTACTCAGCCTTGGAACATGTCTTACCTCATGTAGTAGCCAATAATTCCCATTCTACTACTTAATCTTAATTTTTTCCTTTCTAACAATCTGACAGGGTTCATTATCCCCCAAATAAACAAACCAAAATCCCCTTGGACATAATCAAATAAATAATCTCTATGAGGTGTAGCATGAAATGAAGCACCAGAATCTAAAACCCATGAATCATCAACACTTTCTAAAGACAGAAGCAAATCATCCTCTTTGGATTTTTCACTTACCACATTTGGCTCCTTGTATCCATCTAATTTATCTCCTTCATTTTTCTTTCGATTCCAGTAGTCTTTCTTTTTATGACCTGGTTTCCCACAATACCAGCAGTCATTTTTTCCTCTCGATTGAGACCTCTTCCCTTTGACTTTCCTCTTGATTTCCCATGATTTTTAGAGTTACTTCCTCTCTCAGTCATTCTACCCCTGCTTTGTGCATTCAAAGAACTTTCTAAGGTAGATCCACCTGAGGATTTTCTATGAGTTTCCTCACTCAAAACAATACTGATCACATCATCATATTTTAGGGTACTAGATCCAAGAATAGAATTACTCACCACATTACCAAGCCATTCCAGCTTTTAGGAAAAGAACACAAAATCAAGAGAGCCCTAATTTCTTCATAAAAATTGATACCCATGGAAGATAACTGACTAGTAATAGTATTAAACTCATTTAAATGATCTATAATAGATCCACCTTTTCCCATTTTCATATTAAATAAATGCTTCATGAGAAATACCTTATTTGAAGTAGAAGGCTTTTCATACAGTGTCACTAGGGTTTTCATCAACTCTTCTGTTGTCTTCACTTTTGTAATATTAAATGCCACTGATGGTGCCAAGCATAACCAAATGCTTCCAAGTGCCTTTCTATCCAAAAGATCTCATTCATCATTTGACATAGATCCCTGATTCTTGGCTTTTCCTTCCAACGACTTCCATAAATCCTTCTGATAAAGATAGTCTTCCATTTAAATCTTCCATAACTGGAAGTTTTGCCCATTAAACCTATCAACCCTCATCTTACCCTCATCTGCCATTGCTCCCACTCAACTATGAGACTCCCACTTAACCATGAGAATTTCCTACAGAGGATAACTGAAAGACAACCTCGCTCTAATACCACTTGTTACGATAAAACCATAGACAGAAATAACAATTACATATAAATATATAATAGAAAATAATAGATCACACATTAATGAACACAAGACACTAATATTTAATGTGGTTCACCCAATCCCTGGGCTACGTCCACCAAATTGCAAGTCTGATATTATTACAATCCAGTGATTAGAACCTGATTACAATATGTAATCCCTTATAGCTCAATACCACCATAAGTAGCAATTTTGTATCACAACATAATGAAAAATACCTAACCCTAAACCCTTTTATACAAGTATTTTATGTAATTTTAGCATTACAACATGTTGGCCATATGCCAGCTACAATGTTGGCCATGGCCCAAAAAAATTTATGAAGTATTTATAGTACTTTCCTGATTAGTCACCACAATCTAACATATACCTTGTCACTATCCACCATGAAGCACACATCATCCTTGTAGTCTTCAACTAACTTCTTTAATATCTTGAACATATTTTGCATTTTCTCTTTGAATACATCAAAGTAGTTGTTCGTGATGTTGGCATAGTTCTCACCCATTTCTACAATATATTCATTTATTTGGTAAAGTAGACGAACATCTTTTCTCTAGGCTACAATGCCTTTAGAAGGGAAGAACTTCTGGACATAAAAGAATAGAAAGGTTAAGAATGAACCAAATTTTCATGGGTTTTCCTTTGATGTTCTAATACTTTCCATATTTTTGTTGAACTCTCTCAACAATAGGTCAAAAAGGTCATAAGATAATTGTTCTTAACCACATTATATGCCAAATCCATGGCTTCACATGACACACTATTAAGATGACTTGAACTGTATATCTTATATGCAATAACATGAATTACAAAGTTCAATTCTACATCTATAACACTGTTTATTTTCATACCTGTGCCATCCCATTTGGCTAGGGTTTTCTTTTCCAACTTCACTCAACCTAGGGTTTTTCTTGTTTTGGCTTTAGCTAGCATGGGGAGGCCATTGATTCAATGAATCATCTTCTTTGTTATCAAAATTAGTTTCTCTAACCATAGTTGTCCATTATGCACCCAGCTAAGGATAAATCTAATCCATTTAATTAGCATATGGGGAATATGTGTCAATCCTTTTGCTTCCAAATGTTGATGCTCAAGTTTTAGGGTTCTATCAACACATAATTGACCTAGGGCATCATCCATCTCAAAAGTGCCAATTTCTTGAATAGCACATTTAAAATGAGTATGAATTTTGTTAACAAGAAGTACCTTAGGAGGGATTTGGAATTGTGCTCTGCTTGGGTCTAGGATTTCAACAACCATGGGTGTGAGCTTGAAATCTAGCACTTTCCATTCAACTCCTCGAACCAACATGTCAGACCCTTTCTTAACCTTTTTTCTACTAGATGCCATTTTCACTTGGTAGCTTGAGAGAACTTCAAAAAGCTTTTGCAAGAAATTCACTCAAGTTGCTTTGATCACACTAAACATAGCTCTTCGCAGTAGCACTCAAAAATTCACAGTAAGAAATAAATTCAATTCCATGCCTTTTTGTTAAACCTTCACCATTAATGCTCAGTACAGAGGTAGATAAGTTGATAAATTTCCATCCACTATATGGCATTGATTACTTGGTGACATCTCCATGATTTAGTAATTATATGTGCCTTTGTTACTCCTGACCTTTCTCGGTAGAGCCTATGACTTGACCTTACTCGATAGAGAAGGTAACTCGGTAATAACTAATACTGATCTTACTTAGTGATCCCTTTGTATCTTGTATATGGATTTGGATCTTTGTCACCTTTCAACTGGAACTAATTCAGCTGTCTTCTTTGATAGCCTGGTTCCAGTTCTTCCTTGAGAACTTAATTAGAAATGGTAGAGTCACCCAATTCTTGAGTGACTTGAACATCATTGCTCAGACCAATATCCTCTATAGACTTAGGAATCCATTGTTGTATCATCTACTTTTAGATGTTATCAGCCTTTTGTTTCTTCTCATCTTCAATTCTACTAGTATTCATACAATTCTTGGCAAGATGACCAAGTTTTATACAAATGAAACATCTTATAGTGGTATCTCTTTTCCTCATATAATGTTTAACACAATTCATACTAATGTGTCCAAATTCTCCACAGTAATGACATCTACACTAGGTATTGTAATCCCAACCAAATATTTCTTTCACAATCTATTATATAGGATTCAATGTCTTTTCTTTTCATTCTAATGCCTTGTGTCCATGTTTCTTACATTTATGATAGTTTCCTTCAAATCTTGGTTTCTCTTTGCATTCATTAGCCCTGTGACTATGCTTATTGCAATTGTAGCATTTTCTATTGAATTATGTTTTTCTATTACTCCAATATTTGTTTGATGTGTGACCTATCTTAGCACATTGATTGCAAGTAGGTCTTTGATTCTTTTGAGCACCTTGTTTGGAGGATTTTCCTTCTTCTTTATATCCAATTCCTACCTTTCCTTTTTGCCTATAGAGGTTTTGCTCATATAGTTGATCCATGTCTTCTTGAGATTTCATCATTCTCTCATTGATTTATTTCTCAAAGTTTAGGTCATTCCTTAATCTTTCATTGATTTGTCTTTTAGATCTCAGATCATTTTTTATTCTTTCATTGATTTGTCTTTCAGTTATTAGATCATTCTTCATTCTTTCATTTTCAAATCTTAGGCTCATGATTTCCTCATTTGCATTGGAGAGTTGATCAATAAGGTCTTCTTGTTGAATGGATTGGTTTTGTATTTCATTGTTCCTTCCATCCATCTCTTATTTTATCTTGTTTCTCTATTCCAAGACTTCACATAAACTTATTGAGTAAATTTCTTGTTCTCTTTTTAGCTTTCTTACTTCTTCTTGTAGGGAACCATTCTTCTCTAGGAGTTCTTTGATTGCATTATTTGCTTCATCTTAGTTGCTTTAGGGTTAAAATTCTCCAATTCTTTCTTCAATGTAAAGATGATCATGCACTTGATTTGCAAGTTCCTTTCTTCTTTTTAGGGATTGGGAAAATTGTTCCTTGGCTTTCTTGAGTTGGGCAATGGCAATTATTAGATCCAACTTTTCATTGTCAATAGCTTTGTCAAGTTTGAATATCTCCATATCCTTGATATTTGCTCAAACTATTAAACTTTCTCCTAAGAACCATAAAGCTTTGATACCAATTGTTGGAAATATTCAAGACTATGCTAAGTTACTGAGAGGGGTGGGGTGAATTAGTAATTTCTAAAACTTTAACAATACTAATTCTTAATCCAATGAATCAATTAGCACTTAATTCATCACATCTGATCTAATTGCATGCATGAGAAACTAAAAACATGAAAGCATCCATAACACTTAAACACAAATATTTGGTGACCCAAAAACCTTCCAAATAGAAAGTAGAACTAGGGTGGGGATGATACAAACAAACTTTAATATTGCAACATAAAGTTGGCCTATTAAGCCTTACATTGATCACTTCTAATGATCTTCCCTATTAGGAGAAAATAGGACTGCTAGGTCCACCTTGTGAGAGGATTTATAAACATATAATGAAGTATGCACTCAGTAAAGATATTTATGAAAGAATATTAGGTCTAACTTGTTAGAGGATTTTGACTAGTTCACCTGTTAGGATGAAGCAGTAGATCTCTAACTTGCAATTGAGTTTATCGATAGAGATTCCTTGGTGTACTAATCACCTTTCTTTGATAGATATGTCTCTATTGCTCCTTGCACTGTTATTGCCTTTTCAATTCACTCTTTATCTATTGCATTCATAACTTGATCTTTTTGCATCCACTTTCATGTTACAATACATATGCTTACACATATATATTGGGTATGATACAATACATTACATATATATATCAATCCAAATTACATAATAGAAAAGTTTTCCATGATATAAGTTAACACAAATATTACAAAGTCGAGTTCTAAAGACTGACTCAATGAGGTTCTGATACTCAGTATCCATTGTTAGTGCTTGGCATCATCATGCACTAAGTAGACATAGAAGCTTGGTCCATACTAATCACTTTCAAGTAGTCTTCGACTTGGTCTACACTGGTGACTTGGTAAATATTGTATGACTCGACGAACATTGAATCACTTGGTTACCATAAAGTAGCTCATTCAACACTGGCTTCACATCACATGAACTGTGAACTCGGTAGACACTATAATGCTCAGTAACTAGTGATAAAGTCAGTGTATACTGAAATGCATAGTTTAAACTATTAGACTTCACACTAACTGAATCTGCTCAATAACCATTGGGATTAGTCCAAAAGACTCAATAGCAACTACAAAACTCGATGGCTACTGAATTACATGGCAAACACTGTAAAAGATTCAATGAGCTCAATAGCTATATAGAATGTAAATAAGTGTGTTTCACTAATAACAAACTTGACTGATGTAGTACTTCCCTAATCAATCACTACAAACTAACAATCTCCCACTTAAGGACTGATCAAGCTCCAAATTAGACAAAAATATCCCACTTGGAGATTGATCCTTGTAACAATATCACTACCACATGAGGCTCCCACTGGATCAAACCACCCTGGACTCAGTTGTTCTTTTATTCTATGCAGTCTAGAAGACAAACTAAAGCTGAAGAGAAGTTCTATTTCTTCCTTGTCACAAATTTTGTGAACATATATGCTAGATAGTCATCTGTGTGCATCTTGTCCAAATTTAACTATCCATCATCCAAAACTAACTAAATGAAATGGTACTACAACTGTATGTGTTTTATCTTTGAATGCAGAGAAGAATTTTTCACAAGATGAATGACACTGTGACTATCAGTAAAAAAATAATTATCCATTTGAGGGTGTCCCAACTCTTCTAGGAAGAACTGGATCAATATCATTTCATTGGCTACCTCTATAGTAGCAACATACTCTGCCTCTATTGTAGACAAAGCATTAACCTTATGCAACTGAGAAACCTAGCTCATTGTTGCCCCACTAATAGTAAATATATAACCTATAGTACTCCTCCTTGTATCAATATCCCCTACCACATCTAAGTCAATATAGCCCTATAAATAAATAGTAAATCCCCCTAAATGTAAACACTTGCTAGATATTCCTCTCAAATATCTAAGAGTCCATTTAACTGCAATCCAATTCTCAAGCCCTAAATGACTCATATACTTGCTAAAGAGTCCCACTGCATTTGCTATGCATACCATAGCACACATCAAGCTTCCTATAGTTGAAGCATAAGGTACCTTAGACATCTTATCCTAATCTTCTTTTATCTTGGGAGACATCTCCTTAGTCAACTTCAAATGGCCAAGTAAAGGTGTGCTGACAGCTTTAACATTCTCCATAGAGAAACATTGCAACACCTTCTTAATATAATTAGCCTGAGATAATGTCAATTTTTTGTTCTTCCTATGTGTACAAATTTTCATACCAAGGATTGATTTTTATGCCCCCAAATCCTTCATAGCAAAGGTATGTGCTAACTAGTGTTTTAGCCCCTTAATGTGATCCATGTTAGACCCAGCTACAAGCATAAGGCATCACCCCAACCCATCATAGCATATATATTTTTACTTACATTTTGATACTCAAGATTTGGATATTTTGACATTTATTTGAGACTTAGATGGATAGTGGCTTATATCATCTATTGATTTTGGTAGTATAGTAGTGTTTTCCATCTATGATATGTATTATGAATCAAATATTGTGCATGAGATGATCGAACAAATATGGATACAACTTTACACATGGTAGGATAGAAATTAGATTATGATGTGATGCAAAATGTTAATTTGATTATGATTAAATGTGATATGTAGATTTTGATATTTTAACATTTTGAATGTTTTATTTAAAATGATTAAGAAAAAAAAATTAATTGAATTATGTTCATATGGGCTATGTAACATTTGAATTTATATGCATTTATGATATGTATTTTATATGACCTCCTTGTACTATTGATGCTCGAGTCTAGTGTGTAGGAAGTGGAACCATGGAATTTTTTGGGGAAAACAATATCAAAACTCATGTGAGCACAGTTTAGCCAAGGAAAATCTTTGGAAGGTTCAAAAGCCTTGTTGTGATATATTTTATTTCATAAATGTAATATTGCTTGTGTGTGAAATTTTTAATCTCAAAGATGCATTAGGGACATGTTATGATAGTGTGTAATGTGCTTTTATGTGTCACTTGACACTTGTAGATTTTTGTGTGTTAATGACATGTCACCTCTAGTTTTGGTCATGGTAGCATTTTACCCTAAAGCTAATTACCTTATTAATGATTAAGTAAACCAACTTGACAAGGGCTAGGATAGATCATTATCAAAAAGAAATTCGAATTTAGACTTGACTAGGGTTTTGAAGGGTCATTAGGTGGTCCCAAAGTGTCTTTTGCATGAAAATAAGCTACCCATATGATAGTATAGCATGTTAGGGACCTAATTTTGACCATGTTAATGCCTAGATAGCATAGGGAGGGCCTTTACCAATTCTTTCTTCCACCAATTCGAAAATGGAGTTGTCACATAAGCTCTTTCCCATGTATCCACTAAGTCAAGAATAGAAAACTTAGCGGGGCACAAGTTTGTAAGAGGGAGTGGCTTGGTGTTTTTGCCAAAATAGATAGTGGGAAAGCCTTTTTAGGGATACTTAGACAAACTAGTGGGGTGTTCTCCCACTCTCTAATTTTAAAGACTCTTAGGTTTAGAAGCTTGAAGAGAGCTCTTCTACAACCTTTCATTACCATTTTGCAAAAGAATTCAAGGTTGGTGTTCTTAACACGTAGTTAACTTGAAGTTGAATCTTGGTATTGCATTCATGAGTATGTAGGTATGAAAAATTGTAAGAAAAATGTGTGGTATCATCTTGTATCATGTTGTATTGTGTTGTGTTGTGATGAGCATGAAGTTTGGATTTTCATTGTTCTCTTTTTTTTGAGTTTCCATGATTTTGTGCATGAGTATTGTTATGGATGTGAGGGCTTCACTCACCCTTTGCAAAGGGAAGAGAAGTATAGGGTGAAGGGGTTAGTTGGGATTGAAATATAATTGAGAACCTTGGAGTATGGGCTCCATTGTATGTCATATTCATTCATATCTTACTTTGGGGGTGATAAGGGAAAGATGGTGTAGAAAGGAAGTTTATGGAGTATGGGCTTCAAGGAAGCTATAGCTGACAGTAGTATGTTTGGAGGATGTTTATGGAAGCCCCAAAAGTGCATGGGATTTTTTGATTTGTGAAAGCCCTAAAAGGGCATGAAAATTGTTAATTGCAGATATGGTTTGATATGGCAAGTGAAGTCTCCTGTTTGAAAGCACACCTTCACCCTATGTTCAAGGTTCTATTGGTGAACCATTGTGAAATACCCTTAGGATGGAATTGCTCAAGTTATGTAATGTGATGTATATGCATTTGTAAGATTGGAATGAAACCTGATTTGAACCTTGTTTCTCTAGCTTGGTGGGTGGCCTCTTTAGAAGCCTAGGATGGGAGGTGAGCCTCCATGGTTCTTAGTTTTGTGTTGTTTTTTAGGTTTTGTGAGAATGCATCCTATGAAGAAATTAGGGTTTAACCCTTGGCATGGTTGAAAAATCAAGAGGTTTGAAGAAATCAATCCTTTCCATGTAATCTCATAATGGGTCGCGATGTCACTTCTATTATTGTTCCTTGTAGTGTGGGAGGGATTTACTCCCTATTGTATACCATTGTAAATATGAAAGTAAGACTTGATGTTATGTATATAATTGGCATTGTAAAAGAAAGATTTCATCCCTCTCATTCTTGTATAGGAAGGAAGGAAATAGCTTGTGTAGATAAATAGCCATTGTTATGAGTCCATGTAGAAGTTATGTAAATTCATTACTTTCTTATGTAGGTTCAAATTTCAATCAATAGTTATAATCTTATGGAATTCTCATGAGAGATGAATATTGTAATGATTATTAATTTAGACTTGAGTGATTTCATTTTAAGGCTCTCTATTATATATTTTTCAATGCAATGGAAATATAAGGTTCTTAATAGTTCATGTGTATGCATAGAAAGTGATTCAATTTTTTTCAAAAATAAACAATCTCATTTATGATTATATTCATCTTTTAGAAAACATTTATAGTTGATTTGTGTAATATAGGTAGTGTGTAAAATTTTTAGTATCTATCACCAATAAGTCTCTAGACTATATAGATAATAGAAATCACATCAACCCATCATCAAACAAACTACCTTGATATCATAGTTGATATAGAAGAAAATAAATCCTCATTTGATATAGATTAAAAATTCACAAGGAGAGTTTGATGTAGATGCATTTTAACTCTCTAGAAATAGTATGGGAGAAGGAAATAATTCCTCTCCCAATTACAGACAATAAAATAATCATAAGCTTATCCTGAGTACCATGTATTGTCAACAAAAGAGATACACCAATTAAGATTTCTTTGAGCATATAACTTTGTAGCAATATTATGCTAATGTTAGACATAAGACAGCATGTCACAATCCATAGCAAAAAAAGAAATATATATATATATATATATATATATATATATATATATATATATATATATATATATATATATATATATATATATATATATATATATATATATAACCTATGAGACTATATATATTTTTTAAATTAATACATGCAATCACCTAAAAATATAATAACCTAACTTAGCACCTAGCCTAGGTATGTCTTTGGTAATTAAGTACATACTTCTCCAAGTTTTAAACAAAACATAATCCCTTATAATAAATAAAATGAAAAAAAAAAAAAAAACACCCCACATCAACTTTTAAGTGGGAATGTTGGTGTTTGAAAACTATTGAACAACAAAATGTTCAATACCAGAATGATAACATTCATATAACCTAAGGGTCAGCCAATTCCTATTATCAATTATACAAGTAAACCATTTGGACCCAACTTCAACAAAACCAAAGGATGATTTCCTACTCTTTTGGCTCTGCTAAACCAAGGCAGATATACCTAGGAATGATTCTAATGCAAACTCTTGTGTAGAGATTCTTTTAGTTTCATTATGATTCTCATCTATTACCCACTAACACATGAGTAGTTTACTTCACTTATTTTAATGTTCTCATACTTGTATGCATCCCTTATTAGCAGATTTGGTCGTTATTCTCCTTGAATTTACAAATATTCCTGATAATAGCAGTTACCTAAGACTCAAAGAATAGATATAAATGAGTATTGACCAGCATTTATAACTTTGAACAAAATTGAATGAAAAATTATTTTGATTTTATAATTGTTATGATATGCAGCAGCAGAATTTATCCTTGTTCACTTCTGACTTATATGACTAGTGCCTTGTCCATTGGGTAGAAAATTGACTATTGGTGGGAGATCTAATTCAATTAACTTGTAAATGAATTAATCAATTGTAATCAACTATTTCCATTCTTATGAAGTACCCTTTATATAAACTCATAAACCCTACTGATTCATTGAAGCATTTCTATAATTCCTTGAATTAAAAGCAACAGTGATATCAGCATACAACCCATCCAAATTACATTCAACCAAATTAAACATTATTTAAAATGACTTCAAAGTAAATAAACCCATAAAAAGGAGATAGAAATTGATGACACAAATATAGTGTAAATACCCCTTTGTATTATCCTTTCAGATGACTAATACAATAACCAATAGAATTCAAAGGATAGCCCAGAACAACTTGTTGGTTCTGTCATTTCAATATATCTTCAGAAAGTACAACTAGAAAATAAACTCAGAACAGCTACACACTATTGGACCGACTGTATTCTCTCAAAGACTTAAAATTGTACAAAATTTGGACCATCACATTGCCTTGAAAACTCACTTATATAGGCATGAGTTGCAACAAGAAAAGGGCAAATGTTACTGACAAGTGTCTTTCAAAAATATTTTTACATACATCTATAACAAAAGGACAGAACTGTGAATAACAAAAAAATTGATACATTGAACTTTCCTTTGTGGGTCTGCTTCTATTATTTCCTTTGGAAAGGCAAGAATACCTTGATCGAATTCCTTTAGTGTTCTGGTTCCTCAGGATAGGTGGCCATCAAATGTGATAGTGATGAGTCACCTCTTGCCACCTGAGGGTCCTCTTTATCTTTATCATCAATAACAAACATTGCTTCTACTTTTGTATCCTCTTCTTTTTCGTCATCTTCCACCCCATCATCTCCTTCTGTCTATTCTGTAGACATAAATTCTTCCTTCCATTTATTGTAAATAGTGTCCTCTAGCCAATCAAATTTTAGAATTTCTCTTTGTATAGTTACTAAAGAATTTGCATTTGCCTCTAAATCAGAAAAATCTTTTCTGATGATATTATAGAATAACTGTACTTTAACCAACTCCTCATTTGTCATTGCCCACAACAAATGGCCTGTTTCATTTATAACCTTATTTATTCTCTCATAGAAGGCTTCATCTCGCTCCCTCTTCCATTCTTCCTTTTCCTTTATTTTATCAACTGACTTTAGAGCACAAGGGAATAAATCAATTTTTTTTGCAAAATACTTGGAAAAACAATTAGTTAATCTTCTATAGAAAGAATCTTGCTTATCATCAAAACCTTGCAACTTATTTAGTAAATCAAAAATTTCTTCTATTTGATGATATGTTAGATGAATAACAGATATACACATAGCAATGATATCTAAGCTTCTATCTATCCACTTCTATACAATGGGTCTGAATATAGCCTCATTTTGCTTCAATTCATCCCTTATTGTTGAAATCCTTGATAATTGATCAAAAAATGTGGCCCATTCTATCCTGTCTATTAAATACATGATACCCTACCTCAATTTTTCTTCATGTTGATTGTTAAGCTCTACATACATTGCTTACAACTTATTCTTCTCCTCTTCAAAATCCTCTATAGTATAAAACTAAGGCCTTTCTGGAGTATCAGGTATCTCAATAATTGGAGTGGACTTGAAAGGTTCAATAGGTGGCCTAGGAGGGTATACAATCCTAGGTCTGCTAGATTCTCCTACTTTTCTTTTCCCAAGGACCTTCTCCATTTGAGATACTTTTTTTTCTAGTGACTGTATCTGCACACCCCTTTCCTCATATGCTTTCAAAACTTCTTCAAACCTAGCATTGATTTGGGCAAATTTATCTTCCTCTTGGCTAGACACTATGCTACCAAATTTTAGCATCTCTGATGCCATTCCAATTATCTATTTACTAACCACCTCACCAACCTTGAACACTATCAATGCACCAGCATGCTCTGTAGTGGGAATCTCATGCATTCTAGTATTTTCCCTTTTTCCATGGACCATATAACAAGGGTGTAAGGAAACTTGGCAACAAAGAATATAACCGTTTCCACATAACCCATAATAAATCTGAAATAATCACGGAATTAAAATCCACATGCAAGAGAATAGACAACATACCCATAAAATGTGACACAAGATATACCCTGGGAAACCCTCATTGAGGGAAAAACCCAGCCTCCAAAAGCATCCATCATCATGTATTATTCAGCAAAAAATACCATTGCAAAACAACCATGGAAGCCTTCATGGCCATAGCCACAATCGAGCAAACTATGTGAACAAGCATGAATCCACACATCCCATGCCATGCTTTCAACCTTCACAAATGCTCCCTTGGCTAACCTGTCAAGCCTTGTCCCGCTCGACTCTTGCCTTTTGTCTTCTCCTTGTCACTCTTACTCTATGTCACTCTACAACAACTACCCTTGTGGCTGCTTATATAGTAGCAAGTCCCACAAAACCACTAAGTGGTATTACATAAACCATGTGCTAAAACCATGTGTTACCTAACCCACTGACCCCACATTTAATATTGGGCATTTAATTCTTTTCCCCAATATTAAATAATTACATAAAATATTATCACAATGTTACAATACAACTTATCAAGAATATTCCATGGAAATATTTACATGTTGCACATCCATCTAGGTACAACATTACATAATAAAAAATAAAACAAAATAATAAAATAACAATATTATGCAATGTGTGCAACACCCATTATCTCAACAATCTCCCACTTGTTGTAGACATTGCATAGGGTCAATCCGTAGCCACGTAAAAGAACAAGGGAACAATCTCTCCCAGCACATCCACCATCATGGATCAAAATATACCAAGTGCTCCATCTTGGTACCCGCAATAAAATCAAAGTATCCAGCATCTCAAACATGAATGATCTCACCTCCTATTATGCCACTCCCACTGGACATACATAGAAGCCATCCAAAGAGAAAACCACCCAACCTGTCGCATTAGAAGATCATAAAATCCTGTACCAACTGAAATTCCAAGTACAAAAACCTGATCAAAAGGTAATCACATGTATCCATAGTTGTCAAAATATCCATAGCTGAAATAGCACCCACAACAAGTGCCAAACCCATCCAACTATCCATACCTCAAAGGTATAACAAGTGAATCTTATATCACTGACATATCCAATCTATAACTTGCAATCACAAGCCTCAAGAGCAATACCTGCCACATATATACCAAGAAGCTCCCACTGCAAAAGATAATGTCAAATCTATAACCAATCCACTCAACACATCTCAAAGAAGTGAATCCATGTAGTATCAAGGACATCCACAATACGCAAACTGATATGCTGCAAGGAAAAAATCTCATAACAAGTCTCCAATAGTCTCCCAAATTCTCCACAACCAACAAAGGAAAGAGATAAAGGGATAACCATGTCATCTCTCACATGACATACATGAACACAAACCAGTGATCACAATCTCTAACCAATCTCAAATCCAATGTAGGTAAAATTGAACATCCAAGAAGATAACCAAGACCAGAGAAACCATGCAAATCATAACATGTATCATGTCCTTCTACACACACCTCTAGATGTAAATTGTGCAAGTATGATCTCCTCCATAAAACCTCAACAAGAAGCCTCAACAACACCCAAACCATACCATATAACTAATCATGGATGTAAGCCTCTCACAAGAAGATCAAACTCATAAACCATTCCTAAACCAAGGAATAACCATTCCTAATCCAAGGAAAAATGCCCAATATAAAAAACCATCTCCCAAACTCAACCAGCATAACAACATATGCACATGGAGATAACCAATGCTAAACCATCTCTCAAATGAACCCTCCAGAACTAACTCATGTACCATAGCTCAAGGTCCATATCCATGAAAGACAAGCATAAATATAATTCACTTGAGAAAAACAATGGGCTATACCTCTCAAGTAGAAAACCGTCGAGTAGACCAAGAGTGGGGAATGAGAATGCTCATCAAGATACCCAAGTCTCCAACCAAGACTCATCTAAGAACAATCTCCTCTCAAGTCCATATCAGGTGACTGCCCCTCAGACTTCTTGCTAAAATCATCAATTGTCCCAACAAATACTTCTCTAATCTAAGAGAAATCAGCGTCACCACCGTCTCTAAGTATCCATGAGCACCTGTAACCAATCAATCCATGCCAACTCCAAATGCAACATAGCAATATCATGAAGTATCCAGCTTATGATCAATGTACTCAATACCAAGAAACTAAACCAAGATCAATGTCAAAGTTCCAACCATGGCCTCAAGAACATAAACATTACAACATGATCTTACCATCTCAACTAAAGAGATAACATGCTCCATATGAACACACCATAACATGTCACAACTCTAAACGCGTATCCAGAGTATACCATGACATAATAATGAAACCATCCTCATACCAAGGATAACATGCCAAATAAAAGCATAAACCACACTTTTGCCAAGAACCCTGTAAGTCCTCAAGATGCAACCATCTCCACACACCATGAAGAAAACCATCTCCACATACCAGGAAGAACCATCTCCACACACCATGAAGATAACCAAGAACTCCATGAGTCCTCAAGATCTAACCATTTTCAAACACCATGAAGATAACAAGTGCACCATGCAAATGTCAAAGACACTTCTGCAGCAACAGGATCTAAGACAAACCTCTAACATCTGCAAACACTCAATAAATATATCAATGCCAACAACTCCCACTCAACTGTGGTACCAAGTCACCTATGGCATCATAAAATCCATCTCCTACTTGAAGATCCAAACCAAACCAGGAACTAATCCTGCACTATCACCCCATCACTATCACAAGCTCCCACTAAACCATGTATCCAAGCTATCCATGACATCATGATGAAAAACCATCCTCTAACCATGAGAATCAACCAAGGCATCAAACCATCAAAGAACTCAAAGTGTACATCATGAGTTCCTCAAAAGAAACCAAATAACCATGATCCTCAACCAAGAAGATATACCACCATAACCAAATTAAAAAATCCAAGCTAATGGACATCAAGGATGTACATGTATAACCAATCATGTCATGCCAAAATCCATGACACCATGATCACATCCATGAACCGAGCATCTGTCTCTCAATATGTCCAACCTGTCAGCATAGTCAACCACAATCCTCTACCATGACTATATCTGGTAACAACATCTCATCCCTTCTACATGAAGAAAATAGTAAATCATGTGACTTAGGGCATAGACAACCCAAATCCAAGCCACCAATCTGAATATGCATCAATAATGAAAGATCAATGGGCAAAGACAACCCATAACCAAGTCATAAATGCAACCTGTAAGTATAGACCGCTTACAACACTGCACAACTTGTAGACCCAACAAGTCATCATACATATCCAAATCCAAACACTGATAACCATATCATCATGAGACCAATCTGAAATATGAACTGAGTATACAATGGCATCAAATCTTAAATCTTCAATGCCATAAACTCACAATGTTACCATAGTCAAAATATATTAATAAACTGTTTAGATCAATATATCACCAAATAAATCATGCCAAACCTACACCAAATCTAAACCATTGTGTAGAGCTCTCCAAGAGCTTTCCGTTGACTACTCAAAGTCCAAAATCTGACTCCGTATGCCCAAGTTATGCCCTAATTTGTGCTCAAAATAAACAACATCTAACTTTAGGGCTCTCAAAACTTAACAAAATATTGAAATCATAGAACCAAACCTATAGCATGTTGTAATGCTCTGAATTAGCTTTCCAACGCCTATAAGAACTCTGAAATCCAATATTTTGAGAGAAAGTTATGGCCATTTTACTAAGATAGTCTTTTTACCATTTTCAGTACGATTTTTCATTTTTATTTTTTTCAGTGACGAAAATTCTGATGGGATTAAATTTGATGGCCATCATTGGCTGAAACCAAAAAACTCTTTCATTTCCTCTGAACATGGCCAAACTGGGGCATATTATATATCAAATTTTATGGAAATGTTGACCCGAATCCAATGGTGAGGTCTATTTTTACCCAGAAGGTCATTTATGCAAGCTACCCCCCAAAACCCTCATTTAAATGAAACATCCAAAAAAATCCTTTTGTCCAACAATTTCACATACCCAAATATTTTAACATCCCATCATAACAGCAAATCCAAAAACCCGAGATCTACAATAAAATATTCATATATCTTGCCCTTTTCTTTTATCCTCTCATGCATTCTCATGGATTCAATCTAGGGTTACAATAATAAAACCATAGCTCTGATACCACTTGTAAGGAAACTTGGCAACAAAGAATATAACCGTTTCCACATAACCCATAATAAATCTGAAATAATCACGGAATTAAAATCCACATGCAAGAGAATAGACAACATACCCATAAAATGTGACACAAGATATACCCTGGGAAACCCTCATTGAGGGAAAAACCCAGCCTCCAAAAGCATCCATCATCATGTATTATTCAGCAAAAAATACCATTGCAAAACAACCATGGAAGCCTTTATGGCCATAGCCACAATCGAGCAAACTATGTGAACAAGCATGAATCCACACATCCCATGCCATGCTTTCAACCTTCACAAATGCTCCCTTGGCTAACCTGTCAAGCCTTGTCTTGCTCGACTCTTGCCTTTTGTCTTCTCCTTGTCACTCTTACTCTATGTCACTCTACAACAACTACCCTTGTGGCTGCTTATATAGTAGCAAGTCCCACAAAACCACTAAGTGGTATTACATAAACCATGTGCTAAAACCATGTGCTACCTAACCCACTGACCCCACATTTAATATTGGGCATTTAATTCTTTTCCCCAATATTAAATAATTACATAAAATATTATCACAATGTTACAATACAACTTATCAAGAATATTCCATGGAAATCTTTACATGTTGCACGTCCATCTAGGTACAACATTACATAATAAAAAATAAAATAACAATATTATGCAATGTGTGCAACACCCATTATCTCAACAAAGGGCTTGGTGGTCATCACTAAATTTGACTCCTCTATGAGCCTGTAGTATTTCTTCAGTAGTCCTCAGTTGAACATCCTTCTATTTCCTCACTGAATCAAAAACAATGGCATTTTTTATATCCCATTCTGGCAAAAGGAGGACTCTTGACTATCTAACTATTTGCCTCCCAGCATCAGGAGTAAACTGGGCAAAATCATTCAAAAATTTAAATTTTACCTCTTCCTTAATATCTAAATCAGGTTTGTCTAGCTATTCTTCTTTTCTCTTCTCACAGGTTTTCTCAAAATGTCTCATGTTTAATCTCCACAAAAACTGAGAAAAAGCCCTAGACTTTACAAAATTCTCATCATTAATAAACCTTTCTGAAGCTTGGGCAACTATTGGATCAATTTCCTTACCTTGGTAATCAGCAATGGTTAGATCCAAGGAAGGTGTAGGAGGCTCTTGTGGCTCTCCAACATCCAAATCTATAGAAGTAACAACCACATCCCCTTCTCCACCCATTTTTCTAAGTTGCTCCCTTAAAGATGCTTCATCATTGATCTAGATTGGGGACTGGCTTGGGGAGTATTGTTCTACCTGAGAAGAAGAAGATCCCTATTCTAGTTTCTGCCTTTTTGGAGAGCTAACTATAGAGGGACTTCTTGGTCTCGGCCTCTAATGAAGGGATGCCTATTGTACACTTTGAACCATTACATAACCCGCCCTTCTCTGTAAGGTATACTGGCCAGGAGCCACCAAATTTTTGCTACTTATCCTTCTTTGTACCTCTGCAGCCTTGTCTGGATGTGTCTCAATGTAAGGAAACTTGGCAATAAAGAATATAACCATTTCACAATAACCCATAATAGATCTGAAATAAACACAGAATTAAAATCCACATGCAAGAGAATAGGCAACATACCCACAAAATGTGACTCAAGATATACCCTAAGAAACCCTCATTGAGAGAAAAGCCCAGCCTCCAAAAGCATCCATCACCATGTATTATTCAGCAAAAAATACTATTGCCATACAACCATGGAAGCCTTCATGGCCATAGCCACAACCGAGAAAACTATGTGAACAAGCATGAATCCACACATCCCATGTCATGCTTTCAACCTTCACAAATGCTCCCTTGGCTAAACTGTCAATCCTTGTCCCGCTCGACTCTTGCCTTTTGTCTTCTCCTTGTCACCCTTTTTCTCTCTCTATCCAACAACTACCCTTGTGGCTGCTTATATAGTAGCAAGTCCCACAAAACCACCAAGTGGTATTACATAAACCATGTGCTAAAACCATGTGCTACCTAACCCACTAACCCCACATTTAATATTGAGTATTTAATTCTTTTCCCCAATATTAAATAATTACATAAAATATTTTCACAATGTTAAAATACAACTCATCAAGAATATTCCATGGGAATCTTTACATGTTGCACGTCCATCTAGGTACAACATTACATAATAAAAATAAAATAATAAAATAACAATATTATGCAATGTGTGCAACACCCATTATCTAAACAATCTCCCACTTGTTGTATACATTGCATAGGGTCAATTCGTAGCCACATAAATGAACAAGGGAAAAATCCCTCCTAGCACATCCACCATCATGGATCAAAATACACTAAGTGCTCCATCTTGGTACCTACAAAAAAATCAAAGTATCCAACATCTCAAACATGAATGATCTCATCTCCTATTATGCCACTCCCACTGGACATACATAGAAGCCATTCAAAGGGAAAAACCACCCAACTTGTCGCATTAGAAGATCATAAAATCCTGTACCAACTGAAATTCTAAGCACAAAAACCTGATCCAAAGGTAATCACATGTATCCATAGTTGTCAAAATATCCATAGTTGAAATAGCACCCACAGCAAGTGTCAAACCCATCCAACTATCCATACCTCAAAGGTATAACAAGTGAATCTTATATCACTGACATATCTAATCTACAACCTGCAATCACAAGCTTCAAGAGTAATACCTGCCACATATATACCAAGAAGCTCCTACTACAAAAGATAATGTCAAATCTATAACCAATCCACTCAACACATCTCAAAGAAGTGAATCAATGTAGTATCAAGGACATCCACAATACATAAACTAATATCCTGAAAGAAAAACTCTCATAACAAGTCTCCAATAGTCTTCCAAATTCTCCACAACCAACAGAGGAAAGAGAAAGAAATAACCATGTCATCTCTCACATGACATGCATGAGCACAAACCAGTGATCACAATCTCCAGCCAATCTCAAATCCAATGTAAGCAAAACTGAACATCCAAGAAGATAACCAAGACCAAAAAAAGTATGCAAATCATAACCTGTATCATATCCTTCTACACGCACATCTAGATGTAAACTGTGCAAGTATGATCTCCTCCATAAAACTCCAACAAGAAGCCTCAACAACACCCAAACCATACCATATAACTAATCATGGATGTAAGCCTCTCACAAGAAGATCAAACTCATAAAACCATTCCTAAATCAAGGAATAACCATTCCTAATCCAAGGAATATGCCCAATATAAAACCATCTCCCAAACTCAACCAGCATAACAACATATGCAAATGGAGATAACCAATGCTAAACCATCTCTCAAATGAACCCTCCAGAACTAACTCATGTACCATAGCTCAAGATCCATATCCATGAAAGACAAGCATAAATATAATGCAACTGAGAGAAATAATGGGCTATACCTCTCAAGTAGCAAACCGCCGAGTAGACCAAGAGTGGGGAATGAGAATGCTCATCAAGATACCCAAGTCTCCAACCAAGACTCATCTAAGAACAATCTCCTCTCAAGTCCATATCAGGTGACTACCCCTCGGACTTCCTGCTGAAACCATCAATCGTCCCAACAAATACTTCTCTAATCCAAGAGAAATCAGCATCACCACCATCTCTAAGTATCCATGAGCATCTGTAACCAATCAATCCATGCCAACTCCAAATGCAACATAGAAATATCATGAAGTATCCAGCTTATGATCAGTGTACTCAATACCAAGAAACTAAACCAAGATCAATGTCAAAGTTTCAACCATGGCCTCAGGAACATAAACATGACAACATGATCTTACCATCTCAATTAAAGAGATAACATGCTCCATATGAACATACCATAACATGTCAAAAATCTAAATGCATATCAAGAGTATACCATGACATAATAATGAAACCGTCTTCATACCAAGGATAACATGCCAAATAAAAGCATAAACCACACCTTTGCCAAGAACTCTGTGAGTCCTCAAGATGCAACCATCTCCACACACCATGAAGAAAAACCATCTCCACATACCAGAAAGAACCATCTCCATACACCATGAAGATAACCAAGAACTCCATGAGTCCTCAAGATCTAACCATCTTCATACACCATGAAGATAACAAGTGCACCATGCAAATGTCAAAGATGCTTCTGCAACAACAAGATCTAAGACAAACCTCCAACATCTGCAAACACTCAATAAATATATCAATGCCAACAACTCCCACTCAACTGTGGTACCAAGTCACCTATGGCATCATTAAATCCATCCTCTCCAAACCAAGAAGATATAAACCAAACCAGGAACTAATCCTACACTGTCACCCCATCACTGTCACAAGCTCCCACTAAACCGTGTATCCAAGCTATCCATGACATCATGATGAAAAACCCATCCTCTAACCATGAGAATCAACCAAGGCATCAAACCATCAAAGAACTCAAAGTGCACATCATGAGCTCCTCGAAAGAAAACCAAATAACTATGATCCTCAACCAAGAAGATATACCACCATAACTAAATCAAAAATCCAAGCTAATGAACATCAACGATGTATATGCATAACCAATCATGTCATGCCAAAATCCATGACACCATGATCACATCCATGAACTGAGCATCTGGCTCTCAAAGTGTCCAACCTGTCAGCATAAAATAGTCAACCGCAATCCTCCACCATGACTGTACCTAATAACAACATCTCATCCCTTCTACATGAAGATAAAATCATAAAATCATGTGACTTAGGGCATAGACAACCCAAATCCAAGCCACCAATCTGAATATGCATCAATAATGAAAGATCAATGGGCAAAGACAACCCATAACCAAGCTATAAATGCAACCTGTAAGTATAGACCGCTTACAACATTGCACAACTTGTAGACCCAACAAGTCATCATGCATATCCAAATCCAACACTAATAACCATATCATCATGAGACCAAACTGAAATATGAACTGAGTATATAATGACATCAAATTTTAAATCTCCAATGCCATAAACTCATAATGTTAGCATAGTCAAAATATATCTATAAATTGTTCAGATCAATATTTCAACAAATAAATCATGTCAAACCTGCACCAAATCTAAACCAATGTGTAGAGCTCTCTAAGAGCTTTTCGTTGACTACTCGAAGTCCAAAATCCGACTCTGTATGCCCAAGTTATACCCCAATTCGTGCTCAAAATAAACAACATTTGACTTTAGGGCTCTCAAAACCTGACAAAATATCAAAATCAGACAACCAAACCTACACCATCTTGTAGTGCTCTGAATTAGCTTTCCAACGCCTATAAGAACTCTAAAATTTGATATTCTAAGAGAAAGTTATGGCCGTTTTACTAAGACAGTCTTTTTACCATTTTCAGTACGATTTTTCATTTTTTAAGTTTTTTTCAGTGACGAAAATTTCGACGGGATTAAATTTGACGGCCATCATGGGCTGAAACTAAAAAAACTCTTTCATTTCCTCTGAACATGGCCAAACTAGGGCATATTATATATCAAAATTTATGGAATTGTTGACCCGGATCCAATGGTGAGGTTTATTTTTACCCAGGAGGTCAGTTCTGCAAGCTACCCCCCAAAACCCTCATTTAAATGAAACATCTGAAAAAAACATTTTTTTTCAACAATTTCACATGTCCAAATCTTTTAACATCCCATCATAATAGCAAATCCAAAACCCTCAGATCTGCAATAAATCATTCATATATCTTGCCCTTTCTTTTATCCTCTCATGTATTCTCATGGATTCAATCTAGGGTTACAATAATAAAACCATAGCTCTGATACCACTTGTAAGGAAACTTGGCAATAAAGAATATAACCGTTTCCACATAACCCATAATAGATCTGAAATAAACACAAAATTAAAATCCACATGCAAGAGAATAGGCAACATACCCACAAAATGTGACACAAGATATACCCTGGGAATGGGAAAAACCCAGCCTCCAAAAGCATCCATCACCATGTATTATTCAACAAAAAATACCATTGCCATACAACCATGGAAGCCTTCATGGCCATAGCCACAACCGAGCAAACTATGTGAGCAAGCATGAATCCACACATCCCATGTCATGCTTTCAACCTTCACAAATGCTCCCTTGGCTAACCTGTCAAGCCTTGTCCAGCTCGACTCTTGTCTTTTGTCTTCTCCTTGTCACCCTTTTTCTCTCTCTATCCAACAACTACTCTTGTGGCTGCTTATATAGTAGCAAGTCCCACAAAACCACCAAGTGGTATTACATAAACCATGTGCTAAAACCATGTGCTACCTAACCCACTGACCCCACATTTAATATTGGGTATTTAATTCTTTTCCCCAATATTAAATAATTACATAAAATATTTTCACAATGTTACAATACAACTCATCAAAAATATTCCATGGGAATCTTTACATGTTGCACGTCCATCTAGGTACAACATTACATAATAAAAATAAAATAATAAAATAACAATATTATGCTGTGTGCAACACCCATTATCTCAACACTCAACATATATGGCTTTCTTCTCATTCATGGTTTGGATTATTACAGCAAAATTATTCATTAATGCTTACATTTTAGCTCCCCAATATTTCTTATCTTTTAATGGGTCATACTGGGGGTCAAAAGAATTAATGAATTCTAGGGTCTTACTGAATACTATCCATTTTTCTTTCCTCAATTCTTGTTCTTGCAAAGTGAAAATATTTTTGATTGTATCCTCTGGATAGTAAACTTGTTGTACCATGCAAGAAGCTTTCACCCTCTCTCTTAAGAGGTCATAGAATCCCTCAAGATCAATAAATCTGGGATGAGATTCTGCCATGTTATATTTATCTAGAAACAAATTAAGGTGCTTCCACCCTTTCCTGAAAAAGAAAAAATCATGCACTACAATAACAATTGGAAAGAAGGTACCCTTCTTAAACAATTTCCTCTCATCTATAGTGCCTATCTTGCATAAGAGCTCAGCTATCCCTATCTTCAAGGGCACATGAAAAGGTAGAACATGAGGCTTTCCCACAAAACCATATACTCTTATTACAGTTGAAACACTATAAGGGATTATATCCCCCCAATTATGACTAACCAATAGTCTTTGTGCATGGTCCTTAGGTCTAACCAATTCCAACAATGCTTGTGGAATTTTGGGGCTATCACCTTTCAAGAGCAACCTAAGCTTTGAAGAAAATTATCTATCAAATCTCACATAGCTAGCATCTATAGCTTCTAAAGTCATATCTACACTCCATAGCTACATTGGATTCCTCTCTCCATCCCTAGTTGTTTCCAACTCCATACCCTTTGATAAAAAGGTGAATCCCTTGTACAAGCATACATGCATAAGCAATGAATACCAACAAAATGGTTTGTCCACCTTTCCCCTTGCTATCCCCACCAGGCCATTGTGAATTTCTTTTGCAAGAAAGGTAGCAAAATCCAGAATAGTACTCATTCCAAATTGAAGGGTTTGACCCATTATGAGAACAATTGAGCTTGGGATCTTCTTAGCTTCATCCATCATAAAATTTTTGCAAAGAGAAAAATATAACGCTTGAGCTCTAAGGTTGAAATGCCTTCTTAGAAATGGCTCTAGGGTACTGGTTGTAATCACAGGCAAAGTGTCAATTTTAGCAACATGCTCTTGCAGTGGCCCTATTCTTAAGTAAATCCTTTGTGCATCATACCCTGCTTGAAGATCATCTATGTCAATAGTTTCATGTACAACATGGTTAGGATTAAGGTTGAAAACTTCACTGAACAGCTCAGGGAAAACCCTAAAAAGATTGACTCCAAAATGATTTTTTACCCACCTTGTAATTGGATCATATTTCTTTGGCAGATCCATCAATCAATCACTATCAAAGAAAACCGTGGGGACTATTAATTTACCAATATTGAACTCCCATACATTTCTCATAGGAGTGTCCAATTTTTTCTCTAAAAACCATTTCTTAAACAACTCTAGACCCCTCATGGAAACCTGGGCATCTCTTACCCAATTTGCTTTGTCGTAGAAACCTTCTGCTACAGCCACTCTCGGGTATTTTGGAATGAGTTCCCTCCCCTTAGTTATTTCATGTACTGATAAGGGGAATTATTCAAGAAAATCATCATGCATAGAACATTTCAAATAATCTATTTTCCTGATGAATTCTTTTTGGGGAGGCTTTGCCCGATGAATTCTTTTTAGGGAGGCATTTTGAATAAAACCCTAGAAAATTTACAACAACAGATACTTGAATTTTTAAAAGAGTTGCAGAGTATTTACATACTAGAATTTGCACTTCTGCACTATGCAAGTTCTTCTACAATTTTACTGGATCACTAGCTAAAAATTTCATTCCCTAGCTCTGAGAATTTTGTATGACCTAATGTTCTTTTTGCGCCTTGGTAATTCATTAATGGTGAGATTGTGAATTCTTTTCATATAATGAAATCACATGAACAAAATCTGCACCATATTTACTCTTAGTAACTGTTACCTCCAAAATGCAACCAAGTTTGAATCCCATCCGTAGATTTTCACTAGATCGGACGGCTCTAATTTAAAAACCAACAAGCTTTATGGATTTTAAAAACAAGGCTACGTGTCACAATAGTGCTTGCCCACATTATTTATATTTCTTGCACCCTAGAAATGTGGGGAAGCATTGCTCGTTGATCAAGACGAGATCAATGATTAGGTCAATTCACATTCTAATAAAATCTAGTCAGCTATACTAACCAATAAGAAACCTCCATATGAGTTCATGCCTTCTGAAAAAATTCCATGCCAGCAGATCCCATATCTTCTTCTAAGCGAGCAGGTACTTGACATCATTCATTCCACGTGTCCTATTGGCTCATTCCCACTTTTCCTATCTAACAAGCATCTTTAAATTATGGACTTGCACTAGTTGTCGATCTTCAAAAGATCAACAGTGACACTGATTATACCGTGCAATGCTTATGAGTTAAAATTTTAGATGTCACCATGGACACGTGTCTGCATGGCACATTCTCACTTTGTTTAAACTTCACTCAAGTTCAAATTTTAGGCAAGCACCCTTTGTTGATCAGGAAAAGATCAACGATCAGAAACAACTCTACATTCTATGCTTGCATCATCCACTTGGGCCAATGAAATGACTATTTTCAATCCGCGTGTTCTGACTCATCTAACTATTGCATGAATTTCTGACACTTTTCGTGCCCACATCCTAAGTATTTCTAGCTGACCACAAGTTGCAGACCACATGGCGTGACTTAGCATTCTTCCATAATTTGGCCCCACTGTGACATGCATCACAAAGGCACATACCCGCTTTTCTTATCTGACTTGTAGCTTCATAATGCGGGATTGCACTAACCATAGATCTTTGAAAGATCTATGGCTAATAAGACTTCACTTCCATTCAGCAGTTAGACTTCTTTAGTGGCACATCTGGCAGCACATGTTAGCAATCATTTTACCGTGTGGCACACTATACCATACAATTAAAATTACCCAACCCCACCTTGCCACACATCAAAAAACTGCTTGCCCACATTATTTATCTCTCGTGCAGTTTCAAATTATAGGCATGTACTGGCCTTTGATCCCTAACAAATCAATGGTTATAGAATTAGGTATCCTTATCACCACGTTGGCTAAAGTGACGAATAAAAATCTCCAACCATTCCAACTTGTCTGACACTTGTCGTGGAAGAAATCCATCCTTGAGAATGGTGGGCCCATCTTGTTAGACCTTGCCACTTGTCCAATTTTTTCTTCCCCGCATTATTTATCTGACAAGCATCTCCTTCTTGTGGGAAAGTGCTAGCCCTTGATTCAAATTAAATCAATGGTTGACGCTTCTTGGTGATAAAGGCATATCTCTATTGGTAACTCAAGCAATGATATCACAAGAAATCTAGAATGTGCACAAAAGTACTAATAAACCTACAAAAAAATTTGACAACTTATGACTCCTTTTACGATTCACTGGAATTTAGAAAAGTAAGGGCTACGTGTCACCAAGTCGCATGTCGGCATTATTTAAAAACCTTGCATCTCAAAATTGTGGGCATGCAATACTCATTGATCTAAACAAGATCAATGATTATAAAAACTTTGTGTTATCAGAGGTATTTCCTAATAAAATGATTAAGCATTTTGCAAGCCAAGCATGGCCACGTAAGGTTTAAACAAAATTAAAATGAACTCATGCTTGCGCAAGCCCTTCCTTAAGTTAAATGATATATCATTAAAAACATTTGTCTGAAAATATTTTGAAGGTCTTCTAAAATTAGGGAAATCTAAGTGTAGACACCTATATTTGATTACACTATTTTAGTAATCCTATTTAGTTATCTAAAAATGCATTATTAATTAAATTTCTATTTAATTAATCCTTTGTCATCCCCTAGTTGATTAATTTAATTAATCATCTATAGTCCTAATTGATAAATCAAATAATCTATTATTTATCAATTAAATCCTATTCTTCTATCTAATTCCAAAAATCCCCATTTATTAAATAAATCTATTTGATAAATGAAATCCTCAAATTCAAAAACCCCTAACCTATCTCTAATCCTCCATTTAGCCTAATCCACCCCATCCACCCATACTAACCAAGCTTAGCCACTAACTCACCCACCCTCATTAATGACATCCACTTGCACATCTCTAACATCCCTAAGCTAATCCTAAACCCAAGCCTAATCCACCCCCTAATGTTGTCACATTCCTTAAACAAGTTTAAGACTTTCCTAATCCAAACCAAAGTCTCCCCTCAAAAAAACCCAACCACTAAGTCATGAGTGCTCTTACAAAACATAAAGACTCTTACAAGCCCACTCATGAATCTTACACCCATCTTCCACACTCTTCCCTCTTCCACACTCATTCCTCTTACATCCCTCTTACATACTCAACCCCACTCATCATGACTTTAACCAACCCTTTACCCTACCCTCTCACACTCATCCTCCTTGTGACAAGTGTCACCTTCCCATTGGTGCTAAACAAGCACAATCCATGTGCTCCCCTTTGAGTGCATCTTAGCCCTCCTTAAGCCTTCATCCATCCTTGCATCTAAGCCCTCTATCTCTCTACCCCTTAGCCTATAAATTGAATCCCATCCCAAGCCATTTCATCAACAATCTTTGAGCTAAAGTTACCATGCTATTTTGAGAACCAAAGCCATCAATATTACCCTTATAATGCCAAATTGAGAGCTCACAAAGCTACCAATTTGCCATTACCCATCTCCATTGAAGCAACTTTTGAGCATCTTGAGCATACATCCACAGCAAAAGGACACATCTACAGAATCAAGAAAGCATGGATTGTTTTCTCTTGTGAGGTTTGCACTTCTTGTTTGCTTTCTTTGTCTAAGCATATATGTGAATTTAGTTTTTGGTTTGTGAATGTTTACTTTATTCGTTAATGTTCTTTGCATACTGATTCTGGTTCTACACTAATGGTTTGAAAAATAAAAGGAACAAAACCCTAATTTGCAAGACTTAAAGACAAATGATTTTTCACTAAATTTTCCCATAATTTTTGCATTATGAAAAATCAAACCAACAGGACACATGCTTAAGTCCTTAGAAATCTCTCCAAGGCCAGCCACCTTGGACACCTCCACAAACCTTTTCCCCCTCACACATGGGAGGACCTAATCTTCAAGGAGAAACATGTAGTTTGGAAAGGTGAATAGATGGGGAACAAGTGGGGATAAAGTCAAAAAAAACTCTTCATTCAAACATGTACTACACTCAACCTCTAAACACATATGGGAAAGTGCACATAAAGGAAAGATGTAAACAAAATCCCATTCTCCAATGTCACCTGAGACTTAAGTAAAGAGGGGGACTACATTTTTGATAAGGGGAGGTAGGAGTGTATTAAGGGGGAAAGTGCTAGCAAATAAATTTAGTAAAGTGAATGTAGGTAAGTAAAGTAGGATTAAGATGTGTTGTTAAAATAAATAAACTATGTTATGGTATATAAATTTTTTAGGTATAGGATAGTGGATAGGAAAGTGTAGGATAACTTTAAGTTATGTAAAATACTAAATATTAGTAAGTTAGGAATGGATGGGAATGTAGGGTAGTAAATATGTGGATTTATTGGAAATTATATTTGATATATGTTGTAAGTAATTATTTAAAAATAATATGAACTTAGGATATATATAAAATTTAAATAATAAATAATAAATAATAAAATATTAATAATAAATATACCTTTTGATGATATTTAAATCTATAGATTTAAAACATATGAACATGACCCTTTAGATATTTTCAAGGTACCCTTCAATTAGTAAGTAAGTAGGAAGATAAAATTTAATATATCTAATGTGAGCTAAAAAAAGCTCATGGAAATCTCATGATAATAAATAAAGGTTAATGGTCATATGTAAGGTCATTAAATATTAATATTAATTGATGGTTGAGGGCTAGTGAACGATAATATATTGTAGTGGCTTTCGAAACACAAACAATTAATAACTAATTTAATAATCCAGTTCAGAGCACCTAGTTAGAAAATAATAATATGGTTGAGGTTAGTTAAAGGATAATACATAAGAAATTCACTAAAATGGACTAGAACTGGCATGATAATGTAACAATCAAGGTCACATTTTGAGGATGATTTGTAATCAGAATATTTAAGACAAATATGCACACCCACACACTCCTAAATTATTAAGTTCTCAAAAAATTATACTAATTATGAAGTGGTACTTACAGTTATGTTTACAACACCTTTTTACAAGGTTAGGGTGTGAAATCAAATGATAATATTGTCTATCCCTTAAGCTATAGTTTAGAGTTTTCAGCAAATATTTGAAAACTAATTGATCCTATTAAAAACTTGTAGTTGGTGTAGGATGACTCATATACCTATGTTTTCATTGGTGTAGGAGTCATCCATTGCTCATATACCTATGTTTTGGTTGGTGTAGGAGGATTTGTTCATACTGAAGTTTTAGACTACAAGTTTTTAATAGGATCAATTAGTTTTCTAATATTTACTAAAAACTCTAAATTATAGCTTAAGGGATAGACAATACTATCATTTGATTTCACACCCTAATGGATGAGTCATATCCATTGCAGGTATATGAGTCATCCATTTCTTGAGCGTTGGAATGTAGTTAAATGGATTCTTAGATATTTGAGAGGAACATCTAGTAAGTGTATACATTTTGGGGGCTCTACTACTAATTTATAGGGCTATATTGACCCAGATTTGGTAGGGGATACCAGGTAGAGTACTATAGGTTATGTATTTTGTGTTAGTGGGATAGTAGTAAGTTGGATTTCTTGGTTACATAAGGTTAATGCTTTATCTGCTACATCCTTTTGGTCTCATCTACGGATTTGGGCCTCACGTACCTTGCGTATATTGAGGACTCCCTAGCTAAACCAATTGTTAGCCTTGCAGAAAACCATCTAGGATGTTAATGTGTTTGGAGTGACTGATCGAAACATTTGTAGAACATACACACTCCTTGGCGCAAGTATCACATTCTGAGAACCACAAACTTCTATCTGGGTGTTCCTATCTATTGCTTGTTTTTATTTTACTTGTTGAATGAATGTTTGCCAAACTTGGTCAATCCTAGCTTAGGGCACACTTAGCGTAGTCACTGCCTATTTTGGAAGTTGAACAAGTTGAAGCAAAACAACTGAGTTTTTTCCCAAAGCCAAGCAAATTCAAGAATTTATGTCGGAACAACCCAAACCCAAACAGAAGTTTCACAAGGTCAAACTCAAGCCATCTCTAGCACACCAAGAACTTTCAGCCAAGAGAAAAGAAATAACACCAAGCCCACGAATTTCCAAACTCCACAAAGCAGAGGACAAAGCTACCGACGAAGCACTTCAAGAGGCCTGGTTAGAGCGCACCATCAAATTTAGCCAACATCAAGGAGTTAATCCTGCTTATGCCTTACCAACTAGGCATGATTTCTATGATTAGACACCCTTGTTTCTCCACATCTTCTTGGATAAGCTTCACTTTAGAGTCATCTTTGTAGAAAAGCCAGCCATCTTAGGTTATCCCCTTAAGCATTATTAGCTCATCCATATCATTTAGAATCATACCATCTAGCCAGTAATCAAAATTCTGCATATCTAAGCTTTCAAAATTGTTGTTACCTTGCTAAAAGTTTGCCATTCCTAAAATCTTCCAAATCCACCAATCTCACCAAGGTTATCCCTTTGACATAGCTTTGTCTAGGGTAATCTAGCTTTGTCACTTGTTATCCCTCATCACCTTGAGCTAAAGGTTGGGATTCATAAGTGGTCAATCTCGTGTTCTTCCTAAAGGATCATCAGTCTATTCTTAAGTTGACACAATCACCACCAAGCTTGCACATAGGAAGGCAGACCTTTTGTGCTTTGACAACATATCTTTGAAGTTAGAATCCCCAACCCAATCCTCCTTAGGTTTTGTCATATAGCTTTTGCTTCAACCTAGGAAATAATTTGCATAGAAAAGCCTTCCCCCTTTTTGCATCCATCAGCATTATTGCATCTCATCCCTAGGAGCATTTTTCATGCCACCCGTCACTAGCTTAGCCAAGAAGAAAGAAATAATGGAGCCCTATCATTTAGATCGAACAACCTCACCCCCCTTGAGCACTCAGCCATCCTTTAGCCCAGAGCCAACTATGCCATCACCTACTGACATTGAAGCTTTCATGAACCAACCAGGAAATGCAGTTTTGGTAAACGCCATTATAGACAAAAACAAAGAGACAATCATGGCTAATTTTCGAAGGGACAATGTGGGAACCTTTGACTTTGGAAGACCCCCTCCATTATCAGATCCATCTCACCCATTGTTTGGGTAGCTGCCACCACCCATAGGCTCTTATGATCCAAATTATCCTCAATTTATTCCAAAAGAAGAGCCTCCAGCCAATCCATATGACCCAACAGACCCAAACATACCATCATCCACCCAAGTTGAAATCTCCATGCCGCAAGCCAACCCAGCCACCACCACTCCATCCTTGGTTCATACCTCTCCACTCCAAACCCCCTTTACCCAAAACATCTCACCGTTCACCCCCTTCACTATTGCTGCTGCTCCCACACCTAGCCTTCCAAATCCACCCATCTCCCAAATTAGTGCTAGCATCTTTGGCCAACCTCAGCAATATACAACAGGGATGCCACCCATGGGGCCAAGTAATCAACCTTTCATCGCCCCCAGCTTGTTCACCACAGCCCAAAGCACAATCCCTTCATTTCCATTAGGTCTCGATAGCTCAATACCACTAGCCACAAATCCACAAGCTACTATCTTCACTCCACAAAGCTATCAAAACCCACAAGCTACTGCCAATCTTCTACCAAGCTCCCAAGTGACCCCAGCTCCCACCACCACTCTACCAAGCTTCCAAATCCAGCCACAAAGCTATCAAACCCCATCAGTTCCATTCCCAAGCTTTCAATTCCCACCACCTCCACCACCAACTAGTCCATTACCTCCAATTACCAACTACTTTTCAATGCCACTTCTAGGAGGTAATCCACCACCCCAGCCAACCACCAATTATTTGCAGATGCCATCCCAAATGGGGGCACAACCCACATATATTGGTCAAACCCCACAAGCCCTCTGATCCTTTCCCCAAGCCTCACAACCATCTTATACCTTACCTCCACAAAGCAATCCATTTACCCCACAGCCAGCTTATGTTCCTCAATCCCAACCTCACATCCCATATCAACAGCAAGCCTCGCAGCACATGCAGCAATATGCGCCACCTCCCCATCAACAACCAATCATCCACCATGCAGCTGCCCAAACAATGTACAATCCCTATCAGCAAATCCCTCATAACCATCCATATTCAATGGGCCCATCCAGCACATACCTACCTCAAGGCACTCCTACATTGGGGGCACCCCAACCATCACCTATCAATTCAGAGTGGGAGCAAATGAAGATAGCTCTGAAAGCCATCCAAGAAGGGAATGATCCAAAGACATTCAAGTTTGAGAATGTGTGTCCTTACCCATTTGACAGAGCCATTACCACGACACCATTTCCCAAACACTTTGAGGTACCTAAATTTGACAAATTCAGAGGAAAAGGAGACCCTGTCACACATATCAAAGAATTTTACATGCATTGCCAGGAGGTGGCATACAATGATGTCTTCCTCTTGTGCCTTTTTCCCAAAAGCTTGGTTGGACCAGCTCTTGAATGGTTTTATAGAATCCCCTATGGCACAATTAAAAACTTTGCTGAATTATCTGAGGCATTTGTAGCAAAATATGCCCATCTTGTTGAAACAAAGCTATCAATAGTTGATCTTGTCCACACCAAGCAAAAAGGTGGAGAAAGCCTTGCCGAATACCTGCAAAGATGGCAAACCCTTACCACCTGCATATCCTGCACCTTGCCAGAATGCCATGTGGTGAAAATGTTTATTGATAATGCACATCCCAGCTTGGCTCACCACATGACCATGAACTGTTTGCATACCTATAAGGATATCAAAGAGAAAGGAATGATCCTTGAGCAAGGACTCATCAAAGATGGTGTGGTAAAGATTTACAAAGAGGCCAACCAAAATCAATCACATTCCAATGACAAGTCTAGGTATTGGAACAAAAACAAGCATGTTGCAACAGATGGGGTTACTGACACCAGACATGTGAATATCATTGGTCCTTCTCAAAACCAGTCTAACCCACCATATCAAACAAACAACCAACAAGCTACCAATTACCAACAACGAAATAACCAAAGCTATCAAAACCACAATACAAGACCCAACTTTCAAGGGTCTAACAATCAAGCTAATGCCATCAATGTAGCTGCAGGGCAAAAGCCCAGATTCCAACCTGTACCTAGAAACTATACACCCCTTGGTGAGCCATTGGATGTTATTTTTGAGAAATTGGCTAAGGAAAACCTCATCAAATTTCCTCCTACCCAGCAAATTGATCCAAGCCAATCCAAAGCTGCATGGTACAAGGACAATGAGTATTGCAAGTTCCATAGGGTAAACGGTCACACCACCCTCAGATGCATGAAACTGAAAGACTATGTGCAAGACCTCATTGATCGGAAGGAAATCACTGTTGGTGCCCAAACCTCTCCCAATGCAAGCTTACAGATTTATCAAAATGCTTTTCCTCCACACAACAACCAAAATCCTGGAAAAGAACCTATCCAAAACAACACCAACAACCGCCAGCCAAACCAACAGCATGGGAAGAACAATGACCACACTTCATCCTATATAGACTATGGTAGCCTTATAGGTTGTATATCTGAGAAAGAGCCTTCTGTCAATGTTATCAATATCCGAGGACCAGACAATGAGTGTGCGGTCACCACTCGAAGAGCGCGATTTAACATCGCAGGCCCACCAATTTCATCAACACCATCAGCTCCATCAAAAAGCCGGTACAATATCTTGGAACACCTTGGGAACATGCCAGCCCAAATATCCATTTTAGACCTTCTCCGCACTAGTCCTGTGTACAAAGACATCCTTGATAGTGCTCTCATAGAATCCTGTGTCCCTTCTGATATCAATGCTACTGATTTTCGTAATCTTGTTGGACACCTTTCATCCTCATGTGCCCTATCTTTCAAACCCACCGACATACCCGCGGTTGAGCCAGATCACACCCTTCCACTTCGCATAGCCATCATGGTATCCAATTTTGCCGTGAAAAGAGTAATGATAGATAATGGATCAGCCTTGAACATTTGCACCCTAAAATTCATAAAACAAGCTGGGTATACTGAGGCAGATATGATCAGTGAGGTTATCACCGTCAAAGCTTATGACAACTTGGAAAGGACCACAGAAGGGACTATTTTGCTACCAATCAAGGTTGGGCCAGTCATTCAAGAGACAGTTTGCCATGTTGTTGATCTAAACCTACCATTTAACATCCTCCTCGGTCACCCATGGATTCATGCTATGAAGGCCATTCCATCCACCTACCATCAGTGCATCAAATTTCCGCATCAAGGCACTGAGATAACCATCCATGCCGATCCAGAACCCTTTGCTTACTGCAATGCAGTTGAAGCTTCATATACAAACCATTGCCCTGGAATAGACATCGGCACAGCCATCGCCAGCTCATCCCACACTTGTAATGACGCAGAAACCATCCTTGCCTCCACCCTATCTACTGTAAAGATCAACAACAAAGGATGTGGAGAATATAGTCTATTAGATGCATTTGTTTTCGGAGCAATCCCACTTGATCCACATACCCATGGATGGCCAACATATCACAAAGCTAAGGAGATTCCACCTCCTCGATACAAACAGTTTGGCCCAACCACCTTTGTGTCCTCAAAAACCCCTCTTCATGAGGAGCTCACTCCAGATATCAACAATTGGCTACATAAGGATGCACCTCCAAGAAATCAAGCACGCCTTGATCACTTCAGCCAGAAGTATCCCCAACAACATAAGCTCGTCACTGAAAAATGGAACTATCAAGGAGGTGGACTAGGACCAGAAGAAAGGGGCATGCAATGTCCCATCGAAGCACATGATTGGGAAATAAAGTTAGGTCTTGGCTTTGGCATACCCACAACTTGGGGCACCAACGAGAATGGTCACGCTTTTTCGAACATCCACTACGACCTTGTCGAAATTGAAGACATTCCTGAGGAAGTTGAAAATAGAGCCTACGACGATATCCCAGACCAAATCTTCCTAGGAGACTCTGTTCTCCGAGAACTATCTATCCATCTCATTGACCTACCACTTGCTCATCCACAACTCATAGATTAGGACCAACCAAGTGTCATACATATTGATGAGTTTGCATCAGAGGAAGCGCTTCTAAGATTCATGGGAGCTGAAACTCCTCATAAGAAGACAAAGCCAGATTCTGCCTACATCTACAAGCTAGATCCTAAGGGGTATTTTGGAGAAAATCCCCAACCTAGTTTCGATACACCCAAAACTAGAACTAAGGTAAATCTGGGACTAGCTAAGGCAGCGAAGAGAACCCCTCAACATGAAAATCCAGAGCCACAAGTAGAACATGAGGATTTAGTATTGCCTCCTCAAGATAATCGACCAGAGGTGTCTTCTATTCTAATAGAGGATACTAGAGAAGTCAACATTGGTTCTTCAGAGATCCCTAGAATTGTTCACATTGCTGCATCCCTATCACAAGACCAAGCTGACCTCCTCTTTGAGGTTTTACGAGAGAACATTGGCCGATTTGCATGGTCATATCAAGACATGCCAGGACTTGATCCAAAGCTTGTAGTTCATCATCTTGCAGTCGATCCAAAGATCAAGCCCGTTAGACAAAAGCTTAGAAAAATGCACCCCAAGGTGGCATTACTAGTCAAAGCTGAACTAGAAAGAATGTTAGCTGCTAAGGTTATTCGACCTATCGACTACTCAGAATGGATCTCCAACATGGTCCCTGTCACTAAGCATTCTGGTGACATCAGAATCTACACTGATTTTAGAGATCTTAACAAAGCTTGTCCAAAGGATGATTTTCCCTTGCCCAACATAGATATGATTGTAGATCTTACAGCTGGACATGAAATTCTATCCCTTATGGATGGATTTTCTGGGTATAATCAGATCAAGATTGTAGAAGAGGACCAGCATAAGACAGCATTCACTACCCCTTGGGGAACCTTTTGCTACACCATGATGCCTTTTGGCCTAAAGAATGCTGGGGCTACCTATCAAAGAGCTATGACAGCCATTTTCCATGATCTTATCCATAGCATTTTGGAAGATTATGTGGATGATATCCTAGTCAAATCTCACACCTTCATGGATCATCTTGCTGACCTGGAAAAAGTCTTTGATAGGTTGGCCCAATATCATCTCATGCTAAATCCCAAGAAGTGTGTCTTTGGGGTCACATCTGGCAAGCTTCTAGGCTTCATAGTTTCTAAACGGGGTATAGAGATCGACCCCAAAAAGGTCAAGGCTATCTTAGACATGCCACCTCCCCAAACACTGCGACAGCTTCGCTCTCTTCAGGGAAAACTTCAATCTGTCTGGCGCTTCATCTCCCAACTTGCAAATAAGTGTACACCATTTTCACACTTGCTAAAGAAGAATGAGAACTTCAAGTGGGATCTTTTATGTTAGCGCAGCTTCGATCAGCTCAAGCAATATCTCACCAATCCCCCTATCTTGGTTCCACCAGTTCCTGGTCGTCCCTTGATCTTGTATATATCAGCAACACCTACTGCTCTAGGGGCACTTCTAGCACAACATGATGATTATAGCAGAGAGAGAGCCATCTACTATATCAGTAGAACCTTAGTTGGTTATGAACTCAATTACACTCCTATGGAAAAAGCTTGTTTGGCAGTTGTTTTCTCAACTCAAAAGCTTCGCCACTACATGCTAAGTCATACCATCCAACTAGTCTCTAAGATTGATCCTCTCAAGTATATGCTCTCTAGAACAGCACTCACAGGCCGGCTAGCGAAATGGGTTATGCTACTAAGTGAGTTTGACATCCAGTATGTGGACAGAAAGGCAATCAAAGGGCAAGCTATAGCAGATCACCTAGTTGATGCACCTCTAGTAGATGCATATCCTTTGCTCACAGAATTCCCAGACGAGCATATCTGCCTAATTGAAGAACAGCCCCCATGGAAGCTTTATTTTGATGGCTCATACACCTCTCATGGATCAGGGGCAGGAATATTATTAGTTACACCTCAAGGAGATTACATTCCAAAAGCCTTCAAGCTACAATTCCCTAGCACCAACAATATAGCAGAATATGAAGCTCTTGTAGTAGGATTAAAGATAGCTGCAAAATGGAATATCACTGAGTTACAAGTCTTTGGTGATTCCCAGCTCATCATCAAACAAGTCTTAAATGAATATCAAACCAAAGATGAAAAGCTATTACCCTACAAAGAGCTAGTTGATCAGCTGACCCAGCATTTTGCAAAGCTTCAGTTTACACAAGTGCCTCGAATGCAGAACAAGGCAGCAGATGCCATGGCCACTATCGGCTCGCTCTTGGAAATTCCCCAAGATGCTACGCAGTATGAATTTTTAGTTGAGCAGCTCCTCACACCCGCTTATGCAAATGAGGATTCAAACCGTGTTTGTATCTTGGTTGGTCCCCAATCCCCTTGGTACCATGAAATTCACGCTTACCTTAACGATGGTATCATATCCCCTCACCTCACATGTACCCAACGCCAGAGCCTCATCCAAAAATCATCCCGCTATGTTATCATAGCCAATACCCTATATCGTCGGGGTTATCATGATACTCTCTCTCGATGTTTAGATGAAAATGAGACCGTGATGGCATTAAAAGAAGTACATTCCAGACTTTGCGGTGCCCACACGAGTGGTATTGTCCTAGCACGAAAAATCCTTAGAGCAGGCTACTATTGGCCTACCATTGAAGAAGACTCTTGTGACTTTATCAGAAAGTGTCTCCCATGTCAGCAGCATGCAAATCTTGTGCACGCTCCAGCACAAGATCTACAGCCTATTCCACCACCTTGGCCTTTCGCTTGTTGGGGCCTTGATCTAGTTGGAACTATCACCCCTCTCTCATCTGATGGACATAAATGGATAATAACAGCTACAAACTATTTCACTAAGTGGGTGGAAGCAGTCCCCCTAGTCTCAGCTACAGGAGTTCAAGTCTCCAAGTTCATCTTGTACCACATTGTTTGCCGCTTCGGCATCCCATCCACCATCTTCACTGACCACGAAGGTAACTTTGAAAATCTCAACATGGAAGAATTATGCACTTCCCTCTGCATCCATCACTACTTTTCTAGCCCATATTTCCCACAGGGTAACAGCCAGGCAGAGGCAACTAATAAAACCCTCCTCAAAATCCTAAAGAAAGTTGTCAATGATTCCGGCCGTGATTGGCACCTTCAAATAAATCCGGCTCTATGGGCCTATCGAACTTCCTTCCGTACATCCACACGCACAACTCCATACTCCCTAGTCTATGGTGCTGAAGCGGTATTACCTATAGAAGTTGAACTTCCCTCACTACGCATATCTTTGCGAGGGCAAATCTCAGATGATGAATACAGAGTAGCTCGACTCACCCAGCTAGATCTCTTAGACGAGAAGAGACAACAAGCCTATGACCATCTCACAGTCTATCAAACTCATCTCAAAAGGAATTTCAACAAGAAGGTGCTCCCACGACACTTTCAGTCAGGTGACATGGTCCTCAAAGAAAATATGAAAGTCTAAGCAAATCGAGAAAAGAAAGGCAAGTTTGAACCTACATGGCTTGGTCCCTATGTGGTTACTGCCTCCTTTGGCTCTGGAGCCTATCAATTATCTACACCAGAAGGAGAACTCTTGAATGATCCCACTAACATCATTCATCTCAAGAAGTTCTATGCTTGAAGATCCTTGGTATACCCAGCTTTTGAAAAATACAAAAAAAAAATAGTAAAGAGAAATAAGCGTCCAATGGTGAAAACTTGGCAATTCAAGTGCCTTGGATAGGTACCTTGGTGAAAACCTGGTAATTCAGGCACCTTGTGTGCTAAAGACTAATCCATTATCTATCACTATCCTATCCCTCATCCATCCACCCACCATCCCATAAAACAACTGCTTGTTCCCTTGGTGTTCCAATCAAATATCCAAAATCTGATGGAGCTTGTCAATACCTCCTGTACAACTTGTAAATCTTGTACCAAAGCTTGTATTATACCTTGTAAATCTTGTACCATACCTTGTATATATTCGAATCTTGTCCAAAGCTTGTACCATATTCCATCTTGTAAATGATCTTGTATCCTAGCTTGTATCCTATCACATGCACACACAGAATCACATTTTCCTTAAGCTTTTCACAAACCATCTACCTATCCACCTATCAACTGTTATAGACATCCCATCCTTCACAAACATTTCCATTTCACAAAAAAAAAAAAGCATGAACAAACTTGTACATTTGTAACATATCTTGGTATGTCAGCTTGTACATCCTCTTTAGCTTAGTATCATTGTATCTATCTGGCTTTCATGTTAGTTCATCCTTGGTCAACATCTTGCACACATCGCACACCTTGGTTAGATATTCCAATGCATCCTTTAGCTAGATCTCCTATCACCAAAGTGTTATCCTTCTTAGTTCAGCTTGCCAGACGCATCACTCATCCAGATCCATCAGCTTAGGTGCTCTCTGATAGATTTTTGCAGGATATAGCTTTCCTCATGTCTGATCTTGGTCCGTTAGTACCTCGTCCTACCCATCTCGTTGGCAAATAGTTCTCTTTTGGATTTTCAGTTTCTTTTGATTTGGGATCTTCCCTTTTGGGTCTTGAAATATCTTTTCCAAGCAATCTCCTTGTTCCCTCCTCAAGGTTGCCACGATCTTCCATATCATGGTATGCTGCGAATGGGGCAATTAGAGCGTAAGGTCTTGATCAGGTCTTTTTCTTGTTTTCTTTTTCTACTTGTGGGTTACCTAGTGTCGTTTCCACGCTGCTTCCTCTGGGATTCATGTGTGATACTGGGGCAATCCTTGTGTGTTTGTTTTGAGTCAGTTCGTCAGTCCTCTTGACGGTTGGTGAAAAGGCCTTGATGTTCTTGGTAACCTTGGCAATTAACCAACAGTCCTATAGCAAATCTAGTGCTCAACTACATGGTGGTACTTCTCTTTGAAGTATCCCCCCGCTCAAAAAGCTTCAATGGTTTTCCTTCATCTCCATTATCCCTCATCCATATCCTACATCTGTTGCTCCTACCCTAGCTTATGCATCAGTATCTCTTTGAATCACTCCTCACGCTTAGCTTTAGGGATCCACAATCCTAGTCTTGGGGATCCACCAATCAAATCAATCCACCAAGCCTCATCTTTTGAGATCCACAATCCTAGTCCTAGGGATCTCCGAAACCCATCTTCCGCCAATCTGACCCTTTGAAATCCTGTTGCATCAGCTTTATCATTCTATCATCCATCTCCCTACCATGGATTCCTTTTATAGCGCTCCGCTCCTCCATCTCCCCCCCCCCCCCCAATCCTGGAAAGTCTTAAGCTTTCTTTACTATTGTGCCTCTGATTTCCCTTTTTCATTCTCCCGTAGTGAGAGTTTGAGCTAATTTAGCCCCTTCTCTTTGCCAACCTGCGTCTCAGCTCATCTCAATTTCTTGTATTTTTCAAGAAGTCGTCGAGCCTCATTTCTCTCCCCGCCGCCTTCTTGAGGGGGCATCATCTAAGTCTAGTCTCTCCTCTTCTTATCCGAGACTGGGGCAACCTTGTTGCTAAAACATCTTCTTCGTGTTGTCTTCATTCGAACTTCTTTGAAATAGTGTTGTCTCAACACTATGTCAAAGAGGGGCAAAATGTAGACACCTAAATTTGATTACACTATTTTAGTAATCCTATTTAGTTATCTAAAAATGCATTATTAATTAAATTTCTATTTAATTAATCCTTTGTCATCCCCTAGTTGATTAATTTAATTAATCATCTATAGTCCTAATTGATAAATCAAATAATCTATTATTTATCAATTAAATCCTATTCTTCTATCTAATTCCAAAAATCCCCATTTATTAAATAAATCTATTTGATAAATGAAATCCTCAAATTCAAAAACCCCTAACCTATCTCTAATCCTCCATTTAGCCTAATCCACCCCATCCACCCATACTAACCAAGCTTAGCCACTAACTCACCCACCCTCATTAATGCCATCCACTTGCACATCTCTAACATCCCTAAGCTAATCCTAAACCCAAGCCTAATCCACCCCCTAATGTTGTCACATTCCTTAAACAAGTTTAAAACTTTCCTAATCCAAACCAAAGTCTCCCCTCAAAAAAATCCAACCACTAAGTCATGAGTGCTCTTACAAAACATAAAGACTCTTACAAGCCCACTCATGAATCTTACACCCATCTTCCACACTCTTCCCTCTTCCACACTCATTCCTCTTACATCCCTCTTACATACTCAACCCCACTCATCATGACTTTAACCAACCCTTTACCCTACCCTCTCACACTCATCCTCCTTGTGACAAGTGTCACCTTCCCATTGGTGCTAAACAAGCACAATCCATGTGCTCCCCTTTGAGTGCATCTTAGCCCTCCTTAAGCCTTCATCCATCCTTGCATCTAAGCCCTCCATCTCTCTACCCATTAGCCTATAAATTGAATCCCATCCCAAGCCATTTTATCAACAATCTTTGAGCTAAAGTTACCATGCTATTTTGATAACCAAAGCCATCAATATTACCCTTATAATTCCAAATTGAGAGCTCACAAAGCTACCAATTTGCCATTACCCATCTCCATTGAAGCAACTTTTGAGCATCTTGAGCATACATCCATAGCAAATGGACACATCTACAGAATCAAGAAAGCATGGATTGTTTTCTCTTGTGAGGTTTGCACTTCTTGTTTGCTTTCTTTGTCTAAGCATATATGTGAATTTAGTTTTTGGTTTGTGAATGTTTACTTTATTCGTTAATGTTCTTTGCATACAGATTCTGGTTCTACACTAAGGGTTTGAAAAATAAAAGGAACAAAACCCTAATTTGCAAGACTTAAAGACAAATGATTTTTCACTAAATTTTCCCATAATCTTTGCATTATGAAAAATCAAACCAACAGGACACATGCTTAAGTCCTTAGAAATCTCTCCAAGGCCAGCCACCTTGGACACCTCCACAAACCTTTTCCCCCTCACACATGGGAGGACCTAATCTTCAAGGAGAAACATGTAGTTTGGAAAGGTGAATAGATGGGGAACAAGTGGGGATAAAGTCAAAAAAAACTCTTCATTCAAACATGTACTACACTCAACCTCTAAACACATATGGGAAAGTGCACATAAAGGAAAGATGTAAACAAAATCCCATTCTCCAATGTCACTTGAGACTTAAGTAAAGAGGGGGACTACATTTTTGATAAGGGGAGGTAGGAGAGTATTAAGGGGGAAAGTGCTAGCAAATAAATTTAGTAAAGTGAATGTAGGTAAGTAAAGTAGGATTAAGATGTGTTGTTAAAATAAATAAACTATGTTATGGTATATAAATTTTTTAGGTGGAAAGTTGGTGGGGAGTAGGATAGGATAGTGGATAGGAAAGTGTAGGATAACTTTAAGTTATGTAAAATACTAAATATTAGTAAGTTAGGAATGGATGGGAATGTAGGGTAGTAAATATGTGGATTTATTGGAAATTATATTTGCTATATGTTGTAAGTAATTATTTAAAAATAATATGAACTTAGGATATATATAAAATTTAAATAATAAATAATAAATAATAAAATATTAATAATAAATATACCTTTTGATGATATTTAAATCTATAGATTTAAAACATATGAACATGACCCTTTAGATATTTTCAAGGTACCCTTCAATTAGTAAGTAAGTAGGAAGATAAAATTTAATATATCTAATGTGAGCTAAAAAAAGCTCGTGGAAATCTCATGATAATAAATAAAGGTTAATGGTCATATGTAAGGTCATTAAATATTAATATTAATTGATGGTTGAGGGCTAGTGAACGATAATATATTGTAGTGGCTTTCGAAACACAAACAATTAATAATCCAGTTCGGAGCACCTAGTTAGAAAATAATAATATGGTTGAGGTTAGTTAAAGGATAATACATAAGAAATTCACTAAAATGGACTAGAACTGGCATGATAATGTAACAATCAAGGTCACATTTTGAGGATGATTTGTAATCAGAATATTTAAGACAAATATGCACACCCACACACTCCTAAATTATTAAGTTCTCAAAAAATTATACTAATTATGAAGTGGTACTTACAGTTATGTTTACAACACCTTTTTACAAGGTTAGGGTGTGAAATCAAATGATAATATTGTCTATCCCTTAAGCTATAGTTTAGAGTTTTCAGCAAATATTTGAAAACTAATTGATCCTATTAAAAACTTGTAGTTGGTGTAGGATGACTCATATACCTATGTTTTCATTGGTGTAGGAGTCATCCATGGCTCATATACCTATGTTTTGGTTGGTGTAGGAGGATTTGTTCATACTGAAGTTTTAGACTACAAGTTTTTAATAGGATCAATTAGTTTTCTAATATTTACTAAAAACTCTAAATTATAGCTTAAGGGATAGACAATACTATCATTTGATTTCGCACCCTAATGGATGAGTCATATCCATTGTAGGTATATGAGTCATCCATTTCTTGAGCGTTGGAATGTAGTTAAATGGATTCTTAGATATTTGAGAGGAACATCTAGTAAGTGTATACATTTTGGGGGCTCTACTACTAATTTATAGGGCTATATTGACCCAGATTTGGTAGGGGATACCAGGTAGAGTACTATAGGTTATGTATTTTGTGTTAGTGGGATAGTAGTAAGTTGGATTTCTTGGTTACATAAGGTTAATGCTTTATCCACTACAGAGGTAGAGTAGGTTTTTTCTACAGAGGTGGCCAAGGAGATGATATGGCTTCAATTCTTTTTGGAAGAATCGGGACACCCATAGAGGGATAATTATTTGTTTATAGATAGCTAGAACATTATTCATCTTACCAAGAATTCTTATCTACATTCAAAGACAAAACACATATAGTTGTGATATCACTTCATTCGGTCAATTTTGGATGATGGATAGTTAAAGTTGGACAAGATACATATTGATAACAATCTAGCATATATGTTTATAAAGGTCATGACAAGGGAGAAGTTGAACTCCTCTTCAACTTTAGTTGGTTTTCGAGGCTACACAAAATAAAAGAAGAGCTAAGTCCAGGATGGTTTGATCCAATGGGAGCCCCATGTGGTAGTGATATTGCTACAAGGATTAGTCTCTAAGTGGGAGATTGTCATTTAATGTGGAGTCTGATTAGTCCCCAACTTGGAGATTGTTATTTTGTGGAGACTACAATTTGGTCACTTTTTATGATCTACATTGTGAGGGGTCTAGTCTATTAAAACCTTGTAATACTGTTAAGTCCACCTTTACAAAAGGATTTAACATCATAATTAAGTGAATACTCTATTAAGAGATTTGCAATAGGAATGTCAGGACCACTCTATTAAGAGATTAAACTAATGCACTAATTAGAATGTAACAATACCTTGATCCTTTATTCTATACTAAATTCTCATAATGGATCTTCTCTTTGCAATAATTAATCACCTTACTGTGATTGATTTGCAATATCTCATCACTACATTGCTCTATCACCTTACTCCTTCACAACTCATCAATTTTCCTTCAGCTTCACATATTCACATTTTTCTAACTTGCAACAACCCTTGCAACATGATTTTTCCTTGAAACCTTTCTTGAATAGCCATCTTAAGTAGTTTCTAGAATGAAATATATGATCCTTATTCATCCTTTTTTCCACTTAATCTTTCTAATTTTATAATTGTTTCTTCATACTATATAGGGATTAATGATGCATTATTACATGCATAATTTCCTACTTGATCTTCACCTAGATTAAAGAAACACTATTCATGCTCAGCAAAAAAAATTTACATAAGATTTTGTGCCATTCAAAACTCATATACTCAAATTGTATAACTCGGCACATATAGCCTCTGACACTTAGGTTTTCTAGGTTATTCCTACTCATCCTCATCATAGAGTTTGTTTGGCTTGAACTATTTTTTCTTTGAATTACTTGACTCATATATTACTCATTTTATATGATATTTCTCCTTCTAGATAGCTTGGAAACCACTATATGATTGATGACTATATGTTTCTTAGCACATATTGAACTTGTGCACTTCTTCTCTTTGTAGCTCAATCTTCATTGTGGATCAGTTGTAGTGTTGTCCAAGAAAATCTACCTTGTGAGTGACTAAGATCTTTGCGCTAATAGACAATACTGAGATTTCCTTTAGGGTCAACAATATCCCCCTTTGGCATTAGTGAAAAAAACACTTATCATGACAAAAAATCTGAAATTACAAAATCTTCAAAACATTTGCTCCCCCTTAAGGGGTACTCTATACTTGTAGCTTAGTCATTTTCAAAATATTTTTGTTATCATCACTCCTTATTAATCCATTCCCCCTTTTTTTTGTCACTTATGTTGAGTAGTGACATTCAATTATAGATTGGGGATTATACCACATTCATTAAAAAAATGGGTGGTGTAACCTCAAGAAAATAGACATTATTTTTTCCAATTACTCTTGAGTGTCTCAAGAAGTTGTCTTTCTATCTCCAATCTAGCTATGAGATTCACCATATTATCAGTTATAAATAATTGTTGATTCTGAATAAGGTCCTTGGTGACTTGTAAATGTATTTGCATCACCTCTGAATGAGGCAATAACAATGCTTGAATAGATGTTACCTCTGATATGATGGTGCATTCCTCATGCAATAACTTTGTTATCTTCCCTTGCAAAAATGTGATCTTATAAAAATGTATTGAACTGGAAGTGGGATCCAAGTTCAAATCTTTACCACTCTTTTGTAGACCTGCATCAATTTTTCCCATCTTCTCCCTTATTTTTTGTGAGTGTGGGGACATCACATATTTTGGAAAATAATATATTTGAATTATTTACTAATTTCTCCAAATCAGTAACAAGAGTGGAGAGTTCAACCTTCTTAAGTGCAATTTCAATTGCACTTTCTTTGATAGTCTATTTTCAAACTTCTTTTCTAACCATTGCATGAATTTTACTTGATTTTCTACGTTAGGGTCATTAAGCCTCTCCATAATCATAATCAATTATTCTATGATGGGGGGATTTTTCATCTAAGTTATGTACAATAAGAGTGACAATAAATATATCCTTAATATCATTTAATACATGTCTTTGTTGATTCTCTTTCCTCAACTCCTCTTGCAATGCTTTTCTATCCAACAAGTCACCAAGTGTCCTCATTCTCTCAAAACTTAATTTAGATGTATCCCAATTAGGAATCACAATCTCTTCATCAAGAGTAACTATTTTACCCTTCATGGTCTATGGAGATTGATTTATCTTTCTCTTCATTTTCTTGCCTTTGGAATCTAGGGTGCTTGAACTCGGCACTATTTTTTGTTCTTGTGTGGGAACTTCTAGATGCCTTTGTGTCTCCTTGACCTGTTGAGGCTCTTTATCTCTCTTTTTCTCCTTAGGCTTCCTCTCATGTTGTACTAATTCATTCTTCTTGTCCTTTTCATTACCAATTTTGAGTTCACTAGTTGTATTCTGTTTCCAACCTCCTTTTCTCCCTCATTCAAAGGTCCTAAGGCATGTGGTATATCACCATTAGAAAATTGATTTTCTTTTTCATCTTTTCTCTTTTTATTCTTCTCACCATCAATATTTACATTATCATTTCCCTCTTTGGAATCATCTTTTTTCTTGTCCTTGGGTGTTATCTCCTTCATTAGCCAATAGACTATGTTGCTTAGCTTGTCTAACATTTACATCACCTTGAATAACATCTAGACTAAGGGAAACAATAGGAATAGTAGAAATAATAGGTATTGATTCTACCTATTGTGTTTTCTCATGTGCATCAATATTAGGATAGTCTTTGATGTGTTCTATCATGAGGTTTGGATTCAACAAGATTTCATAAGCTAACTTTGATGATGGAGCTTCCTCCTTCTCTGGCTCAGTTGGCATACTCTTATTATTCAGCCATGAGATTTTATGTATGTGACACATCCTTTGCTAGGTTGACCTCTGGCTAATCTTTAATTACAACTACACTAGTCAGTCCTTCACTTTGTTGAATCAAGTTGTGAATTTTATTTTTAGGATCATCATAGATGTCCTCTATGTTAACCAACTCTACCTTTTCAACTCATCTTTCTCATCCTCATCCTTCTTCTCATCATCAACCATTAGTCCATAAAATTTCTTCCATGTGATTTTACTATCTTCCACTACATTTTTTATTTTACTTTAAAAAATTGGAAATGATATTATCTTTCAGATTCTTTTTATGTTGATCTTGCTAAACATTGTTTTGATGTTTCATGTAGTGAAGTGGAAAACAATGAGTATTGTCAATTTGATTATAAATTTTCTTCATGTGTTGATAAGTCATGTAAAGATAAGTTCAAGGTGTATTCTGACTTTCCGTTTGATGAAGAAGATGATAGTGATCAGCATAGTTTGGATCAGCACTTTCAGAATGAGTTTTCATTTTTGGTGACTAATTAGTTGTTTGAGTGTGAAGAGGTTTCAATGAAAGATGAATTTGATTTAGTGAATGATACGATTGCAAGCAGGCAACAATCAGATTCTAAACACTCTTTGCATCCAGAGACACAAGGTGAGTTGCAAGTTTTTGGTGTTTGCAACTTGGTCAATGATATAGATTATGAAGTGTTTGTGTTTCTGATTAGCATGCATGAATCATTGTTGGATTTTGATTCTCATTTTAGTTTGTGTAGTCATGAGCATGCTAATGCTTTTTCTCATAGTGATCATGAAGATGAAATGGTCTTTGAATTTATATGCACTATGAGAATGAAGGAAGTTGTTTTGTTTTGCCAAGTTATTTGTTTCAGTATGCTGATCTGATTGGTGAAACAAATGATAACAAGAATTTTAGTTTACCTCTGAAGGATGTAAATGAAAATCAAGTGTATGACAGAGGTAAGGAGTTCTAAAACTTTTCGGTGGCCCGGCGCCATCACTTGTACATAGTAGTTGTAGATTCCCTGCTTTCAATAAAGTTGTTCAAGAGAGAAAGTTTTACTATCAGATGTATGGTCTGCTTCTCCGAGAGACCTGAATCCTTGCCATGCCCGCAAGGGGCATGCATCCCCAGATAGAGCCACTGTTGGGACTAAAAATTGCATGCTTTCTTTTTAGTCACATCTCGAAATGACTTGAAAAAATTAGGCCTATAAATGCTTTAAAGTGCCTATGTACTCGACTGTCAGTATGAGGCCTAAGTGGTGTTTAACATTCTAACACACTCCATTTAGCCTATTCGCATGTTCCATGAAGCTAAGTCATCATTCTAAGCTATTTGGCGAAGTCTTGTTTTAAGCAAATGTCAAATCTACAATTTTACCTTAGTGTCAAACAATGACAGGAGGCTGTGTTTGCATCTGAATATCTTGTACCCATAAATGTTTCATGATTTTCCATTTTGGGATTATCTAGTGTCCATATCCAAGAACCTAGGTTTTAGATTTTGAATCTTTTCGAGCCCGTTTGACTAGGTTTTGAATCTGTCAAAGTTGGCCATTCACTGTTTTCATGCTTTTGCACTGTGCACACATTTCTGGGAGGCCCTGTTTGACGTACTATAAATTTTGACCAGTTGACCCAAATGTTAAAATTACTATTGCATTGTATTGTAGATGTCAGAGACTTTTTATATTTCAATTTTCAAGTCTTGACGAATGCATTTGATCAGTTTCAAACGCGATTCCAAATGCAATTTGTATCTTTTTACTAGTGTCAATATTTGCAAATTGTTCAGTACCCCTATTCGTGACATTATAACTCCTAATCTGTGATTGGCAAGATCAAATGGATTGTTCCCCTATGTTGTCCTCTATAAATACTACAAGTCTGTCAGTTTTTAAGCCTAGACAAATCTGTCTTCACACTTTTCTAGGGTCATTCCATTCGTAAAATATTATATTTCACTGATGTCCTATGTCCTACAAATCCAGGTAGCCTACTTTGAACGTCTGCCATTTGTGCCGCGTGATTCTTCATGAGCCCAAATCATAGAAGTACATTGTCCTCATGAAAAAGTACCAGTGTCCCAATTTTTAGAACCTCAAGTGCCTATTTTCCTAGTTTTCTGAACCAAATCCAAGCCCAGTTTAGTGTTTTCTGACTTGTTTATCTATAGGTGGCTGAGAGGTCAACTTTGACAATGAATATATTTTGACCCCAAATTTGTAATGAGATGATATTTGACAAGGTACAAGAATGTAGAGCAAAGACTCAGGGTATTCAATTTCAGGACATGATCAGTTGATTTAGTCAGTTTTCAAAGCCAGTCAACAGACCTCCTGATGCATATTTGACAATTGACTGAACATTAAAAAATGAGTTTTAAAAAGTGGTTTTCAATAGTCGAACTTGATTCTAATCAGCATCAGAGGGTCAATGGACCAATTGTGTAGTTCAATTGTTTAGAAACGAAAAAAAAATTTAGCGGGACCCATTTTGGGGCCCGACTGATTCCATCATATTAATGATGATTGTGTGCAAATCAAAGATGTTTTAAAGATGGATTATAATGATATTAATTATCACACTACCTTAGTTGGCACAATTCAAAATCTTTGCATTTGTAGAGGGTATGAGCTAATTTTGGCAGTAAACATTATGTCAAATATAATATGTCACTAAATCATATAATGAGACTATTTAGTCTTTTTCTAGCATCATCCGGGTACTTTTTCAACAAGTTTACCATGAAATTTTTTTGCACGATTGGAATTCGCAATTCTGAGACTCCTTCAAAATATCACTGTTGCACTAGAACATATAAAAGAGAGTGATAGTTTACATCAAAGGACAGGGGAGGCATTAGTCTTTTGCTGAGTCTGTAGTATAAAAAGCAGAGACACCCACGCAACAAAGAGGCTTATTAAAATAGACATAGACACATAAAAAAAATTAAGCCTCACACAAAAGTTTGAAGAAGCACCCACCACGTTGAAAGTGCAATAGGAGATAACAAGTGCAAGGGAGTCAGAGATTCTGAAGTAACAGACCACAAGAATTAGAGAGTCATCCCACGCTATCATGAAGACAACAAAGGTAGTGGCAACTTAGAAGGAACAACCAGTACATTGAAAGTGCAAAAGACGCCTTCAAAGCCAGTAAACATTCCAAACCGCTGCAAATATGAGAATGCCAGTTAAAAGACATGAAAGGAGCCTCCATGCCAATAAAGAGAGTAGCTCACGCATTGAGCAATCAACGCATGGAGACAAGGTAAAGGAAGAGGTTGTAGTTTTAAGAGGCAAAGAAGCCAATTAAACAAGCAAAAGTATGCATATGAGTTGGATGCAATGAAGGCTGAGATTGTGAAGACTTGATCGATGTGGTTGCTAAATGATGTCCACTGAATGAAGACCATGTTGGCATGACATTTGCAAAATAGCCAGAGTTTACACTATTGCAAATTATGCCGAAAGATGACGGTGGTCTCTTATTTCAAAATCACAGTGAAACTTTTCCTTTTGTCTGAATGTGTAAAGAGAGCCGCAAGCCAAAGGCAGAGAGCTTTCCTCAAGGCATATGTACCAAAGAGAATGACAGAGCATGCCCATGACAAACAGTAAGGAAGAGCCCACGTTTTTCAGGAGGAAGTCCACATGCATTGATAGAAGATCGATGTAGATAAAGAGAAAATTGATGAGACAGTAGAAGAAGATACACCCACGCCTTTTAAGGAACATTTGCAGTCAGCATCGGTAGGAGCAACGTGAGAAGACTTTTAAACAATTTCAGAGGAAATGTCCATCAAGGCGACTGCAAGGAAAGAGAGTTGCAAGAAATGAAATTTGAAGGTCCACGCTATCAAAGCAAAGTCATGCTAGGCAAATAGGAAAACTCTCATGCATTATGCAAAGAAGAGTCCAGTAAAATGCACTAATAAAGAAGGAGGAGTAGTGAAGTTTTTAAAAGATACAAAAACATTCAAAACTTGAGCATGTAAAGACAAAGATGCCAAAGCTTAGAGCACCCACGAATGGAGAATCACGCCAACAATGAGGCAGAGCGGGCATAAAATACAGAAAACCAGTGAAACGCATATATCCCACATTGGTAAGTGGAGAAGTTATTTTATAGTTTAAATGTTAAAGCACTCATACTGTAATATGAATTAAGGAAAGAGCCTTAAGGAAAGAGCGTGCTATGTTATCGACCCTACGACGACGTCAGTTGGCATGTGAATTAAGTAAATTTTTTAAAAAAACTTGCACGCAAGCTGATGTGGCACCAAAACCAGAGATTGAAGGAGATGATGACACATAGACTGATTCGACGGCGTGCGCATCCCCATAAAAAGAGTTGCGCAGAGGTTAAATAATGCGAGGATGTGCCTGGGTGCCACGTGGCACTGCGGGTCCCGAGAATGTAGACAAGGTGATGACGAGGCAATCCAACATCAAAGGTTGACTAGTCAAAAATTGCCACATGGCAGAGAGGATCAGTCAACCGTGGGTTGACCCCAAATTTGAAGGGCAAGGGTAAAAGTTTGAAAATGATAAAAAATATTATTTTATTATTTTTTTCAAGTGGTATGTTCAAATTTTTTTTAAAAGAAAAATTTGCAAAAGGGGACATTTAGCCTAAAGTTTTTACTTTAGATAAATTTAAATTTTTCAAAATTTAAATTTCAAAGGAATGTAGACCTAATAGTTATAATAGAGGAGCATTTTTCAAATCGACTTTCTGGGCATTTATGGGAGGCTAGATATGCACTCCAATATACCGCCAGAACTGAGAAGATCTAAATTTTCCAAATATGAGGTCAATTTTTGCACAGGTAGTAGTCTGTTCTTGCTACAAGGGGTTTTCTATTGGAGGTTGGTTGGCATGTTTTATCAGGTGTTTTGAATCACCAGTTGCAGGATTCAGTGAAAAGACACCTATAATACACTCACTAACCTTTGTGTCTGATTATTTGATGTTGTTATGGTGTTTTGGCTAAAAGTTGATCAGTTAGCATGTGTTCGGATTCAATTAAGGGATTTCATCATTCAATTGGGGATAAAGACACCTATAATACACTCAGTAACCTTTGTGTTTGATTATTTGGTGTTGTTATGGTGTTTTGGCTAAAATTTGATCAGTTAGCATGTGTTCAGATTCAATTAAGGGATTTCATCATTCAGTTGGGGATATTTTGCAAATCAGTTACAATGTAATGATGAAATAGAAAATCAAATTAGATGGAAGAAAAAGGTGAGAGAGAGTCTTTTCAGTTGCAAGAGATGAAATTTTAAGGGGACACATGTCGATTGTAGGTTCAATCCGAGAATTCATCTTCATCCTATATTATTCTTTCTTTCTTCCATTTGAGGGGTTCTATTTTTTTGTAACTGAGAGACCATTCATGGTTTGAATCTTGAGTTCTCTCAAATCTGTGATACCATTCTTCAGCATTTCTCAGTAGTATTGAACAACATTCATGTTTTATGTAGATAGTTTTGGTCTGTTAGGTGATTTATGAGTTGTTTTCTATACATTTCATGTATTTGGTCTCAAGGAAAGCAAATAAAGAGCAGCAAAGGTTTTAAGTTCAGTTTGAATCTTGTCTCCTGATTATGGATCTATTATTTCTTCTAATTTAAGATCAAAGAGCATAGATTAGGTTGCATTTCATTTAGGAATGTATGTGATTAAAATGTCTTGTTGGTGGGGCAAATAACCATGTAATTGCTTGATGTTTATCACAGGGTTTGTACATTTCGTGATAGGATGTTCTGAGTATGAGATTCATTCTGTAGCAGATGTCTATTCACAAGGTGAAGATAGATCATGGATCTTGATGTAGAGATACGTTTGAGGTTTCCAGGAGATGTATGGTTATGATTCATTTAATTGCCCAATAAATAAGGCACTGATTAGAGATAGGATAATTAAGTTATGTTGCTCATACTTGGGTCTTACTGATATCAACATATTAAATTATTTTTCCCTTTTATGTTGAAAGCTATTTGAAAGTTAACCCGCACTTAGCTTGCTAGTTTCATGAGTTATGTTCTTAGCTATTTCATGCTTGTGATTCCTGGTTAAGTATAGAAGATTTTGGGGGGTTTTATCTGCTTTACATTAGATTTGGTGTATGCTTTGACAACTGGTACCATATAAAGAATCTATAGGTCCACCTGCCTAGGTTTTGCAGAGCCTGAAGAAGAAGAAGGGTCATGCCTTATAGTTGGCCTATTGTCAAGAAGGGCATGTTGAAAATGGGAGTTAGCTGCCCCTAGACTTGTCAATTCCTCAGTGGGATAATTAAAAACCCTCCAGCATTTTCAAACACCAACAAAATCCTTCTATTTTTATTTCAATATTGCTGATTAAACTCAAAATACAACATAAGGATAAAACCACTTTTCCAGAATGTTTTCCTTTTTGTATTCAAATATTCATATAACTGAACTTATTCAAGTAATTGCATAATACTTTGGATGGACTGCAAAATAATAATATGGCATATATGAAAATTCTACAGACAACTAATCTCTACTTCTCATCTTGGGAATCCATATATAGGATTGCAACAAGCTACAGATGAGAGGAGGACACATGTCAAAAACTTAATGGAGACAAAAAAATTTAGAAGATGTACATAATAAATACATAGATCATTCTTCCAAAAAATCAATCAAAAAGCTAAGTAGTTGAGGAAGCAGAAAAACATTAATGTCGAATCTTTGATATTTTCTTCTCCTTGTACTTTATCTGCCTCATATGAAAAAATCATAGCTACCTCCTGTCGGCAGAGCCTTTATTTCACCCACTGCTTCCCAAACATAAATTTCTCTTTTGGTGGGCCAATTAGTATTCTTCACCTCTTGTAGATCTTGAGTGGCCTTGGTCCACCTGGAACTCATAATTGCTTTGGATTCAACAATAAACTTATTCAAATTTATTTTTGCCTTAAAAAGAGAATCAACCAAAGTATGGAAAGGGGAATCAAAGGTATCTTCAAAAACTGCTACTATAGTCTCCTGGGTCAAAATGTCATCAAAAGAGGTTGACCACTCCTACCAATCCCTCACTACATTGGCAACACTAAGTATTGATGGTATACAAGGTTCTACTCCATAATACAAAATTTTTAATTTACCTTGTATAACTTGCAATTTACCAATAAAGAACCCACTTAATTCTTTTACCATCTCTAGGTCCTCCTTTACAGTGAAAATTTTATCTGGAAAATCTGGCTTTTTAGCCATCAATACAATTAATCTATCTAAAAATTGAATGTAGGTTCCCCATAGGCCAAAAATGAGTATTAACCATGAGAGTGCTTCGTTGCAAAACTGCTCAGCACTTTTTAAAGTAACAAATGAATTATGAGCCTATTGTGATATATTCTTTAAAACATCAACCCTGTGGCTCATCATACTTTTAAGGATCTCTATCCTTACATCTCCTCCCTACTAGACTTATTGAGTGTCAATGCTCATTCTCCTTGGCTATAAGGATTCATCCTCCTCTGTATCCTCAATTTGAACCAAAGCCTCAGCAGTGTCCTTGACTGGAATTGAAGTTCCTTATCCTTATGCTTCCTAAGCTGGAGCCATTCTCTTCTCTGCCTATGCTAGTTGCTCTTTGAGAGATGCAATTTCATCCTCAAGTCTCTAAATTTTAGCCTCAAGCTCAGCAATCGTTTCCTTGTAGACATGGTTTCTCCTAAGCTCATTTTCATAGAGCTTCCTAACATCAATATAGCCATGTATGGACTAGGCTAATCTTGTCACCATTTCCTCTACCTTGGCTTCATTCATAAATGAAAAAAAATTTAATGCCTTGGAAATCTTTGTGCCAGAGGTGTCCTGTAGAGTCCATATAATCATGTTTCCCTATTTTGTGCTTTACACATCCGTTAGTTTAGGTTTTTTAGAAGTAGGGGCCATGCTCCAGACTGCTAGGGATTTGTTATTAATGTTGAGACCAGTCCCTTTCTTCAATCCATCAGCACCAATTAACTCATAGGAGATGGCGCTTTCCTACCTTTTAATCTGATCAAGCATAAAAGCTTGCTCCAAATCCCAACTAGGCACTAGTAACATACCACTTCTTTGAACTAGATCCTTGGCCTCCTCTAAAGTTAGTACTTTACTTTCAAGATCATAGGCCTGCAGTTTTTCAATCAATTCCATCCTTTGCTCATCTGATTCATCTGGTTTCATTTTGAGGACAAGCTCACTTTGTTTAATCTTATATAAAAAACTTTTGAATTCATTGGATTTGATGAACTCATCATCCTCCAAGAATTGTTGAGCTTGGATGATCCTGTCATCTAGCCTGGCTGCTACCAACTCCAGATCTATCAAGGTATTTTCTACTACATCAGCCCTAATCTATAGGTAATAATGCCTCATGTCAGCAAAATATTGACTACTTCCTAGTAAAATTTGCAAGGTCCTTTTCCTGAACTGTGGAGGGATCTAAATAATCTTCTGCCTCTTATTTCCTTTTGCCATCCAAGATGCCTGGGGTACATCCTCCTCCTCTACCTCAAGGGTCACATCAAGTTCTGTGCTATCGAGGAAAACTCTTTCTTCTTCCCCCATTGGACCTTCTAGCAACTTGGTCATTATCTATGCATGGTCTATGACCATTTTTCTAATTCTTTGGGGGTAAGGGATATCCTTCTACTACTATGTTTTTGATGATGTCTTTATGGGGCAGCTCCTTGGAATTTTGCAATACATAGTTTCTCATTTCTTTTAGTGTTGTCCTCATCAATCCCTCAGAGTCATACATTCTATAAGAGCCCATGCACAAATTGTAATGGTGTAGGAAAGAATGAATAGAATCTAGGGCCTCCTTGCCAATGGTAAAATCACCAATTTTAAAACATCTACACAAAAATGTTCCCCTATGCATCTTAGGGCCTAGATACTCTCTATTCACCATGAAAAATTGCCAGATAAATTTAATTATTTCTAATCTAGGAGGAATGAACTTTGGTAAAATATGGGGTGGTTGGGGACAACCATAGACTTGCATCAGAGAAAAGGTAGGAAACAAGAAAATATCCCCCCAATTATGATCTAATATTTTCCCCTTAGGCAACAAGGCTCGTCTTAGAAGACCTTTTAAAATCTCAGGGGCTCTAAAGTACCCTAGGTCTAACATTTTCATTATAACAGCACTAAAATTGTTGAAAAAGGACACATAATCAAAAAAATGGTAAGTGTTATTCCATACCCGTATCCATAGTTGCACTGGAAAATCTCCATTCAAATTAGAAGTTTGATCAATGAATTTAGAGCTGATATATCCCACATTTTTGTAGAGAATCAAATGCATCAACAGGGAGTAGTAGGGGAAAGTGAATTCTCTCATATCTCTAGTCTGAGCTCTAGCAATGTTGTCCTTCATTATATCTAGAATATAACTAACATGGTCATATTCACAAGCATGGTAAGCATCTTGCACATCCCTAGAAATTATGTACTCTGCTCCCTAGACCTCATCAGACCCATCCTTTCCTACAACTTTGTCAACACCATATATAGTTTTGAAAAAATAGCTTTTGAATTTATCCAGGGGCATCTTTTTCTGAATTTTCTTTGGGTAATCACCCACCTTCTTTAAATCACTAAGAATATGTTGCAGCAATGAGGCTCTTGTGAAAGCATTAGGGTTTGCCTCAAATATCCTCTACAAGTCCTTTAAATCTACAAGCTGACCCATTGCTCTAGTTAATCCAAAGGATTCAATAAAAGATTCTCAGTCCAAGGTACATAGAATAGTCCCATCCTTTCTATGAAAAGACTTGGTGGTCAGGTTATAACACTAGAATAGGGCCTTCATCAAATCTACATCCACGAAGACCTCTAGAAAAATTAATTTGGCAAGGTTCTTCTTCCATGGATTACAAACAAGAACCTTTTTCTCCCTATTGCAATAGAATAAGTAGAAAAGTTCAGAACCAGTAACATAAGGGCACTTGGCATCTTTGCACCTAGCATATGGATCAAAGAAGGCATGATCATCCACAGAGTTTGCATTAGTAGATCCTGGGAACAGTTTCATCCACTCTTCTAGAAATCAGCTAGGCTTCTTCTGTCTGGTTTTAACTCCCTTCGAGGTTGAGGTTTCTGAGACTGCCATATCTGAGGCTTGGATTTCTTCCACTTCATGGTCTGACATTTTGTAAATATGCAACTAAATTACCCAAAATTGAAAATGTTCTGCCTCTTACAAGCTTTGGGAACAACAATTCAAAATGCACAGAAAATACAGGAAAAGTTCAAATTTTTTCTCTTTGCAAATGGTGAACTATGATAATGAGAATAGAAGATCTTATAAGTTGATATGCACAAATTAATGTCTATCTTGCATTGATTTCAACATTCTTGAAAAATGATCTCAATCCCTTCTGTCCACTTCATGGAGTGTCACCATTAATTTCCAACTATGCACTTTTCATACTGCATTCAAGTCTGATTGGTTTAGAAGCCCATAGTTCATTTCTCATCATTATGTCTCCTATCAAGATTAGATTCTATGATATTATGACAAGGTGGTTGAAAAGACCTTTCATAACATTGCACCATTGTATTGATGGCTCTCTAATCTTATGACACCCTTTTTAAATTCATATTGGCCAATCAGAAATGGTGGCAAAACCCCTTACGATCCTACGACACCCTTTGTTGTCGCAGCATCGGCATCAGATTCATTTCATTCTTCGATCTCTCATCAAATGGTTTCGCAACATCGTAGATCACCTTCTTTTACCCTACGATCATACTATTGCAGTTAAGCTCATCTCTTTGTAACATTGCAGGGGATCCTATTTGCTTTCATGATGTTATGGCAACCTTGAAACCTTTATCTCGTAGCATCGGTAGCTTGTAACTTTTCTTGTGGAATCTTACAATCAAGCCCTAGTCATGACATTGGAGAGCCTCCTTTCATAACCTTGAAATCTTACGATGAAGGATTCATCATAAGATTGGAGACCAAAAGTTACTATTTCAACTTAAATCTTTCCTAGTCCCACAAATACTGACAATGAACACATCTAGCACTTGTACACTGGCTCTTATCCAATCAAGAAACAAACAACTATATTGACAGCTCACCACCTATTCACCTTTATAATCCTTATGATCTTACAATGATAGAATGTTGTGCCATTGCAACACCACCTTCATCCTTTATATGATCACATGACAAGTCTTTTTTCATAGCATCTTAGCCTTCAAAAAAAAGCTTCCTGACCATATGAAAAGCATCATGAGACCGTAGACCTCCATCCCTCACTTTATGATCTGACGATAAACACTTTAGAATAGGATCGTGACTGCACCAATTGATTACTCATGATGCCACAATGAACCCTTTATTGCAACATCAAAGAAGACCATAATGCAAACAAAATAAAATGTTATATGATCATACGATACAAAGGACATCGTATGATTAGGGAAGCTCAAAATCTTACCTACGATAACACGATACAATGTTAATTGTGAGATCGAAAAAGGTCCTCATGCTTGCCTATGATACCATGCTAACCCTCCATCATAACATAGTAGGACATAATGCATTTGGGAAAATGAAACCCGCTTACTTATATGGCCTAGGGTTAGGGAAAAATAATGGAGATCAATTAAATTTGTTAGGGTTAAACTATAAAATAGGAAAAATATAATCATAACCCTATCTAAAAAAAATCAAAATTTTCTCCACACAATTTAGAAATTTATCATTAGTAGAAAAAGAAGCTACGATAACTTTGAAGACAAATGAAGAAAAGTTCACTCTCATATTCAACACATGTCTTGTGCTGATGAAAGACATGGAATCTGTGGTAAAATCTACCACTGCCACATGGTGACATTCTAAATGAATGATCTCAAGTCCTATAACAAGGCTCACTCATAACATGGTGATTGAAATCCTTTAACCAAGTGACATTTAATAGTGTGCGTTGTAACCTTTAATAGGGTTGGCCTTTCATAGGGCATCACTTCAATAAGAGTGAGAATGAGTACCATGTTACTTGTGGTTTTTTCCAAATTGGGTTTCCATGTTAAATCACTATGTCAAATTTGTTATTAAATTTGTTATGTTTCATGTTTACATTTCTACAAAGTCGATTTGATAGTAACCTACAAGATTAATTGATTATATGATCTAATGGATGCATGCATGATGAAAATGTTTTATGGATATAGGTTCATTAAGCTGCAAATAGTTTTAATTGTACATTTGGACCTTGGATAATTGATTTACCCCCCTCTTAGTTATTCTAAAGAATTTCAACAATTGGTATAAGAGCTATCTACTTAAAAGGACTAGTTTGAAGGTACTAGAACCAAAAAGATCAAGATGTCAAAAAGAGAGGTACTCAAGCTTAATAGAGATAACTTTCCTACATGGAAAAGTCTAATGAAGCTATACCTAAGAGGTCTTGGAGATCATGTACAATCAACCATTACAATTGAGCATGTCAATCATGATGGAGTCCTAACTACTAAAGATTTAAAAAAGAAGAAAGAACACAACCAGGCAATGTTGGAGATTGCCTTTGCCCTAAGTTATGCCAAGTTTGATGATATCAAGGGTTACGGTAGTAAAAATAAAATGTAGGATGCTCTACACACCATCTATGGAGGTGATACAAATGTTCTAAGAGCCAAATCTGAAAGTCTTTTGGTGAGGATATTGCTCAATATTGCTCTAGGATAAAGGATGGTGTTAATGCAATAAGGGGATCTAATGGCAAGGTAGATGATGAGACTGTACTAAGAAAATTTTTGAGAATACTTCTACCTATTTATGCTATTAGAGTTTTTGCAATACAAGAACTGAGATGTATACCAGGTTCTAATCTAGCTCTTGAAGAGTTTTAGGTAGGCTCACTGCTTTTGAGCTATCTAATTTTGATAATTTCAAACCTGACAATGTTGAATCTACTTTCAAAGCCAAGCTGTGATTGAAGGAACCTAATGAGAAGAAGAAGAAAAAGATAAAATATGTGTCAAGTGATAGTTATATAGATGAGGAGGATGTAGAACAACTTGAAACACTACTAGCGAGGAGATTTCTAGGAGGTAAAGGAAAGTTCAAAGGTAAGTTACCTATTATGCGTTTCAATTGCAATGAGGTTGGTCATATTGCTACTAGATGTCCAAAGAAGAAGAATTGCAAAGATGGAGACAAGTAAAAAAGTAGAAGAGATGAAGACAAAAAATATTACAAAGACAAAGGCAAGAAGTCTTGCTACATTGTTGAAGAGGAAACAAAAGATGGATCTGATGATCATGATGATGTGTATGTTGCAATGAAGGATGAATCTGATGAGGATGAGGAAACTGCACTAGTGTCTTGTGTGAACAAGAATGACATATGGATCATTGACAATGGGTGTTCACATCACATGACTGGTGATAAAAGTAAGTTCATTACCTTGAATTATTATGATGAAAATAGTGTAAGGTTTGGTAATTATGCACCCTATTTGATAAAAGGAAAAGGTTCTATCAAACTCACAGAAAAGATTTTATGTGACAATTATTATTATGTTGAGGACTTAACTATAATTTTTTGAGTGTGTGACAACTGAATAGTTCAAGTTGTAAGTTTGAGTTTGAGAACAAGATTGCTAAGATATATGATACTGATGGAAAACTAATTTGAAAAGGTGATCAAACTAGAGGTAATCTATTCTACCTTGATATAGAGGATGCTACTTATTGAATTGTAGAATTTGATGATGTGTAGCTATGGCATAAGAGGTTATGTCATGTTAATTTTGATAACTTGGTTAGTATCAGTAATATGAGAAGAGTTAGAGGTTTTCCTAAATTGAAGAATATTGACAATATAATTTGCAAACAGTGTCAGTTATGCAAAATGACAAAGTCAAATTTTAAGAGTAAGACTCATACCTCTAAAGGAATATTAGAGATTTTTCATACTGACTTGTGTGGACCAATTGATATGCAAAGCTACAAAGGAGATAAGTACATTATACTTTTTGTTGATGATTATTCTAGAATGATGATAGTTATTCTTCTAAAACAAAAATATGATTCTTTCCAAATGTTTAAGTAGTACTTAGCAAGAGTTGAGAAGGAAATAGGTAAAAGTCTGAAATGCTTAAGATCTAACATAGGAGGACAATTTACATCAAATGCGTTTGAGATGTTTTGTAATGAAAGAGGGATCAAAAGATAGACATCTGCCCCTAGGACCCCTCCACAAAATGGAATTTTTGAAAGGAAGAATAGATCTATAATGGATTGTGCTAGGACACTCATGATGGAGAAAAATGTTGCTTTGAAATACTACAAAGAAGCTATAACTATAGTTGTTTATACCTTGAACCTTGTACAAGTCAAGAAAGGTACTCACTCAATGCCTTTTGAACTATGGTATGGATACTCAACCAATGTAAAATATTTTAAGGTATTTGGAAGCAAGTATTATATTCTTAAGGATTTTAGGAATGGTAAATTAGATGCAAAAAGTGAGGAAGTTATATTCCTTGGTTATTCCACAAGAAGTAAAGCTTATAAGTGTTTAAATACTAACACTAACAAAGTTATGGAAAGTGCAAATGTGAAATTTGATGAATATATAGAAGTACATGAGGTTGAACCTATGAAATAACTAGAAGAATACAAATCATTTGTATAATTTATGAAGGTATGCTTGCTAATGAAGATGTTGTAAATCAAGTTGTGAACCAACAGCAAGTTTTAGTGACTATGAAGTCACATACTATGAATTCCAAGTTGCATTTAGGAACTAAGCTAGATTCAGGTGTCAAGTTATAGAATGAAGTTGACGCACATTCTGATTTTGAGATTAGTGTACATGAAAGAAATATTGAACTATCTGACAGAGATGTACATAGTGATTTAGAAGTTGAGAGACCAAATGAGGAAAACAAGCAGAACCAAGATTGTCTAAGTATGTCAAGAGACATCACCCTGGTGCACAAATCATTGGAGACAAAGATGCAAGACCAATGATAAGGAACATGTTTAGAAATGATACATGCTTGCTTAGCATGCATGAACCTAAAATAGTGAAAGATTCTTGGAATATGTGGAGTGGAGTAAAGCCATGAAAGAAGAGATTGAATAAATTGAGAAAAATAAGACATGGACTCTAGTTCCTAGACCAGAAGATAAAAATATGAATGGCACCAAGTGGGTATACAGAAACAAGTTAGATGAAAATGGTGAAGTCACAAGGAACAAGGAAAAATTAGTTTCTAAAGGGTATGCACAAGAAGAAGGGATAGGCTATGGAGAAATATTCGCTCTTGTTGTAAGATTGGAAGGAGTAAGAACTTTGCTTGCTTACTCTATATACAAAGGTTTCAAAGTTTATCAAATGGATGTTAAGTCTGCATTTATGAATGGTATATTGGAGGAAGAGGTTTATATAGAATAGCCAAAAGGATTTGTTGATGTTAAAAACAAAAACATGGTATGTAGACTACACAAAGCTTTATATGGTTTGAAGCAAGCACCAAGAGCATGGTATGAATGGCTTCATAATTATCTTGTGAAGATTAGATTTAAGATGAATGATGATAACATCAAACTGTACTTAAAGATAGAGAAAGGAAAATGTATTTTACTATCTAAGTTTTTTGTTGATGATATCATATTTGGAGGTCAAGATAGTTAATGTAAGGCTTTTGCAAATGAAATGAAGAAAGAATTTGAGATGTCTATGTTTGGAGAGATTAAGTTCATTGTAGGTTTGCAAGTACATCAAATAAAATATGGTATATACATCAGTCAGTCAAAATATGTAAAGAATATACTATTTTTTTTGGATTGGAAGATTCAAAGCCTATTAACACACCTATGGTGATAGGACATAAATTGTCAAAGAATGATGATTCAACTAAGGTGAACCAAATATTATATAGGTCTATGATTGGAAAATTACAATATGTAGTACACAATAGAGCTGATATTGCATTATCTATTGGGATAGTTGTAAGATTCTCTGCTAATCCTAGGGAGAATCATTTGATGGTTGTTAAGAGAATAATGAGATATCTGAAAGGAGCAGAAGACTATGGTCTATGCTATAAGAAAAAATGAGAAATTTGAATTCAGAGCCTACATTGTGTTGATTGGGCTGAAAATATTGATGACAAAAAGAGCACTAGTGGAGGAGCATTTTTCTTAGGAAAATGACTAGTTACATGGACTAGCAAGAAACAAAACTTTATCTCTCAATCTACTACTAGAGCTGACTATGTTGTTGCTACAGTAAATTGTGCAAACATTATGTGGATCAAACAACTACTCAAAGGTATGAAGGAGGAAATCACTAAACCTGTGATACTTTATAGTGATAATACAAGTGTTATAAATATATCAAAGAATCTTATGATGCATACAAAGACTAAGCATATTGCAACTAAGTATCATTAATTGAGAGAGTTAGTTCAAGATAAAGAGATGAATATGGAATATGTTAACACAAAAGAGAAATTAGTTGATATCTTCACAAAAGAATTACCTAAGGGTGCTCATGACTATCTAAGAGGTAAACTATAGGTGATACCCTTATCAAAGGCTATCTAAGAAGCATGAGGAGTGCCCTGAATCAAACAAAATGATTGGCGTATGTTACACATTGATGTAGTGGATCCTACTTTAGGACTTGCCCAAAGTAATCAAAGAGCTAGAGCTACAAATCAGTCACACGCTAGGTGATAAAGGGAGAAACTAAAAATGTGCATATCTACATATTAAGATGACAAATCTTTGGCATTATTGTTAAAAAGAGAGAAATCTTATTGATGAGGGAGAAATCCTTTTGAGGGGGAAATCTTGACTACTACTTGGGAGATATTGTTGTTAAAGAAGGAGATATAAGAAGTGATCATGAGGGAGTCATAAGGATGAGTTGATTGATTTCTATTGATTAGGATAGAATTTTGTAACCTATTCAAAAGATGAAAGTTGCTAGTAGAGGGAGAGATTTTAATACAAAGAATTATTTTCTTTTTGGTATTTTGTTGGTTGTACTAATTAAATTTGGTTTTCCATCAATGCTAAAGAGGGAGATTGTTGAAGACATGTTGATACAAATATGAATATGTGTTTCAATCATTGTTTTGTCACTAATGTCAAACCTACTACTTGTTGGTAAGACAATTGCTTAGATGATTTGAGTACTATCATTTATTTGATTAATGAAGAGGATTTGATCACATGTGGTAACAATAGCACCTAGAGGAAAGGGTGAGTTATGATATGGAAAAGAAGTACAAGGGTCAATTAAGATAGTGATATTATAGTGCATTGATAATCTACTTAAGGTTGCAAATGATGTATACACTAATTAAGTTTAGAAGAACAAGTTAAATGAATTGTGTCTACCAAGCTTAATAATTTGCATAATAGTTGTTGAGCAAAGCTAGTTTAAGCAAAGTAGAAAATCAATTGGAGTCGAGAAAAGTCAATTTTAGTGCAAACCAAGTGATACAGTGTAAGCTAAGTAAACTTTAGTTGATACCAAGCACCAGTAAACTTTAGTTCATGCCAAGTGTTTTGATAGTGGATGTCAAGCAAAATAGTATGTGTTGAGCATTAGAAGCAAGTTAATGTCAAGTGTCATCATTATGAGAAAGATCATGAATTTGATGAATCTGAGCTGATAATTTTGATTTCTTGGATTGTATGAGCCATGTGGCAAATAAGGTTAATGAGATGGTGGCATAGAATTCAAGATGGACCATTTTGAGGTGAACTTAAAGAGGATTGAAGGAGAAGTTTCTAGAAGGGAATAAAATGAAATTATGGGTAGATTCATTGAATCCTACCTAATCCAACCTAACCCTAAAATGAATGATGGAGGTTGAATGGAAAAAGATCTTAATTTTCTATTTATAGAGATGATTGGTCAGAAGCAAAGGTTATCATGTGCAAGAACCTAAGGAAGACAAGGAATCTAGGGTATTGCTTCATTCAGTGACCTAAGAGAACAGGCTACATTGGCAAGCAAAGCAAGACAAAGAGGTTGCATTGGCAAGCAAAGAAAGAAGGCTTACGGGTATGGATTCTTGAAAGGTGAACAAGCTATCAGAACTGAAGTGTGTGAAAGCCAAGTAGAATGGAGGACTTAAATAGAGATCTATAATATGTAAGTTTGGTTTAAGTTGTTATCAGATCAAGCCTTACTATTACTTTCTAATCATTGTACTAGTCTAGCATAAATCCTTTGGATTAAGGTTCACCTACAATCATTTGTAAATCCTTTAATCAGGTGACATTCCAAGTGAATGATATAAAGTCCTCTAGCAAGGGTCACTCTTAATAGGGTGATTGAAATATTTTAACCAAGTCACATTTAATAGTGTGCATTGTAACCTTTAACAGGGTTAGCCTTTCATAGAGCATCACTTCAGAAGAGTGAGAATGAGTAACATGTTACTGGTGGTCTCTCCCAAATTGGGTTTCCACATTAATTGTTGTCTCAAATGTGTTATTGAATATTTTATGTTTCATGTTTACATTTCTACAAAGTTGATATGGCAGTAACCTACAAGATGAAGTGATTGTATGATTTAATAGATGCATGCATGATGAAAATGTTTTATGGATATGGGTTCACTAAGCTGTGAAAAATTTTAATTGTACATCTAGACCTTGGATAAATGATTCACCCCCCTCTTACTTATACTAAAGAATTCCAACACATATAACAAGCATAATGACAGTTGAGAACCAGTCTTAACTGACTACTAAAGTATCAGACAAAGGTAACAAAATTGTTTCTCCTACTCTGAAAGCAAAGGATGAAGAAGGGGAAATAGATTTAGATGAAGATATTGTTATTCCAAACCAGGATATCACTACCCTCACTACTAATAAGATAAACATACTAGGGAAATTACTGTAGAAAAGAGCTAAGCAACAAATTCTTAGAGAATGAAAAAGGAAGGAAACCCAAGTGCTAGAAGATATAAAAGACATATTTGTGGATACACTAAGTATAGAGGTTGATAGTACACAACCTATTTTGAATCAATTAGTAGAATTTTTCCAAAAATTCAATGAAGATCTGAATGAACAAGATAAGTTGCTACAAAGAGCAGAAAGAAATTTTGAAAACAAAGTATTCGAGCAAGTGGCACAGAAAATTGCAATAAACCAAGTAGAATTTTCTATTATTCTTAATTCATTGAAAACATTTGCAAATAATTTAACTTCATTATTTAGTAATTTGTGTGATACATCTATCTTCACCCAAGGAATCAAGGAAAAATTATCTAAGATAGATGAAGACTTGAAGACAAGTGCACACCAATTGTCACTTGACCCAAGCTATAGTTCTGCTCACTATTCAAAGATCAGATATCTGACAAATTTGCAAGAAATATTATTAAGGGAAGAAACCAAGATTAGGGCCACACTTGTAGACATCCAAGACATGATTCTTCCAAACATGGATGCATTGCATAAACACATTGTACATGCCAAGATACTCATCCATGACAATAACTTCTCCATAGCTGATCACATAATGGAGTTATCAGCAAAAGTGTAGATTGCATTACATGTAAGCAAGGTGTTATAGGGAAATTGCGACAAGTTAATGGCATTGATTTTGAAGGTACATTTTGACTTCTTGTCACATTTTAACACTAACATGTAGTATACACCTTTGGCATTTATGTCAAAAGGGGGGAGACGTATAATATTAATATAAGATGAATGTATATATGAAGAGTATTAGGGAGAAGTATAATATGAGATATATGTATGGGGGAGTAGCATAGTATAATACAAATACATGTATAGATAATCAAAAACATCTTTTACAAAAAGAAATTTTGAAAAATCTCAAAAACAAAGTATCCTACTGAGTTGTAGACACAGAAAGGAGATAAAAGAATGTTTTGGACTTGAGATTCTGAGCATTTAGTTTTGGATTGATAAGTGTTTTTCTCACTAATGTCAAAGGGGAAGATTTTTGACATTAAGGTCAAAGTTTTTTTATTAGTAACTCAAACTTATTCAATTGGTTAAGTTACTACCAAGCTTATCTTTTAGTTTGTAGTGTTAACCAAGTGCTCTAGTTACTATCAAGTAATATAGTTTCTATTGAGTAATATAGTTGTTACTGAGTTCTAAAATTTCTATTGAGTTCCATAATCTTTATACAATTCATGACGAGTAGTATCTACTGAGTTATTCATTGATAGTGCTAACCGAGCTTCACAATATTAACTGAGTTGCACAATGTTAACCGTGCTCTCCAGTATCTACCGAGCTTGTAGTATTAGTGATGAGAATCTAGTGTTGACCAAGCCAAGGAGTGTCAACCAAGTGATTTAGTTTATACTGAGCTTGTAGTGTTAGTGTTGATTGAGCCATGGAGTGTCAACCAAGTGATTCAATTTATATATTGATTTTCGTAGTGTTCACCAAGTCACACAAGTGCTGACTAAGTTCAAGCTACTTAGAAGTGATTAGTATGAACCAAGCTTCTATGTCTATCAAGTGCATGGAAATGCCGAGTGTTGACAATGGTTGCTGAGTATCAGAACATCACCAAGTATCTCTTCTAAACCTGAGTGTCAATAGTTGGGCCGACTTTGTGATCTTGATGGAAACCTATGTTGTAGCTAACTTTGATTAATTGTGACTTGGATTGGTATATATGTAATGAATTGTATCACATCTTGTAGACACCTAAATCCTTTAGAAAATAAAGTATTTTTATTTTCTGAAAAAGTCTCTGATGACAGATCATCATTTATTAATTAATTATTTATTTATTTTGTTTATTTATTTTTATGCCATTAAATCCCTTTATCTTAATTAAAAATATTTAATTAAGGAATCCCTCCCAAAAATGTTTAAATCTTATTTAAACATTATTTCCTTATTTATTAATTATTTAATTAATAAATTGACCAAAAATCCCAAAATAAATTATTTATTTATTTTTTGCCCAAAACTTGGCCAATTTCCTTAAGACCACTAACCTCTTCCAAAATCTTCTAATCCTTCTTTAATTTTGATTAAAGGCTAATCCCATCATTTCCTACCCCTAATCCCAACTCAAAATATTTAATTAAGATTAAATATTAATCCTCATGTTTATTAAAAATATTTTAATAAATATCTCCTCAACCCAAACCCTTGAAATAAATAAAACTTTATTTATTTCCTAAAAATCTTATTTATCCTCATCCTAGGAAGTTCTAGACTCTTCTAGAAAGTTTTCATCCTCATCCAAAGCCTAGACTCTTCTAGAAGATGTCAATCCTTATCTTTGACCCTAATCCTAATCCCCCCCAACATTGTCACATTCCCTAAACATGGGTTAAGACTTGCTAACCCAAGCCAAAGCCAACAAATATCTCCTCCTTCACCCACCCTCATTAAATGTCATCCACTTGCCCATCTCTAACAAGCCTAATCTAATTCTTAACCCAAGCCTAATCTAAGCCTTAATCATTTGCACATTCCTAAGTCAAGCTTAAGACTTTCTTAATCCAACTCAAGTCAAAATATCTCAACTCTCTCACAAATATCCCAACCATAAAACTTTATGAAGCCTACAAAGTCATAAATGACTCTTACAAGCCCATTCATTGCTCTTACAAGCCATTATGAGGGTCTTTATGAGCTTTGAGCCTCCTTTGTTGACTCCTCAACCCCTCTTGATCTAACCAATGACCCTGTGACATGTGTCACTCTCTGATTGATTGTAAGGAAGCACAATCCATGTGCTCTCCTCTCATTCAATCTAAACCTTCCATAAGCTTTCTCCCATCCTTGCATCCTAGCCCTTGATCCCTCAAGCCCTTTGCCTATTTAAGGAATCCTCTCCCAAGCCATTTTAACACAATCTAAAAAGTAAAGCCATAATGCCATCTTGAGAAGCCATTTTTTACATCAAATCCATTCACCAAAATTTATCAAAAATCCTCCATTGAAGCCCATTTGAGCATTTGAGCATACATACATAATCAAGCCATCTTAGCTATTAGACACACCTCTACATCAAATGATCATCCTCATTGAGAGAGCCTATCCATGACTCATATTCTCATTTGAGGACCTCACTTTGTCTCATCTAAAGTTTATATTAATTTTGTTAGTTAATGCTTTGATTTTTAAATAGATTAGTGTTTCTTGCTAACATATTAGTGTATACATTCTGGCATGCCCGGTGGGACCCCGCATGGGTCATGCTTGTTATCATTTGTAGTTAAAATTGCATGTTTTGTACTAACTTTGGCTAATTTTCATGTTTTGGTGATTGGTAGGAGCATTTAATTAGGTTTTGCAGGTCCAAGGAAGCAAGAAGAAGATGAAGCAAGAGTTCTTTGCAAACATTCTGATGGAATTTAGAGTGTTTTCAGATTTTTCAAGCTTATAGGTGGACAGAGCACTTGGAATTCTTCTTCCTCTTCTTGTCTATATTCTTCTTCTATTCCATCTACTTCTTCTTCTTCTTCTTGTGGGATCTTGGCCAATTTTTTTTTTAAGGGAGAAAAATCATACACACCTTGTTTTAGTCCTTAAAATGATCCCCCAAATCATACTTAAATCCATTAAAAAACTAAAAATTTGCAAAAAAATCTTTTAACAAGTGAAATTAAATCAATCCAATCATTTGCATCCTTGCAACATCAAGGTTTTAGATGCATTCATGCAAAGTTAGGAACACTTCATTGTTGGAAACTTAAAAAGAACTTCAAGTTTCCATTTCAAAAGGTTCAAAATCAACACTAAGTGCACACAAAATTCTAAATCAAACTCAAAGCATAAATTAGGGATAAAATGAACTTCATTTGCAAATATTTTAAAGTTCTTTTAAAATCTCATGAAAACTAAGAGTCCTAAATGGTTGCCAAAATTGTCTTAAAAGCTTTGTTATTTGTTCCAAACAAATGTCTTGTTGCAAAATCTTGAATGTTTCCTAGGTTTTTTATGCATCAAAATAATCTAGGAATATCATTTTTGGGCTTAAAACATGCAAACTAGAACACAAAATCTTGAATGAAAAATAAAGTCCAAAGAGCCATTTTTTTTGAGTCAAAAACAATCTTGAATGATCTAAATTGGAAAGAAAATCATCCCTATTCCTTCCTCTTTGAATTTCAATTCAAACAAACTCAATCTTGAATGATCTAAGGTTAAAACAAAGCACTTCGAAGTTCTTAAAACAACACGCAAAATCTCAATCTTGAATGCTCGAAGGAAAGAACTTGAATGTTTAAACACTCGTCTTCGAATGCATGTTGCTAAAATCACTCTTGAGTGCCATGGATTAAAATCAAGTTTGTTTTTTTGCATTGGAATGCATAACAAATCCAATCTTGAATGCCACAGATCAAATAATCATTATCATACATCACACTTCATCTTTTGGGGCATAAAAAGAATCCACATTTTAGAAATTTTCTAAGTTATAAAAACAAATAAAGACACTTTGAGTGAGTTTGTTGTTGGACTCACCCTCTTCAATCACCCATCATTCTAACCATTGGTTGCAATATCAGCGCCATATATGAGGATGGGTCTACCTAAAAAGGTGTTAAATGCTCCACAAAAATCAAACTCCACTCACTTGAGTTTTTATTGGTTTTTCTAAGATAGAAATTTTTTTGAATGCACATTAGTCTCGCTAACACTTCATTTGGGCATAAAAATTGAACAAATCTTGACGTGGAGGGCCTCAGAGCGCGTGCTTGAAATTGATCTTTAAACACATCTTTTTTTTGGCCTTAAAATGAAAAAAATACCAACTCTTGAATGCCTTTAAGGAAATTAATCAATACTTGACGTGGAGGGCCTCCGACCGTGCGGGTTTACTTTCTTGTTGACCCTAACTCTCCTTTGTGTATTTTTTCTTTGATCACTTCTCTTTTGTTGGCACATTTCAAATTGGAATTGAACCTTTGCATCTTAATCACGTGTGTTTTCAAAAACTCTAGATCAGAAAACTTAAGGGTCAGTTGGAAAAGAACAAACATGTTTTTAGCCCAAGGTCATCCAAATCTTCTCTCCCCTTGTTGTCTTTCGAGGCTATCTTGGGTGCATAAGACTAGGATCCAAAACCTTATTTCTTTTTTTAGGAGGCCTGCTTGGGGATTTCATCACCTCTTGGGACGACCTCAACTCTAGCATTCTGGCGGAGTATAAAGATCAGGAGGCGAATCCAAAGACACCTCTCTTGGGATCAAAATTTTGTCGCTCGGGCTAAGCCTCAAGGAACTTTATACCCTTGAGAAGTGAAAGAAGAGAAGTGGGTTACCGCTCCTCTCGGCTGTGTGACATCTTTTTGGTTTCATCTATAGATTTGGGCCTCATGTACCTTGTGTATATCAAGGACTCCCTAGCTAAAACAAATTTCATCCTTGTAGAAAGCTTCCTAGGATGTTGGTGTGTTTGACGTGCTTGCTCCAAACTTTTGTCTACTTGTTTGTTCATAGCTTTTGAATGAATGTTTGCCAACTTTGGTCCAAAAAAAAATAGAAATCTCCCGACTCAAGGCATACTTAGTGTAGTCATTGCCTCATCAGAAAATCATCCAAGCTCCACCGTCGCAACCGAATCTATCTAGTTCTTTTCTTTAGAACAATCCCAAATCCAAAGTCCATCCAAATCATCCCCCTAGCTAGCTAGCAACCCAATCCAAAATCACCCAAGCCTTTAAAGAATTGTTGTTACTCTGCCAGAGTTTACTATCCAATCAATCTATCCAAATCCCTCAATCTCCCCAAGGTTATCCCGTTGACAAAGCTTTGTCTAGGGTAATCTAGCCTTGTCACTTGTCATCCCTCATAACCTTAAGCTAAAGGTTGGGATCCACAAGTGGTCAATCTCGTGTCATGCCCATAAAATCATTTGTCTATCCTCAAGTTGACACCAAAAGCCACCAATCCTGCACATAGGAAAGAAAAACTCTCACTTTTTGACAGCATACCCTTGAAGTCTTCCATCCACAGGAAAGCTAAAAATCTCCAGCCAATCCTCCTTAGGTCTGTCATGCAGCTTTGACTCTCCCTAGGAAATATTTCATCAGCCAATCCAAAATCTGTGCTTAATCCAAATCCAACCATGAGCTTCCATGTTCATCCATATGCAAGACCCCATCCCCATCCAACTCATCATCAAAACATGAAATCCCAACCCTATCATGATGAGTTTGGTCGCATTGTCCTTTCTCCCACTACATCCTATTCCAATGATGATGAAAATCTTGTTGACTATGATGGGTATCTTGAGAGCCTTAGATGTCTTCCGCCAACCATCCCCCAAAATCCAAGCATTCCTCCAAACTATCTAGTCATGCCATCTCATATCTCAGCTTCTCCTCCATCACTCAATCAACCAAGATTCTAATCTTCCACCCCCATCACACCTACTATTCCTATCAATCCACCACCTCCACCTTCGATACAAGAGTCTCCCAAGAATATCCTAGAGGAAATACAAGAAAAGCTACCTCCAACAGTCGATAAACCATGTCATCTAATCCAACCATGTGAAGTAGTTAGTGATGAAGCTTCCCCATCTATAATATCACCTCCATCTCCCATAGCTATCATCCCCATACCATCCATCAAATTGCTTAAAATCCTTCCACTTCCCGCAAGCATCAAAATCCCACCACCTGTCAAATCCCTCCAAATCCTATCCACATCACCTCCAAGCATTTCCCAAATCTCCCATAATGACCCTTATGCATCCATCTTCTACTCACCCATCTCCACTACTGAATCTCCCATCTATCCATCTGTTGCCTTTGAAGAATCCATCCCTTCACCTCCTATCGCAACATCCATTCCAATCCAATCCTATCAAGATCCTACCCAAAAGCATGTTGACATCCTCCAAAGCATAAACGAAGATATCATTGTACCATGTCTTCCATCCATAGTGTAGTCACCATCCCTTCCATCTCCAAAACCTCAAGCCATACCTCCTCTACTGTAGGATATCTTTTCATCTCATCAGCTAAATCAAGATCCTATCCTACCATCTCCTTTGCTCCATGCTTCCATCTTACCACCTACCCAAGCTATTCCACCATCTATAATCTACCCTCTTGGTTCACTTACATTCATCCATGGTGGCCCCCTCTCAACAGAAGAATTAAGAACAATATCTCCCCATTGCAATACATCTAATAAACCACTTCTACCATTTTCTACAAGCAAAAAGTTTCCTCAGCTCGTTCAAATGCTCAATCGATGGCATTATCAAGGTCAAGGTTTAGGATCACAAGAGCAAGGAATCAGAAAGCCTATTATTCCACAAAAGAATCCAAGATTTCATGGTCTTGGATATGTATCCAAAGGCTCACCATCTAGAAGTGTTGGTACACGCCATCCCCAAACCAAGCCTATCTCCAGGCCCACCATGCCAGCCTCCCATCACTCCTTCAAGAAATCTTATGTCATCCCCCCTCCACCATCTTTGCAACCCAAAACAACCTACCATATCCCCCCTTCATCTACTAAATCCATTTTGGGTCCCTATGTCCAAAAATCTACCATCCTCCATCCTCCTATCAGCCATCATAAAAATCATATTCCATCCATTCCTATGCAAGATCAACAAAGGCACATATTAGGGCACATCATCCATCATCATCCCCCTACATGCTCTTCCATATCCTCTCCATCTCATAAAGCTTCTCCTAACCATCTTCCCAAAGCTTACCACAGTAATGTGAATGCCAACTTCAAAATGCATAAAGCTAAAAATCCACATCCTAGATAATCATATGTCTATTCTAAAAGACATACTCCAAAAAGGCAAAATCCAATCAAAGAATGCAAAACAATGCAAAAGCCTATGAAAAGAAAATCCAGAACCATGTGGATCCCAAAGAAAAAAGTTGAAACCCAATGCATAATGGCATCCACCATTGTTAATCCCCCATCCAGTGATTCATGTCCCCCATCTCCTAACTCCATCTTGGGTGCCTATAACCCCAAGCATGCTTCCACAAATCCTCCATCAAGCCTGCATCTACCATCTATCCCCCATATGCTCTTTTCACACCCATCCCAACATGTGCCAATGTTGATCCTATAAGCATCCCCATCTCATGCTCCTTTCCAACCTTTTCATCCCTCCATCTCCTACCATCAATCCCATCTAATCTGATCTATTGCATAAATCACACATCGGGTGTACCAACAACTAGCAACAAAATTGAACATTCCAACAACTAGTGAAAAATCCCAAAAAACCCAAAAATAGCTGAAGATAGCCAAAATAATTCTAGCTAAGTCCAAAGTCAAAAAGTCAAAAAAATAAAGAAAAATAAAGCATCCACTGGTGAAAACTTGGCAATTCAAGCGCCTTGGACAAGTACCATGATAAAAACTTGGCAAACAAGTGTCATGCGTAATCCAGCCATCCCCAACTTAGCCTATCATCCTCATGCTTTTGGTCACATCTTGCCATCTAGCTCCATCATCTAAATTATCCACCTATCTTTCATCCTCCAACTTTTATCTATCACTATCCACTTACCTTCTGCAACCTCACCCCATCATCCCAGCTATCATCCATCTCCCTAGTGCCTTTAGCTTTTCCATCCTAGCTTCAATCCTATCACATCCATCGTAAGACCTCCTTCCACATGTCATCTTCTAACTGGGGGCACTATATTCCTTGGAGATTTTGTCTTGTCCATCCTCCCTTGTCATTGGTATCTCACTCTAGGCTATCCTCATGTAAATCCAATGTCATCCTCTCATTAGCCATTCACTCTAGCACCATCTATCAGCTCAACTACCACCAACCTTAGCATTGTCCCCATCCTTGGTTGCACATCTATCATCATCATTGGATACACCCTGCCAAATCCATATCTTTCACTATCACCTCATCCTTAGCTTCTACATCTTGCACCAACTTGAGCCATCTCGCTATCTTATCATCCAGAGCTCTTGTACAACTTGTAAATAATCTTGTATCCAACGCTTGTATCATACCTTGTATTATAGCTTGTATATCCAATCTTTTCCAAAACAACTTGTACATTTGTACCATATCTTGGTTCATCAGCTTGTACATCCTCTTTAGCTTAGTACCATTGTATCTATCCAGTTTTCATGTCAGTTCATCCTTGATCAGCATCTTGCACACATCGCACAAATCTTGGTTAGCTATTCCAATGCATCTTTTAGCTAGATCTCCTATCACCCAAGTGTTATCTTTCTTAGTTCAGCTTGCCAGATGCATCACTCATCCAAATCCACCAGCTTAGGTGCTCTCTGATAGATCCTTGTAGGATATGGCTTTCCTCATGTCTGATCTTGGTCCGTTAGTACCTCGTCCTACCCATCTCATTGGCAAATGGTTCTTTTTTGGATTTTCACTTTCTTTTGATTTGGAATCTTGCCTTTTGGGTCTTGAAGTATCTTTTCCAAGCAATCTTTTTGTTCCCTCCTCAAGGTTACCATGATCTTCCATATCATGGTATGCTATGAATGGGGCACTCTAAGCGTACGATTTCGATCAAGTCTTTCATTTGTTTGTTTTTTTGCTTGTGGGTTACCCAGTGTTGATTCCATGCTATTTCCTTCAAGTTTCATGTGTGATGCTGGGGCAATCTTTATGTGTTTGTTTCGAGTCAGTCCGTCAATCCTTTAGATGGTTGGTGATACGGCCTTGATGTTCTTGGTAACCTTGGCAATTAACCAATAGTCCTATAGCAAATCTAGTGCTCAACTACATGGTGGTACTTCTCTTTGAAGTATCCCCCTGCTTAAAAAGCTTCAATGGATTCCCTTCATCTCCATTATCCCCCATCCATATCCAGCTTCTGTCTCTCCTACCCCAACTTATGCATCAGTATCTCTTTGAATCAATCTTCACTTTTAGCTTTAGGGATCCAGAATCCTAGTCTTAGGGATCCACCAATCCAATCAATCCACCAAGCCTCATCTTTCGAGATCCATAATCCTAGTCCTAGGGATCTCTGAAACCCATCTTTCACCAATTTGACTCTTTGAAATCCTGTTGCATTAGTTTTATAATCCCTCATCCTTCTCCCTATCCTGGATTCCTTTTATAGCACTCCACTCCTTCATCCTCCACCTTCCCTAAAGTCTTAAGCTTGCTTCCTCTTACGCATCTAATTCTCCTCTATCATTCTCCCATAGTGAGAGTTTGAGCTAATTCAGCCCCTTCTCTTTGCCAATCTGAGTCTTCTTGCTTATCCTAGATTCTTGTATTTTTTAAGAAGCCGTTGAGCCTCATTTTCTCTCCCCACCACCTTCTTGAGGGGGCATCTCATAGTCTAATCTCTCCTTCTTATCCAAGACTAGGGCAACTTTGTTGCTAAAACATTTTTCTCGTGTCGTTTATATTCAAACTTCTTTGAAATAGTGTTATCTCAACACTATGTCAAAGAGGGGCAAAATGTAGACACCTAAATCTTTTAGAAAATAAAGTATTTTTATTTTCTGAAAAAGTCCATGATGACATCATCATTTATTAATTAATTAATTATTTTATTTATTTATTTATTTGTATGCCATTAAATCCCTTTATCTAAATTAAAAATATTTAATTAAGGAATCCCTCCCAAAAATGTTTAAATCTTATTTAAACATTATTTCCTTATTTATTAATTATTTAATTAATAAATTGACCAAAAATCCCAAAATAAATTATTTATTTATTTTTTGCCCAAAACTTGGCCAATTCCCTTAAGACCACTAACCTCTTCCAAAATCTTCTAATCCTTCTTTAATTTCGATTAAAGGCTAATCCCATCATTTCCTACCCCTAATCCCAACTCAAAATATTTAATTAAGATTAAATATTAATCCTCATGTTTATTAAAAATATTTTAATAAATATCTCCTCAATCCAAACCCTTGAAATAAATAAAACTTTATTTATTTCCTAAAAATCTTATTTATCCTCATCCTAGGAAGTTCTAGACTCTTCTAAAAAGTCTTCATCCTCATCCAAAGCCTAGACTCTTCTAGAAGATGTCAATCCTTATCTTTGACCGTAATCCTAATCCCCCCCCCCCAACCTTGTCACATTCCCTAAACATGGGTTAAGACTTGCTAACCCAAGCCAAAGCCAACAAATATATCCTCCTTCACCCACCCTCATTAAATGCCATCCACTTGCCCATCTCTAACAAGCCTAATCTAATCTTAACCCAAGCCTAATCTAAGCCTTAATCAAATGCACATTCCTAAGTCAAGCTTAAGACTTTCTTAATCCAACCCAAGTCAAAATATCTCAACTCTCTCACAAATATCCCAACCATAAAACTTTATGAAGCCTACAAAGCCATAAATGACTCTTACAAGCCCATTCATTGCTCTTACAAGCCATTATGAGGGTCTTTATGAGCTTTGAGCCTCCTTTGTTGACCCTTCAACCCCTCTTGCTCTAACCAATGACCCTGTGACATGTGTCACTCCCTGATTGGCTGTAAAGAAGAACAATCTATGTGCTCTCCTCTCATTCAATCTAAACCTTCCATAAGCTTTCTCCCATCATTGTATCCTAGCCCTTGATCCCTCAAGCCCTTTGCCTATTTAAGGAATCTTCTCCCAAGCCATTTTAACACAATCTAGAAAGTAAAGCCATAATGCCATCTTGAGAAGCCATTTTTTACATCAAATCCATTCACCAAAATCTATCAAAAATCCTCCATTGAAGCCCATTTGAGCATTTGAGCATACACACATAATCAAGCCATCTTAGCTATTAGACACACCTCTACATCAAGTGATCATCCTCATTGAGAGAGCATATCCATGACTCATATTCTCATTTGAGGACCTCACATTGTCTCATCTAAAGTTTATATTAATTTTGTCAGTTAATGCTTTGGTTTTTAAATAGATTAGTGTTTCTTGCTAACATATTAGTGTATACACATCCAAATGCATAAGTATGAAGTAAATATTGAAGAGAAGAAGTGTGAATTGAGAAGGCTACAAGCAATATAAGGGACAACAAAGATTTATCTATCACAACAAGGTGATCTTTACATTTCAAAGGAATCTCAACCAAAAAATAAGAGTTGTAGATTAGAGATCAACCACTAGTTCATCCTAACAGGTGTATCAGTTAAATCCTTTAATAGGGTGGACTTAACAATCTTTGAAAAATCTATGTACTGAGTGCATACTTATTGTATGTTTTGTAAATCCTTTCACAAGTTGGACCTAGCAGTCCTTATTGCTCCTAACAAGGTAGATTATTAGAAGTGATCAACTACAAGCCTTAACAATCCAACTTTATACTATAATACTAAAGCTTGTGGGTATCATCCCCACCCCAGTTTTACTTTCTATTTGGAAGGTTTCTAGGTTACCATATCATGTCAAAGTGTTATGAATGTTTTACTACTTTCATTCTTTCATGCATGCAATTAGATCAGCATATTATATGAAGGATTAATTGGTGAAATAAGTTAAAGTTTTATTGGTTCCTGATTCACCCCTCCCCTTTTAGTAATCTTTCCTATCTACTATTTCTAAAAAGGTCATATTAATGAAATCCTTCCATCTTTTTGTTCTCCTTCTTCTTCTAGAAACTTCTAATTGATCCTTGTTTTTTATCATGTAACACACTTTCCTTGTATATTAACATGCCAACTCATCAATCCTTATCTTCTACACACTTTGACTAATTCAAAATTCCAATAGTTTTGGCGTCAAAATTTAATCTTTCTCAAACTTTAACTTTTGTTGTCACTCAACAATGATTATGTTCTTATGATCAATCATCACTATGTAACTCGACAACCACTATACTTTCTCACTCAGCATCAACATGCTCACTCGACCATTACTATGCTCAGTCACAACTACACTTCTTCATACATTTTTGTGATAATAACTAATTGCTTGGCTTGAACTATTTCATTTGGCTTCTACTAAGTTCTTTAATCTTCTACAATAAATCCTTTAGTGACCATACAACATTGATACTTGACCAAGCTTATCTTTCTGACTTGTTTCACCTCTTAGCTTCATCCAATTATCATCTACACTTCATGTATTGATTGAAAAACATATTATCTTGTAAAGAACTAACTTATCAAGTGCCCATTATATTTCCATGATACTTAACACGTATCAACTCAACCTTTCACTAGGTCATCTCATGATCTCTTCTTTTTAAATCTTCTTCATCAATCAAATGATATGGCACTACACATTATTAGTAAATGTCTCTCCAATATGTTTGACACTCTATCTTACCAATAGGTTTGACATCAATAACAACATAACAATTTCTCCAACTATAGTTTCCAACAAGATCTTCTCTTTCTAATAACTAATCACCTCATTGTGACTAATCTACAATATCTCCTCACTACACTACTCGGTCACCTTACTCCTTCACAACTCATTGATTCTCCTTCAACTTTACATGCATACATTCCTCTAACTCAAAACAACTCTTGTAACATGATTATGCCTTGAAACCTTTCTTAAATAGTCATCTTAAGAAGTTTCTAGACTGAAATCAATGATCCTCATTCATCCTTTTTGCCACTTAAGCTTTCTAATTTTTTCATTGGTTCTTCATGCTGCATAGGGATTAATGATGTGGAATTACATGCGTATTTACCTCCTTAATCTTCACCTTGATTGAAAAAATACATTTCATGCTCAGAAAAACATTTTACATAAGATTTTTGTCATTCCAAACCCATATACTCAAACTGTGAAACTTGACACATATAGGGTGTGACACTTGATTGTGCTAGATTCTTCCTACTAATCCTCAACAAAGACTTCACTTGGCTTGAATAGTTGTTTGTCTATATTACTCAGCTTATATGATATGTTTCCTTTTGGATAGGTTGAAAATCACTATATACTTAGAAACTATATGTTTCTCAACACATATTGAACTTGTGCACTTCTTCTCTTTATAGCTTGACCTTCATTGTGGCTCAATCATAGTGTTGACTGACCAACTCTACCTTGTGAATGACATAGTATTTTTTACTAATAGATAATACTAAGATTTCCTTTAGGGTCAACAATATATACCCTAGGAAACCATTATTAAGGGAAAAAGCTAGCCTTCAAAAGCATCCATCACCATGTTTTATTCAACAAAATATAATTGCAATACAACCATGGAAGCCTTAAAGCCACAACCACAACCAAGTGATCCATGTGAACAAGAATGAATCCACAAATCTCATGCCATGATTTTAACCTTCACAAATTCTCCCTTAGCTAACCTATCTTGCCTTGTCTTGCTCAACTTTCTTTTCCTTTCCTTTTTTTCCCTTGCCTTTACAACTACCCTTGTGGTTGCTTTTATAGTAGCAAGCTCCCACAAAACCACTAAGTGGTATTACATAAACCATGTGGTAAAACTATTTTCTACCAAACCCACATTGACCCACATGTAATATTGATCGTTTAATTATTTTTTCACAAAATTAAATAATTACATCAAATTATTTAGGGGGAAAGGGAGATACTTGAAAAATATTATAAATCTCCCATTTTCTGGGCCACTAAGCCATTCAATTTTAATGTGAGGGAAAGATAGGAATTTCCAAATATGATTCCTCTTATAATCTAGGTTAGATTAGCTAGAACCCAAAGGAAGAAGGGTGCCAATACTAGATTGAAATTATAAAGGGGAATGTGATACAAGGAAATACACTCTTTGGCCCTTAAAGCATAGTATGTATGTAAAATTGAACCAATTGCTTAAATAATATACATCTAGATGCTAAGTGTAGAGGAAGATGTATTTTAGCCTGACAGTCTCATACCTAAGCTTAGTTTTTAATATCTTATTGTTCATTCTTGAATGAAATGACAAAAGCAACAAAACCCATAATTCATTCAACAAAAAGGAAAAAAGGACTAAGTCGACCTAAAGGAAGGATCCCTTTCCATTAAGTTGATGTAGTCTAATGAAGTTGACATAAACTTATGATACTATAACCAAATTGAACCAGTTTCTCCTGAAAGCTTTCGAAGAGTTATTTATGGATCTCCATGTGAAATCTTGCTTCTACACACATAAAATGAAGGCTTTTTGTTATTGGGTTGGATGAGGGCTTGCCTTGGTCAAGCCCTAGGTTAAGCAATTAATCATAAATTAAATATAATTGAAAAAGGACATGATTGCATGTAGTAGATCTAAATAATATCAAATGAAAGGTACAATTACCTTCGAAGATGTTGTATTTGATACATAATCAAGTACGTAACTATAATAGCCTTGACTCAAGAAACCAAATAGGAAATCAAAGAAGCTGAAACCTTATGAATGGAAATTTATGTGATATTCCATGGATGAATAATAGAGGAAATTGAATGAATTAGGAGATAAATCTCTTCTTTAAAGTCAAACTCCACTACCACCTTAGAGGAAGAAGCTTGATGCAACAAGGAGATGCTTAGACTTGAATGCTTGAAGAAGAATATCTTGATTACATTTTTTCTTGTGGATGTCTTGAGAAATGACATAAAAATGAAGCCCCCAAGCCTCCTTATATATTATTTTTTGGGGGGTATAATAACTCAAGATGACTGGGGAGTAAAATAAATTAATTGGAAAACTTGAGGACTTTCAGGCCCTAAACCCCAAAAACATTGGGAACTAGGTCAACCTAGTCCAATACTAGGTCAACCTAGTCCCATACTAGGTCAACCTAGTTGACCTAGTCCTAGGGGAGGGGACATGTAGGACTCAGAAAGGTCCAAAAGGAGGTGCGGGTGAAACTGGAAGATAACATACTGATAGGAGATATGGTCAAAAGGGTAGCAAAGTGACACCTAAAAGACCATGTCCAAAAGTAATAGATGATTAAGATGCATGAAATGGAAAGGGAGAAGAGAGAAAGTGACCAAAACCATGCTAAGGAGGGCTAAAAGGTCTCAAAATGAAGTTTGTCCATTTTAAGATGGTACATAAATATTATCACAATGTTATAATACAACTCATCAAGAATATCCAATGTGAATCTCTACACATTGCATGTCTATCTAGGTGCAACATTAAATAATAAATAAAATATTACAATCTAAATAATATTGTGCAATGGGTGCAACTCAGAATCTCCATACAAAATTATGCTAACATTAATGAAAATACATTAATAAAACTCAAAAATGTATTTCTTATGTAAAGAATTATATAATATAAATTGGTGGATGATGATAAGGTTTAGATCACTTACCAAGTTATATTATGCATTAGGAATACAAAATCACCCTTAAATAAATTTGATTAGCACAACCTAGAAGGGATGAAGGGGTGCTAATGCAAGATCAAGGTTCAAGGCGGGTCTGGGATTCCTTGATATTGATATGAATAAATTTGTATGAAACAATAGAATTTATGATAAAGAAAATAATATACAATAGGAAATAATATTAGATCTAATCTATAGAAGTAAGTGAAAGAGGAAAACAAAGAGAATGAACTTACCCTAGAATGTAAAGAGGAAGACTGACCTTTGGAACTAATTTTGAATGCCTTCAAAATGTGAGAATGCATTGTAACTTGGATTTGAGACCCTAAAACCTGTAACTCTCTACTATGAAAATTTTAGCCAAGAGTGGAGGATCATGTCAATTTTCTAGGTGCATGATGATAATTTGACTTGTACCCTAGCAATAAGTTGAGAAGTTTACTTGTTCTCATCTACTTCAATTTTGACAAAATTTTCCAAGGACTTGCCACTATGTTTGTTCTTTCTAGATTCAAATCTATAATGTGTAACATGTTCTACACATATAAGATCAGAGAGAAAAGTTGTGAAAAGGAGTTTTCCTTGGTCAAACCATTGTTTAGGAATCAACCTTAAAGTTGAATTTGAATAGCATAAACAAAGATGAAATTAAACCTAGATTTGATACATAAATAACCTTATACCATGACAATGCAACAAATCTTTGAATGTAATCACAAAAGTTGATGTGATATCTTGGACTCTACACAAACCAAATAGGAAACCATGAAACCAAACCCTTGAATGAAAGATGTTATAGTTTTCTACAATGCTTGGTAAAGAAGAAGAAGAAGGGTCAGAGACTTTGATGCTTGGTTTAATAAGAAATCTAGAACTCCAAATTATTGATTTCATGTGAAGGCTCAAACTATTGATGATGAATGCTTCAAACTAGTTCTTGATTATAGATGTGTAAAATGAGGACAAACGATGTGCTATTATACTATTTGGGGCTCAAATTTTATCAAGGCTAACTACAATTAAAATCATTGGAAGAAAATCCCACCATTAGGTTGTGGACCAAATTTGGGCCCAAAAAATTAGGTATAAGTCAACTGGTGAACTTATCCAATAAAATCAAGCTCAATTTTTTTTGGAAATTAGGAAAGGAATTTAGGAGTGAAGGAAAAATTTGTAGTTTTCTAGAAGATTTGGGCATATCAATTTTTTTTTAAATAAAAGGATATAATCATAGGTGAAAAAATGAATTGTTTAATTGGAGGGAAAATAGAGGAGCACACCTATAAATAAGGAAAACCTCAAATTTTAAACACATAATGTTAATTTGAAGGTCCAATAGATGCTAGAAGACATGAAATCAACTTGGGAACCCATACATACTAAAATGGGGCTAAAAATGAGCACCTGATAAGGGTGCTTACTTTTAAGGATGATGCAAGAATATTATGTTTCAATCTTAATTTGCCCATGTCTTGCCTATACTAGGAGAGGAATGTACATTTACCATATAATAAATATGTATACCATATTGATTTCATATAATTTAGCATAGTAATATGCACCATAGAATTTTCAAACCCTTACTAGAATTGGATAAAAATATTTAACTTGTCTAATGTATACTATCTTGTATGACAATATGGGGTTGTGGGCTTTCTAGATTCAATTATAATGTCCATTTCACCCCTATCTATACCCAAAAAATACCGCACCAAAATCACTCTTAGATCAAAGAAGAAATCTTTAGCATTAGAGATTTGATATCACATAGAAGTTGGCGATGAACTCCCAACACCCTAAGAACAACCATTAAACCACAATATCTTCCACAAGGGAGAAAATGACAAGACTAGCTTGCTTGCTTGATTGATAGAGACGATATAGGAGGATATTATTAGACAAAAGAATGGCACGTGTCTCTATCCCATTTTATGAGACAACTAACTTGAAAAATATTAAACAAATTAGGTAACTAGAATGAAACAAAAGTTAAAAAAGATAAGATTTATAGAATTACACCAAGAGCCTAAGTAAAGTTAACATGTGAATAAGCCCCCACTAGGAACTAGCAAGATAGAATACCATATTTAACCAACACTTGTACTTCAATTATCCATGTAGTTTTTTGGGAATTTCAATAATACATATACCCACCAATAGATCCCAACAATACCTTACCCCCCAAAACACATCAAAATAAATAAATAAATATTTTTTAAAACTTAAAAAATCCCTTTAATATAATATATGAGACTTAAATTTATATGTGCAAATAAAACATGAAGAATAGACAAAAAAAATCCACGCTAATTTATAAGAACATAAACAAAAAAGCAAGCAATGTACTTTGATAACTAATCCAAGGTTAGAACAAGGTTTCTTAGCTACACTTGACTAAATGCAAATACAATTATCTATTATTAGATAATGTGAATGAAGAGAATAATATGTCTCTTCATAATCTTCCTTAGTCTCGTTAGCCAACTTATGATCTTATACGCTCAATCTACTTAATACATATACTATTGTAGTATATAGTTAAGGCACTTACATAACATGATAAACTAATCAAACATATAGGTAAATGATGCAGGGGTATCCTAGGTGGCATGTTATCTTGCTTATTTATGTTCATTTTGGCAATTATTGCCGAGTTTCAGTCATTGCCAAGTTGTTACACTTGTCGAGTGCTAGTAATTTTGCAGTTTAAGCCATGTTCAGGTTATCCCACATCATGTTAACACTTGGGTTCACGTGTTATCCCATCTCCCCAGTGCAGTGTGTGACGAGTTGTTCTTCATGTGCCAAGTGACTCTTTGTGTGCTGAATTTTCCTATTTATGTCGAGTGTCAGCATTTTGGACATGATTTCTACATTTTTGGTGCGAGCTGACTTGCGAGATTTATTTTGATCGCAATTTTTATGATAAGATCTTGCCTTGGGATGTGTCCTAACCATTGTTGGGTTGGCCTTCCTATTTTGTAATGTTCTAGAATGTTCTAAAAGTCATTTTGGCAAGTATAAATAGGGGTCTTGTGGAGGGTTTTGGTCATTCAGTTTTGGAATAAAGTAAAGATGCAAATTTTGAAGAGCTAGGGTTGCGGCTTAGAGACCAGAGGATTGCTTGGTGGACCTAAGGGTAAAAGTGTGGATTCTTCTTGGTGTTCTTATCTAGTTGTGTATCTAGACTAGCTAGGATTGGGTTTGTAAGTTGGATCTTGTTGGATCTTGTAGCACTAATTGTTTTGTAATTGTTGTTTGCATTTGGCCCTAACCCAGAAGGCCTTACAACTGGGAATATTGCATGTAATTAGTTATATCTATGAATAAAGAGTTGTGATTTGGTATCAGATCTTGCATTATTGCTTCTTCTTCTTGTGTTTCTATTGTGTGGTTATTTGCTGGGGGTTAGGACATCTCCTTTGGAGATTCTCTTGCCTTACATTGCATTAGTATAGGTCTAAACTAATAGTGAATATATGATTAGTTGCATAGTAATAATAAATATCTTAATTAAAAAAAATTGAAGTCTAAGAAAACCTTGTCAATCTTATCTAGTTGGTTTGAATCTTTTGCATTTTTTTATGAATAGTCCCTTCTCTATAAATAAAATATTAAAGTTACATATTCACAAAAAAGGGGTTGTAGGATACAAGATCACCCCATGAGAGTGCACATGACACCAAGGCTAGATAAACATATAAACTATTCATTAAAAAATAGAATAAAGCAACCTCAAGCTATAAGAGAAGTGCCAACTGAGGGAGGAGGATCTTGGAGATAATTAAAACCCCGTGCATTAGTGGGGTTAGCAAGGTGATTGGGTAAGGACCACCCATCATCATTGTCTTTTCTTTTTCTTTTCCTTTTTTCTCCTCAATCCTAGGAGGAAAATTAGCCTGAGCCAAGAAAGGAAATGACCATTTGGAAGAAGTAGCCTCAAACCACATAGAACCACCACTAGGAGTGGCCCAACTAGTAGTAGGAAGAGCAACATGAGTAGTAGGAGAAGGACCCGAGGACCAACTAGAGCTATACCATGACAAAGAAGTTGAGAAATGATGTCAATCGACATTCCCACCACCAAGAGAGAAATGGGGAGCCTATGGTTGAGGTGTCTGAGAGAAACAAGCAAAAGAACTACAACCCTAATGATAATCAAAAGGAAAATTGTGGTTAGTAGGACTAGAATTTGGCAACACTCTGGCCACCGTACAAGGTGCATTTTGTTGGTGTAAATTAGTATTCACTATTTACACTTTACTTAAGTTTACTTAGGTCAGTGCATTATTTTATTATTTATTAGGTTGACACTTAAGAGTTTGTGTGCTTTTATGAGTTGTCATGTTGCCAACACATAAGTAAGCAACTCTAATTCAACACACGGTGTCTACAACACTGGAGTTTGCATAATTAATTGAGTTTTCATGTAGACAACACAATTATTTGCACTCTTAATTAAGCACATGGTGTCTACAACATTATTTTTTGTGCTACACCTTTGTAGGCTTATCCTCTCATCATCGTACTTACTCATGTGCTTAATGGAGGATAACCCACACCTAGTGGACATGTGCCTAGTTGTAAGACTTATCATGTTGCTAACTCCTAGGCATTCTAGATGCATCTTAGAGGCCTTTATATATAGGTGCCTCTAGTGTACTATATCAATCAATCAATGAATTGAATACTATATTGTTATTCTGATCATACTCTGGTCTATTTTGTGCTTGTGCTTGAGTTCCTTTATCTTGGGTGAATTTTTCCCTAAGGCAAATTCTTACATGGTATTAGAGCTAAGGGAGATTCTCTTCACATAGCCATTGGAGACCTTGTTGCTTCATCTCTCGAAGGAACCCGATTCAAATCTAGAGCATCTGCAGTCATTGGGAGCATCTAGAGCCAAAGCAGACCTCACCATTACATCTGGAGTGTCGATTCGATAAAATTTGACTATAAATTCACCTACCCTAGGTTATAGTCAAATTTGAGGCAATTTTTTTTGTAAACCAACACCCTAAGGCCCAATTTGCAGAATTGGTATGAACATTTTAGATCTCTGAATTTAATTTTTACATCTGCATATTTTATTATTTCAGTCTCTGCAATTTCTTTGCATTATTTTTCAGATCTGCATATTTATTTCAAAAAATTTATGGCCATTAGGCCAGTAGGAGAGATTTTTTGCAAGTGAAGAGTGGAGCTTGCTAGTGCTAATTAGATATTGGCATCATATTTAGAAGGTCAAAAAACCCCCAATTTGACTTTTGTTTCACCAAAATCTAACATCTGAGGTGACATCTAGAGTCAATTGATTTTTGAAAGTGCAACAGTAGCAATTTAGGAAAAATAATAACAAAGGTGATTTTCAAACAGTGATATCTCCCTCATACAGAATCCTTTTTGTCAGCAATTTTTTTTGTTTTGGAGTAGAATTTCATGATCTACACATTGGTCTAGGATGTTTGAGCTCTCTATTCCTAAAAATTTTCTACAATTCGCAAATCCTGATTTTTGCAACCTCAAATGCTTAGTACAGGCTCATCTGGACACATAACCAAGTTCTATTTTTTTTTAAAGTGAATAATTTTTAGTCTACTTTCTAGATCTGCAATTAGATTATAGGCTTGTGTGGATAGAAATGTCACTTTTAGAAATAGGTCTTTTCTTTGCATTGTATTGCTTCAAAATTGTTGTATTTCTAAACTACATTGTAAAGTTCTAGATTTGAACTCCAAGAAGAGGTTGTAAACAGAAAAATTAAAAGCCCACTTTGTTCATTTTGAGAAGTGGCCTATTGTAAACACACTACACATAAAGTGCCAAAATCTTTCATCTAGGGGGGGATTTTTTGATTGAGTGAAAAGGGGGTGTGTACTGTGTTTTATGTCTCCTTAATATTGTGCTCTTGTATTATGGGTTCTTTTTCTAAGTTAATTCCAAATAATTATGCTACTTGGAAATAAAACACAAAGGAACCATTGGTTGACAAAGGTTTTTTGCATTATGTAACTGGTGTAGCAAAGAAACCTCCTGCTGATGCTGATGAGGCTCAAAAAGAAGATTGGGAATCCAAACAAGAAATGGCCCTAGGAACCTTCCTTGAGAATATCTCAGATCCCGTCAAATATCATGTTAGGAAACTTACCAATCTAATAGAGGTTTGGGCTAAACTTGAAGCATTGTATGGGACCGTAGATGAAGATCTAGCCTACACTATTGAGGACAAACTTCTCAAGTTGGATCCTAGGAATTTCGACACCATCAAAGATTATCTTACCCAAGTAGACATGTATAGGGAAAAACTTAAGGATTTTGGTGAACCCATTAAGGATGGAAAGATGATCAAACATATAATGACTCATCTTCCACCTAAATATGCTCCTTTTGTTTCCAGTTATAATGCTCACAAATTAATGATGGGTAGTGCCTACACTAAGCCTTCATTCAAGAAATTTTCAGAAATGTTGATCTTAGAACATAACAATTTAGTAAGTATGAGAATTTTCAAGTCTTCCAAGACCAAAGCCTTGGTAGCTAATGAAGGAAATTCAAGTGGTAAAAACTCCAACAAGAAGCAGAAGTAGTGGAAGGCTAAGCTAAAAGATGACACAACAATCCTCCTCTAAACAACAATCTTCCTTGCATCGATCTTCTTCCACTCAACAATATTCCTCACAACAAGGCAAGTCTTTTTCCAAAAATAGTCAAAAGGGGAACAACTCCAACAAAAGGGAGAAGAAAACTTGTGCCTATTATAAGAAGAATGGTCATGGTGAACATGAGTGTAAGGATGAGCATATTGATGAATTAGTAAACCTAATGAGGAAACACACAATTGATGTACCAAATGCCTATAAGAATAAGGGATCTTCAACCACTTCAAAGGGTAAGGGACAAGCTTTGGTAGCATGTATAAACAATGCTAAGGAATGGGTTCTTGATTCATGAGCTACACATATGGAGCATTTTTCCTCTTTGAAACCATCAAATGTACCTTACATCTTTGTGGGCAATGACATTCAAGTGGAAGTTGAAGGGAAAGGGAATGTTAAGTTGGATAATGGCATCTTCAAGGATGTTCTACATGTTCCTAACCTTAGCACCAACCTTCTCTCCATCTACCAAATAACTTACTATGGATGTGGCAACAAAGTGAAGTTTCTCCATATACAATTATTTTTCTCATTTTGTGCCTAAGTCCACTTCCCTTGCCTTGTTGGCTCATTCAAATTCACAAAGTAAGTTGTGACATGAGAGATTTGGACATCTCAATTATCACTACCTTCAACAACTTAACAGCAAGGATATGGTCATAAGTCTACCTCAAGTCAAGTATTCTGAGGGTGTATGTCTAGGTTATGAAGCAGGCAAGCATCCCAAAGAGAAATATGACAATGGGAAGTCTTGGAAGGCTATTGTTGTTCTTGAATTGGTTCATAGTAATGTAGTTGGTCCATTTCTAGTACCATCATTTAGTAAGGCTTGCTATGTTATCACCTTTATTGATGACTTTTCACACTACACTTGGGTCTTTTTTCTTGCCCATAAGAGTGAAGTATTTGATAAGTTTATCACCTTCAAAGCTCAAGCTAAGAAGCAATCAGGGAAAGCCATCAAGATTCTATGAATACATAATGGCAGGGAATATGTCAACTCCAGGCTTATAGACTTTTGCACTCATGAGGGTATTGATCTTCAACATTTAGTTGCCTACACGTCATAGCAAAATGGTATTGCTAAAAGGAAGAATAGAACCCTTAAGGAGATGACCACTTGTATGCTTCAACATAAGTCTCTAGATCAAGTGTTTTGGGCAGAAGCCATCTGTTGTGTCAATTACATCCAAAATAGAAGGCCCCATAAGGCCTTAGATGAAATTACACCTTTTGAGGCTTGGTGTGGTAGAAAACCAAGTGTAAAGCACTTTAAAGTTTTTGGTTGTCCAACATGGGCAAGGATAGCTCCACAAAAGTGAAAGGCATTAGAACCTCAAAGCAAACCTTGTATATTTGTTGGATATCCTAACCATCTTAAGGCATACAAACTCATGGATCCAGAGATGCATGAATTTTTTTTTGAGAGGAGTGTACACTTTGAAGAAACTTGTCCAAGTTTGGCTTCTTCACCTTCTCCTTCTTCCTCCTTCATGGACAGTTATCATAGCGATGATAGTGACTCGGAAGATGAGATTCCTTCAACTTTGACTCATAGGACACCACCTTTGCAGGGTCCACAAATAGTTGATGACATTCCTTCTTCCACTAAACCTCATTGGGCACAACAAACCCTTGATTCAACAGGTTCATTGGTGGGGAATCCTTCTGACACTCGAAGGACAAGGTAATAGCACAAATAATTTCCACATGCTTATATTGCCATTGCTTCAAATCCATAGTCATTTAAGGAAGCATCAGGGATTCTATAATGGAACAAGGTTATGGAGGAAGAATATAACTCTTGGATGAAAAACAACACTTGTGACTTAGTTCCCCTTCCTAAGGGAAGAAAGTTGGTTTGATGTAAGTGGATCTATCGAACCAAATTTGCAATAGATGGAAGTGTGGATAAGCATAAGGCTAGACTAGTTGCCAAAGGTTTTTCATAGGTTCTAGGTATTGACTATACAAAGACTTTTGTACCAGTCGCCAAGATGAACTCCATTCACTTGACACTAGCTATTGTTGTAGCTCATGGTTGGGTTGTACATCAGATGGATGTTAAGAGTGCCTTTTTGAATGGTGATCTTCATGAGGAGATTTACATAGAGCAGCCACAAGGGTTCATAAAGGATTCTACTATGGTTTGCAGATTGAAGAAGTCTATCTATAGTCTCAAGCAGGCTCCTCAGGCTTGGTATGCCAAGATGGATTCCTTCTTACTCTCAGTAGGATTCACGAGGTGTCATTATGATTCAAATGTCTACATTCTTCAGAGGGATGAATCACACTTGATACTCATGCTTGATGTAGATAACTTGATCATTATATGAAGTACTTCATCCATCATTACCAGTGTCAAGACCTCTTTCCAGGATAGATTTGCTATGATAGACTTGGGTTTACTACATTATTTCCTTAGTATTGAGATCACATAGTCTTCAACAAGGATCACAATTTCTCAACCCAAGTATGCTCTTAACTTGCTTTCTCAATTTCACATGAGTGACTACAAGGCTACTCCTACTCCCTTTCTTTCAGGTGTCAAGTTAGAGGCCAAGTGTACCACTCCACTTGTTGATGCTACATTGTACAAAATGTTAGTTGGGAGTCTCATCTACTTGACACATACATGCCCTGATATAGCTTTGCAATTGGCATGGTTTCTCACTTCATGCAAGAGCTACCCGAGCTTCATTGGAAGGTTGCCAAACACATCTTACACTACATACAAGGTACACATACACATGGAATACACTATGTAGTAGGTACATGACTTCAACTAGTTGGATATATAGACTCAGACTATGCAAGGGATCTTAATTCTTGCAAATCTACTTCAGGTTACATGTTTCACCTTGGTTCTGGCCCTATTTCTTGGCATAGTAAGAAGAAAAATAACATTTCCCTTTCTTCAACTAAGGTTGAGTATCAAGGAGCTATCAATGCAGCTACAGAGGCTCTTTAGTTACAACACATCTTGGACAAGTTTGGATTTGATCTACCTAAACCTACAGTCATACATTGTGACAATCAGAGTGCTATTGAGATCTCTAAACATCCAATTTATCATTAACAAACTAAACATATTGAGGTTCATATGCACTACATCAGAGAGCTGATACATGAGCAGATCATTACATTATAGTATTGTCCTATAGTAGAGAAGGTCATAGATATCTTCACCAAACCCTTCACTAAGGTCAAGTATATTCATTTGTGAGATCTCTTGGGGGTGCAGGATGTTGCAAAAAGGGAAGTCCCTTGACTTCTCTCTTCTTTCTTCTGTGAGGGATCATTTCCTCATCTGAGGTCTTCTTCTCTCTCATCTTCATTATTGTACTTATCTCTCTTTTTGGAGGAGGGTTTTTCCCACAACGTTTTCCCTCTTTCTTCACTTTATGAGAGATTGCATTGCATCACATTATATGTAGAGCATTTATTTTGTACATGGGTACCTAATATGACCTCGTAGTGGGACCCATCATGCATTTGTGAGCTTAAGTGCATTCCCCTAAGTTGCACTTAAGGGGGGGTGTTGGTGTAAATTAGTATTCACTATTTACACTTTACTTAAGTTTACTTAGATCAATGCATTATTTTATTATTTATTAGGTTGACACTTAGGAGTTTACATACTTTTATTAGTTGTCATGTTGACAACACAGAAGTAAGCAACTCTAATTCAGCACATGGTGTCTACAACATTGGAGTTTTCATAATTAACTAAGTTGTCATGTAGACAATGCAATTATTTGCATTCTTAATTAAGTACATGGTGTCTACAACATTATTTTTTGTGCTACACCTTTGTAGGCTTATCCTCTCATCATCGCACTTACTCTTGTGCTTAATAAAGGATAACCCACACTTGGTGGACATGTGCTTGGTTGTAAGACTTATCATGTTGCTAACTCCTAGGCATTCTAGATGCATCTTAGAGGCCTTTATATACAGGCATCTCTAGTGTACTATATCAATCAATCAATAAATTGAATACTATATTGTTATTCTGATCATACTCTGGTCTATTCTATGCTTGTGCTTGAGTTCCTTGATCTTGAGTGAATTTTTCCCTAAGGAAAATTCTTACACATTCCTCTATTGGTTAAGTAGCTCCTACAAGTGGCCACCTTGAAACCCACCTTATTGTCCTTAACTTGAATTTGCATCATTACATTATTACATATGCATGTTTTAGTATACATAGAAATACTTATATCTAAAAAATTGTGATTGAAAAGAACAACATTCCTATCCTTCTAAAGAGTGAAAAGAATCTCCATCTTGAAAGCATGCCAAATCTGGATATAGTTGAAGGGAATTCTAGAAGAATCTCCTAGCAATATCATGTGCCAATAAAATAGTTTGAGCTTGAAAGGATTGAAAAAATAATGAATTCAGAGCCAATACTGGTGAGCTTTGTAACAACACCAAAATATATGTAGGAAAGACTCAGATTGCCCAGAAAAGGGACAACGAGGGTCAAGAATTCCCAAGTGCTTGAGCTGAGGACCTAGAGGCAATGCTTGGAATAAAACACACTAAAAAAAGTGTGTAATCTTTAGCTCAATGATGACATTCCAAATAGTAGTAAACATGTATCTACAGTTATGTTGCAAAGACTAGAGGTGCCAATGTTGGTTGAGAGTATCAACCATAAGAAAGTGTTGCAACAACCAAAGGTATCCTCCCATCTTAGGCTTGTAATTAACAAGAGGTGTACATGGGTATCGTTTCTAGTCCTTCCACCATGGCTTGACTGGCTAAATACCCACCTTATGGAGCATATGTGGAGGCAAAGTAGAGACCAATAGGTCAAAAGTATGATGACCTAGATGAGTTAGATGAAATTGGACCTGCATTCTTCCCATATTCTAAGGCTTGTGATAATTTTGGAAAATAGATATTTAGGTGTCTTGATGCCACATTTGAAAAAAATGTAGCACATTGGCACCTTGAACTTTAGCAAGAGGGACTCCCTACAGTGCAAAATGGGGAGACCACCAAATATTATATTGGTTCATAGATAACCCATCCCTGAAACCATCACCAGCCAAACAAAGTCATGACTTGGTGGCTTCCTACTCTCTCCAAATGATTTTAACAACAAAGTGCCCTAGATTTGTACTAATTCAGGTATGAGGAGAAGGGTTTGGAGACCAATCCCCTTCCAAGAAGGTCTATTGACTCGGAATACAAAAGAAATACAATTCCTGAGAAGAATTTTTGAAGATTCATCTCCAATGAGAGGGTGGATAACCCATTTGGCACATAAGACAATACCTTGTTCTTGAGTGGAAATGAGGCTAAGGCTGCTAGACTCCTTGGGTAGGCAATAGTACTCCCAAGTGACTCTGTGAAAACCATGGTGATCAAATACCAAAAGGAAATACCTAAGCATATTTTCTAACTTCAAATAAGAAGCCTTAGAGGTAGGCCAATAGGAAGAATAGTACACAGGGTAGCAACCATGACCTTAGAAAAAATCTAGAATTTGTCAACCAAAGAAAGAGGCTTGGTGAGCCAATAATCCAACTTTTTAAAAATGTTTGCAATCACAACATTCTAAAGATCCATCAAGGCTTGGAAGGTGAAGAGGATGCTCAAAAAATGAAAAACCTCTCCACGTTGAATCCATTTCCAATTATACCATGCAAGCCAAGGTAGTGAAGGAAGGAAGGATTTTCTATAACACAAAGTTTTGTGTCATTGTATGATAGATCTATAAGCCAAGCAAATAGTGTCAAAGCATTAGAAATATTTTTCTCATCCTCAATAAGAGTGAGAAAGGAGTAATCAACAAAGTGCCCATTGACAAGTTGAGTAGGTGACTCAGGTAGGGAAATGTCTTTGATGCAACTAGAGGAAATGACATTAGCAAGCAGTTACCCAAATCCTTCAACAATAAGAACATACAAAGCTAGAGCTAGAGGACATCCTTGGTGGATGGACTTGAAGAGACCAAAGGCCTCAAATTACATGTCATTGATAGGTATGCAAGTAGAAGCATCCTCGAAGAACATTTTGACTCACTAGAGAAATACTAGACCAAATCCAATGACTTGAAACATATGAAGAATGAAAGGCCATTCAATGTGGTCATAAGCCTTGGCAAAATCAATTTTAAGAAAAAATGGTTTTTTGCTTAGACTTGCAAGCCCATTCCATACCTTCCCAAACAACAATGATATATTGTCAAGAATATATCTAGATTTGATGAAACCAATCTACTTTGGGCACATAGTTAGAGGCAAAAGATGACAAATTTTGAGAGTTAGGTCTTTAGTTGTGATTTTATAGGAAACATTCAACAAAGTGATAGGTCTCTAGTTGCAAATGTCCTTAGGATCTCCAAATTTAGGTATGAATTGAATCTTTCCTTTGTTGATAATTTTGCCTAAGGATTTAGAGTAGAAAGCATCAAGGTAGGCATTATGCAAATTGGGCCCAATGGAATCTCACAAAGCCTTGTAAAATTCACATGGGAAACCATCACACTCAGGAGCCTTATCATCTGCCATGGGGAACTAGACTTCCTTGAGGTTACTGATGGTAAGCATTTTCTCACAAAAAGCACATTGCTCAACCATAAGCCAGTTTGGAGTAACAACAATGAATTCCTTCAAAGCCTGCTCCTTGTCAGCTAAATTTCCCTACATTGTGGAAAACTTCTTATACTATCAAACAAAAGCTCAAAGAAAGTCAGGAATCTTAGAGAGAATCTGATGGCCTTCCTTAATTCTTTTAATCCCCACCGAAATATGACGAGCTCTAAGAGCCTGAAAAAAATCCTTAGAAGCTTGCTCTCTAACTTAAAGCTAGTGGAGATGATCCTTAATCCAAGCACCCGTAGCAGCATAGTTGTTAGCAATTTTCTTTTGGTGGTAGAGATTAGCAAGCCGAAGTTGCACATCTGAATCAAACAAATTTATGGCCAAGGCTTCAAAAGTTGTATATAGGTCTTTGGTAATGGTGTCATAGAATGACTTGTGGTATAGGGAAAGTTGCCTACCATAGATACAAATAAATCTAGTCATAGGGGAATGCCATCATTCCACCATTGAATCCATCCAATGTGGGCATGGGACTAAAGTTCTAAATTCTATACACGCAAAATATGAGCCATAGTAGGATCATGATTAAGAAGTCATTTGCTGAGGAAAAATTACGTCTTAAAAGGACATCCTTGAGTTGTTTTCCAAATGATAGTAAATAAGATGGGATAATGATCTGACAAAGTCACATCAGACATAGGAATGATAGGTAATTCCCTTTCTTCAAAAAAAGAGAAAAAAGATTGTGCAAACATTATTACATGATCAAGCCTTTTAAAATTCCTATCAAACCAACTTTAAAATTGGACCAAGTATGCCAAAACCCACAATTCTAGTGGCAATGAGCATTAGGATTAAAAAAGGCCCAACTTATTGCACATATATGGTAACAAACTTCTCATTCCCCAACTATCCAATGAAAGTGTATAATCCCATCTTTGTTGGAAGCCAACTCTATGATATTGAAATCCCCACAAATGACCCAAGTGATAGGTGGTAGATGATCCACCATCCAACACCAAAGTTGTGATCTTTCAACAACATCACTGGGAGCATAAACATTAACTATAGCAAATGAATGATTATTGAAGGACAAAAAAATCCATACAATTTGTTGCATGGGGTTAGACCCATGAAAAATAATTAAAGAAATTAAATGAGGGAGAATACAGTAACAACACCACCTCAACCAACTTAATGCTAGGAAGAAAAAGTAATGTTGTCTAGCCAAATAACACGACAAGCAACAATGAGCAAAAATCTTGAAATTTTAACTTCCCAAAGACATAAAATATCCAGGAATCCAAGCTGATGTTTGATATCACACACATAGTATTTGTGAGGAAGGTCTGCAAGACCCTGCATATTCCATGAGAGAAAATTCATGATAAAAACTCTTGCATGTCATCCTTCTCCCCAAGATAGGAGAAATTATTATGCAAGAAAGAGCTTGTTGTGAATCTAGGAGAAGAATATCTACGAGAGATGATTCTCCACTTCTTACAGCTACCATATGGGTCTTCTCCATGACCATCAAGATTGTGAGACTATCACAAAGGATGGAAAATAATCATAGAGGCCACCTATAGAATGCGTACCCAAGCTGGCCGAGAAACACTTGTAGACCCCAACATCCCTTGTACAATAGGGTTTAAAATGGGTGGTGGCAAAAGAGGCACTACAAACGTGATTGACACAACAATGGAAGTCATCAGAACACACTCTAGTGAGGGCTAGGAAGAAGAAGACGTTGGTTTTTTAGAAGGAAATTAATTTTTTCCCTTATGCACCATAGTTGTCCATTCATCATTTTTACCATTCTCGGTAGGCTTAGCTCCTGTCTCCTTGGTAGGAGTCAACTTACAAGGTAGGACCAATGGGTAGTCCTTAATTTTATGCTCGACAAATTGATACCAATCGCAGGTATATGGCAGGTTCAAATAAAGAACCTTCTGGGTGAAGGTATGAGCCCCACTTTAAATGTCAATAGTTTTCTTGAGGTCACGTGAAAGGTCAACTTCAACACAAACTCTCCTTTGAGGATGGGCATTAAAAAAATTCTTTGGCTCCATGCACACCACCTTGCCAAGGGTTTGTGTAATAGCATGAATAAATGACCAACAAGGCACAAGGAGACTTGAAAACTTGACCCATAAGCAGTGAAGATCTAATTGTCTAGGGCTTGTGGTTAAAAACTATGTTGACCTAGGAAGAGTTTGCAAACCAAAAAAAAATCCCTTGGTGAGGCTTTAAACACCTTCAAGCCAGACCCCATGAGGAGTCCAAGCCTTGGTAACCAATTCATTAGGCATGCTTTCAAGAGGAGTTCTACCCACAAAATCCTCTATCAAAGTATGCTTCTCTAACTAGTCACAAACATTATCGAAATCCTGAATGTTAAGAACAATATCAGTGGGGGCCTTACTTCGTGAAACACTTTTGAAAAAAATTGTGAGGGCTTTTGTCTGGAGGAGGTATCACGAGCATCCATCACAATCACTTTAGCACCAACATCAACTACTAGGTTAAAGTTAGTCGAAACCATATTAAAACCCCTTATGCTCTTGCAATAAATGCGATATGACAGGTGCAAAACACATAGATGGTCTTAGAAAGAAAGTCTTACTACATGCAAAACCCTAGCATAGCAATTTCACATTTTTCTTAATAATCCTCCTTTGAGTAGGGAATGTTTTCATCTTTCAATTTTTTTTTGAACTCAAGGCTTTACTTATTTTTTTACTTGTATTATCTTGTAACCTTCTCCTATTTTTTTCATTATGTTAGATGATAATACCTTTTTAATCAAGATATGGCCATTGCCTATCATATCCTATTGTAAATGTGTGAAATATGTAGTTTTCAATTTTTTTAATCTTGTAGGTTTTTGATGGAGTACTCATGAGAAGAATTCAAGAATGATTTATATACTTAATAGATATATACATCCTTTCATTATTTATAAATATTTAATTTAAATGTTGATTTTTTATTTTTTCCCCACTTTAAGATGTATTTTCCTAGTAGTTCACATTCAAATCAAAGTGGACAAAACATAATGGCAAAAAATTGCATGCTTGTGCCCTTTCCCTCATGTTTTGGGACCACTTTTAATAGTGTTCTTAATGTAATTTAACTAGCCTACAAGTGAAACATTCTTTGCAAATTCAACTCATAACATCACCACATCTTGATTGTATTGTTAGACATCCTTAGATATTTTACTTTATTCCTTAGATAATCTACTCATCATCCGAGATAAAATCTACAAGTTGAAACTTAACCCATGTCATGCTTTTGAACCTTGAACCTTTAAAATAGAAATTTACTTAGTGTTGACCTTTGCACGAAATATTATTAGTTGGCCCAACATATGATTATATATATTTTTTGCACCATGTTCTTTTTTATAGTATACGCACATTCACTTTGAAATCACATAGGAGTTATCAAGCAGTACAAAATAAGTTATTGGAGATGATTAATCATAAAACATTTATATAAGCATCACACCAATTTGCATCATCTTTGGTCCATTGCACATTTGTTGGTTATCCTTGATCCTTATTCCAAAGCTATAATACTAGTTCAATGAAGGGGTTGACTATGAAGAATGTGGTCCTCTCACTTTTAAGAGATTCCAATGATCTTCTAAAAATCATTCGTCCTTACTCAAATTTTAATATCAATTTATAAAGGGGAGAGAATTCAAAGAATCCAATTTCTACCAACTAGGTCATGTAGGTATAACCAGTTCAATTTTGTAGGCGTCACGAATAGATCTACATGCATAAATTTGAAATAGATCAATGTATAATCCATTTACATTCTAAAACATTCATCCAAATGAACTTTATGAATCTATTATTAAAATAAATTAAATTTGACATCCTCGTCATTATTTTTACATTTAGAAATTTCATCTAAATAAATTAAATTGAATTATTATATTTTTATGTCTTGTATCCCAACTCAAATCATTAACTTTTATTATTACATTATTTATCTTGATTTTTTTTTGAAATAGGTTCTTGTTTTCTAAAAACTAAACTAATAGCCTTCTCACCTTTTACACAACCTTGCAACCATATTTGTAAGAAAAGTAAGAGTTACACTAATTCTCATGTAACAAACAATCAACATTAAGCGATTATGGTCAAATTGAATTCAAATGATTAGTTTGATAATCAAATGAATCGAAATAATCATCTTGATAGTGCACTATTATCATGTTTCAAGTTAATCAATATTAAGTGATACCATAAATTGAAATCAAGATTATTAATTTGATGATGGTAACAAACAACCAAATAATTATTGATCAAATTGAATCTAAATGATTAATTGGGAAAGGTGTAACTCTCAACTTATCCCACATTAAATTTTTTTTTTATGATAAAATTAGATAAATCTTTATATATATATATACATATATATGAGTTGTAAATTCAATTGAACTGAATTCAAATCCATCGATAGATATATATATATATATATATGAGTTGTAAATTCAATTGAACTGAATTCAAATCCATCGATAACTTTGGTAAAGCATTAAAAACCAAAGTAGAAAAAGCCCAACAAAAACCATCATAATGTAGGGCCCCAAAGTAGACTAGGGGCACAAAATGATTCGCATCCCTAATCACGTTGAAAGATGAACAAGAAGAGACAAAATTACTATAAATTTTAAAAATTAGAAAACAAAAATATGGTGGGGTTTGGAGGCGCGCTGGAGGATGCTTGAGTTAAACGTCTCCGGACTTGAAGGCCTTGATTAATCCTTGTCTTAACACGACTTTCAAATCCAATTCTCCCATTCGAACGCAAAATCTCTGCAACTAATTTTTTTTTTTTTTTCATTCTTTAGACCCCTGTGCGATTCATTGTAAGCCCCCATTCCATCACTGTTATGAAGTACGCGGGTTTGACGGAGGGAATGCACGGGCCAATGTGCTTGTGTGCATGTATGTGGCAGGGTTTCTTCTCCTTCCGCCTTATTGTAAGCTAAATCAATGGCGGAGTAGAATTCTTTTGTTCTTGTTTTATGAGAGCTTGTTTAGAGACCATTTGTGTCGGAATGGCGAAGAAAAATCTATAATTCCGGTTTGAGTTGGAAGGATTTTGCCAAATTTGGTGGCATTTGGATTTTAAACAGCAGTAGGGCCAGAGGATGGACTTATTAGCAAAGTATTGCTGCGTCGGGGCTTTTAATAGGTGAGATAGTTTTGATTGTTTACTTATATTGCGCTGCTTAATTTACATGAGCAAGGGATAAAACTTTTTGTTTAAAAAAAGTAGGAAATGTTTAGCTAATTTAAGATCTCAGTCAGGGCTCTAGAGTTATCCAGTGCGATGAAATCTTCAATTAGAGGTGTAGTCAGACTAATTACAGTTTATAATTTTTAAGGTCTTTGCATAATTTATCTTTGCTTCCAGGCTTTAATTCCGGGTGTTGTTTGTCAAGTTTTATACTGATTTTATCTTCAATTTTGGGTTTAATCGGCAGTAATGGCTGTTTGTTATCCTTTGTTAGATTTCGCTTCAATTTGAGGTTTGGCGGCTGCATAACGGTTCCTTTTAGTTAAGTTTAGATCTATGGTGGAATGGTGGATGAATTTGGAAGCTTTTAGCTGGAAAATATGCGTCTTGTTTGTTTGATCTTCTTTCCTTTTTAGTTAGAGTTATGGAGGAATTAGAGGCTTTTCTCAACTAAATATGGTGATCTAAGGCCCTCTAACTTTATTACAACGATGGATCACAAATATAAACACTTGAAAGAAATGAGAAAGGATGGAGGAATAAGAAGGTTTTAGCTGCTGAAAAGTGGGACAACTTGTTGGATCCTCAATAACAGCAAAATCTAAGCAAGAGTTGTGGAGGAGTTAGAAGCTTTAGTAATGCAGAAATTTTTATTGATAGGAAAGTATCTCTAACTACTCATGTATTACATCAGCTATCATGCTGATTGATCACAGATTGTAGTCACGTAGAAACGTTAAATGGGTGAGGAACAAGAGACTTTTATTTAACAGGGGTTATCTGTTGGATGCTTGATAATTGTTAAAATTTCTTATAATTGCTGTCTGAGATTATTGGCAGTCAAAAGTCCCATCATCAAGTGGGGCCAGAAGCTCAGTGATAGAGCTACCCGTTTTACAGGTTACGTCTTAAGTTCATCCCAAGCTCTCCAAGTTTAAAACATGGTAGAAGCTTCGATGTTTGGATTGGAGAATACTGTCCTTCAGGATTGCTAAAAAAAGGTGGGCTCTTTGTGGCAATCAATGTTTTTTGTGGACATCTTAAAAATATCAACATAGGCTTTGAAAATATAGAACTCAAGCAGGCCAGCATCGAGTGGGGCAAGTTGTTCAGTGGTAAAAGCAACCATAGTCTGGAGTTAGACCCTGTGGGTAGTTCCTCAGATTTAGTTCAGCTCAACAAATTTCTTCAAAGAAGGCAATTAGTGACTAAGAAAGTGCTTCATCAGTGACAGCCTTTAGTTATCGGCCATTTTCTGTGGATGGAGAATAAAATAGCTCTTTAGTGCTTTATAAGTGAGGGATGGATTTTGTTGTCCTCTTTGAATTCTGTACGACTATTGTAAACCATCTACAAGAATGCTAATTGGACATTACTGGTTTTTCCCTTGTTATGTTTGAAATTTTTGTCCAGAAAGTACTCAAAATGAAGTTTTATGGAGTTTTTCATATGCTAAATATGTTTTTTTCCCTTTTGTAGATCAAACTGGTGAGCTAAATTGAAAAATATAATGGTGCTGATTATTTTACAATTAGCGCTGTGTATGGCTTCTTACTATGTTACTGCATTATTCAGGAACATTCTTGATCCCATCCTTAGGTGGGTACTGGTCCTGTGTGTTGCTCTTCTTGGAAATGTTCCGGGTCCCGATAATTGCCGCGCCCTCCCGATCCACAACAAATGCTTGTTAGTCTACACTGGAATTTAAAATAACAAGAAAGATAAAAAAGAGAAATAACGTAACCTACACTAATCTATTTCTAACCTCCTAAATTTAACTCAAAAACCTAAATTCAGATTTTATGTTAGTTTTGTCAGAGTCTTCCAAGACAATCTTTCCTAGAGTCCTAAAAAATGGGTTTTTCCATACTGATACCTGTTTCCTGGTTTCAGGTTAGTTAAGAATTACAGGTTCCAGTGAATATATTTTCAGGAACAAGAGTGCCACAAACAGTTCCAACCATTCACAAGTGTTTGAATGTGCTGTTTAAATCTAGTTGCCAGATCTGCCTGGTTTCAGGGATATGCCCTTTGTCCCTGGGTATGCCTAAGTTGTGGACCTCAGGCTGTGAATTTGTTACACGTACCTGCAGATATAATTAAAAATTCAGAACTTAAAAAAACTTGCAGTTGAGCTCTATAAATTACATTTTTCTTTTCATAAATGCATGCCATAATATAGTGTAGTTTCCTTCTTGGTAAATTAAGTATCATATGTTTTTTCTGCATTTAAACTCTGTAAATTCTCTTTTCTGCTGGGAACAGATTTGGGGCTGATTAATTAGATAACTCGTATTTTTGGGATAAAATTGCCTCCAAACATCATATAAATGACTGTCAGTTCGGAAAAGGCCATTGATAGCAAATGCTGATGATGGTAACTTTGACTGAGACTCTGTGGAACAGGCACACACTCTTTAATACATATTGACATTTTCTTCTTCTCTCTTTTCTTCCCATTCCTCTTTCTTGACATTTTTAATAGGTGTTTTCTTCTTGTGGTCTGGCTTCATCTGTTCTACAGTCCACTAATCATTTAGAGCTTCAATCTTGGTGGTGGGTAAGCGAAATTCCCTTCTAAGAATCTTCAACCTCTACACATTGCATTAGTTTGGAGCAACTTGCTGTCAATTGTCCCACACATCCACTTGATCTTACTTAATGTCACGTTTTCATTTTCTAATCACTTTTTAAATTAATTAGTAATTAATATTAAATAATATAAAGATGGATATTAATTATTTATTTATAATATTAATATAATGTATAAAATATTTGCATGAAATATATCATTTTAAAATGTTTTAAAAATTTATATACATTAATATATTGTATGAATGTACCTAACTTTACCAATTCTGGTAATAATTGCTGTATCGGTGAACCTGAACTGGCAATTTAGGTTTAAGGGTGTGTATTGACTGTTAAAACTTAAAAGTGTAGGTTCTTTAATGATTGTTACGCTGCAGGGTTTCTAATATATTATTGGATTCTTCTGGATTATCCTTACAACAATCTTGGTTCCTTCCATGAGCTATTTCTAGGACAAATCTACAGCAGATTATGATGACACTCAAGAGTCAATTAAAGAGTTTGGAAAAATAAAAGAAAAAATATGTTAACCTTACTTAACAACTAAACACCCCCCTCTCTCTCTATACACACACACACGCATGCATATATATATAGATATATATGTATGTATGTATACACACACATACACACATACACACATACATACATGCATGCATATATATATATATATATATTGCATGCATGCATGCATGTATGTATATAAAATTGGTACAGACATATCCAGGAATAACTGTTTCAGCATCCTTAAAAATGCTTTTGACTTTTCGATATCCATGCATGTTTGGTGGTAACATAGGTTTCTCAAAGTTGAATTTTCTAGTGATTAGTAATTGTCTATTAAGTATTTACCTGGTTGCAACGTTTTATGCTGTATTTTATGTCAGAGATGTTAATGATCAAAATATGCCAATTCTTCTTGAAGGTTATGTTTGATTTCTTTTTTAAATGAAGATTTTCCTAGGTTTTCTTCCTGTAGGAGGATTGTGAGAAAATTCCATAGATGTAATAATTATCGATAAATTGGCAAATTTTCAACTTATCATGATAAATTTTGCTCGGCGAGTAAACACAACATTTACTTGCCTGCTGTTGCTGCCAAGGATTTTAAAAACAATGACAATTCTTGTACAACCTTATCACAGATAAACCGGCAACTCCATGTTTATTTATTGGCTATAGATGCATAAAAGGTTTTGATGTCAAAACCAAAGTTCATTTTGCATTTTGTGAGTTGTATTTTGTTGTCCAAGCCAAAAATAAACCTTCCAAGGTGATTTGCAAGGATGTAGGTTGATTTAGAGTAGGTTTGAAGAGGATTTCTGAGGGAGTCTGGACATGTGAATTTGGGAGAAAAATGCTTCAAAAATGAAGAATCCAAAGGTCACAGAAGAGAGAAACTGTGGCTGGACCCCGGAAGGGGAACCCCTTGACCCTGGTGGGGGTTGTCGCTCCGAGAACCACCCTTTCACCCCTTTCAAATTTTAAAACAAAAGAAGAAATTGATGGGGAAATTGTGTCAAACTAGGTTAATGTTTTTTATACCCACTTTATTGAGTTATTCCTTTTTCCTGATGTTCCTCCGCTTCTCTATTCGAATGGATAGGGAAACTTTGTTCTATCTGTTCTATCTCCTTTTTGTTGCATCTAGGTCTGTAGGAACCCAACAATGACATTTCCGAAGTATCCTAAATTGCTTTAGAGTCTAATGAACATGATTTAACACCACTTTTTCAAAGATGGATTTTGAGCCACAACTAGTCATGCAAGCGAGGAGGCACAACTGCAGTGGATTCCTAGGACTAGACCCTCTACCTTTCCCATAGTTTCTACTAGAGCTGGAAAGAGAAGATGTAAACTATTTTGATGTTGTATTTACTTATAGTTTTACAAAGACAATTTGCTATTTTACTTTTGTTTTAGATTATCAGACTACCATCCATCAACATTCCACATGAGGATGCTTTTTCTTTCCCAATTTGTGTTTAAATATATCTAGACTTATCTTGTTTCTTTTGTTTAGTCATGTACTGACATTAGATGCATCTCCTAAAATGCATTTCGAATTAAATTTAATCAATTTTTTAAGTTGCTGAGATTCTTGCTGAGAAGTTGCAGAATTGTCACCAAGTTTTTGCCGGTTTTATTAACCTCAACAAGAAGTTGCCGAGTATGAGTTTTCCAATTATGTGTGAAACAATCTTTTGTTGCTTGATGAATTTGTCAGAGATAATCATATCCTTGTTTATCTATTTGATGATTGTGTCCAAGAAGCTAAGTTATCGGTTAGCCTTTACCTGTTCCTGTATATGCCTTGGATGGGTCCGGGTCCAGCTCTAGGGATGGATTGCATGGGGATCACCCAGGCATGGTGCATGTGACTTGGGTATGTTGGAGACTTACCCGGGAGGTGCTCAGGTTGCTTGGGCTGCACCCTAGGGAACTTGGCTGCACTTTGGCAACAAAAATGCTCATAATTCTTGTGAGTTTCAGTGCCTCTACAAGTTTAAGAAACATATTAAAAATAAAACTAATAAATAATCAATCTCAGTGTTTTGTAAATCTTCTTATCATAAATTTCTAAAATTTTCAACATCCTTGTTACTGTTCCCTGAAAACATGCCCAAATTTGTGAGTTATACAATGGGGTACCCAGAAAGTATGGGCTATGCCCTGGGCAAAAGAAAATTGTCACAAGCACTTGTAGTTTTTGGTACTTCAGTAAATGTCCACAAACTTTGTAAACTGAAGGGAACTTGTAGCAGAGAAAATGTATTTTACTATTTTGTAACATTTATGGTGCCTTCATAATTTTTTTAATCATAAATGTCCACATCTGCAAGTTTCGACATCCTATTCACTGATAAATGTGCCGGAAACTCTGGTTCCATTGTGATGAAGTGCCTGGACAAAGTGAAAAGTAGATCCCATGCTTGTCTTCCTGCCATTTGGGATGCTTTGTTTTTTTCTTATTGGGCAAATCAATTTATAAATTATCCAATGATAATCTTTTATACCCATTATAAAATACTGTCTTAACAATTATAATACAAAATACATTTATTTGCCTCATAACCTATCCACGATTAGGTTGCATCCATGTACCCAAGTACCGGGTACATGTACCCCAAGTACTGGGTACTCAGTGGAGAGCATCATAGCTCAGGACCTTGATTAATACTTCTGATTTTTGTTTTGTTTTTTTGTTTGTGTATCAGCTTTTTGTTAATGAAGCTAAATTCAATATGTAATCAGTTCGAAACTTTGATACAATACTGATTAACGGTAAACTTTATCACTATTCAAGTCAGAAGTTTATCGTTTGCTATATGTCATTGTTATATGATTTATGATCTGCCTTCTCTGTTATGCATCTAAATATCTATCATATATTATTATTACAAACATATTGCAAATCTGGAACTGAAAACAATACATTACAGCTGCAAGCTTTATCACTGTTCTTGCTTTGAAAAACCATTTTCATGACCAATATTTTCAGATTTTCTATATTAAATAATATTAAAAAGAAGTTTGACATACCCAAGTAACCCATCCCCTTTTTGGGAAAATAACCATACCTGCACACATATTAGTACCCCAAGTACCCAAGTACCCCCATCCCTGTGCAACTTTGTTTATAGATAAATAAAGAATAAAACAATGCCTTTTGAGTTATTTTATTATTATAGTATAAAATATAATTTGTTCTATAGTTTATTTGTAATTTTTGTATATGATGTATATTATATAAATTTTTTTGACAATATGTTTTTTATTTTAAGTTGTTTTTATTAATTTTGTTTAAAATATATGCACTATTTATTTTATTTTATGGGTGAATCACCCACCCCCCCTTACTGAAGCTGATAAATTTGTTTTGTCAAATCTTAAAACCCTGAACCTGAACTGGCTATATAGCTGAGCAGTGATCTAATTTGATGTGTTGTCTTGTTTGCCATGTCAGGGTAGTAACATATTTTGATTCAGTGATATACTGACTATGTTAGAAGACCTCAAAGTGTTGAGAAACTGATAAGCATCTTCTGTCAAATGTTGCTTTTGCAATTTTTCCAGTTCAGCATTTGGTTACATTGCGTTAGGTCATTTAGTATTTTATAGGATTCAAAAATTGAGCAGTGACATTAGGAATATCTTGGTTTAAGAAACTGATGACACAGGTTTACCTTAGTGATTTTATTGTAATTCACTTTTTAGTTTTTAGTCTCTCCCAATCTTCTTGTGTCATGTATAATATGATTGTTAGCAGCAATGCAGGGATCAATTGATTGTTAGTATGTCTAACTTGAACTCGAGATTGTGTTTAATGGAACTTTTGAATAGAATTTGAACATCTGCCACAGCATCTTACTAAATTTAGGTGCGTGTTTCATGCATAGAACCTTCAAAATAGAGCAAAAATATAATGTAAATCCATGACTTCTAATACTTGCGCACGAAGATATATAGAACATAGAAATATATAGGTGCCTATATGCATTTGTGTGCAACTTGTGAATCTACAATTAATTTATATGCTTGATAGAATTCTTGTTTTTGTCTGCATGTATCATTTTTAAGTTTTGTGATTATTTCTAGTGTTCATATTCCATATTCTGAGGCTCTGAAAGTGTGCAATTTTCCAAACTTAAATGGTTTCCAGGAGCCAATTTGCTTATTAGCAGTCTGGTTTATCGTTGTGTGCAATATAAGAATTTAGTGGTGGTTTTTAATAACTTAATTGACTGAAAGAGTAGCTTTGTTCTGTATGCGTGTATTCTGTTTCATTTGATGTTCTTGATGCTGTTGCTATCCATTTCTTGAAACTTGTTAATTTGCTTATCTTGAAGTACCTCAATGGATTTTGCAGAAGAGTAGAGAAGAAAAGCAGCACTTGGAGGATTTTCTCCTTGAAGGAGCTACATGCAGCTACAAACAATTTCAATTATGATAATAAACTTGGAGAAGGAGGTTTTGGAAGTGTCTACTGGGGTCAACTTTGGGATGGTTCGCAAGTATGAGCTTTATAGCCTCTTTAGTCTTCAATTATACCATTAACTTTTCTGCCACTTTGTTTTAAATGTCCTCTCAAATCAGTCACCTTTATTCATTGTGAATTAAACATTATTTAATTTTTCTTAGTTTTGAATCTTAGCTGGCCTAAATTACCCATTAATTGCATCATGATTAACAGTACTTTCATTTTCTTTGGTGGTTTCTTTTTGTGATATATATTGTTTGCAGTAATGTTGTGCAGTGTTTCTCCTGCAAGTTATTCTTGAAGGTTACTTTCACTTTTGTCTATGCTAAACGTCATTTTCTAAGATTATGAACTGGAGAGTTTTTGCTTAATTTTCCACCATCTTGTAAAACAATTTTAACAATTATCAAAGTTCTTCTAAATCACTGTCATTTTGCCAGAACTGTGGTAATTTCAGAAGCATGGTCCAAGTTTTATGTGTTTACCAAGTTTCCTAAGCATATATTTTCTAGTATTAGATACTCATACAAGCATGCATAAAAGTCAAATTGGCAGATAGATAAGTTAGCGGTATGCATTCATCTTTACAACAAGTACAATAAAGCGGTTGTAATATCTTTAGGACCGCTTAAAGGATTCACAAGTACTGTTGGGACCATGTTTTCTTTAGGGCGGCTCATTTTAATGATACTAGCATGGCTACATATGCAACCTTAAACGCATAATACTAGTCTAAAGATTTACATAGACTTAAGTGGTGCATCATGTTAATTATTTTGTTTAAGTCCATATTAATTAAAAATACATGTATATTGGTTTGTTAGCTTTTTCCTATGGTGCAACTGCATTATTGAAATTGTACTCTTTATAGATTGCTGTCAAAAGATTAAAGGTCTGGAGCACCAAAGCTGAAATGGAGTTTGCAGTGGAAGTTGAGATTCTTGGTCGAGTTCGGCATAAAAATTTGTTGAGTTTGCGAGGGTACTGTGCCGAGGGGCAGGAACGTCTTATAGTCTATGATTACATGCCAAATCTAAGTCTACTTTCACATCTCCATGGCCAACATTCTGCAGATTGTCTCCTTGATTGGCCAAGGCGAATGAGCATAGCAATTGGCTCTGCAGAGGGTGTTGCGTAAGTGACCATCTCTTCTCTCCATTTGTTTGGAGTTCTGTATAATTCTATTTATTAGAAGCAAATGAAAGTTTAAAGGGTAAATGATAGTGTGAAATCAATGGAAACTTTTAACAAACTAATAACTGTTTGTAACACATAGCTATGGGAAGCTAAGGTATCCTTGTAATTCAGATTGACAGTTTGTTTGGTTGATGGTCTGAGTTTATGCTAAGGTTAGATTTTATTTGGATTGTCTGGTTGTTGCAGTTATCTTCATCATTATGCAACACCTCATATAATCCATAGAGATATTAAGGCAAGCAATGTATTGCTAGATTCAGATTTTAAGGCCCAAGTTGCTGATTTTGGATTTGCAAAGCTCATACCTGATGGTGCAACACATGTTACCACACGAGTGAAAGGCACACTAGGTTATCTTGCACCTGAATATGCCATGTGGGGAAAAGCATCTGAAAGTTGTGATGTGTACAGCTTTGGTATATTATTGCTTGAACTTGCTACTGGTAAGAAGCCCATAGAAAAGGTAGGCAACCCAAGTACGAAGCTTACTATAACTGACTGGGCCCTTCCCTTGGTTTTAGAAGGTAAGTATGATCAGCTAGCTGATCCAAAGCTCCAGGGAAAATACAATGAAGACGAATTGAAGCGGGTGGTTCATGTTGCAACAATGTGTGCTCAAAATGCCCCTGAAAAAAGACCAACAATGCTAGAGGTAGTGAGCTTCCTCACAGGTGAAATGAAAGAAAAGCTGTATAAAACGATAAATGAGAAAAAAGACAAAAATGGGAACTTGGAAGGTGGAATATACTCAAAGGACTTACTGGAAGCAGATGAAAGTTCAGACTCAACAAATGTATGCAAAGAAGATATCCACAAAGTGGGCTTATGAGAGAGGCTGCATCCTGGATATGATGTGCACTATTGGCTTAGAGTGTGGATAAACTTTGCTCAGTCAAATGACAATTATATTTCATTAGTGCTTGTGTATGAGGCTTGAGCTGTGATACCTTAAGTTTTTTAAATTTTGAGAAACTCAGCTAAAATGAGCTCTTAGAGTGGAGTCCTCGTTTTCAGTCTGTTTGGATTTGCTTCTTGCACTTTCAATCATTACACACAAAATTGGGGAAAGAATCCAGTTGTCTGTTTCCGTAGCAATTCATGCTGTAAAGATATGTTGTTTGTAACTAAAGATATTCTAGTCTTGAGGAATTGTGCATTAGAATTTTGGAGCCTTTTTACCTATCCTCTGGAGGTGCTCTGACTGTGTAACATTGGAGACTGAAAATCCAGGAGAAATTTGCAGCTCTGTAAGTAATCCCAAAGAGGTTTTGAACAAAATATTTGGAATGATTGGTGGCATCTTGAGATAGAGTTGATTGCTGTTATATTACAGTAGACAAAATTTTCAAAACTTTATTGAGTACCATTAAATATGTGCAGTGGAGGCAATGGTCGAAGCTTATTGAGTTAATACCCGTACCTGCTTGTGAATTTTCTGCTATATCCTCTTATGAGCAGTTTTGTTGAGATTATGCCCATTTAACTAAGTTACTTTGTGGCATGCAGGGTTTGTCTTCTTTGGTATTGCATGCAATTTGTTTCCATCGAGATCAATGCCTTTTCTGAATTTGTAGTATAAACAAAATGATATTTGTTGGTTGGTCCTGGATTTTCAATGAGAATTTTGGAACAGAGAGTTTATTGATATTCTTGTATTGGACTTTCAATTAATCTTCTATTCAAAGATTACTGTATTAGGTGAAAGTGCACATCATGTAAGATTTGTTTCTCAGCAAAAAAATTACCAATGACAACAGATATATCTTACTGTGGCAGTTTGCTGGTTTTCAAAAAATCGATGAATTTTCCAGTTCAAATATCTGAACTGATTTAAATGCCTCACATGTAATTCATTTCAATGTATAAATTAATGACTAATTTTGGATTATTTAATCTCAGATTGGATCTGTCCCCAATGAATTTGATTTAAAAAAGTGAATGATTAGTGTAAATTTGTAAACCAATCTATATATTTTTTATGTTTATACGTAGACAAAGTCAATGCATTTATTTGATATTGATTGTGTTCTAATTATGATCCAGATTCCAGAATGCTGATAATATTGCTCCTTAGCATTTTGGACTGTTGCTCATAATATTTGCCTGTTTTCTTCTTAATTATTCAAGCATTATTATTGCATATCAAGAATGAAATGACTAGTGTAGGGGATATTTGTTTCTTTGAATCTTGTTACCTGATTTTGATAGTCAATGTGATACCAATTATAGTTCTTTCTTGCTGGTACAATGTATTTGTTGTCAAAAAATATATTATAGGGGAAATGACTAAAAAATTCTTTGCAACAAATAAACAAGTTATGTGTGTCTGCTGAAAAGTAGAGGGTTGTACCTATCTTGAAGTTTGACCATAAACTACATGTATAACAAAGCAGCATGAGCAGAGGCATTGTAGATTAATCCCGGTTACAAATATCTAGTTAGTAGTGTCTTGATGTTATTTCAGTTATTGAGTGATTGATATAGACTTTTTGAAGTCAACCAACATGAATATGTGTTTATTGTGTATTTTGGTTGAGTGATAGTTATGACATTTGTAAAAGAAAATGGTAACACTATCTTGGATCTGGTTCAGTTTGTCCATAGAGAAGTGGGGCTTTGGGGAAACTGAGTTTGTTAACAACGGAATTTCTTATAGGTAAGGCCATTCTAGTTTTGATGTTTGTGTATGGATTTCTTTTTTGTTGTTGTAGTTTGTTGATCTCAGATTTATATAGCATGGGTAAAATTGGCTTTTGATGCATCACCTTCTCAAGTTTTGAATTAAACTGTTTAATTCTTGCAAACATTGTTTTTGTCTTCAGGTTTTGTACGGTGGAACTGTGTCTTGAATTATACCTGTGATTTTGTTCCAGAATTTGCATTTGGGCCAATTATTATTCTGTTCTAGATGAAGAAACCCATCACCCATGAATAAATGTTGAGCAGACCCCCAAAGAAATTGAATGATTATCCTAAAACTAATAATGAAAGAGGACATTTTAAATGATATTGGAAAAGTGTTTGGGCGTCTGTTTTTAAACAAACTGTTTCATTTAGTGTTGAATTGGTATAGATTTGGAAGAACATTGAGGACAGCAAATTGTATAATATGTTGATTTAGATGCAGTGAAATGGTGTACACCTAGACAACTGAATGCGAATCTGGCACAATAATGGATGGAAAATAATTAGCTTTTCATCTCTTACATCTAAATTGAAATTGTAGGAGTCCTTTTCCTCTTGTTTTTGAGACTTAAGGAGTGGAGGATAATAGCAGAATACTACAAGTTGAGTAAAATTCCATATTCTTTTGCTTGAGAGGTGCTCTAAGTACCATTAAGCTTAAGGATACCACACTAGGGTTTTGGAGTGAATAGCTGTATCAGTTTCATGGCGAATATTTTCTTTAGTTTGCAATTTTGTTTATTTCCATATAGGTAACAATTAATCTAATGGTAATATAATATTAGTAGAGGTTTGTAATGAATTGCAAGTAAACTAACAATTAATCTAATGGTAATATAATATTAGTAGAGGTTTGTAATGAATTGCAAGTAAACTAACTCCAGAGAACCATCGGATTATGGTTCTTTTTGGTATTAGAACCGATATCTTTTTGCTGTTGGGAATTGCTGAGATGTGGATGCCCTCCAAGAAAATTTAAATTCAAGAGAGAGATTTCTATGAATTTGATAGTAAACTATATTCCAGGGGGTTCGAAACTTCCATAAGCATCCATGGATGGAGGGAAAACTAGAATCTTTGAGATGGCACAAGGAGTGTCAAGGCTGGATCCAAGTATCTCTTAGGTAATGCAAGTGCAATTGTTGGAAGGAACCTTGCGAGGGAGGATCTATGAGAAATATAGATAAGAATCGGTAGAAGTAGCACTACCCATGACAAAGCCAAAGAGAACCCTCGAAGGACGGTGTTCAAGATGGCAAGATTAATGAGGAACATAAGAACTATTAGCTTGCAACATTGGCTCCAATATTTGAATAGAAAGAATGGCTATCTTGTGGCTTGTTCCAACATATGAATTGTTAAGTGAAACAACACAATCTCATTATAATAGCAGCGGTATTTTTGCAGTGGCTGATCGCACGATACTCACTAATTATAATCAGTAGTATAATAGAACAATTAACAATTGCATAAATTAATTGCTCTTAAGTTTAATATATTATATATTCAATAAATAATTTTGATCGCTTAAACTTAATTAAGAGCAAAGAGAAATCATTGTGTATGTGCCGTTTCTTTACAAAATTAATTCCTATGTAAAAATTGAATTAATAGATCAGCTAGGGCTTCACAAAGCACCAAATGATTGTTCAATATAGCATTGAACCAAAAAAATTTATTAGTTCTGTCTTTGGTAGGAAAATATTGGAATCATTCAATTCAATTGACCAAACAATTCATAAGATTTAAAAGATTAAAATAAATTTCAAATGTTTATATTTTTATCTAATTTTTCATTATTTTATAAATCACATTTTTCATTCATTCCATTGAATCATACTGGAAAAATCAATTTTCTCCAACAAAAATACAAATATTTTCTAAGAAGTATATCATGCATTAATGAATGTATTTATTACAATTTTATTTTTTCTACATCTGTAACAAGTGGATTAACTTTTCAAGTTTTACATTGATGTTTATTTTTGTCATTTGTAAGAAAATACAAATATTTTCTAATAAGTCTATCATGCATAAATTATCACTTTACCTTTTCCACACTTGTGACAAGTAGATTAATTTTTCAAAAAAATAATCATTATTATTTTCCACCTCACAAATGAATGTTTAATCAATATTAATTATTACTATCTATTTTTCTAAATATAGAGTTAAATGTTTTATATTTTTTATTTTAAATATATTGTTTAGGCTTACATTGATGCTTATTTTTGTCATTTGTAAAATATTATTTCTTTAAGTTTACACTATATTTTACCAGCTATTATTTTTCAGTCTTTTTCTAATTTTTTTAATACTATTTTAAAAATTGTAAAACTAATACCACCCCTCAAACTAATTAAATATTTTGGTAATTTAAATTAAATAATCAACAATTTATTTTTTTCAATCAAATATTTTTACTTATAACTGAATTGGTAGAGATGGTTAGTTCATTCATATAATATAATTTCTATTGTTATTTAAATATTTTTTAAAATAATATAATTATTAATATTTTTAAAATTTTCCTTAACTCTCTTTATCATTCTACCTTTAATTGTCCATATAATAACATATCATTCTCTCTTTTCGCTCTCTTGTTAAATAACCCACCTCACTTGACTGATCATCAAATCTAAATGTCAGTTGGATTCAAAATCGATTCAAAATCAGTGCACATTAATTCAGGCCTGCCTAAGAGAAAATCAATGATATCACTAATTCTCCCCCACCCAAAGAAAATGAATCAATAAGTTGATATTTAGGATGTCTCCTTCATTGTATTAATTATTAGTACAATACAAACTCTCAACACTATGTTTTGGCTACGTTTCTGTGGTTTGAATTCTTTGCTCCGTGCTGTTGTGCCCCTGAGCATTAACGAGTATATTTTATTTTATTGAAACGACTCTCTTTGTATGGGTTCGAAGAAGTCTTAGTTTCTTGGGGAAACTAGGATATACATAAGCTTATCTTGCTTTTCGTTGAAGCCACGAAAAAAAAATCCTTTAATTATCCTTCCTTCCTTTCATGGGTCCCAAAAATCTTTGATCAGCTTTATTCTTCCATGTTAGCTGGCAATTTCCTTTATTTAATGTTTTAGATGCTGCACGTCACAATCCTTTGTGGCATTAGGCATTTTATCATTCCAAGCTTTCTTAGATTCCTTATTTCTAAAATTACACAAGTGATTGTTGGTTAAAGGAAGACCTAAAAAGAGATCTAAATTGTTTTGAGTACTTTAGTAGGAGTTGACTTATACCTTTTAACATTACTTACAATTATTAAAGCAAATAGCAGGTAAGAGCTACCTAAAGATGTAGGAATAGCATCATTTTTGAAAATAAAGTTTGAAACAGCCAACTTTTGATTGAAAATATTAGTACGGTTTTAAACAAAATTCTGAATCCCACATAACTCTTTTTGGCTTTCGGCAGTGCACAATGTCTCTGACGAAAGCTAACCTCCCATTATTGAAACGAAAGGAAGAGAAGTAATTGTTATTTTCTCTTTCGGTGAATAAAGCATCCTGCATATATTTTGTCCACATCTTATGCATTCTAATGAAAATACCCAGTTCGCAAGTTATACACCTGGATAGCTTGCAGGGCTTCAAAAGACGCCATCATCATACCTGGTTTTGCACCAACTCTTCCATGTTAACTTGTCATAAATAATGACAGACAACTATTTCATTCAAGATTCTTATTGGTCATTAAAATAATGATGGTGTCATATAAGGTTCCTGGATTACTTAGTCATTATGGTATTTTAAGTCGTAATTTTTGATTGCATTTGATATTAAAGACTGGTCAATTGTTTTTTATTAATTAATTCATTTTCCATTTTATTAAAATTAATATTATTTTTTAAAGTTTATAAATTATAAAAATTAATTTTTGCTAATATGATCATATATTTAAATCTTATAAAGTAATTTTTTAAGCATGAATATATGAATTTTTAAAAAATTAGTTTATCTTTTATGTTAAAATTTTCATGATTTTTTAATATTAACTTTCTATTAATATAAATATAAATTAAAAATTATATTATATGTATCTATTTTGTAGTTTATATTATTACTTTTACAAAATATACAATTTGAATGAAAACCTACAATATTATAATACATGTACATTTTTATATACTTAAAATTTATTATATACTAATTATACATTTAACAACTTTTATGTAAAAAATTATAAAATTTTATTTACTTATTATTATAATATTTTTTCTATACAAAATATTAGAATGTAAATTAATATACATTAACAATTATTTATGTAAAAAAATTATGACATTTTATTTACTTATAATAACTATTTTTCTTTGCAAGATAGTACAATTTAAATCAAAATATATTAAATTAACATTTAATGGTATTATGATAATTTTATTTTTAAAATTTATTTAAACTTAGGTCAAATGAAATATTAAAACAAAATAATTAATATGTATTTTGAACAAATCAATATTTATAGTTAAACTAAGAATTATGGTTGACTTGGAATCCTTTCCTTTCTATTTGCGAGAGTTGGAAAGTAGATGAAGCAGGTTCAAAATTTTATTTATATTATATATCATAAATATAAACAATACAACTTTCAATATTCGATATTGTTCATGTTGCTACATGTTATGTGAAAGGATGTAGTCAAGCCTTGTTCTAGTGAAAAACTTTACCAAAATAATGGAACGAAGTATGTGAGCATGATGGCCAAAATATTGAACAAAATTATTTTTGATCTCCTCACACTCTGTTTCTACATATCAACAATTCATTTCATAAACATAAATAATCCTTTGACTTTTGTTCCACTAGGTTACTGATTCAGACCAACTAACCTTGTTGGTACTCTATTCTAATTGTTGTCACCAGTTCACTTCATCAAAGCTGTATTACAAACTGGATGATGCAATTCTAGTTATACATTGATATGGCTCTGTTTATGCTTCCTTATGAGCCACACATTTTGAAACATCCAAAATCTCTACCATTGGTCATTTATTCCATAACTAGATACCCAGTCACTGGTACACCGAACACTTAGTTATTATGTCTATTCAATCCAATCTTTATATGTATGGTTGTCCATCACCTTAAGAATGCTTTGTTGCCAAAAATCACAACACTAATTTGACATTTCATTCTTTTTAATGACAATAACCTCCCCAACTTCATTAGTTTGCCAACAACATTCATGTTATTAGGAATGCAAGACTTAAGGAGAGCTTTCTAAATAATTTATTTATAAATGGTGATGTGCAGAGAAGCTCAAGGGTTGATATCTATGTAGGAGTCTTTCCAAGGTGTTTAATGAGCTTTTATTGTGATGTAGGTTGAGTGTATGTATATGGAGTAGAAGGAGGATTTTCCTAGATAATAACTACCCATCTTTAGGTGTTGGTGTTTCACCTAGTTTCTTTAACAATGGTTGTATTTACTGTTGGACTTACAATTCTCATTGACATAAAGAAAGGAGACTGGTGAGGCTAACACTTAGCACACCAAGGTATTGCCATTGATTGACAAATGATGAATAGAGGGAGTAATGTTCATACTATCTCACAACCATCTGCAACATTTGCATTGGTCAGATCAAGTGAGAAGTTGAGGCCAAGACACCAAACAAACATAGGTAGTGTGTTAAGTCATAGTTAGCATGGTGAGTCACCATCAATGTGACACACGTTGCACCATGATGTGAATGAAGTTCAATTGGAGTGATGTAAAGAAAGGCTCAAAAGACTAGTAGAGCTACTAGTCTAGACCCTATTAGTAGGTGTCACATATTTTTCATGAACAACTTAGACATGCAATTCAAATTTTGAATGCTCAACTGGGTGAGATGTTTTAGGGTTTCACTACCTAGAAGATGGAGAATACCTATAAGTTGGAAAGTTCATTATTGAAGTAAGGGAGTGGAGAAGAGTGTGAAGTGTTGTGCATAAGTAGAACTAAGAAGAATAAAGAAGATAATTGAGCAGGTGAGCTATTACAGATTGGTGATTGCAAACAAGTCTTAGTAGCAAAATGAAAAGGTGATACAACAAATATCATAGAGTAAGCCAACACTATGAGAGAAGATTCAAACATTGTCAAAGTATACATTGGATATCTATAAGGAAAGGCATGCCACTTATTTAAATCAATCATTTTGATTTCTTTCTTACCTAAGCTCTTGATCGAGCATGAAGCATATTGCAAATCCTCTAATAGGGTACCTCCTAGAAGGAGAGTTTAAAATCCTATAACATGGTAACTTTGAAAGGATCATGTAATCCTAATAGGTTTCTATCATTCACAATTAGACATGTTCTTAAAAATAATAATTGTAGCCTTTAACTAGACAACCTTTTGTTTGCAGTAAAGGTTAGTAGGTATATTACTCCCATAGTGGTTTTCATCCTCTCATCAAGGGTTTTCACATACAAAATCTATTATGTTACTTGATGTATGCATTTGTGTATGAGATTACATGCTTTTATCTTACAACTTTTATCATTTTAATAAAGTTATTTTATCTAGCTTGCTTGGAATAATAGTTTCTAGCATACCAATTGGAGGATATGTACTAATTCACCCCCTTCTTAGAATCTGATGGGAGCAACATTTACATGGGTGTTATATTCCACATTGTGGCTCTACAAGGAAGTGTTGGATTGTATTAGTGGAATAGTCATATGGCATAGAATTAGATGAAGAGGCCTTATCTTTTGTATGGTCTAGGAAATGATTCATTTAGATCTTGAGTTGGCCATTGTTGAATGATGGATTGTGCCCTTTGACTTTAGTTTTTCTGTTGTCAATAAGTTACTGAATGGAATTTTTAATCTTCATACATTTCTTTGTATTGTGAATCTTAATGCAATGGTATTTATACTACTCACTATCATTGTACAAAGTAGGATTGGGTTGATTTTCATCATCGAGCTTTGTAATTGAAAATACCATTGTAATTTGCTCCAAAAAGAAATTAAAGATAACATCAAGGAAAGCTATAAGTTGGGTATCTTGATGGTGTTGGCGAGTATTTTTGTAATTTTTATTATTGGTGTTGCAATAGGAGATGTTGATATTATGGGGTGGACTTCTATTGGATTGTTGCTGATGTTGCAATTTTTGATGGGGTTTCTCATTGCAATTTTCTTGATTAGGTTTTTTTTTTTTTTTTTTTTACAAAAAAAAAAAAAAAAAAAATTTAATGGGTTTTGAATATTTTGGACACATTTAGCATTAGTTAGATCATCACTAAGAATATTCTTATTTTTAGCCCAAAATTCACATTTATCATGAGACGATGATGGGTAATCATCCTTACTAATGTTTTTGATTGTTCCTTTCTAAAGGATGCCCTCTTCAATGTTTTTCACTTTTTCTATGACTATTTTGAAAGCTTTGGGACAATTCATTTGCACGTGGTAGGCCATTTGTGGAACAAGATATTGGATGAAAATATTGATCAAATGTCATTGGGGAATGCACCAAGGAAATTTGTTAGCAAGTTGTCTCTATCTTTACAAGAAATTGGAAAATGTCTCTCCATTACATTATTTTGTGTTGCACATGTAACTTAAATATGCTTGATGCTTGACTTTATAGGAATTTTGTGAAACAAATTTTTTAATGAGCTTTGAAAAGGTAGAGATTGATCCATGTGGAAAAATTGTGAGCTATTTTAGGGTAGAGTCTCCCAAAATTTGACGAATAAAGTCCACACATTTCAACTAAGAGGGGGAGTGAATCAATTATGAACAAATATAATTAATTCAAAACTTATAAAACTGATAAAAAATAATTAAAATAATGAAGTACAATAATAGACACCATAACACTAATTTTTCTTCTCGAGGAAAACCTAAGTGGGGATGAAAACCACAAAATAGTGTACCAATATATAAGTTCCTTGTGAAAGGATGTGACCTTGTTATTGTTAGAGTAAATTGTTCTTTTCTATTTTACTCTTCTATTAAGTTTACTTAGGTGAACTCATAAATTAGGAGGAACTATATATTCTAGATATTATTATTAGAAGGATATTGTTGATTCATCCCTTTGATTCCAACTATTCCTAAAATGTCACATCTAATTAATTCCAATTTGGACTCTACCCTTCTAGATTGTAGGTTGATGGTTGAGTCCATGCAGACTCTATTTCCTCCAAGTTGATACACTTGTCTCAACCTTGTCCAATCTCTCTCCCATCTCATGCCTATATAAAAAGGCTAGCTCTTTTTATTTCATATCTTAGATATATATCAAATATATCATATAACACATTAGAAAATATTGATGATACTACACCTCTGGGCATTTATATAAGAAATTGGTCTCATATAATTATTGTGTCAATTTTATTTCCTATTGTTTGATCTAACTCTTTCATTAGAATCTAGTTTATATATTTGTTTTCACAAATTATAACATAGTATCAAAGTAGTTATTGAAAGATTAGATTATTTTTAGTGGTCTTGGAAAATATTGTATGCTCTTCTCTTGCATTTGTATATGAACTAGAGAATCATAAAGGATTTATGAAGACCCATTAATCTCTTTTGCATATATTATTTTTCTTGATCTAGTGATTTTAACACTTTGAAGGATTTAGATCTTAAGGACAATGTGAAGAGAGTTTTTTTTCTATTGGTGGGACCACATCTTGTGGGGCCCACCTCTAGAGGGGCCTAGATCAAGAAGGGTTCATATCTAGTGGAGCCTACATCAAGAATGATCCACATCTAGGGGGCCCCACATCAAGAAAAATCCACCACCACCTTGCCCACATTAAGTGGGGCCCACTTCTAGGAATATCGATCTTCTTATGGGGCCCACCTATTATGGGTCCTTATAGTTCTTAATGGCAGTCCTTATACAATCTTGAATTTCACAACTTCCGAGGCATTGTTCAAGCTCATACAGACACTTTTTTAGGTGCTATTTATTTTAAAGTGCATGATTTTTGTCTACTTCTCATCTTTGGTATAAACTTTGAGATATTATGGGTAGACATATTACTTTAAGATTTTTGTCAAAATTAGTCTAATTTGGCACTTGTACTCTATTAAATCCTTGAGTGATCTAGTGTCCTAATTGTATGAGTCTCTTATTGCTTCATATTTGAAGTTATAATTATCAAAATTAGAAGTCCACTTTGGTCTATTTTGGCAAGTGGAAATTGTATATGCACTAAATAATAAAGTGCCAAATAATTGCATCTTGTGAGGGTGATTTCTAATTTATTAAATTTGGGAGGGTGATCTTGTGTTGTTTTGATTTCATTAGTTCTTGCTTGTAGTACAATGGGAAAATCACAAATTGAACTCCTAACTCCATATAATTATGAATCATGGAAAAAATTAGTATGGAATTATCTAAGGCAAGGTTGCAGGATATGTAAATGGAACTATTACCATACGTATTGATGCTAATGCTCATTAAAAACATAGGAAATCAATCATGAGAAAGCTCTTGGCTACATTTTTTCATTAGTCTCTTTGATTTACAATTTCATTTGGAATCATTCAAGACACCTAAAGAGGCTTGAGAGACTCTTGAATTATTTTTTGGTAAGATTAACAAGATTAAGGGTTATCAAATTGATAATGATTTGATGAATCTTGATCCAAAAAGTTTCAAAAACATCCAAGACTACATTTCCAAGATTAAATAATTAAGAATACAACTAAAGGACTATAAGATAATCAAGGAAGATATACAATTTATTCTTAATGTGTTATCCAAGCTTGGTCTTGAGTATTCTGTATTTGTTTCTTCCTTTCACACCAGTTGGGTTTCTATGGGAGCTGCATATGTTGATCCCATTTTTCATGCAGTTTCAAATATTTTAATCCAGAAGGAATTACCGCTTATTCAAATGGGTATCATTAAGACATCCAAGTCACAAGCATTAATTGGTAGTGTGCCTAAGGTAGAGAAAGAAGTAAGGAATCCTGAACATAAACAAAAGATTAAACATAACAAGTCAAAGAGAAAATCTTAATATCCTTCCTCAAATAAGGAATCATATAAAAAGGAAAAGCCTACTTGTGCATATTGCAAGAATAATTGACATGAAGACTATTATTGCTACAAGGACATTGATGAACTCAAGAATATTCTTACGAAAAATAAAATAAATCTACCTTCAAGAATGACTACTTCATTCTCTTCTTCTCATTCCAATGTTTCTAAAGGAAATGATAACAAGGGAAAAGGTCAAGCGTTAATTGCTACTTCAAGTCATGATTGAGGGAGATGGATTCTAGATTTAGGAGCATCTCATCATATGACATCTTCACAGCTTTTGTATTCTTCATTTGGGCCTCGTAATGCACCACCTATCTTGATGGGAAATCAAACTTACATGAATGTGATTGGGAAATGAACAATTGCTAAGGGAGAGGGAAAATTCAAATATGTTTTGTGTGTACCTCACTTAACCTATAATCTTGTTTCCATCTATCAACTCACTAATGGGCCAACAAGAAGGAATGTAGAATTCACTCCTAATTTAGTTCTTATCATAGAGATAGAGAGCAAAGAGATCATTTCTACATGAGTGGTTGATCACACATCTTAGATATACTACTTTGTGGACTTTGCTAATGATGACGATAGTGATTCTTTAACATATTCTGATCACACTTCTAGTGTTGATTCACATATTGAGGAGAACTTTGGCTACTTGAACTTGGGTATTCTCACATGTGATCAAGTTCTTGAGCCATCCATTCCTTCTACTTCTTTTGATATTGTATCTACTAGTATTCCTAATGATGTTTGCATTCATACAACCATGGGTTCACATGAATCAATACGACAATAGGAGGAGATCACTTTATCTTTAGAGAAGACTCTTGATTCTTTACAACATGTTCTAAATTCATCCTCAGTTGATCCTAATTTGTCTTTTTTGACAGTGTTCCCAAGTATACATTGTCACATGGATCAGTTACAATTGGCTCCTTGTTTGTCATCTTCTTCTATTGGGCTTGATCTTGATTGGCTTTTGACATCTTCTTTCAACCTTGACATGGTGACACTTGAGCACATTCCAACGATTCCATACTTTTTGAGGTTTCTTCCTTATGATTGGAGAGGCTTCATTGACACACCTTTGGTTTTCATTCTTCCTAAAGGGAGGATTGTTGCTATTCAATCATGGTGCAATTTCTAAATTGATCCTAGAGCATCTACCACTAGTTAATATTATATAGTGAAGAAGGGATATTATGTCTATCTTTTTCTCATACTTATTGATATTATATGCATGATGTATGTCATAATGAAGGGGTCTTGGTTATACCTTCCATTCATGCATCTTGGATTTTTTTTTTTAAATTTTTTTTTTTTCCAGTTCTCTCTTTTCAGGGGAGGATTTTTCCCATGTGGTTTTCCATCTTTCTCATTTTTCTAAGAGATTGCATATTTTTAGTTGTACATGGATACCTAATATAGCTTTGTTTCTTGGACCCATTAGCTATGTGTTGCATTAAAGTACTCCCTAAGTTGCACTTAGGGCAGGGGGGTGTTAGAGTAAATGGTTCTTTTCCATTTTACTCTTCTATTAAGTTTACTTAGGTGAACTCATACATTAAGAGGAATTATATATTTTGTATATTATTATTAGGATGATATTGTTGAGTCATCCCTTTGACTCCATCTACTCCTAAAATGTTACATGTGGTTAATTGGACACTACCCTTCTATATTGTAGGTTGATGGTAGGTGGTTGAATCCATGAGGACTCTATTTCCTCCAAGTTGAGACACTTGTCTCAACCTTGTCCAAGCCCTCTCCCAAATCACACCTATATAAAAATGCTAGCTCTTTGTATTTCATATCTCAAATGTATATCAAATATATCATATAACATATTAGGAAATATTGATGCTATTATGCCTTTGAACATTTACATCAAGAATTGGTCTCATATAATTATTATGTTAATTTAATTTCTTCTTATTTGATCTAACTCTTTTGTTAGATTCTAGTTTATATATTTGTTTTTACAAATTCTAACAGTTAGGAATCAAATACAATGCATATAGTACATCAGTCCCTGTTAAAGGGAGTATCCCTATTAGGAGACCTTGAACCTTTGTTAGAAGGTTTTAACCCTATTAAATTTCATGAGAAAAAATAAACTCTACTCAAGAACACATCACAAAGGATGAAAGGTTAAATAACCTTTACAAATGGATAACAAACCCAATAATCTAAACTAACTGATGTGTAACTTACTTTGCCAAGAAAATTCCTTTGAAGTCCACTAGAAATGATAGATTCCACTTATACCTCTTCAAAGAACTCCAAATAACTTCTCTACTCTTCTCTAATAATTTAACATCAATAATTCAACATCGAGGCTCACATCTATACATCCCGTATGTACCATTATGTATCATATAATGGGTAAAATAACTTTCCTTTATACCCATTACAAATAACTAACTAGGTCGACCTATTGAGGATTTCCCAATGTACAATTAATTACAGAGGACCATGATAAGGAATACACTCCTTCTCAAGCACCTATTCAAACATTACATGAAGTGTTTCACATGCTACAATGAGAAAATTGTTATTTTTCAACAATAACTCACATGATATAACAACCCAATCAAATACTCATAAAATGCATCATACATTACACATCAATGACCTTCCCAAAGTAATCCAAATACTCACAAACCTAAACATACTTGCACAAACAATTCTTCTATCATCCTTCATGATCACCAAAATTAATTCCTACTCATCATAAAGATATAGAAAATATACTACAACTGTCTCTTTCATATATTCCTTCTCACTGTTCTGCTTCTAGTCTTGACAATTTTTTTAACTAGTCCAAAATATAACATAAAGTATAGTGAACATAGACATGATTTTTGCACTCATTCCTCCACACATATGTAAGCTCACATATCCAAAATTTTCAACCACTGTCTGTAATGAACTCATTAAATTCCTATGATATATATAATCTGAGTATTTCATGAACCATAAAGCATATGTCTACATCAATGACAATAATTGTCATTAATACAACATATCAAAAACATTCTTAAGTTTCAACTTTCCCCCCTTTTGTATTAATGGAAATATATGGTGAAAAATCATCAATCCAAAAGTAACCATCAAAATACATTTTTCTAAATATCCTTAATATATAGAGTCTCCAAACTTCTCAAAGATATGCCTTCTTTGATGAAAATTTGTTGACATATTTTCTCCCCCCTTTGACATCAATGGAAAAGCCAAAATGTTGAATATCAACCTTATCTACAATCTCTCCCCTTGGGAAGATTTCTCTTTATCAAACTAATTTCTTTCCTTGAGAAGACATGCAACTCTAATCAAAATACCTCTATTGTATCAAGACAATCTACAACCAAAAATTATGTTAAGTGCCAAAAAATACTATTTTACAAAATTATGATAAGAGATCTCTAGGTTTAGCTCTATACCATGCAAGCACTCCACCTAAGGAGCAGTACCAAATATCATGTCTAGGTGAATGAATGTGCTTTGAACATACTAGACTGATGCATTCTTGTATCAATTACTCTTCACAATGAGGGGCCATCACACCAAGCATGCCTTTGCGATACTCAAAGGTGTCCTTAGGAAAGGGCTTAGTAAATATATTTGCTACATGTTGCTTTGTATTGACATGTTCCAACCTGATTTCTTTCTCTTTGAATGTAATACTAGTTTCTTTAACATGTTAATTATACTTGTATTATCACAATGGATGATGATATGATAAAAAAAAGTTATACCAATCTCGTTTACTATCTCTTTCATCCACATCAAATGATTAAAATTATTTTCTACTGCTACATATTCTACTCCTGTTGTAGATTATGATATACAATCTTACTTCTTACTATGCCATGAAACCAATCTTCCTCTATGAAAAAATACACCCCCACTCATACTTTTCCTATCGTCGACATTTCCTACCTAATTTGCAACAATATAGTTATATATTGGGAAATCATTTGATCTATCATACCACAAACCAAATTCCAAAGTTCCTTTCAAATATCTAAAATTTCTTTTTACTCCTGCCAAGTGTGATTCTTTAGGTTCTTCCTAATATCTTGCCAAAATACCATTTGCCCTTTCTATTAGGCCTAGTATAAGTCAAGTATTGTGATCTATACCTTGTCTGAAAAGTGCTAGGGGAATAATCAATAGTAGTTAATTTTCAATCTCCAACCATAGTTCTTCCAACTAGTTTGCAATTTTCCATACTAAATTTCATTGACAATTCCTTAAGATATTAGTTTGAGATATAAACATATCATCTTCAGTTTGAGTTATTTTCATCCAAGAATGTATTTCATCTCCTATTAGAGACATTTTAAATTGTCCTTTTATTTCATCAACAAATTTATAACTTCATCATTTCCTTGAAAAATAATGACATTCACAAAAACTTCAACAATCAATGGTCCATTAGAATCAATTCTCAAGTACAAATTATTGTTCACACTTCCTTCTTAAATCCCAAATACAACAACTATTAATCTAACCTCACATACTAAGTTCTTCAAGCTTGCATCAATCCATAAAGGGTTTTCTTATGTTTACATACCATGTATTCTTTCTCTTTCAATAGAAAACCATCTAGCTACTCAATATATACTTATTCCTCCAATTCTCCATTCAACAAAACTGATTTAGCATCAATCTGATGCACTTTACATTTCATGTTAGCTCCACATGCCACAAATAGTCTACCTACTTCTAATATAGTTATAGGATAAAATGTTTTTTCAAAATTGGTACCCTCATGTTGTAAATAGCCTTTACATACCAACTTTGTTTTCTTTCTTAAAACTTATTCTTGCTCATACATATTTTTTCTAAATACCACTTGGTCCCTATAACTTTTTTGTCTTTTGGTCTAGGAACCAATTCAGATATATTATTATTCTTAATTTATTTGATCTCTTCCTTCATAGAATTAATCTGTGATTCTTCTTTATGTTGGAGTTTGAAAACTACCAGGAAATGAAAGACCTGATACCAGGATGCTGAGGATACAACTTAGTCTAAGGGCTAGCTGCCTACCATATTAAACTAAGAACTCTTCATATCTAGATCCAATTTTAATAGAATGATAGGGATTCTCTACACTTTAGGTTATGCAAAACTAAGGCGGGTGCACCTGAGGGAATAAGTGGATATATGAGTGTTTTATGATTCTTGCCTTCAAATCATGTGCTCACTAAAACTTTCCTTCTCTTTCACTTCTTTCCCTTATAGCAGAAAAATGGTCACAATTCTTCTAAAAATTTTGCAAATAATTTTGGATTATAATAGCTAACTACAACGTATAGAGGATTATTGCAAACAAGTGCTGACCATCAATTAAACTCTTCATACATGAAAGAAAAAATTGATTTGATTTTGAATTTTATGCTTCATTGTAACCTTATGATTTCTTCAATATGCAACTGAATATATGATCAATGCCCAATCCATTGGTATTCAGAGTCTAATCAACATATTTTGACCTAATTAATTGCCTTACAATCAATTATATCAATAATTAACCCTAAAACCATTCTTATGAATATCCTTTTTGTATGACTGGAAATCCTACCACTTTATTGAAGCATTTACTTAATTCCTTGAATTAAAAGCAACAAAAAATTGATATACAACCTATCCTAGTTGTATTAAATTACATTAAACTTGCTCATACAATCTAATCATAACCAACATATAAAATGGAGACAAAATTTAGAGAAAATAAATATGATAGAACATTCCCTTTGTATTAATTCTTCTAGAAAATTATACAAAACCAGTGTAAACTTAGAAATACTTCAAGGTATGACAACTTTCCATTCAATATGTTCTCGTATTCTCAGATTTGTAGAAAAATACATCACAAAGTTTACAAAAAAGATTCACTAGACCGAATGCAAGACTAGCATAATACTAACAATTATATAGATTTTGGACCCCAATTCCACATCTTGGAAATCCTTTTATAGAAAGGATTGCAACAAGCTTCAAATGGGAGGACACTTGTCAAAAAACTATTAAAAAAAAAATACAAAGATATTTCTATTCTATTACAATACAAAACATTCTCTGTACTTGGATCAAAACTTTGGATGCAGTTGCAAAAACTGGCAGGTGGCATTTGTGAGCAAATATCTCTTTAGCAAATTTGGTTTGTCTTCAAATCCTATCACCATCCGTACCTTTTCTTTTTCCTTTATGCTTTTAAATGCATCCTAATTGCACCCTTTTGCTACATTAGTCACTATCAGTAGATGGTATGGCTTTGATATCTGCAATAAGTTCCCATATGGTAATATTTGTATCCACATTCGACCAAGTGGCATTTTTGACTACTTCCAATTCATATAAGCATTTGGTCCACTTGGCATTTGTTATTGCTTTGATTTCAATAGTTGCTTTAGACATCTCTTCTTCTATCTTGTAAGCATATTGATCATATCATATACCACTGTAGCACTTGCTTCATTATTGCAATAAGACAAAAACCTAGGATGATCAAGAATTTCATCAAGAGAAGATGACCATTCTACCCAATCTTTCATCTTGCCCTCACTATTCAAAATTGTGGGTACAAAATTAGGTGTACCAGCAACAATTAACTTCATCTTATTTTCAATCAACTACATCTTGCCACCAAAGAAAATATTTAAATCTTTTATTTTATGGATCGTTTTCCTAGTGTTTACAATGGTTACTTTTGGCAAGTCTTTCTTTTGAGGGAGAAAAGGGATTAAACTATCAAAAAAATTGCATGTAAGGGCCCCATGTACCAAAAAGTGGAGATAATAGGGTAATAGCCTCCGATCACCTATATTTTCCTCCCTCTAATGCAAGGTAACTGCTGTGCACATTCAAAGAGATTGTCTTTAGTGCATTTATCTTATGAATCAACAAGCTTTTCATTGTTCTAATTTTAGTATCCTTGATTACTTCTAGTTCTTTTTCATCAACTTCCATTGCATGTCTAGATGTCTCCCCTATTTTAGGTGCTTGGCCTTCTATTTACACACCTTTGTCATGGAGTTCTGTAGCAATTCTAATAGTTTTATTCAATGATGCTACTTCCATTTCTAGCTTAATAGTCTTTTTCTTCAAGACATAAATTTTCTTCATTTCATCTTTATAGCTTCTTCTTGTCTTGATAAATATTTCATATGTTCTTTCTAGCTGAGCTTGAAGAGTATCCATCTTATTCTTGCTCATTAATGCTATTGAAGTGTGCATCTCATATATTTTATCACTAGAAGTAGACAATGCATGCCAGAAAATGACATCCCCCCTAGGGGATTCTTCAATCTCCATGAGAGTAGGCTTATCATGCTCTGGAGCTAAACTCCATATTGCCATCATTTGAGAATCTATGTTATATCCTGACCCTCTCAGTTCTCCACACTAATTTTCATCTTCAAATGAAATTGTTCTCTCCTATCTCCTCATTTGATCCAATAGAAAAGATGAGATGATATCCCATCCTCAGAAAATAATCATACTGCTCCTTGTCACCAAGTCTCTTGCCTCTTCAAAAGTGAGGGTTTCACTAGCAGGATCATATTCCTACATCTTCTATACTAATCCAACAATTACTTCATCAGAATCTCTCAGCTTCATTCTACTTTATTTTAAACAAGAAATTTATAAATTCATTAGATTTGATGAAATTGTCATCACCCATAAAGTCATGAGCTTCAATAATCCTATCATCAATCTTTTGAGCGTCCAACTACAATTTCTTCATTCTCTACTCATCTTTTGATGCTTGAGAAATCAAGAACCTCCTTCTAATGTCATCAAATTATTTACTACCCCTTGGCAGAATCTAGAGGGCTTTTGCTGAGCCTTTTTTGGCAATTCTACCATCTTTTGCCTTTTGTTTCTTTGTTCTGCCCACTCATAACTCTCAGGAATATCCTCTTTAGGTCGGTCTTCATCATCAAAGACCTCAACCATAAAATCATCATTAGAATACTTAGGGTCAATCTTTTTCTTGATTGTCTTAGGAACTTGAGATACTAATTCATCAAAATTCTCCACACATTTCTCCAATTTGGACCAGTATTCTTCATCAGGATAAAAACATTTGAATGATGGATTTTCCTTTCTCATTTCATATTCAAAACTGACAATATCCCTATACTTGACCATCCTTTCCCTGCAGATATCCTCATTTAACCTATCAACAATAACATCTTCTTCCCACATAGGTTTTGTGGGAGGCAAATTGTACCCTCTCATGTTCTTTAAGGCATATCTGACTACATTGAATGGATCATAAGTTTTGGTTGGCTCAATTGGTACCTTAAAATTTCTTAATAATTCATTAGTTCCTCAATAAAATTTTTACCTATTTTGAAATCTCCTAAGTGCATTGTTAGTGCTTATATTTTTCTCACACCCTAGTATGTTTTAGTCCCAAGTTTTCTTTTCCTGAAGTTGAACTTGAAGTTTTAGTTTACTTCAACTTCAAGTTAGGGTCTGCCTCAGTCTTCATGCGTCAAGTCTGATCTCTTTCCTTGAGTTGGTCTTAGTCAAGTTGAAGTCAAAGTTGAAACTCGATCACACAAATCTTCAACTTCAACTTTAGTGTCAATGTTGCACACTAATGAAAGTTGTATGCAGGTTTTAAATCTTCGAACCAAATCAAGGTGGGTCCCAGTATAGCATTTCCCAAGAAATAAAAAGTTATGAATGGAAGGATTTAAGGTAGTATGTGTTTGGCTATGACAAGATTTGATTGAGGGATAAAATTGTCATGTCATGGTCACGTAACATAGCAGCATACGTGCGAATTTGATGGAGTATTTAAAATAAAGCACACACAATGTCTTTTCCAATTCATGCCACATGAATGAGTAATTATTGCACTTACTTGCCAAATCTATCTCGTGATATCCCACACAAATCATTCCTTAAATGCATTCATTTTAGCCCTTTCCCACTCATTCTACTTTCTCCAAAGAAATTTCAGCATTCTCGGGTAAGAAGGGCGAGTTGCAAGCTCTATCTCTGTCAAACTGTCAGTGCATTATCATACCCCTTTGCATTTCAAATTGTATTTTCTTTGTTTTGAGATATTTCAAGCCATATCTTGTAAACCTATCTTTATTAGCAATCATGATGCTTTTTTGCCCAAAATTGCCTAAGTTAGAGAAGCCATCGTTGCTCAGTTCACTACTTGAAATTCTGACACATTTTTGGTAAATAAGAATTTATTTGAGGTGATTGAATGAGCCAAGAATACCCAGCCAAGCCCTATTTACCAGAAGCTAGTTGATAGTGGATTATTAGAAGACGCCACTTTTCCTGCTGCTATCACATACCCTGAACTCATTCTTGAATGTGCAAGCCATTATGACCCTGTTTCTGAGTGTATTAAGAAAGCCTCAGGGGAAGTGATTGTTAGAATTAATAGAACCAGTGTCCATTCAGCCTTTAGGATTCCTCACAAGGAACCCTATGAGCCATGGAAATTTGAAGAAGCTGAGCACCTGTACATTGAAAACAAAAATAGCTATGAAAACAAGATAGCTCGGTCCTGGCTTTTCAAACCAGCAGAGGGAGGTTCTAGACTGCCTAAGCAATTAACTATTGAGCATTTTATAAAAGAAATTGTAGATATTGTTCTTTTGCTGAATAGGGTTAAGGGAAATGAGCATGCATTCCACTGGGAGTCATGGATGTACTTTTTCATATAGAAGATCGTTGAAGGGGTTAAATTCATTGATTGGTCTGACTTGATAGCAGAAATCCTGCATAGGGGTTTAATAATTGTTAACAATTGTGGTCCATTTTTCCTATCTTCCTATCTAATTTACATCCTAGCAGCATCTAAAGAATGGGACTATCTTCCACATGCACCTTGGGTTGAGGACATGCCCATCTACCAATATTACGGTGATCTTCAAGAGAATACATTATGTAAAGAGTTTAAACAGATAAATGATGTTTTTCTAGGAAAATTGGTATTTGAACTCCAAGGTTGGGAGAATGATAGGATGTCAGAAGAAGCTATACAGGTTGTGCAAATCTATGGTTTCTATTACATTCAGTTCCCTAGATTCACATATATCAGAGTGGGTGGTTTTTCTGAGGAACCTTTAAAGCTACTGCTTTATTGTTCAGACTCTATTGTGTTATCTGAGATGTGTAGGCAATTTGTTTCTGTGATTGAGTCTTTTCAGATTTCAAAAAGATCTTCTTTAGTATTCTTCCCATTTGAGATTGGACACTATAGATGCCCCAGTCTGAAAGAAGCCATATTGTCAGCAAAATTGTTAACCCGCTTATGCTTTAAGCCTTTCATTCTTCGATTAGATTTTGACTATACTAGCTTTGTCAGAAACAATGTTAAGAATGCGGTATCCCTGATTCATTCCCCACAATTAGAAGATTTTTGGGCAAACTGTCTCAATGAATTTGAAAGTGAGGAAAAGACTGTGGTCACGATTAACCATTAAACAGATCACTATGTTTAGTGTAGAATTGGATACTTATGGATTAAAGGATGATGATTCTGAAGAAGTGCTTGATCAATTTTATATTGACCAGATTGAATGCATGCCCATTCCTAAAATTGACTGGGAAAAGAGGGAAGAAGATGATGTCTATTCTTGCGCTAAAGATGTAATAGCTAGAACCACCAAGTGGATAAAGTAAAGGCCATAGCTAGTCCGGACCTTTTTGGGAAGTTTTCAAAAATCAAAGATAAAAAGACTGCTAAAAAGAAAACTAATAGAGGTGTTCCTAATTCTGTTGCAGCTCTAGTTGAAGATGAAGTTGAAGAAATTCCCGAAACACTTCAAGTTCAAGAGGCAACTCCAAAAGGCAAGAGAATAACCCGTTCGAGCACAAAGAAGGCATCAGTCATCAAAAGTAAGAACACCATAACCATGGACCTGGAGGTAGTAGAAGACCCACTTATGGCAAATAATGTACCTAGAAAAGGTGGTGATGTGGTTGGAAGATGTGCAGGAACTTGGCCTACACAAATTCCAGGCTGAATGCCCTGTAGCTGCTTTAGACAAACATGCCATGTATGTCATCAAAGATTGCATAGAATAGAGGAATGAAGCACTGACACAAGGACTAATTGAAATTAAAGAAGTGTTGCAAGAGCTTAAGGTTATACATCAGATTATTCAAAATGACCTTAAGTGGTTTGCTAAACAATTCATGGGAAAAGAAGATGACTTCGTTGCCCAATCAGATGAAATAATCAAAGAGGTTCAGAAGAAGTTCCAGGGATGGCAAGGCAAGAAGGCACCAACTAAGCAAGACTTTTTTAACATGGAACATACTGAGGCTATGTTAATCATCAATCTAGAACACTTGGAAATGCATGAAGAAAAGGTTGTTGAACTGAAGAAGATGAAAGAAATTTGGAAGCAAAGGTTTGCCTATATTGGTTTGCTGCATCAATCTATCATCTCAGCCTTTTTGACTGCCTATGAAATGTGGAAGACGGTGAAAGGTGTGGCAAGTGGAGATAGTGCTACCTAATCAAGACAAGTGGTTACACTTAATCGCTTAGTTATATTTTCTTTTCTTGGTTTCATTTTTCTTGCATTTCAGTTAGCAATTACTTTAGCAAAAGATAATTAACTCTTGGCGGGGTAATTTTGGTGAGAGTCTAGCTCCATGCCTATATATATGTAATAATTAGTATGGTAGAGGGGTTAGAATTCTCCAACAGATCGATAGACAAAACTATTTTTGTTTGTGGTTTTATTCCAAGTTAGAAGTAGCATTTCAGAATTTCTGTAGATACAATGAAACTCTACAGTTTGATTTATGGTTAAAAGCTTTGTAAGTGGATACTATTGTCTGCCTATTTAAATTAGTATTTCTAAAGATAAATTTTAAGCTTTTAGCTATGTCTATTATTTTTTTTGAAATTGTTAGTTCAAGACTTGGGATGCTATGAGAAGTTAGTTTTATCGAATCTGCCTACTCGATAGTTTTAATTTTCAAATATGTGGATCATCTCGATAATTAAAATTGAGTGGTTCTTTTGTATTAAAATTTATTTTGTATTGATGAGATAAAATAAGTTGATTCAACACTTTCAGCACATCATTTTCTTGAAAAGGTCATTCTATTGAGTCTTTTAGATAAAAAATTTCTCATTATAATAAAGGTAGCTGCACCTGCTTTCAGTGAAGAAACATCAAGCAGAGAATTCCTGAGCCTCTTCTATAGGAATTCATTTGTTAGTTTGTACACTTTTCTCTATTCTTACATATGAATAGTTATGAGGAGAACTATTTACTAACAATTTTTGGCAACTCCACTGGGGAACAATAAAATGGTTTTGCCTCATTATGAAGTTTTCCTGGTACTTCAACCAAGCTTAGGGTTTGATAATACACAAGAGGATATCATTTCTAATTTGAGCGCACAAGCCTGAAAACTTAGAACAAGCCTAGAACAATTTACACAAGTTAACCAAGTGCTTGAAAGAGAAGAAGAAAGAGCCAAACTCATTAGAGGCTTACATATTGCTAATGAAGAAGCGATAGTTGATAGACTAATCCCAGGGCCTTTTTGAGTGCTGAATGTTAGTCTATATAGTGATAAACTAGCTAGTAGAAGGTATACTTGAAGTGAAGAAAGAAAGGGGTTCATTGACGAGTCTTATGAATTTGTAAAAAACCTCAAATTTTCCCTTGATCTCTCCAAGAAACGGAAGAAGCCTATCAAGAGTAAAAGTGGGCCAACTTCCCCTAAGAGATCCACCCCAATAGTTGTGAACCTTCAAGCCTTAATATTACCAGGGACATTAATACCTTCCCATTTAAACATCCGACCTTTGAATTTTGTTTTCCCTAGGATGGTTGCTAAACCGTGGGGTGCACAAGTAGGTCCCTTGGCTCTTGGAGGTAATCTTAATCCACTTCCTAAAGGTGCTAGAGAAGTGTTGCCCAAATTCTATGGTGATGGAAAGAAGTCAACTGACAAGCACCTTAATGCCTTTAATACTGCATGTGTCATCCTTGTTGTTGCACATGAAGATGTGGTTGTGAGGTTATTTGTGCAAACTTTGATTGATGATGTGGCAACCAAGTTTCATCATCTTCCTCAAGGGTCCATTACTGACTAGAATCATATGCGTACTACTTTTGAAGATAGATTCAAATCCTCTAAAGATGAACATACCTTGCTACTCCAGTTAACTCAATTGAAAAAAGAAGTACATGAACCCATGAGAGATTTTGTAGCAAAATTCAATAAGATAATTCATAAAATCCCTGCTACCAAGTGACCTAATGATGAAAACTGTAAAGGATTCATTGTTAATGCAATGCCTCCGGATATTAGTTTTCACTTAAGAAGAAACATAGTAGAAGATGTTGAAGCTACCTAGAGACTAGCAATTGAACTAGAAGATGACCTTTTGGCTACGGGAAAATGGAAGAAAGAGATGCAGAATTCTAAAACTCAACCACCTTCATCCGAAAAATCAGACTCATTGGTTTAGAAGCTCATTAATGATGTGATGACTATTAAGAAACAACTCCCCAAAATGAACACTCATTATCAAGATATTCCAAGAAAATACCCAGGCCAAAGTAGTTTTCAGGGAAAACAACTTACATTACTCTTAAGTCAACAAAGATTACAAATTGAAGCTCCACCTAGCAAAAACAACATTTGTGTTTTGCATCTTACAAATGATCATGAGGGAGCTTCTTGCCCTAAAAATATTAGATATTAGTAGCTTGAAGCATAAAAAGTGGCTTCCACTAATGTAATAATAGAAGAAGAATCTTCTGAGCAACCTGGCGACTCCATAAATTATTACCTTGAGTATGAATCTAATTCTGATAGGGGTAATGACATCTTATTGACCTTAGAAGAGGCTTCACGTTCGGTCTTGACCCGAGGGAAAAGAACTAGATCAGCTGATACTCATGATAAAAATAAATCAACCCCCACTCAGGCCAAGGAACAAAGGGTGAAAGGAGAAAGTGAAGGTAAGTCATCACTTGTTTCAATAGCTACCCCTCAAATCTTAAAGAAAGTGGCTAGTTTTGATACCACATTTGACATTGTTGAGTTTTGTAAGACATCAATGATACAAATTTCTCTTGCAGAATATTTGAGAATGAATCTCGATGAACTTAATAAGTTGATTGAGTATGTTAATCAGTCAGCTCTTGAAAAAGCAACCAAATAGATCAATGAGGTCAAAGTCTTGGAAGGAAACAAAATAGTTGCTCAACAGAAGAAAGAATTTTCAAAGGGCAAGAAATCAGAAACACAAAAATCTTAGGAAGAGGTAATTCAACTAGACCCAATCAGTCCTTAACCCTCTTATAACTACAAACCTGATCCATTCTATGTCTCCCTCTTTTTACATGGCTTTAAGTTGAATAACTACATCATAGATTCAAGGGCTTCAGCTAATATAATGCCAGTAGTAGTAGCAAAAGCTTTGGATCTTCCTTTAACCAAAACATTTGGCAAATGTTACTCCATGGATTCAAAACAAGTACCCTTGGTGGGTCAAATAAAAGATGCCCAAGTGTCACTAGCTACTTACCTTGAGAAAAGAATTAAGCTCACCATCCTAGTAGTGGATATCCCCACAAGATATAGCATGCTTCTTAGTTGGACTTTCTGTCGAGATCTAGGAGGGGAAGTTAAGATGGATTGGTCTCAAGTTGTGATACCTATTGGGAAGGAGAAAGTAACCTTATTACCTAAAACAAAATCCAAATACATAGTCTTTCCATCTGATGACCCTAAATCTCAAATTCTTTATCAAGAAACTAATTTTGCTAATTATTTGATTATGTCTGAAAATGAGAAAACAGGTGAGAAATCATTAGAAGATGACCTGCTATGGACCCTTGAGTTTGATGGGAGCTATTGTTCAAATGGATCTAGAGCTAGTGTAGTTCTCATATCACCTGATGATCAAAACTTCCCCTTTTCTTATAAGCTTTCCTTTGAAAATACTAACAATACAGTTGAATATGAAGCCCTACTTCTAGGCATAGAAGAAGCCAAAAGAAGGAACATTAAGCTATTAAAAGCGAGAGGAGATGTTGAGTTAATAGTGAAACAAGTTAAAGGTATGTTTTCAATTAAAAACCAGAGACTAAAGCATTATAGGAACCATGTATGGGATGAAATAGAAGGTTTTGATGCATTTGCAATTGAAGGAATCCCTCAAGAACTGAATGACAAGGTAGACTCCTTAGCAATATTAGCTTCTTTGTTAATTCCTCATCTTGATTTCATAAACAAGAAGTATTTAATGGAAATCATTCATAGACCAAGTGTCCCTGATAATAATAATTCTTGGAAAGTATTTAAAGAAGATGCTCATATTAATGCTTTCTTGCAAAGTGTTGAGAAGTTCTCTATGAACTACTTTGAAGGCTCAAGTGTGGAATGTAGGGAATTTTGTCCTGATTTACCTGACGAGAGTGATGTGTTACAGTTAAAAGGGAATGTAATACCTAAAGGCCTGGTCGAGTTTGAAAAACTTTTTGATAGGCGAGATACCTTCCTAGCTCAAGATGCAACATCTAAAGAAGATTCGAATGCTAATTATGAAAAGGTGAATATGGGAGATAAAAATAATCCCAAAATTATCAATTTGGGAACTTGCTGTGATGAAGGTGAGAAAGCTAGATTCACTAAGCTCCTATCAGAATATGTTGATGTCTTTGCTTGGTCTTATGATGATTTGAAGACTTTCAGAAATGGTAAATTCAGACACCATATTACTTTGAAAGCAGGTACCTCCCCTTTTAGGAAAAAATTGAGGACATATAATCCAAAAGTTTCTAATGCAATATTCAAAGAAATAGATAAGATGCTAAAAGCTCACATTATATTTCCAATCCATCATTCCAAATGGGTGGAAAACATAGTGCTAGTCAGAAAAAAGAATGGAGAGATAAGGATTTGTGTTGATTTTAGAAACCTTAATCAAGCAAGTTTGAAAGACAATTTCACTTTTCCAATAATGGATCAGGTTCTTCAAATAGTTGCTAGTTCAGAAATGATGTCTTTTCTAGATAGTTTCTCAGGTTATAACCAAATAGAGGTTGCCGAAGATGATCAACACAAAACAACATTTACAACACCATGGGGAATCTTTGCCTAAAAAGAATACCTTTTGGCTTAATAAATGCCAGTGCCACCTTCCAGCGAGCTATGAATTCAAGCTTTGGTAACTTATTGGATAGATGCATCACAGTGTACCTCGATGATATGACAGTGTTTTCCAAAAGATGAAAGAAACACCTAAAAGATTTGAGAAAAGTACTCCAGAAATGTAGAGATCAAGGAATTTCGTTGAATCCCAAGAAATCAATTTTTTTCGTGACTGAAGGAAAGTTACTTGGACACATGGTCTCAAAAGAAGGTATCAAAATTGACCTAGAAAGAGTGAAAGCCATCCAGTAGCTATGTCTTCCTATCAATCAAAATGGCATTAAATCCTTATTTGGACAAATCAATTTCTTGAGAAAATTCATACCTAATTTTGAGGAAACTATTAAACCTATGGCCAAGCTACCTTAGTGAGAAGCAGAATTTCAAATGGGATGAGCCAGCATCAAAAGCATTCAAGGAAGTAAAAGAAGCTATTGCTAAAGCCCTAATGCTTTTTCATATTGATTAAAAAAAGATTTTATAATGTATTATTATGCATCTGAGCATACCATGTCAAGCATATTGCTCCAAAAGAATGATAAAGGGGAATAGATGCCTATCTCTTTTATGAGCGTACCTCTAAAGAAACATGAGCTTAACTACTCTCTGTCTAAAAAGCAAGCTTTTGCTATCATAAAAGTAGTAAAATACTTTAGGTACTATATTCTACACTCTCATTCCGTAGTGTATGTGCCATCCACCACTGTCAAGAGCATTCTCACACAACAAGATGTAGCGGTCAATGATCGGGCCACATGGGTAGCAAAAGTCCAAGAATTTGATTTGGATATTAGGAAAACTAAATTGGTTCAAGGACAAGGCTTGTGCAAGCTTATTGCAGAAGGTGAAAAAGAGGAATCATATCCCACCTGCTTGTTTGTAAGTCTCAAAGATGAATGTTATTCAAATATTGCTTATTTTCTAATGTACGGAAGATGCCCTGATCATGTGAAAGGAAAAGACCATCGAACCCTTCAACTCAAAGCAGCCAAGTTTGTTATAATTGATGATATCTTATATAAAAGAGGTTTAGATGGTATGTTTTTAAGATGTGTTGATATTGACCAACATGATAAGTTACTGAGAACCTTCCATGATGGAGCCTACGGAGGTCATTTTTCATCAACAGTAACAACATTCAAGATCCTAAGAAGTGGATACTATTGGCCAGGAATGTTTAAAGCTGCTTACCATTGGGTTAGGAATTGTGAAAAGTGTCAACTGTTTGCCAGGAAACCACAATTAGTTGCTCTACCCCTAAAACCAGTGATCATAGAAGAACCATTTCAACTGTGGGGATTGGATTTTATAGGGCCTATTAGTCTGAGTTTAAGTGCAGGACATACACACAACCTCACCACTACTAATTATTTTACTAAATGGGTAGAGGAATTTCCTATTAAAGCAACAACCTCGCAGGTGGTGTGTAAATTTTTGACAGAAAATGTTTTTACTCATTTTGGTACCCCTAGTGAAATAGTGACAGATAATGCACATAATTTTTCATCCAGGGAAATTCAATTATATTGTTATGATCATGGTGTCCATTTGTCTCATTCTTCAAACTAGTTCCCTCAAGGCAATGGGCAAGTAGAGTCCACAAATAAAAACTTGGTTAACATTATTAAAAAATTGGTGGATGAAAAGGGAAAATATTGGTACAAGAAGTTATATGCAATTTGGGATGACAAGACTTCTCCTAAAAGAGCCATAGGCATGACACCTTTTGAATTAGTGTATAGAGTTGAGGCACAACTATCCTTGCCTTTAGAACTAGCTACATTGAATCTACAAAAAGTAATTGAAGACGAAATGTTCCAGTCTTCCATTGAGAAGAGAATACTTTATCTCCAAAAAATAGAAGAAGAAAGAAGAGAGCTAGTGGATCACATCACAAATCATTAGGCAAGAGTTGAGAAGATTTTTGATCAAAAGGTGAGACCACGAAAATTCATGAAAGGAGACCAGGTGCTGTTATGGGACAGGAAAAGAGAACCCAAAGGAGCTCATTCTAAGTTTGAAAGCTTATGGAAAGGTCCATTTGTAATATCTGAAGAACTAGGGTCTAATGCTTTCAAACTGCAATACCCTAATGGAGATGAACTTCCCCTATCCTACAACGGGCAGGATCTCAAGCTGTACCATCTTTAAGTCCATTTCGCGTCTCATTGTAAATACCATCTTTTTATTTGTTTATCTATTCTTGTTTCATCCTTTGTTTTGTGTCATTGTCTTTTGAGTCAATTTGCAAAGCCTAAGACCCTGTGTTCATCAATAATCCTTTTAGTCTCATTCCCCAATAGGAGCCGATTGTTAGTGCTTATATTTTTCTCGCACCCTAGTATGTTTTAGTCCCAAGTTTTCTTTTCCTGAAGTTGAACTTGAAGTTTTAGTTTACTTCAACTTCAAGTTCAGGTCTGCCTCAGTCTTCATGCATCAAGTTCGATCTCTTTCCTTGAGTTGGTCTTAGTTAAGTTGAAGTCAAAGTTGAAACCCGGTCACACAAATCTTCAACTTCAACTTCAGTGTCAATGTTGCACACTAACGAAAGTTGTATGCAGGTTTTAAATCTTCGAACCAAATCAAGGTGGGTCCCAGTATAACATTTCCCAATAAATAAGAAGTTATGAATGGAAGGATTTAAGGCAATAGGTGTTTGGCTAAGACAAGATTTGATTGAGGGATAAAATTTTCATGTCATGATCACTTAACATAGAAGCATACGTGCGGATTTGATGGAGTATTTAAAATAAAGCACATGCGACGTCTTTTTCAATTCATGCCACATGAATGAGTAATTATTGCACTTACTTGCCAAATCTATCCCGCAATCTCTCGCACAAATCATTCCTTAAATGCATTCATTTTAGCCCTTTCCCACTCATTCCACTTTCTCCGAAGAAATTTTAGCATTCTCGAGTAAGAAGGGCAAGTTGCAGGCTTTGTCTCTGTCAAACTGTAAGTGCATTATCATACCCCTTTGCATTTCAAATTGTATTTTCTTTATTTTGACATATTTCAAGCCGTATCTTGTAAACCTATCTTTATTAGCAATCATGACACTTTTCGGCCCAAAATTGCCTAAGTCAGAGAAGCCATCTTTGCTCAGTTCACTACTTGAAATTTGTGACACATTTTTGGTAAATAAGAATTTATTTGAGGTGATTGAATGAGCCAAGAATAGCCAGCCAAGCCCTATTTACTAGAAGCTAGTTGATAGTGGATTATTAGAAGCCACCACTTTTCTTGCTACTATCACATACCCTAAACTCATCCTTGAATGTGCAAGCCATTATGACCCTATTTCTGAGTGTATTAAGAAAGCCTCAAGGAAAGTGATTGTTAGAATCAATAGAACCAGTGTCCATTCGACCTTTAGGATTCCTCAAAAGGAACCCTATGAGCCATGGAAATTTGAAGAATGCTTGTACATCAAAAAAAAAAAAGCTATGACAACAAGATAGCTCAGTCCTGGCTTTTGAAACCAATAGAGGGAAGTTCTAAACTGCTCGAGCCATTAACTATTGAGCATTTTATAAAAGAAATTTTAGATATTGTTCTTTTGCTGAATAGGGTTAAGGGAAATGAGCATGCATTCCACTGGGAGTCATGGATGTACTTTTTCATATAGAAGATCGTTGAAGGGATTAAATTCATGGATGTCTGACTTGATAGCAGAAAAACTGCATAGGGGTTTAATAACTGTTAACAATTGTGGTTCATTTTTCCTATCTTCCTATATAATTTACATCCTAGCAACATTTAAAGAATGGGAATATCTTCCACATGCACCTTGGGTTGAGGACATGCCCATCTACCAATATTACGGTGATCTTCAAGAGAATACATTATGCAAAGAGTTTAAACGGGTAAATGATGTTTTTCTAGGAAAATTGGTATTTGAACTCCAAGGTCGGGAGAATGATAGGATGTGTCCTCTACAACCAATTGATGTGTCCTCTATAACCAATTAACAATCATTGGAGAATCTACATAAGAGAAAAGTGGTAGCTAAGGTAACATGTGAATGGTTTCAGGATGTTCTACATGATACCGTAAAATACATGGGTCACTTGGATCATGCCTCGAAGGAAATATTGAAAATTACTAAAAAGGTGGAATTAAGCAATGAAGGATATGAAAAAGAGAAGAACAACTAGACAAAGGTGGTGATGTGGTTGGAAGATGTGTAGGAACTTGGCCTACAAAAATTCAGGCTGAATGCCGTGTAGCTGGTCTAGATGAAAAGGCCCTATATGTCATCAAAGATTGCATCGAATGGAGGAATGAAGCACTAACACAAGGACTAACTAAAATTAAAGAAGCATTGCAAGAGCTTAAGGTCATACACCAGATTATTCAAAATGACCTTAAGTGGTTTTCCAAATAGTTCATGAGAAAAGAAGATGACTCTGTTGCCCAATCAGATCAACTAATCAAAGAGGTTTAGGAGAAGTTCCAAGAATGGCAAGACAAGAAGGAACCGGCTAAGAAAGACTTTCTTAATGTGGCACATACCGAGGCTATGTTAATCATCAATCTAAAACACTTGGAAATGCATGAAGAAAAGGTTGCTGAACTAAAGAAGATGAAAGAAATCTTGAAGCAAAGGTTTGCCTATATTGGTTTGCCGCATCAATTCGTCATCTCAGCCTTTTCGACTGCCTATGAAACATGGAAGATGGTGAAAGGAATGGCAAGTGGAGACAACACTACCTGATCAAGAAAAGCGGTTATACTTAATCGCTTAGTTATATTTTCTTTTCCTGGTTTCATTGTTCTTGCATTTCAGTTAGCAGTTACTTTAGCAAAAGACAATTAACTCCTGGCGGGGTAATTTTGGTGAGAGTCCAGCTCCATGCCTATATATATGTAATAATTAGTATGGTAGAGGGGTTAGAATTCTCTAGCAGATCGATAGACAAAACTATTTTTGTTTGTGGTTTTATTCCAAGTTAGAAGTAGCATTTCAGAATTTTTGCAGATACAATGAAACTCTACAGTTTGATTTATGGTTAAAAGCTTTGTTAGTGGATACTATTGTCTGCCTATTTAAATCAGTATTTCTAAAGATACTATTTAAGCTTTTACTTATGTTTGTTATTTGTTTTGAAATTGTCAGTTCAAGACTTGGGATGCTGTGAGAAGTTAGTTTTATCGAATCTACCTACTCAATAGTTTTAATTTTCAAATATGTGGATCATCTTGATAATTAAAATCGAGTGGTTCTTTTGCATTAAAATTTATTTTGTATTGATGAGATAAAATAAGTTGATTCAACACTTTCAGTAGATCATTTTCCTGAAAAGGTCATTCTGTTGAGTCTTTTAGATCAAAAATTTCTCATTATAATAAAGGTAGCTGCTCCTGTTTTTAGTGAAGAAACATCAAGCAGAGAATTCTTGAGCCTCTTCTATAGGAATTCATTTGTTAGTTTGCATGCTTTTCTTTGTTCTTACATATGAACATTTATAAGGAAAATTGTTTACTAACATGCATCTACACAATAAGGTTCCTTTCTTGACACCTTTTCCCAAGTATTCTCTATTCAAAGAAATCAATTTCCAAAATACTTCTACAAATCCTAATCTCTCAAGGAAATACTTGGGTAGGATATGGGATGGCTAAGGGCATCCAAAGATTCTTATAATAGTATATTCTTCAAAAAAGAAAATACTTCCACAATCATATGTTAATTGCTTTCCAATATCAAAGCACATTTTAGGTCTAACAACATTTCTGACACTCCTAGGGGTTCTTTCAATTAACAATCCTATCATTTTTAAAATTGGATGAACAAAATCATTATAGAAAGAAATGACATTAGAATATGGGTAGAATATTTGCCATATCCTTGTCCATCTTTTTATTGGTAGCCTTTCTCCCCAATCTTGTGTAGATTTGAAGAAACTTTGATCAAATATATCAACATTCTCGGACATGATCAGATGCATGATTAGGGAATAATGATGGAATTTAGAATCCTTAAATTCTCCTTGTTGGGAAACAATGATCTCTTTATAGATACAATCAATGATATATTCCACAAAATCATACCCAACATTATGATTTGGGTCTTGGATTTTCAAAGCCATGATGTAATGTGCTTATGAAGTATTCATGATTCCATCTGAACCTAGGGCTTTGTTGATTCCAAACACAATATTTTGAAAGTATGTTTGGAAGAATTCCAAGGGCATAATCTTTTAAGAATCTTTCTTCTTTGGAATTTCTCCCACATTCTTCTTTATCGAAGGAATGTTTCAGATCATAATCCTACCGATGTAGAAGTTCTTATGACTCTTAAAATTTTCATTCAATTTCTCTATCTCAATTGGCAGTGACATAGGTCCACCCAAATCAAATGCTTCTATGAATGTTTCTTTATCCAAGGATAGGAAAATGCTTCTATCCCTTCTATGGAATGACTTATTAACAATATTGTAGCATTTTATTAATGCTTTCACCAAGTCCATGTCTGCAAACTCTTTTGGCATAATTAATTTGCCCAAGTTCCTCACCCAAGGGTTACATACTAGAACTTTTTCTACTCTATTCTTGTAGAAATACCATAATAATTCATATCCATCTCAATTAGGAACATCTGTGTCTCTACATGATGCATACGGGTCTTTGAAAGCAAGATCATTTGCATTTTGGGTGTTGGTGGAATCAGGCAAAATATATATCCACTCTTCTAAAAACATGCTGGAAACCTTAGGCAGTGTAGCTGGTCTTCAATCACTGCTTGTGCAATTATTTCTCCTTCTTTCTGAGCTATTTTTGCAAGTAATTCTGTCAAGTCACTAGAAATCACTTTGCAACTCAAAATTCACTAAGGAAAATTAAGCAATTATGAAAACAATAATGAAAATTTCCCTATCTTTTAGACTATTTTTTCCTACAATGGGAGCGTAACATTAATGGCATTTAAGATCAACACACTTGAAATCCTATCAATTCTTGAAAAGATGGCAAAATCTATGCTTTTTCATATCTTCATACATCCAACTCATGTTCTTTTTATCTAGCTTAGACGTGGCCGTTAAAACTACTTTCATGCCTTAAAACTGATAGTTACAATGATGTGAAGACAAACTCATCACTCCTTCACCATGAATTCTATGTTCTTCTTGATTTTAGCTGTGACCATGAGACTAGGGTTACTTTTTTGATCTTTCACAACCTCATAGCTTATCTTTCTAACTACTGAGTTTGGCTTGCAATGCTGCGAATACCTTTGTTCACTCTTCCACCACAACTTCTATGTTCTTCTTGATTCTAGCTATGACCTTGCAACTAGGGTTACTTTTCTAATTTTTTGCAACCTCACAACTTATCTTTCTAACTACTAAGTTTGGCTTATGATGCTACAAATACCTTCATTCACTCCTTTACAACTTTGTTTTACTTTACCCTTCAGACCGCTGTGATTCGATGATGAATGCTTTATTTAACATTTCACACCTTCACTATCATTATACCCTAACATCTTTTATCCTTGCAATGATGCACTACTTTATATTCTTACCTTATTACTCCTCTGCAATCATCAGACAAGATGTTTGTTCTAACCGTGCGATGCTACGCCAAGCATTTTCCTTTAACATTTTCCTCATCTTGCAACATCACAATATGATACCTTTTTTTTCTATGGAACCATGCGTGAATATGAAAAACATTCTTAACTACAACAATACCTTTGTTTGTAGCTTCACATCATTATTTTTTTACCTCTACTCTTGACTTGTGAAGATGTGCTTTATTGTTTTGTTTGACCATTATCTTCTTCTTGCAGCTTTGCCACTTGAATTTGAACCATTATGTGAACCCTTGTGAACTTTCACTAGTCTTTAACCCTAGCTATTCTAAACTTATCATCGCATGTTTGTAACATCAATTTGGCAAGTACAGTTAAACCTTGTGAAGGTACAATCCATAGCATTTTCCACTTCACGACCTTTACTCTTAGTTATTCATTAGCTCCAACGATGGTGTGATAATGTAAAATCTTAACTACAGTGATCAACAAATTGCTTCATCACAACTTAACATATTACCTTGCATCAAATCTTTGCAATCTAGCGACAAACATTTCTTCTTACTGCTAAACATCTTTCATAGTTTCACATCCCAGACATCACCTTCATATTTTAACCGTGTGATCATGTGAATAGGGCTTTATTTGACTGCCTTCCTTTCTTTTTTTCTTCACGACTTAAAACCTTAACTCAATAATTAACCTCATGAAGGCATGACTAGAAGCTTTCATAGCCTTGTTTCATTAACCTAAGGTTTCTTTAACCCATGTGTGAAGGTATGCTTGCTTATAATTCTTAACCATCTATGCCTTTTTGTATCCTCATAGCTTAATCTTCACATTTTATCTGATCCCTTGCAATGTTACGCTGACATCTCTATTAACTACTTCCTTTTATTCACATGGTCGCAACTTAAGATATTTTCAATATTTTATGACCTATGACCTTGCAATGACGATTTTGCCTTAACCCTTTTCATTTTATCACAGAAACACCACTTGAATTGCCTTAAGTCAAAAATGAATTGTAATCATGCGCTCTTCCTTATTTTGCTCATTCACATCTCCAACTTTGATGTTGTTGTCAGTCGCTACAAAGCCACACTAAGCTCAAAATAGACCATTTTTCTCTTTTGCCACCTTGGAAATGGTTAATAAAAAAAGCATGGCAATGTTATGATTATTGAGACTTTTCAATTGTGACTTAAAATATACAAGAGATCATGAAACATAAAGATAAAACATTAGCTTAAAACTTAGGGATATAAAAGCATAACAAGGTTTTTCACATATCTCCCTTTAAAAGACAAATGTATTTCTAATGAAATCAAATGAAAAAACAAAACAAAATTTGACCTAGGGTTTTGTCATAAGGGCTAACATAAATTTTAGAAACTCTAAACATTTTAGACATAGTTCTTCCTGATTTTCACATATTTTAACAAGACAGTAGGAAAGTGAAAAAATCAGGCTAACACTTGACATGCTTCATCAGTATTTTTAGGTTAAAATTGTGAAATAAAATGTAGTTCATTCCTCATTCTACCTCTTTTCATTACTCCACTACTTGCATTCCCAATAATATTACCATCAAGATGATTTAAAGTAACATAATTTTGTGTTCTGTGTTCTTCTCTAGGCTCTTTGATCTAAACATTAATTCTATTATCAATCTAAATAATTGTTCATGTTCTGTATTATGATTTTGATCTAATCTCAAACTTTCCTTTCTTTATTAGTATCCTCATATGAATCATACTCAAACGTTCTCTCTTGCGCTTGAAATATTTCATCAATTCTCACATTAGTACTTTCTACAATCTTCTTAATTCTTAAGTTATAGCATTTTTTAGCCTTACTCTTAGTAGAATAACCAATAAATGGACCTTCATCACTTCTAGGATGAAAATTTTATATTTCATCATCTTTTTTGATATAGCGTTTTCTTCCAAACATTTTAAAGTACTTTGTTGCAGGTGTATGACAAAACTAAAGTTCAAAAGATTTTTACTTGTTCCTTTCCTTATCTAAACTCTATTCAAGGTGTATATTGTAATACTAATTTATTCTCTCTAATGAATATGTATTATATTACCTTCAAGTAACATCTCTCTACCTACATCACAAATAATTATGTTCCTTCTTTTTGCTACTCCATTCTGATGTGGTGTTCTAGGTGCTGAAGTTTTTTTATGAATTCCATGATCCTAAATGTATGCATCAAATTTATTTGATGTGAACTCCCAATTTCTATAAGACCTTAAAAATCCAGATTCATTTCAAATTTTTCTTTAAATATATTGAGATTATCAAATGCTTCAGATTTCTCTCTTAGAAAAACAACCCATATCATTCTAGTGTAATCATCAAAAAAATAAATAAAACACTTCTCACCATACAATATTCTTATCTTTACAGGACCATATAGATCTATGTACACCAATTCCAAATTTCATGTTGTAGAAAATGCTTCACCATAAAATGTATTCCTTGATTTCTTTTCCACCATAGAAAATGCTTCACTTTAAAATGTATTCCTTGACTGTTTTTCCATCACACATTCCTTATACATCATGTTGGTAGGCTTCATAATCTAAGGTAAATATATGTATGCATTGTCATAACTAGTCTTCACTATGTTAACAAAGCTTATATGATAATTACCAATTGTCATCAATTTTTGCAAAAAAAACTAATTTTAGAAGGATTTAGGGTATGTGCAGGATCACAAGTAGCCAAAAAGTGACAATATGAAAAAAAGAAGTTTTGAAATGTCCAAAAGTACTTAAAAAATTATGCCAACTATTTCCCCACCAAGTCTAATACCAAAAAATATATAATAAGGCATATCAGATACCCAAAAATATTAGGTACCCAATACATATTAGATACCCAATATATTTAAAGTTGTTTTCAATAAATCGACTACTCAATTTGTTAAAAAGAGTAAGAAAAAATAGATTTTTATTTTGTTAAAATAATACCTATGACCCCTTTTGAGGACCCTTAATATGCATTACTTTGAGGGTATAAGGACCCTTAATGATAGATATAATAGTTTGAAAGGAGCAAAATGGGTCATAGGGTAGCTTATGATCCCTTTTGACTAAGGGGTACAAGGACCTCTTCACACACATACAATATTTTCAAAGGGTCAAAAGGGGTCATAGGGTACCCTATGATCCCTTTTGACCCATTGATTCACATTATATGTGCCTTTATAAGTCCAATGATCCCTTAGTAGACATATAATGTTTCTAAAGGGTCAAAAGAGGTCACTATGACCCCTTTTGACCCTTTGATTCACATTATATGTGCCTTTATAAGTCCAATGATCCCTTAGTAGACATATAATGTTTCTAAAGGGTCAAAAGAGGTCACAGGGTATCCAACGACCCCTTTTGACACATTGGTTGGCATTATGATGTCTTTAGGGGACCTTTGATTCCTAACCATACATATAATAATTCTAATGGGTCAAAAGAGGACATATAATGTTTCTAAAGGGTCAAAAGAGGTCACAGGGTACCCAATGACCCCTTTTGACACATTGGTTGGCATTATGATGTCTTTAGGGGACCTCCAATTCCTAACCATACATATAATAATTCTAATGGGTCAAAAGAGCATGACCCCTTTTTCCCACCCCTGTTGCCCATTAGATCACATTATGTGTGTCTTAAGGCATCTGAGGACCTATTAACATATATTTAATGGTTCTAATGGTTCAAAAGGGGTCATAGATTACCTAATGATGAATTTTGACCCATTACTTGTCATTATTTGTTTCTTTAGAGGTTTGGGGAAACCTAACAACACATATAATAGTTCAAAAGGGGTCATAGTTCTAATGACCCCTTTTGGCCCATTACTTCACATTATATCAATCTTAAGGGGTCGAAGGACTCTTTAGCATACATATAATATTTCTAAAGGGTAAAAAGGGGTTATAGGGCACCCCATGACCCCTTTTTACATATTGGTTGTTTGTATTTATGTATTTAGAGGTATGGGGACCCGAAACCATACATATAATGGTTCTAATAGGTCAAAAGGGCTATATGATATCCCATGACCTCTTTTGACCCATTTCATCATATAATCTATGTCCTTAGGGGTCTAGGACCCATAAGAACATGATATGATCCAAGGGGTTAAAAGGGGCCATAGGGTAACCTATAACCCCTTTTGACCCATTCAATCACATTATCGATGCTGACCCCTAAAAACTTATAATGTGATCCAATGGATCAAAAGGAGTCATAGGGCACCTTAGGAACCCTTATGACCCATTAGAACACATTATCTATGTTCTAAGAGGTCCTAGGACCCCTAAGCACACACAATGTGATTTAGTTGGTCAATTCAAATACATTATCTATGTCATTAGGGATTCTAGGATCTCTAAGCACACATAGTGTGTTTGAATGGGTTGAAAGGGCTCATAGAGTAACATATGATCCCTTTTCACCCATTCAATCTCATTATCAACATCCTTAGACCCTAAGAACACATAATGTGATCTAATAGATCAAAAGGAGTCATAAGGCACCTTATGATCCATTAGAACATATTAAATAATGTCATTAGGGTTCCTATGACCTCTAAGAACATAAATTGTCATCTAATGGGTCAAAAAGGGTTATAGGGTAACCTATGACCCCTTTTGACGTATTAAATCACATGATCCATATCCTTATGGATCTTAAGGTCCCTAAGCACACATAATATGATCTAATGGATCAAAATGAGTCATAGGGTACCATATGATGCCTTATGACCCATTGGATCAAATTATGTATGGTTAATGGTCCTAGGATCCCTGATGACATAAATAATGTAATTGAATGAGTCAAAAGGGGTCATATGGTATATAGTAAACCCTTATGACCCTTTGGATCATATTATCTATGTTGTTAGGGGTTTAAGGACCCCTAAGAACACATAGTGATTGAATGGGTCAAAGGGGTCATAGGGTAATCTATAATCTCTTATGACCCATTGAAATGTTATCCCCAACTGATATTACAACTAAGAATGCTATTATTGTATGTAAAAGGGTCATAACAGTTATTATGTTGTCATTGATGGCAACCCTTAGTTGGTTAGACATTATGACAATTTAGTAGAGTGTCATATATTTGATTGATGAAGAGGATTTGAAGAAAGTATGATGGTGATAGAGTTGATAAGTATTGGTATTCAATGGGAACTTGAATGAATTGAACCCTGATAGTGTAATGTTGGTTTGATTATTTTGCAATCATGTAAAGTTGTAATGAAGTTCATGTATTCACTTGTACCATCTTAAAATGTATGCACTTGCCTTTCAAGACCATTGAGCTCTCTCCTCTTTATGATACCCTCTTCGAACCATGGATATGCTCATGCTTGCTCTTCTTTTCCTCTTCTCTATTCCATATTTCTACTTTATCTCTCTGGTATCTATCCTGGCTCTCCATGGAACCCATGACCTATCTTGCTAGACTAGGCTGACCTAGTCCTCCCATGTTGACATAGTCCTAGACTAGGCCGACCTAGGTTAACCTAGTTGTTGACAATTTTTAATCTCGAGGCCCAAAAGTCCTCAGGGGTTTAATTAGTTAATGGTCATTATCTAGTCAACCTATATTATTTTCCCTTTTGAAAAACTCATACATAAGGAGACTTGGAGGCTTTATTTCATAATCTCATCAAGCAATTCATATCTCATGGATCTCATTGTCAAGCTCTACTCTCTAGTGAAGATTTTTTGTCTTTTGTTTTCAAGGAGTTTAAGTACTCAAGCATTTTCAAGTATTCAAGAAGATATTATGTATCATTAGAGAGTCCTTTGTGAGCATTTCCTCTTCAAGGCCTAGCACATTGTTGGCCATCAAGGAAGGAGATACATATTGAAGCATTCATCCTCTTCATTTATGCATATCCATATCCATGGCACCATGATGTAGTTATGATAGATCCATTGCAAAGTGTGGAGATATCCTACATTCCTAATTCAAGATCTACATTACAAAAATATTACACACACAATACATACATATGAACAAGGTGAATCCTAACATTTATCTTGTTCTTTAGAGTGATTTACATTTACATTTCTCATTTATGGTTAATTCCTTAATCAAGGGCTTGACCAAGGTGAGCCCTCATCAAATCGCAACCCCCAAACCTTTCTTTTCTATGGTGATATGCAGGTTGGGAGCAAAAAGAATTATAGACCTAGAACCTACAACTCATAAGCTTTTTGGAGTTGTCAGTGTTGGAGCTATGGACTACATTAACCTAGTTGTAGGATGTCCTTCCATGTCAACATAGTCCTTTAGTCTTAGATTCTAGGGGATTTATGGGTTTTTCTCCTTTTGTCTTTTAATTCCAAGATCCACGGATGGAAGTTTAGAAAAGTTTTAGATCCAAAAGTTATTAAGCAAAAACACATCTTCCTTTACACATTTCAAGGTGAGTCTTTTACATTTCATTTCATTTCATATCTCTACCCTAGATTTGCATCTTAATTGGACTAATTGTCTTTACATAGCATCTATATTTACATTTCCTAAAAAATTAGTTCAATTTCACATTCACATTGTCCTATCAAGGGCCTAAAAGAGTGTATTTCTTGGTATTGCATTCCTCTTTATAACTCAGATTTAGTATTAGCACCCTTCTTCCTTTAGGTCCAAGCTAATCTAATTTTGATCATAGCTGGAATCATACTTAGAAATCCCCTTCTTTCCCCTACACACACATATTTGAATGACTTATGCCCCATATAGTGGAGGCTTACATCCTATTAAAGTGCTTCCATTTCATCACCAAGCATTTTGGTGAACCCGAAGTAAACCCACTATCTTTATAGTGTTGGATTACTTTGCATATATTTTCCTCTTATATTGGATTTCATTTACTTTGTTTATATCTCAATAGATTTTCCTTTTGTGATCTCCCATTTTATGATCTTAATTACACAAACCCTACCTATAGCATTCCCATCAGACAAAGCAATAGACTCATGGGTTCATTTGATGATTCTCAAATTTTATTCTCATGATCTTAATCCTATTACAAAGCATAACTCTTCTCACTCATCTCATGATGAGGATGACCCTTTAAGAGTTCCTCCTTCGCAAGTTGATAAGCTTTCTAATGAATTTGATAAACTAGAAACTTGACTTGCTCAAGAAAATTAGAATTTTGATAGTGTTTTTGTTGTTGAAGCTCTTAAGAAGCTTGTTAATGATGATGAATTTTTTTTTTCTATCTTGCATGGTATATCTCACCTTGTTAATACTCATGTAAAGTCCTTGACATAATGTGCTCAATAGTTAGGATACCCTCCTCTTTGTTCCACCATTGTTGAACCCTCTATCATGAATTCTACCACTCTTTCTAGTATACCTACATATGCTTCACCTCTTATGACTACTTCTACACAAGTTTCTACTTTTTTAAGTATTAGTCTTCCTAGTATCATTTACTAGGTGTGTTCCTCCTACTTCCATTCCTTCTTTATTGCCTTCCTATAATTTAGTTCCTTTTACTTTCTCAAAAAATCTTTCTAATTATCCACCAACATCCATACATGTTCTTTCCACTTCTAATACCTTTCCTAATCCATCTAGTATACCTATAGTTACTAACACATCTTTTGATCCTATTGTTAATACCTTGGTTCAAACTATCTCTGCTTTACCAAAATAACTTGCTTAGTTAACCCAATCTAAGTACAATGTTCCTACATGTGTGACGCAGGAACATCCTAGGTGTAAGAGAAATCTTGCATCACCCAAAAAAAAATTTCTTTTCATTCTTTTCTATTTTAACAATGATTAGTAGATAGGGGGCTGCTATTTCTGGGAACTTGCTATTTTTAATAAGTTTATCATACAAGCTCGAAATGTTCTCATTTTCTATATGAAGGTTCATTTTAGAGTTATAATCCTACCATAAAAATATCATTGCTTCAACTTAAGTATCGGAGAAGTTATTGCAGATTCTCAATGGAAAATTTAGGAGAAAAATCTTTAGGCTCACTGTTGGAGGCCTTAGAGTGTCTAGATGAGGTCCAAAAACTCGATGGACAGGTGCTTGTACAATTCCAAACCCATAGATCAAGAGCTAATATTTCTAAAAAGTGGTTGTAATATCCAATTAGAGCAATGGTTTGAGAGTTATGGCCTTACAAATTTGGGCTGTTCAAAATTTCTAAAATAATTGTCAAAGATGTATTTGGCCAACTCTATATGTATTGTTAGGATCTATCAGCCCTAGGCATTAAGTTTGAATGTCTAGAACCTTCCCAAGTGGCATAAAATTTCCTATTTAAGAAAGGCTTGAATATTGTGTAAAACAACTCTAGGTGGTAGTTCCCATCTTAGTCTTCCAGATTACTATAATGAAGGCACCTTGTGGGTTAGCATATATTACTTGTGAATTCTATAATTTTGCATATTCAGCAATAATAAGAAGTCCATATTTTGTTCTCAAGTTTTCTTTTGTTTCCATATGTGTTATGGTATTAAGGGGAACACCCTTCATCAAGTGGTATTAGAGCTAGAGTTCTTGAGTGTGTGGACAAATCACTAACTGTGGGGCTATTCGTACTAGGACCATGGTTTGGGCTGAGCATGTAGATAGATTATCAATTGTGAGGTAGTTTACACTAAGGTTTTAGTAAAAGCGTGAAAATGTCTCTACAGAGAGAGCATGTCGAAAGAGTTGTGGTTGTTACACCTGAGGGTTTTTGAGCGCTCCAAAGACAAATGCAAGCATTGGAAGAACAAATATGCAAAGGAATAAATCTTCCCATAAGAGATGAAAGTGATGATGAGGATGAAGTAGAAGAAAATGCCAAAGTAACGGCAATTCTAAACCTAGAGGAAGATAGGCTTTTTAAGGCCATCTCCAAGATAAGAAAAAGACCTAAGTTTGAAGTTACCACATTGTCGGGTAATCTTAGCCCTAAAGAGCTGATCAATTGGATCAATGAATTAGAGGAGTACTTTGAGTTTGAAGATATTGAGGATCCTAATAAGGTCAAGTTTGTGAAGGTCAAATTGAAGAGACATGCAAAGATCTGGTTGCAGGAGGTTCAGTTGGAGTGAAATAGAAAGGGAAAGGAAAAAATCATCAGGTGGGATCAAATGATAGCTAAATTGAAGTGAAAATGTATTCCTATAGATTATGAGCTTGATCTGTTAAAGAAAATGCAAGGGTTGAAGCAAGTGAGAAAATCTATTGAAGAATATACCAAAGAGTTCTACTAAGTTCTCATTAGAACTAGCCATGCAAAAGCTAATAAGGAGAAAGTGAACTATTATTATAATGGGTTAAGGCTAAGTATTTAGGATGAGTTGAGTCTAGTTTGAATGAATAATATTGAGGAGGTATGCTATTTTTCCCTAAGAGTTAAGGAAAAATTGAGCAAGAAGTTTGACAAGAAGAATAGTGGAAGAGGTCACAATGGAAGATCTAGCAGATTATCTTATGGTGGCTGCAATGATGATCAGAAGAAGAAGGATAAGGCTAGAAGTAGTAGTTAGAACTAGAGGAAAAAAAATTCCAATTGTTTCCATGATTAGAATGATAGATATTAGAGATGAAGAGATAGAGAACAAGGATCTAGAAGAGGAGGCTTCAATGGAAAATTTTTTCACTACAGAGAAGAAGGGCATAGAGCATTTGAATGTTCCCAATGCCAAGAAAGGACATATTGAAGAATAGAAGGCTAGGAAAAAGTTGCACATGTTGATAAAGATACCAGATCATCACATTATGAAGATGCTAAAAGAGGATAAGTCCTAGTTAATAGAAGAGTCTTGCTGAGTGGTGAGAATGGACCTAATCAAAGAAGGAGCTTGTTTTGCACAAGGTTTAGATGTGAAGATAATTATTGTGATGTGATAATTGATGGTGGAAGTACTGACAATATGGTGTTAGAAATGATGGTCATAAAGTTGAAGCTAAAGAGATAGAAACATCTATGTCCATATCGTATTGCTTGGGTGCAAGATGACCACAAGGTCATGGTCAATGAACAGTGTTCAGTGAAGTTGAAGATTGGAAGTTACCAAGATGAGGTACTTTGTGATATCATACCTACAGACATATGTCATATGTTTCTATGTAGAGGATGGTAGTTTGACATGCATGCTATACACATTGAGTGAGCAAATACCTACACTCTAACCAAGGATGGAGTGAAACATAAGTTGAAGCTCTTGAAAGATAAAGAAGAAAAGGTATGTAGTGCTGCCAAAAAATGGTTTTTTTTGATGGAAAAGAGTTTCTCAAAGGTATGAAGCATGAGCATATGTGTTTTTCTATAATTCCAAAAGATAGTTAAGAAGAAGTAGAGGATGTACCTACAAAACTTGCAAATGTGTCAGGAAATTTTTCTAATATTGTATCATATAAGGTACCTGATGGATTGCCCCTAATGAGGAAGATCAGTTACTAGATGGATTTGGTTCCAGGAGCCAATTTTCCAAACAAGGCAGTGCATAGAATGACACCAATAGAAATTGAAGAGTTGAATAGATAGTTCATGAGTTGTTGTGGAAGGGGTTGATTCAAGATAGTCATAGTCCATGTGTTGTAGCAGCTATATTAGCACCAAAGAAGAATGAAGAATGGAGGATGTGCACAAATTCTCATGCTATCAACAAGATCAAAATCAATTATAGATTTCCATTGTCAAGGATCAATGATATTATGGACTATTTGAGTGGGACTAAGTTTTTCACAAAGATCTAAAGAGTGGGTACCATCAGATTTATATCGAAGAAGGTGATGAGTGGAAGACTACTTTCAAGAAAAGGAAAGGACTATATGAGTGGTTAGTCATGCCTTTTGGGCTAACCAATGCACTAAGAACTTTCACGTGGCTCATGAATAAGGTATTGAAGGAGTTTCTAGGTAAGTTTGTCATTATTTACCTAGATGCTATTTTTATCTTCAATAAGACATTAGAGGAGCATTTGATCCATATTCACAAGATATTTGATAAGTTGAGGGAATAATTTTTTTTGATAAACCTGAAGAAGTGCAATTTTGTAAGAAAGAAGTTGGTGTACCTGGGATTTTTAGTCTAAGTAGAAGGTCTAAAATGGACCTAGAGAAAGTGAATGGTATCCTTGAATGGCCTACATCAAAGAGTGTAATAGAGGTAAGATCTTTTCATGGACTGGCTAGTTTTTACAAAATGTTCATAAGAGTTTTTAGTAGTATTTTTGGACCCTTGACTAAAACAATGAGAAGGGATAGGAAAGAATTTAAGTGGGCTGTAGGAGCATATAAGAGTTTTAATCTATTGAAATAGAAAGTTACTGAGAAACCTATTTTTTCACTTCCTAATTTTGAAAAGGTGTTTCAAATAGACTATGATGCTAGTGGTACCGTAATAGGAGCTATTTTGATCCAAGAAGGTAGACCTATTGCTTATTTTAGTGAGAAGTTGAATGATGTAAAAATAAAATATTCTATTTATGATCAAGAATTTTATGCTATAGTTCAATCATTGAAGAAGTGGAGACACTATCTTCTACCTAAGGAGTTTGTTTTGTATATTGATCATCAAGCTTTTCAATATTTAAATAGTCAAGGAAAATTGAACCAAAGACATTTGAAGTGGGTTGAGTTTTTGTAGAGTTATACATTTGTTTTGAAACATAGGAGTGGGAAGTCTAACAAAGTTGTAGATGTTCTTAGTAGAAGACAACTTTTGTTGATAGAAATGCAGATATAGGTGGTCGGGTTCAAGGAATTTAGTACTTTGTATCTAGATGATCTTGATTTTTGTGAAGCATGGAAGGCTTGTACAAAACCTGTTACACTTGATAGGACAAAGTGGTTTGATTTCATGATCTAGGATAGTATTTTGTTCAAAGGAAGCCAATTGTGCATTCCAAGAAGTTCAATGAGAGAGAACCTCATCAAGGAGAAGCATAGTGGAGGATTGGTTGGACATTTTGGTAGAGATAAGACCATTGCTTTGGTTATTGAGAATTATTATTGGCCATAGTTGCAGCAAGATGTAAAGAAGTTTTTACAAAGTTGTAGAGTATGTTATATGGGAAAGGAGTGAAGCAAAATATAGGGTTGTATTAGCCATTACCTATACTAGAGAAGTCGTGGGAGGATGTCAACATGGATTTTGTTCTTGGATTACCAAGGACACAATGAGGGCATGATTCTATTTTTGTGGTGGTTGGTAGGTTTTCAAAGATGGCACATTTTATTCCTTGCAAGAATACTAGCGATGTTATTCATGTGGTAGAGTTGTTTTTCAGAGAAGTGGTGAGGTTACATGGTTTGCCAAAGAGTATAGTTTCAGATTAAGATACCAAATTTGTTGGGTATTTCTAGCATACATTATGGAAGAAGTTGAAGAGAGATTTGAAGTTTAGTTTATTACATCATCCACATACTGATGGACAGATAGAAGTCATGAATCACAGTTTGGGAAACTTGTTGAGGTGTTTGATTGGAGACAAGCCAAAAGGATGAGATATGATTTTACCATAGGAAAAATTTGCATATAATAATTATTTCAATAGGGGTACTAGTAAATCACCATTCCAGATTGTATATGGGAGTAGTCCCAAAAATACTTTTGAATTGAGGTAGTTGGATAAAGGAGAGATAACTAGTGCTAAAGCAAAAGATTTTGCTAAACATTTGAAGACTATCCATGAGGTGAGGAAGAACATCATAAAGATGAACACACAGTACAAGGAAAAGGTAGATGTGAAACAGAGGTTTAAGGAATTTTAAATTGGAAATAAAATCATGGTTCATTTGAGAAAGGAACATTTTCAAGTGGGTACATATCATAAGCTAAAAATGAAGAATTTTGGACCATGCAAGATAGTGAAAAGGCATAATTTTGGAAATTCTTATGAAGTGGAGTTGCTTGCTGAATTGAATATTTCACTAGCATTTAATATTTTAGGTGTGATAGAGTATTATGAAGGATCTGATGGAGATGAAGTGGTAGAAGTGCAATGGAGTATTCCAGTAGCTAGTTTGGCTACAAAGGAGATTGAGGAGATACTGGATAGTAGTGTTGGAAAAAGTACAAGGAACATAACTTATGAGGAATACCTAGTCAAATAGAAAGCTAGGTTAGTAAAGGATTCATCATGGCTAGCAAGGGATGAGGTTAATCGTCTTGGTTTTTGTCTGAACACCTGAGATGCAACGGAGTCACTTCTCAAATTACTCTAGTTGTCTAATGTAGGAACATCCTAAGTGTAAGAGCAATCTTGCATCACCCAAAATATATTTTATTTTCAGTCTTTTCTATTTTAATAAGGATGAGTAGGCAGGGGGTTTCTATTTTTGGGAATTTTCTATTTTTAGTAAGTTTGTCATACGAGCTTGAAATGTTCTCATTTTCTACATGAAGGTTCATTTTAGAGTTATAAGCCTACCATAAAAATCTCATTGCTCGAACTTAAGTATCAGAGAAGTTATTGCAGATTTTTGGTGGAAAATTTAGGAGAAAAATCTTCAAGCTCACTGTTGGAGGCCTTAGAGTGCCCAAATGAGGTCCAAATGCTTGACACAAGGATACTTGCACAATTTGGAGCCCCTAGATTAGGACCTGGTGTGTCTAAAAAGTGGTTATAATAGCTAGTCAGAGCAACAACTCAAGAGTTATGGCCTTCCAAAGTTGGGCTACCCAAAATTTATAAAATAATTGTCATAGATGTATCTGGCCGACTCTATATGTATTGTGAGGGTTTGTTAGCCCTAGGTATTAGGTTTGAATGTCTAGAACCTTCTTAGGTGACATAAAATTTCCTATATAAGAAAGGCCTGAACATTCTCTAGAACAACTTTGGGTGGTAGTTCGTAGCTTAGTCTTGCAGATTACTGTAATGAAGGTGCCCATGTGGGTTAGAATATTGTACTTGCGAATTGTGATATTTTGCATTTGTGGTGATAATAAGAAGTTCATATTTTGTTCTCATATTTTTTGTTGTTTCTTTATTTCTATATGTGTTATGGTATTAAGGGGATCACCCTTCATCAATGTGATATGGTGAATCCCCTTTTCTTAGATATCCTTTGTGTTGTTATTTCACAACATGTTGAGGTACCTCATATTGAGACTTATAATGGTAAGGAAGATCTCATGATTCATGTTAAAACTTTCCAAACTATATGTAGTGATTTTTCTCATGACTATATTTTTATGGCTAAGTTGTTTCTACACAACTTTAAGGATAGAGCCTTGCAATGATATTTCTCTCTACCTCCTTATTCTATTGATTCTTGTCAAACTCTTGCTAATGCTTTCATTAAATAGTTTCAGAATAATAGTGGTCCACAAGTTTTCTTAACTGATTTAATGCATTATAAGTAGAATGTTAAAGGAAAAGTTACTAATTTTATTGATAGATTTAAATATTTGTATGCTCAAATTTCTTATCTTGTGCTTGCTCAGGATATTCAATAAATTTTTATTTCTAATTTATAAAAATACATTAGGGATAAGATTCTCTTTGGTGAGTATGCCTCCTTTTCCCACTTACATGTAGAGCTTTATCATTAATAGTTACAAGTGAGTCAACTCAAGAGCTCTACTCCAATGGCTCATATTTCTAGTGATAAGAGTGATGCCATTGGACATTCAACCAAGATCTCTAAATCTAAAAAAATTATCAAAATAAAATCTCCACATACAGATGGTGATCAAGTGGCTACTACATCTCGAGGTATGACTACTTTTTCCTTTGTATTTCATCCTAATCATCAATATACTAATTTATCTAAGCCTTTTTTTGAGGTGATGAATAAGTTGATTCATTCTTGCGCTCTTAATCTTCCTCCTATTTATCTTATTGATCCTAGTAAACCTCTACCTAAGTCTTTTGACTCTAATACTTTCTATCAATATCACCATCAACCGAGTCATGATACTCAAAAGTGTTATGGTTTGAAGAACACTATTTAAGACCTTATTAGTTCTAAGGATATTTATGTTGATTCTCAAGTTAATCATAAGAATAAGTTTTTTTTACCATCTAATCAGAATTCAAAGATTTACACTAATTCTTTTCCTTCACACTCAATGAATGCCATTAATTAACCTTATTCTTCTAATTTCCATATTTATTATGATGAGAAAATATAAGAAGCAAATCATGTGGTTAATCATGTTGAGTTAGAGTCTCAACCTCCAATTTCTTCTCCACTTGATCCTTAACAAACACCACCTATTATTAGCTTTAGTCAGTCTGACATGTTTAAGACACAGAATGGTCATCTTTACATCACTACTAGAGTGGTTCATATTCATTCTCATGGTAATTTAGTTGACCATTCCTCTACTGTGAATGTTATCACTGAAGAAAACCTTTTTAATAAAGGATTGTTTAGAGATACTTATGATTCAACTCATATTTGGATTCAAAATTATAATGGTTTTCTTTACCGACCTAAAGGTCTTATTACTTTATCTACTACTATTTTAAAGAAATCTATTTTTACCACCTTTTTGGTTATTCCTATTTGTGTTCAATTTCAAGTTAAGGTTGGTATTCCATGGCTTTTTTTTCATGCAAGATGTTTCTTATCCTATTCATAAATATCTTAAATTTCCTCCTCATGGAATCATTTCCACTATTAATCATTCTCTTTATAAACCATCACATCTTAGAGATTATGCTAAGATTTATTTTTATTGGCCATCTCATCCTGAAAAAAAACCTACTCATCCTGATAATCTTTATACAAACTATCAATGACATAAAGTAACTAAGATTATGGAGCTTAGTACTCCTACAGGTTGTTTACCTCCACCTATATTACCTACTTCATCTAGACCTTTTGCACCTATTTTATCTTCTACTATTGCATCTAAACCTGTTGATGTTCCTTGTATGGAGCCTATGGTAGTTGATCCTAATCCATCTTCCATCCCTTGTAAAACTATTTGTAATCAACATGCTTGTCAATGTCACAAGAACCATAAATCTAGAGCTAAGGCTCAAGCATTTTCTTTTTCTTCTCAACCTACATCTTCATCTTAATCTTTACTTTCCTTTCATCACACCTGATGTGCATCTTTAGAGGAGGTTCAATAAGGTAACACTATGCATTCAGATAAAAATGATGGTTCTCTTCATATTTCATATTTTGTTAATCTAGATATGAAAGATACTTTAGATGATAGTAGTGATGATGATTTAATTAATGTACATAATGATTCTCCTAACATGTTTTCTACACAACTTGAACTTACAATAACTCCTAGTAGTGAGCATAGTGACTGTCAAAGTCCTTTCTTAGAACTCATTGTGATTCCTACCACTATGGATATGGTTCCTCTCATGAGTCACCATCCTTCCCCTAACATTTTCAACCAAGATTGTGGGGGTGGGGGGTTGGACACACAAAAGGCTTTATATGAATTCCATCCATAATAGAATTTTTTATTCTATTTCTATCTATCTTCTTCTATACATTATTCCATTTTATGTTGTGCATGTGCTATTATTCATATCATTGGTCTTTTTTAGTCTTTTTGGTTTCCTATGATATGGTAGCACTAGTTCTTTTTGGTCTCCATGTTATTGGCCCAAAAAGACTCTTCTTTGTATCTCTCTCTTTTGTATCTTTTTCTCCATTGTGTTGTAGTTATAATTCCTTTGGAGAATGAAGATATTATCATACTTGATATAATATTACATGTTATCATATGATCTTATTGATGCCTTAGTTAGTAGATTCCTTTTGTGCTCTATCTTTTTGTTGTGCTTATTTCCCTTGATATGTTTCTCCTCTTGAAAGCATCTCATAGTGGAAATTTTCTTTCATGGGGATTTAATGGAAAAAAAGATACTAAGGGGGGTTTGTTGAATCAAGATCTTAAAATTTTACTTACAATTTTTTTTTACTAATTTCACACCTAATTCATCTCATATCTTAGATCTAACATCAAAACTATAATGCTGAAATTAAAACATAACATCCATGAAAAATTTCAGCACATAACACAAATGTTTTGGCTACCCAGAAACACTTCAATGTGAAGGTAAAAATGGGGTGGGGATGAAACCTACAAATATTCTCTATTGCAACAATATAGTTAACCTGTTAGGGTTACAATATTGATCATAATAGATGATCTACCTTGTGAAGGTTCTTCCCTATCAAAATCTTTAAGAATGTTAGGTCTTACACTATTAAAGGATTTTACACTTATAATCAAGGAAGGACTATGTTAGAAGATTTACAAAAATCTATTAGAATCACTATGTTAATAGATTTTCCCTAACTCAATCTGTTAAAACTAATTTAGTACCTAACCCTCTATTTGATTTGAAAGTTAATTTCTGATCTCCTCTATTCAATGTTTTAATCTAGTCTATTAATTTGATATCTCCATTCTATCATCCACTACTTAAATTGCTTTGTCTGACTCCTTTTAGACATAGTCTTCCTTTCTTTATTATGTCCTTGTTTACTCTGTCACTTGCACATTCACCCATTCATTATTGATCACTCACTCTCCATTCTTTCTCTTATACCCTTCTCATTAGCTAATCCTAGGGTTAGAGCTCTCATTAAATAGATAATCTTTGAAAGTTTTAGATCATAATCAATGGTTCACAATTCATCTCTTTTTCCATTTTTCTTATGATTTTCTAATTGTTTGATTTTCTTTCCTTAGAATCAATACCTTCTATAAAGATGCATAAATTCCATCCTAACTATCTCTACAATCATTAAATGTTGTATAGAATTCAACCAAAAATGATTTACATAGGTGTCTATGCAATTACAAACTTATATGACAAAACTAGTATGCTTGGCATCTGAATATTTTGATGCTTAGTCATAACTAGCATTCATGTTGGCACTCGACTTCTACACACTTGATCTATTCTATTCACTCAACATAAACTATCTTCTAATGTACTCAGTCTCAACTGTGTAAGCTTGACTTATATATGTGCTCATTCTCAACCAGGGTGCTCGACAATCTCTGACTTGCTCGATATGTAATGCAAAATAAAAAAATTCTTATATACTTGGCCTTCACTAGATGACTCAGTTGTAGTGATGACCATCTAACCTTGCCTAGTAAAAGACAAAGTGTTTGGACATTGATAGGAAACTTAGGCATAGAGATCAACAGGATGCATGTACACTTCCATTAAAAATACTCCTCTAGTTAAGGCATTTGTAATTTCTTTAACATGGGAGCATACACTCCACTCATCCTTTTTCCATGGAATAAAAATATTGATTCTATGTATAGTTTGGAATACTTTGACCTTAGTGCTTGGTATGATTTCTAAGGTATCCCAAATCTATGCATTGTTATTTAATAACCTTTTATCCTTTCTCTTTTTTCTTTTTTCTTTTAGTTTCTAGGAACTCTGGACAGTTCTTGGGGTTTTGGTCTCTTTTTGAATCTCTCTCTAACTTTGATAGTTTGGGAAGCTTGATCCTTGATTTTGACCCTTCTTTTGACTACTAACAGTCTGGAAAGCTTGATATTGATCCCATAAGGACATGCACATTGTTATGCCTAGATCTCCTTTTGATTGTTCTTTTTGGGACATAGAGTTCCCTTGAATTTGAATCCCTTGGTGGATTGACTAACATGTTACACACTCTTGTTATACCATTTGGTTCATCTTTGATGGGTTTACTAGCATGCCACACACACACTTGCTAGACTATTCAATACTATTCCCTTTTGTAGAGACCTTTTCTCCTAGTTATTCCCTTGTTCCTTTTACATATGTGGTTTAAAATAAAGCACACAAAACTTATTGGGAAATAAACTATACCTCTTTGTTTTGTAATTCTTATATCTCTATTTTTTACTTTGGATGTGATAAGTCTCAGGTCTATTGGGGGCTAGATGATTTCTTTCCTCTTTAGTCATAACAAGATCTTCTCTTTTGATCTTGATCTACTTTACCGGGAGTTTGAGGAAATCCATACTCCCTCTAAAGTAGGGGCTTAATGTACAATCTTAAATTGGAAACACTTTCCTTTTAAGACCATTGAGATCCATTCTCTTTATGATTCCCTCTCTGGACCATGGCTATTCTCATGCTTTCTCTTCATTTCCACTTTTCCTCTTCTCTCTTCTATATTTCCACTCTATCTCTCTAGTTTCTATCATGACTCTCTATGGAACCCATGACCTTTCCTCATAGACTAGGTCAACCTAGTCCTCCCAAGTTGATGTAGTTCTTGATAGCTTTTGATCTCGAGGCCCAAAATTCCTCTAGGGTTTAATTAGTTAATGACCATTATCCAGTCGGCCTATAATTTTTTACTGCTTGAAAACTCATATATAAGGAGATTAGGAATCTTCATTTCATAATCAAGCAATTCACATCTCAAGCATCTCATTCTCAAGCTCTTCTCTCCAATGAAGATTTTTTGCCTTTTTTATTTAAGGAGTTCAAGTATTCAAGCAAGGAGATCTTATCTAGTATTGGAGAATCCTTTGTGAGCATTTGCTCTTCAAGATCTAGTGTATTGTTGGCCATCAAGGAAGGAGATCCACATTAAATAATTCATCCTCTTCAATGATGCATATCCATGTCCATGGAACCATGATGGAAATTTTATAGACCCCTTAGAAAATGTGGAGATATCCTACATTCCTAATTCAAGATCTACATTACACACATATTACATACACATAGGCAAGGTGAATCCTAACATTTATATTTACATTTCTCATTTATGGTTAATTTATTAACCCATGGCTTGACCAAGACAAGCCCTCATCAAACCCCAACCCCCAAAACTCTATTTTTTATGGTGGTTTATAGATTGGGAGTGAAAGGGATTGCAAAATTGGAACCTACAATTTCTAAGATTTTGGGAGTCATTAGTTTTGGAGCTCCAGACTACATCAACCTAGTTGTAGGATGTCTTTCCATGTCAACCTAGTCCTTTAGTCTTAGATTCTAGGGAGATTTCTAGGTTTTCTTCCTTTCATTATGTCTTTTTAAGATCTATGGATGAAAGCTCAAAAAAGTTTAAGATCTGAAAGTTATTGAGTGAAAACACATCTACCTTTACATATCTCAAGGTGATTATTTTACATTTCATTTCATTTCAACCTAAAAGAACAAGTTAAGAAAGATGAGATTTGAGGCCAAATGATGAAAAATAAATAATGTTTGAGAAATTCAAAGGCTAAAGTCAAAGTTTGTTACAAGATCTATGGATGGAAAAATATAATGAAAGATATTCAAGCAAGATGAAGATGAGGGAAAAGTTCAATAAAGTTCTATTATTTGAGTGTCTAAATAAAATGAATTTGAGATCTATGGATATGTTTCAGCAAAAAAACTAGAAGAATATGGAAGGCCAGAGTTAATTATTTAAGGAGATGATCAAGGCCATTTTTGGTTATTGGTTGAATACTGATTAAGTGTGAATTATAGTTGAATTTGAAGAAGGAAGAAGAGAAAGATGAACCAAACATAACAGAGGAAGGAAGATCAAGTAGAGAAAGTGAAAGGTGAAAGAGAAATAGTCTGAATCAGCCAGACATAGATAGGAAGGAATAAGACTAAGCATAATAGAGATTTGAGAAAGAAAAGGTAGTGCATAATATTAATAGATCATTTGACTATTAATTTTTTGTCATTGTAGCAAGAAATTTCTTAATTGAGTGGACCTAACAAGTATATGAAACTCTATATGGTAACATCAATTAGTGATGTTTGTAAGTTATTTAATAGAAGCCACTCTTTAGAAATGTCAAGAAGTGATAAGGTCTATATGATATTTATTTAAAATCCTCTAACCAGGTCACACTAAAAATGTGCATGTAAACCTTTTACAAGGTTGGCTCCTAGTAGAGTTCACTTCAAAAAAGTGAATTATTTGGGTTTCTAGTCCCATGTGTTTTTTCCCCTTTACATGGTTTCCACATTAAAATTTTGTGTTCATTTGTGTGATTGCTTATGTGTAAAAAAGTTTATTTCAAGCTTTATGTATTATGCCAAAAATTAGTATAAGCTAAATAATTAGTATGATACTCAATATAATCATAAATAGTGAGTTAATAGTTTGAAGTAAAATGATCATACGCGTGAGTTGAGATGTTGAATATGGTTGTTGAGTTAGTGTTGTGAATGTTTATGAAGTTTAATTTGTTGCTGAATTATTTTTTAAGCTGGTGGGATAATTGGATATAACTGATTCACCCTCCTCTTAGTTATCCAAAATGAAACACATTATTTATGTGATTATGGATTTTAAGAACACTAAACACACATAATATGATCTAATAGGTCAAAATGTATGATTGGGTACCCCATCACCTCTCTTTACTCATTCAATTACATTATCTATGTCATTATGGGTCACAGGATAAGTGGAAATACATAATATGATTAAATGGATCCTAAGGAGTCATAGAGTAAATTACATTATTTATGTTGTTAGGGGTCTTGGGAATACTAGGCACACACAATATGACCAATGAGTCATAAGGGGTCATAGAGTATGCTATGACTGCTAATGACATACATAATATGATTGAATGAGTCCAAAGGGGTCATATGGTACCTTGTGATCCCTTATGAGCCATTGGATAATAATATCTATGTCATTAGGGGTTTTAGGACCCTAAAACACATATAATGTGATCCAATGGGTCAAAAGGGGTCATAGGGTACTCTATGACCCCTTATGACCCATTCAAACAAACTATCTATGTTGTTACGAGTCATAAGGCCCCTAAGTACGCATGATATGATCAAATGGGTCAAAAGTGGTCATATCTTAACCAATGAACCCTTTTGACCCATTCAATTATATTATCTATGTCCTTAGTGGTCATAAGACCCCTAAGCACACATAATATGATCCAATGGGCCAAAAGAGGTCATAATGTACTCTATGAACCCTTATTGCTTATTAGAACACATTATCTATGTCATTAGGGGTTATAAAACCCATAAAAACATATAAAGTGATACAATGAATCAAAAAGAGTAATAGGGTAACCTATGACCCCTTTTGACCCATCAAATCACATTATTTATGTCCTTAGGGATCCTAGGATCCCTTAGAACACATAATGTGATCCAATGGGTTAAAAATGATAATATGGTAACCTATGACCCCTTTTGGTGTAGGAGCATCTATATGAATTTCTTTTTCTTTTTAAGTTCATTTCCAAATGTACACATGTCCATAATACATTAGGATAGATCATGTTATTCATATTTGATAGGTTGTGTTCATGTCATCTAGTCTTTTAATCACATTTAGTTATAATAAAGACTTATTTTGTAAGGCACTTACATGATTTGGCACACCTATAAACCATCATGTTCAATTTTTAAACTAGCCTATAAGCATGCAATTAGTTCATTTAATCAAATATTATCATCATCTAAGTGTTTTATAGGGGTCACACAAACAAAAATGCATGGTAGTTTAATATTGCCTGCACAATACAAAGTTGCACTTTTACAACTAGGAATTTCTAGCAATTTTAGAAGTCTAAGAGTCTTTTAAATACACAAGAGATAAAAAAATCCAAGAGTCATGTGTATATATGCTATTTTGGTTGAATTATATCAAAGGGCATATGCATAAACAATGAAAAAGGTGTTTTGGACAAGTTTGGATATAGAAACAAGAGAAATTATTTTTGAAATCACTATATGGTTCCATGTGTGTATGTGACCTGGTTAAGGTATGAAACTTATATGGTTGGAAATATATTTAATTACCTTTCCATTCTATCCAGTTGGAGGTTCTAACTCTTTTGTATGTGCAAGAAAATTGAAATTTACTAAATAATGGATAAAATTCTGGTTATCATTCTTCACATTTTTTTTGTTGCTTCCAGATTTTTCATGCGTATGCATGAAAGGATAAGGGTTTGAATCCTTTATAACTTTTTAGGGGGTTGAAATATCTTTCAAATGAATAAGGTTTGAAGTCTAGAGATGCCAATATGTGTGAGAAATAATAAAATCTTTCACAAAAGGTCTAAATTTTCTTGAAAATCAAGGGTTTTGCAAAGAAATTTATTTATCTCCTCTTTCATACAATAAAATACAATTTAATTTGGGATTTAAGAATCCTGGGAATTATGCTTGTGTAATACCCCAAAATTGACTCATTGCCATGATCACCAATTCTAGTCTATTTCAATCAATCCTAAGTCCTATGTCACTAGGCAATTCTTATTCTGATATTCACTCCTTGGCTTAATTTCCAAATGCAGAAAACCCTAAATCCACATTAATCATGCTATTTATTTAATTCCTAAAGTATTGACTCATATTAATCACATTAAACCTACTGATAAAAATTTAGTTTAAAGTATTTATACTTTAATTAAATTATCTCCTAAGGCTAATGTATTAAGGAATTTAAAAATATTAATTTAATAATTATTATTATTTTATTTAATTGAATGTAATTATTCAATTAAATAGAAAGGGCATTTATGAGGTCAGACCTCATTTTATTAAATTGAATATCTTTCCCAATTTCTATTTCTCAGTTCAAAATGGAAATTCTTAGTTAACTACTCATCGAATTAGAAGTGACTTAATTCACTTACTCTCACACTAAAGTGAATCTGAATTAACTGTTTCTTGCACTCAAGATCTAAGTCAGTTAACTGCATCTGTATTGGGAATCTTCTACTTTGACTGGATCTTGGCTTCAATCCCAACCATCGATCTAAGTTGATCTCAACCGTTGATAGATTATAGGAATTCTATTTAAGAGGCTCATAATTCCTCATTATAAAAGTTGAATTGAATTTGCATCAAATTTATGTCGAATTGTGCACTCATTTTCTTACTATTGTCATAAGCTTTTCATTATTTAGATTTAATACACATACATATAGTCTAATTTTTTTTATATGTTATTAGATTACTTGCATATTTCATATAGACTAATTGCACATCATCTAGATTTAATTGCATTCTAAAACCCTTCATTCTAGAAAGGTCTAGTTTCCTGCATCTTGATTCTGAGAGCATAAATAGGCAAAATCCTTCTAGATAGAAGGCAATGGGTCGCACTGTTGGACCTCTTGGATGAACTATCCCATGTTCATTATAGGATATATCCATAGGTAAGGACCATGTTGAAGTGTGTGTGAGGTTCAAAGGCCCACAAATTCACGCATACATTTTTGGCACCCACCATGGGGCTAAGAAAATCAAATTTTCTGGCCTGATTTGCATTAGTTTCTATCATTTTTATTGTTCTTTCATACTGTTTCATATAGTATTCTAAATTTTCATGTCAGAAATTTCATTTTTGTGCAAAGATTTGAGGGTCTCGCCCGAATCTCTACACTTTCTCGTGCAAAAAAGTGCACTATTGCTCAAGTCTTTGCATGTCACCTCATATTCTCGTGTAGGTCAGTGAAAGATCTCGCATGGTCCTATGCAATATTTCATGTGAAATTTTGAAACAACAAGGTTAATTTTGTTATTTTTGAGCATGTTGTTCATTATCTTTTATTGATGTGTTTTTCCCTAAAGCATTACTGTTCTATTTTTCTGGTTTTTTGCAATTTATGATTGTTTGTAGGACATTTGACAAAGATTCCTTATACAAACCATTCAAACATGAACTGACTATTTTTTTGTAGGACGATTGTCAAAGATACATTTGTCGAAGATCAAATCTTAAAACCCACAAAATAATGTGTTTTTTTTCTTGCTTTCAAAACATAGTCTAATTAAGGCTTGTGAACTTCTTAGGGTGTAAGACAAAAGAATAGGGGATTATGCTTTTCACCACTTGGAGGTCATGACCAAGGGTGAACAAAAAACCTAGATGCTTCTAAAAGATGGCATTCAGAAGGAGGCAAGTAGCTTAGTGGTTCTCTAGTGATAGTCCTTTCCTATGATGAGATGATGGTTTCCTTTCAAGGGGATCAATATCTTTAGGAAGGATGAGTCTAGATTGATTAAGCTAAGTTGGTAATTAACATGTTCTACTTGTTTGGGTGAGAAACTAAGGTAGAGGAGTATACTCTTTCCCCTTGCGGGAAATTAGAAACTTTGATCCTTATGTTTGAACCACTAGTTCGAGTTAATCCTTTAGAGGGCCTGCCAAAGTGATCCAACCTTTGAGAATGACCCAAGTGAGCACACTCCTTTTGCCAAAGATTCCAACTCATTATAATCAAGATTATTTGTAGAGAAAAAGAATCCAAAGCCAAATTAATTTCTTTCCATTAATTCTTGATATCACTTATCAAGGGGAAGCTCTATTTGTTTCACTGGCTAGCACCGGCCCTAGTCTTGCTAAGCAAGTGTGTACACTCTCAGATGCTAGTGTGGGCTACTAGTCTCAAATCCACTTATAGAGCCATCAAGAATTAATACAAATGGAAGCCAAGTAAAAACCTCTTAGTTAGAAGCTACCTGGTTCACCTTTGAAAGAAGGCATAATCTATGTGCAAGGAGGGGGAAGAATCTCTCCTATAGAGCTCACCATAGGCATGCTACTAGATGTTGGAAGGTGGTATAAATGCTTCTCCCCTACCACAAGGGAACTCATTCAACATATACTATTGAGTCCTTTGAATACACCAAAAAAATGGGTCCACTTAGGAGGTGACACAACTGTGTGAGGTGCACGCATGCGCATAAGTTGTGGGACAAAGGTTTTTCCTTCTCTACCATTTTCTGTTTGTAGGATTAAAGCATTTTTTTATCAAGTCCTAAACATGTCCAAACCTTCTTAAACAAATTGAAATTCAAGACTCCCCTATCCCTCTGAGTTGCGTTGCCCTCTGTTGGATTGTATTTGACTACTGCTTGCTTCTGACATCCTTTTGAAAAGACTGTGCCTTGTTTGAAACCCAACATCACTTTCAAAAATATGGAAATCAACCCTATAATCTATCTATTATCAGTCAAACAAACTTGCAATCTATCTAAAAATGTCCAAAACTATTGAAAATCTCTTCAAAATCCAATCTAGTTGTCAATCTGGTACTGAATTTTGTGCACAATCTTGCAACATTTTTTGTGAGTAGTCACATCTTCACACGAGCTTGTCCAAATCCTTGAGCAAGAACTTTCATAGATCTGTGTGAGATCTTGTTGTCATCTTTTTCCAAACTAATCATTTCTTCGTGCGGCCTAGAGCACATCCTCATGCAAGTTCATATTGTTGTTCTGAGATTTTGCATCACCTAGTGTACTTTCTTGGATGCCTCACAATGGATCTTCATAGGAGACCTTGTTTTAAAGCTATCAAATTAGCTTATTTGAGCAATCTGTGATCTATGTCTACTCTATTTCTTGCATTGATTTGTCCCTTCTCTATTTGTAAATAGTCTCAAATAGCTACATTTAGCTTAACTGAAGATTTGTGATCCATACTTTGACTAGTCTCATCTTTTAGTTGTCTTGATTCTTGTTCTTTAGTGCTTTTCATACTTCATGTTATGATAGTCATAATCTTTAGCTATCCTAGCCTTCAAATCAAACTATTCATGCCTTAGTATACAATACTCTTATCTTGTCCTATTGAGACTAAGTTCTACTTCGATTCTTGTCCAATTTCTTGCTTCTTGTCCTTGTCTATGACTGTTGCAACAAGAAGTGGCAACATGTTTTATCCTCTTAGAATTAGACGAGGTCATGTTAGGGGTCATAATCATGGTAGAGGTCACCTTTCTTGTGTTACATGATCTACATCTAGTTCATCTAATGAGGCATATTCATGATCACCCTCACCTGTCAGGTCACCTTGAGTCTAGCAAACATTCTCTATAAACTTGCGACAAACCAGGAACCCTCTATATCAAGTGGATCCTGAGACTAGTAAAGGTCCCATATCTCTTAATGAAATGTTAGACTTCCTTTTCAAAGGACCTTTCAAATCACAACATACTAAAATTGAACACGTTCCTATAATGACTGATCGCGAACCTAAACATGGTAGTCACTACAGACATCAAGAACCACCTAGGAATGACAAAGAGAAAGACCATGACACAGATAAGGAACAAGAAGAGGTGGAAATATTTCTTGAACACATAGAAAAGTGTCAAAAAGATAAAAAATTTCAAAAGGTCATGGAAATTCTACTCAATGAAGAGAAAGAAAAGTACTTTCTCAAGCTTACCTAAGAGGGAGCTAAGCTACCCTCTCATTTCAACGTGGAAACCATCATCATGCTTGAAGAGGAAACTGAGACTTCCAAACTCCAAAAACAACTAAAAGTCATGCAAGACCAACTGGCTTAGATGATGCGTGAGAAAGACAAACCTACTAAAACATTTAGCTTAGACACTCTTTGTCCATTTCTACTTGACAAGGGCATAGACATGCCTCCTTTCCCAAGAGAAGTAGAACTATGTAAGTATGACAAATACTTTGGAATCATCGATCCCCAAGATCATGTGAGAGAATTTGGTGCCTTGTCTATGGAATTTATGCATAACTAGACATATCTCATGCATTTATTCCCCATAAGTCTAGGTGGTTAGGCTTTGGAGTGGTTCTCACACTTGGCTCCCGGTATCAAAATGTTTGATGAAATCACTAACTTGTTTGTCTAGCAGTATTCTCATAACATTCAACACCCTATCAATATTTGAGATTTATGTAACCTTAAGTAGAAGGTTGGGGAACCCTTCCTCACATTCCTCCAAAGGTGGAGATAACTTTACACTAAGTATTCATGCAAGATTCCAGAGACATAAAAGCTTGATATCTTCACTGACAATCTCCTACTTGATTTTGGGTATAGAGTCCAACTTCAAGATCAGTGTACCTTTGAAGACATGATCACACAGACCATCTACATAGAGGAATTTATGGTCAAGAAGGGTGAACTTACTCTTCAGAAGGACACAAAACAAGGCTCCACCTCAAACAAGGACAAAACTAAGTATGTCAACAAGAATCGAGAAATTGTACATGATGGGGTTGTTGAAAATGTCACTCCTAAACCTACTAAGGCAGCCTTTAATCTCATGGATGGCCTCAATGTGGCCAAAAATGTTGAGAAACCTCCTCCTAAAAACAAGACATCCAAGAACAAACTAAGAAACTCATCGGTCACACACCTTAAGCGAGAGTATACACCCCTGGGTGAACCTTTGGATGTGGTTTACAAAACATTGTTACAAAATAAGCTTATTTCACCATTAGACAACTCTTGCCCTTATGATCCACAACCACATCCACCATGGTGGAGTGAAACTGCATTATATGAGTACCACCATAATAAAGGGTACAAAACTAGCAACTACAAAAACTTGCACCATAAAGTCTACGACATGATTGATGTTGGTGATATTGTGGTAGACAGACATAACAAGAACTTAGATCACAAGGCATTCAAAGAGCCTTTTCCAGCTTATGAAAAAGGAGAGAGTTCAAAACTAAAACCTAACAACAAGGTCAACTATGTATACTCCAATGATGACAATGTGATAAACATGGTTGAACCTATGGTTTTTGAATACTGTGACATCATCACCATTAAGGGAAAGCAAGATAATGATAAACCCAAGACACCATTTGTCTTGAGGGGCCCTACTTCCAACACAATAGTCAACATACCTTCACAACATTGTGCTAACATTGTTACATACTCTTGCACCAAGTTGGTGCTTAAATGCCCTATGCCTTCTACTCCCAATCCTAAACAACATAAAGACAAAACCCTTGTTGGTCCATCTGGAAAAGGTACAAAACTTGTAACGAATTCAACAGCATCCAGTTATGGTGTTCTTGATCAGTTGAAATGAACTAATGCTCAAATCTACATTTTTTAGCTACTTAAAATCTCACTTGCTCATAGGAAAATTCTAGACAAAGCCCTCACTAAGGCAAACATTCCTCAAGATCTTGATCTTAAGTGATTTCAATCCATGGTAGGTCACCTAAGCTCACCTTATTTTATGTCCTTCTTTGAGGAGGATGATAACTCACTAAGTCATGTACACAATCAACCTCTACACATTGAGGTCATGATACATTAGACACATGTTTTTTAGGTACTCATCGATAACAGTGCTTGCCTAAACATTGTCTTTGCTGCTTTTCTCAAACAATTAAATTATTTTGAGGACTCTATTGATCCTTGATGTAAGATTTCTATCGAAGCATATAATGAAGTTGAATGAAAGTCTCTAGGTCTTATGGTCTTACCCATTCGTGTCGATCCTATGGAAAGGGATGTCACCTATCAAGTGCTTGACATTCCCTTGGCTTTAACATTCTGCTAGGCTGGCTCTAGATACATTAGATGCATGCTATGCCATCCACATATCACCAATGCATCAAATTCCTATTTCATGGCTTCGAATTTACTATTCCTATCACTACTAGCTATAGCTACAATATGCTCAAAGCTACTAAAAATGTTGTCCCCACTAATAGGGAGTTCACTGATTATCACAACAACAAGCTAAAACAAATCGAGCAATCATTCAAACTGAAAGAAACTACCATGGAGAAGTACCATATTGAACTAGTGTTTTCATTAACATCTCTTCCAAAGTCTCCTTGTCATTATGGGAGACCCTCAGAGGCAAAGAAGTCATTTGTGCTAACACCTCAAACCAAGTACAATGGCACTTTTGTCAAGGCTACAGTTCCTCTAGAGGATGAAAGTGAAAATAGAGCCATTGTTGCATGGCTTTACAAAGATAAGACTCCAGTAGACTTAATAGAACAAGCTTGAGAGATCACCCTTGAGAAATGACTCATGAAGTGTTTTGGTTATAAGGGAACTGGTCCTATTGGGTGCAATAATAATAGTCTAAGTGATCCTATCAAGGAAATAGCTTGAAGAAATAGTGATACAATTGGTCTAGGCTTTAAGAAGGTTCCTTTCCATTTTGGAGCTAATAAGTTCATACTAGAACCTGAGAGTTCATTTGGAAACAAGTCACAAGTTGAGTCAGATACTCAAGATGATCAATTAGACAATGAGGATCCCTATCCTTATCCTATTCCTCAAGATCTTGCTAAATTCTTTGCTGAACCAGATGACTTTGTGCTACGTGTCAACACTATGGATAATACTAGTGATTCTTCTAAAGACAATACTAATCAACCCAAAGCTCATTCAAAAAAGGGAGAGTCTAGTCAATCATTACATATTGAGTACTTGTGTAAGATCCTAGACAATGAAGGCAAGTATGTCCCTATCATTGTTGGGGAATTCTACAGTCTCTCGCCATGTAGCACTGATTCTAAGGAATATGAGTTTGACTCTTTTAAAAGTGACTACTGATAAAGACATTGACCAAGTTCATGTCTATGAAAACCAACTCAAAGTGGGTGAAATGTCTAGGGTTAGGTTGGATGGGTCTGATCCAACTAGTGTCCTAGAGTCATCAATTACTACCATTAGTACTTAGAGGCATTCAAACACCCTTGTGGATGAAGTCACCATAGGTGTCAAATTGCTAGTCCAAGCACTTAATGAGTATACTATGAACATAATCAAACCCATCACTACTCTTTCACTCACACATCCTGAGCTTATAGACTAGAACCCTAATGCATCTAGTGAAGTCCCCACATTCTAGAATGACTATGCTCTTGCCTACTACCTAAACACTATTGAACTTATAATGTCTTCCAATAGTGAGTAGAGCATCAACATGACTGAAGCTAACATCAAATATATCAGTCATACAATTAAAAAGAAAAAATACAAAAGGTTTGATGGTGAAAACCACATTGTGGTAGTGTCGAAAACCAAAAAAGTAAAAACAAAAGACATATCCAAGGGTGAAAACCTCTCTAAGGTGCCTGTGGATGAGATATTTGGTGCACTTCCAAGTCACTTTCAAGAGAGATCATTAGTGTTGATAGAGTCAATACAACTAATCAACTTGGGCATAGAAGAACATCCTCATATGATACATCTGGCACAATCATTGTCTCCTGAAGAAAGGGAGGAATTCATTGTCTTCTTTTGAGAGAAGAAGATAAATTTTTCTCGGACATATTCTAACATGCTAGGACTAGACCTTGATCTTATTATGCATCATTTGTCCATTGCACCAAGCATCAAACTAGTTAAATATAAATTTTGAAAAATGCATCCTCATTTTGCATTGCTCATCAAAGTGAAACTGGAGAAACTTCTAAAAGCAGGATTCATCTATGCAATTGATTATGTCAAATGGATATCCAACAATGTCCTAGTCTTTAAGCACGATAAATCTATCAGAATTTCTTTTGACTTTTGTGACCTCAACTTGGCATGTCCTAAGGATGATTTTTCACTTCCCAACATTGATATGATAGTGGACATGATGGCAGGCTATGATATGTACTCACTCATGGATGGGTTTTTTGGTTATAATCAAATAAAAATTGCACTAGAAGATTAGGAGAAGACTGCTTTTACATGTGCATGGGGAACCTTCTGCTAGAATGTAATGCCATTTGGTTTGAAAAATGCTGGTGTGACCTATTAGAGGGCAGTAACTACAATTTTTCATGACATGATGCATAAGACCATGGAGCACTACGCAGATGATACCTTGGTCAAAAGTACAAAACACAATACTCATCTGCAAGATTTGGGACCCATCCTAGATCACATGGAAAAATTTAGTCTTTGGCTCAATCCTAAGAAATGCACATTTGGTGTCACATCAAGAAAGTTGTTGGGATACATCATATTTGTACAGGGAAGACTCTAATCTATTCGCAAGTTCATCTCACAGTTGGTGGATAGATCACAACCCTTCACAAAGACTTTACATAAGGGTGTCAAATTCAACTAGAGTTAGGATTGTGAGCAAAGCTTAACATAGATCAAACAATATCTTGCCAATCCACGAATCCTAATGCCTCCTATCTATGGGAAGCCTTTGATTTTATACATTTCAGAAATTGGAACATATCTGGGAATCTTATTAGCTCAAGAGGACAATTAAAACAAGGAGAGATCTATTTACTACTTAAGTCGCACATTGATCTCTTATGAGAGAAACTAAAGCATCATTGAGAAAGCTTGCTTGGCAATTATCTTTGCTTTCCAGAAGTTGAGACACTATATGATTGCTCACACTACGTGGCTAGTGGCTAAAATAGATCCACTCAAGTACTTTCTTAGTAAGGCAGCTCTCACAAGAATATTGGCTAATGTACCTATGTAGAGCCTCCTACCAATGAGCATCAATTTCCCTAATGAGTCAATTTTGACACTCACACATCAAATGTGGGTCATGTTCTTTGATGGGTCCTTCACACAATAGGGATTTGGTGCTAGATTACTCTTCATAATGCCACAGAGATATTCATTGCCCAAAGCATACAAGATTTTGTTTCCTTATACAAACAACATTGCTAAATATGAGGCTTTGTTTAATGGCATGAAGATTGCAGCTGAGTGAAGATTGGATCAGTTAGACATCTTTGGAGACTCTCAGCTTGTAATCAACTAGGTTAATGATGTGTATCAAACAAAGGATGAGAAATTAGTTCCTTAAAAATGCATGGTTGATGACTTGAAGAAGAATTTTGCACACATCACCTTCTATAAAATTCCTTGTGTAGATAACAAAGTGACTGATGCTATGGCTACTTTGGACTCCTTGCTATAGATGCCTAAAAATGATCTCCGACATGAGTTCTTGGTGGAAGTGTTACACTACCCAACCTATGACATCCTTGATTCTAGGATGATCTATTCTATTATAGGACAAGACTCATCCTACTGCCATCACATCTACTCCTACCTCCATAACCAAACCATTCTAGAAGCTGGTCTGACCCAGAATGAGAAATGTTACCTTATTCATAATGCTTTGCGGTATGTCATTATTGTTGATGACTTGTATAGGAGAGGTCTCGACAGAACACTCCTTAGGTGTTTAGAACATAAAGAGTCCAAACATGCATTAATTGACATTCATGAAGGAATTTATAGATCCCATTCAAATGGCTTGACACTAGCTCACAAATTCATTAGAGTTGGTTACTATTGGCCTAAAATGGAGTAAGAAGCTATCAAGTATGCTAAGTCCTATAAGAAGTGTCAGCTCCATAGGAATTTGATTCACACTCCAGCTAGGGAGCTAATTCCTTCTACTGCAATGTGGCCATTTCAACAATGGGCCTTCGACTTGGTGGGTCAGATTCACCCAACCTCTTCTAATGGACATAAGTTCATTATCACAGCTACAGATTACTTTACGAAGTGCATAGACGCAATATCTCTCACAATAGAAAATGGAAAAATTGTAGCTCTTTTTATCACAAACTACATCATCTATAGGTATGGTGTCCCATCCTCAATCATCATTGACAATGGAGGATAGTTCAAAAATAAAGACCTAATGGAACTATGCAAGCAATTCAAAATCACACAACATTGGTCTTCTATTTATTACCCCTAGGGTAATGGCCAGGCTGATGCATCCAATAGGGTGATCCTTAAGATCCTCCATCACATAGTCAACAAATCTAGGAGGGACTAGCACCTCCAGATTAATCCAGACTTGTGGGTGTATAGGACAAGCATTAGGAATCCAACAGGTACAATGCCCTTCACTTTGGTTTATGGAGTGGATGTTGTACTTCCAATAGAGGTCAAGATTCCTACCTTGAGAATCTCTATGAAAGGCCTTATTACTGATGAAAATTATAGGATAGCTTGGCTTCAAGAGCTAGTGCTACTAGATGAAAGTTGACAAGTGGCATGTGATCATTTGCGAGCTTATCAACAATAAATGTCAAGAAGCTACAATCAAAAAGTTAGGCCACATGACTTCCAACTAGGTGATCTTGTCCTGAGAGAGAACCTTAAGAATCAATAACAATGATTCCAAAAAGAAAAGTTTGAACCAAACTGGCTTGGTCCTTACATAATCACTATAGTATATGGATCTGGTGTTTCTAACTTTCTATAGCCAAGGGAGAAGTTCTCAAGGAACCTGTTAACACTCTCCACCTGAAGTGGTTTTACAGCTGATCTAATCACAGAAGCTCTTTGTACATACCTATATGTCTTGAAAAAAATCCTAAAAATCAAAAAAAGTCTTGAAAATTTTGTTACCCTAGTGAAAACCTAGCAATAGGCACCTTGGTAACACAAAAAAAAAGTGAAAATTCCAAAAAGTACAAAAAAAATAAAAAAAGGAGAAAAATACAAAAAATTTGAAAAACAAAAAAAAAAGTGCCATTGGTGAAAACCTAGAAATAGGCATCATGGTAGGAAAAAAAAATGCAAGTTTTGCCAAGAAGGTGAAAACCTAGTAAACATGCACCTCTTGTTCCTAATACTCCATCTTGCAGCGCATCTTCTGGCTTTATGTACAGTTGCTTTACTACTTTTCTCACCTTTCGCTCATGTATCCATGGATTGAGTCTTGTCAAAACTTGGGGGCATTCCCCTTTAGTGTCACTCTTGTTTGAGATTCTCCTCAAAGTCTCTTTCATGACAGTCACCAATGGTCCTCACTATGTCTACCTACTATTGCTAGTATCACTCTTTTCGAGATTCTCCTTATAGAATCTCTTTTGCAATAGTCACCAGTTGTTCCAGCTGTGTCTGCCTACTATTTCTTGGGTCATGTTTTGAGATTCCTTTATGGAAGATATCTCTTGCATCAATCACCAGTCATTCTGGCTGTGTCTATCTATTGTCACTTAGTCCTCTTTAGTTTCTTCACCTCGAAGATTCCTCTTTGACCTCAGTCACTATTCTAATTGTGTCTACCTAACTGTTGTCACCCTATTGAAGAGATTTCTTTCATCCATGTTCTAGACAATGACACTTGACATCAATCCTATGACACAAAAATGAACTCAAAATGATGAACTTGTTTGGATATGCTGAGCATTTTTCTTTGTTTGTTTTGTTTTTTTCTTTCATCATGTCTCTTCAAGAAACTCGATGATTTCATTTTTGACTAGAGAAGTAATGACTAGGGGCATGAACTTTTCTTTGCTTTCTATTTTTAGTTTAGTTCCAATAAGTTGACATATTCTTATAAGAGGGGTGTCCATTGTAAGAGCCTTTATCTCGTATTGGATGGAAGGGTGTACCTCTACTCCTTTTATATGGATATGTCAATAACATTGGTTCTTTTCCTTATCTATTGGAGTGAACCCTTCATGCTATAGTACATACTAATACTTGTCCTATTAAGTAAACGTATGGGTCACTGCAAGTATATCTAGCACACTTCTATCTCAGGTTATGAATGCAAGGGTCATTGCGGATAGAATAAATACTAAGTACTTAGCATAAGATGGATCTCTTGTGTGCTTGGTGTGTCTACCATGCAAGCAACATTCTAGTCATCCTAACGTTTATGTTTTGAAACTTATGTTAACTTGCTACATCAAAAGGGATGAATGTTCTAGTCATTCTGGCTTGTTCTGCTTCAAATGCTTACATTTCATCCTGACAAATCTATAACAATATGTCCTATTCATATTTCCATGATTGCAATGTCAGTGAGAATTGTAGGACATATAGGATTTTTTTCTATGCTTAGTGATGATAAATTGTCGAGGCTTGGTAACCAGACCCAGGGTTGTATTTAACATAGTCTTGCATTGCATACTTCACTTGCATAAGCACACGATTCAATTACAACTCTGTTTCCATCCTTCATGATGGGGAATTATAGATCTCTTCAAATGTATTAGGATTCTCCATGGCTACACAAAAATTTGGTTCTTTGGTTCATATTCACGAGCTCCTTGAGGGAATACTTATCACTATCAAGCAAAAACATACAACACTTCATGAGATGTTAGTTAATTTCCATATGCATTACATCCATACACTCATGTCATTTACATTACATAATCAAATTACATCACATCACATCAATCATGCATCCATTACATCACATTTTGCATCTCATAATCATATAAATATCTCATGTACATCAAAGTAAAACATAGACATTGACAATGACATGAACACAATGCTACTTGGCTCAAAACCTCATATATATCTCAAAGAATATGTCAGTACAAAAAATGAGCACTAATCGAGCACTATTGATAAAAAATGATACAAAATGGTGCTAGCACACCAATCAATACATAGCCAAAATCAAAACTTAGAGGCAAAATATCATGACTAACTCTATCCTGTGCCATCACCTCCTGGAGGAGGAGGAGGAGGAGGTGGCATATTAGGTCTGGCCGATGGATGTGCACCTCTGGAGTCTCGTGCATACTATGAGAAATGAGGCACCTACTTAGCCTCATCAAGAACCACTTTAGAGTATGCTGCAAAATAATAGGCTGCTCAGACCACCTACAATTTGACCTCATCTAATAGTATCTTTGTTCTCTGCTCGGTGGCCTATGCTCACTCTCATAATATCTGGATTTCCTAATCCCACTCTACAATCTATACATCCCTCACCTTCACCTATATTTGCAGCTCTCCCAACTATTAGGAGGCCTACCTAATCCTCTCCCTTGCCTATAGCAGTACATCCTATGGCCTAGTAGTAGGCTACTCCTGCATCTCCTCATCCAACATCTTAGGTTCCTGCTCTATGGGTGCTTGCACCTCCACCCTCTTGTCTCTGTCGTTGGCTCTACTCCCCACCACTACCACCTACACCTAGATCTATCCCCATTTGACATGGGGGAATCTACACCTATATGACCCTCTGTCACACCTATAGTAGTGGACCCTAGGGTGCCTGCTACTGGTGTGCCTACTGCTGGGGTACCTGCTACTATGGTGCCTGTTGAAGAACCTGTGCTGCTATCCCCAAGGGATTTGTGAAGCATGGAATAGGGTGGCTAATGAAATATGCTTGATATTTCAGCATCACCCTTGCATTTGATATCTCAGGGAGGTAATCCCACTATGCCACAACTAAGTTACTCACATCAATCATGGATCACCTAGAATCTAACCTTGATGGCCATCTCCATGTCAGGTCCCCAACTACTCTTGCATAGGCATAGTACTCATGTGACACATCCTACTATCAATCATACTATCTCCACTCCTGCATGATAGGAAACCTCTTAATAATCTATGTGGTCCTACCCACCAATAGCCACAAAGAGAATGTCTAGCTCAACTCCCTAGAAGCATCATCCCAATCCTCGATCTCTCTCTAGGGCCGCCATATGATAGAGACCAGGTCATCGACATGGGTCCTCCAATGATCCATCTTACCCAGACCTACCTAGGTAATCTGCCCCCTATATTTGCATATGTATGGCTCCATAGGCTCACAAGCATCCTAAAAAATGGGCCTTGTCATGGGCAGATGCTTCCATCCCTAAATTAATAAAACATATACTTTGACAGCCATGCTCTTCTACTCATGATAAACAATTTCATGCATCTCATAAAACATAAGGGCGAGCATGCACTGGCCCCATCCAAATTGCTCAGGTGAGTCAAGCATCTACTGTAGCATGATCCCCTATCCACACTCTAGCCCATGCTATCCTTTGTCTGGCATCAAGAAGCAACTAATGAATATGGCTAACATTGAAGCCAACCTATGCATCTTGTATGTATGGACTAGCTCATCCTAGGTGATGGCTTGTCTTATCACCAACTCTCTCTGAAATATGGCTCTTAGTGCCTCTGTCCTTGCTTAGGGCACTGTATCATAAACTACCTCCAGTCCATGGAAGGGTATGCATAGGATCTTGTATATGTCCTTTGGAATGACTATCATCTCTACCTAGGGCAAGTGGAATGTGATCATTTTTGAATGGAAACACTCCACCAAAGCTGTTAGTAAGCTGTGATTCACCAGTACTGTTGGGATCCAACATAGAGAGGTGAGACCCAATCTGTTAATGTGGGCCATGTCTACATCATCGAGGCTCTGCAATAGAGCTCCATATGGTGGATAATGAGACCTAAACATGACATCATCAAAGACCTCCTACACGCACAAACAACAACAATACGCAAATCGTTAGTACTCACTTGGAAAGTCATATTGATGATGAAAAAAAAGAAAATTCAAGGCTAAAACATCAAAAAATGCAAATTCTAATTCACATGCTATGCTAGATTTTTGTGTGAAGATGCATTTCCTCACGTAAGAATTCATTTCTTCACATGAGATTGTGCATCTTCACGCAATAAATCAAGTCATCGTGCGAAGAAACATGATCTCGCATGAGAGATGATGACAATATGAGAAAAATTCACCCAATATCTTGCACATCTCACGTAAGAAGTGGACATCTCTCACATGAGATTTCCCACTAGCACATGTGAAGAAACACCGGGTTGGTGGATCTTTGCACAAGAAAGGATTGGCTTCACGTGAGAAAGGACAGTCTCGCATGAAAATTGATTGACAACCTCCTAAAACATGCTAAAACATGCTAAAAAATACCTTAAAATGTGTGAAAAATTAAATGCAAAGCTAGGTTATTGACCACTCACCAGTGATCCATAGTCCACTGGCTGGTTGTATCATTGAGAGTGCTCAAAGTAATGAAATCACACGAAGATTGTAATCTTCCTCTCAAAGCTCCTATTCACTAAAGACAAAATGTGCAAATAATTTGAAAATGACCCCTTGGGCCCTTATATAGGTTTTGACCTAATTTTTCAAAATGATTTGATTTGCATGAAAATCACCCCTGGCTAATTTGACCATTCTGAATCCATTTCGGGATCAAATTTGAAATCTAACACACTTAAGTGGCTCAAAAATGTGTTTTAAAATTTTAGGATCAACGCGATCGAATGCTTATGCAGTCCACATTTTTTTGATACTTTGTGATTCTTGGAATCTTTTCAACTCAAAATTCTTCATGTTTTCAAAATTTATTTTGGAAAAAGTCAATGCAAGTCAATTGTGCTCAATTTTGGTCAACTTTTGGTCAAACTTGGTCTTCTAGACTTCAAAATCACCTTGAATTGACTCCAAATTTTTTGCGGATTATTCTGATCTCTTGTACATTCTACTGAATCTTGGATTTCTTCTATCTCTCTTTATCTACTACTTTACATCATATTTTTGGTGTGTCATCTTTCAATTTTGCTCCCAAGAGGGTAGGATGATTACATCATTGAACTTGAATTTCAAAACAATCTGAATCTTTATTGCTTGGGGCATCTTGTTCCCATCCTATATCCTCATCACTTAGGGTATCTTATTCTCCTATTTTCTAGAATCTTTTTCATCTATCACATCTTATAAAGAGTCCTATGTATAGGTATCAAGACAATCTAAACCTCGACTCTTGAGGATGAAGCCTCGTTCTAGGGATGATTCTATGACTCATAATTTGATCTTGTTGTCTTTTATCAATTCAGGTATCTAGATGTTCTATCTGGATCCTTAAAGCTTAAGCTCCCTTCTGGAGATAGTCTTTAAAATGCTATCAATCTCAAGTATCTAGATGTTTTATCTAGATCCTTAAAGGTTAGGCTTCATTCTTAAGAAAATCTTTAAAATGCTATCAATCTCAAGTATCTAAATGTTCTATCTGGATCCTTAAAGGTTAGGCTTCATTCTAGAGAAAACCTTTTAAATGCTTATCAATTCAGGTATCTATGTGTTTTGTCTAGATCCCTTAGGATTAAACTCTATTTTGGAGATAATCCTTAAAAGCTTATCAATTGGTCTCTATGTCATCAATTTCAAAACCAATCTTACTTATTGATCTTTGCATCATGCTTTCTAATTTTCTTTGAATTGAATGTGTAGCTCGCACATTCTTTCAAAGAGGGAAAAAATGTAATACCCCAAAATTGGCTCATTGCCATGATCACCAATTTTGGTCTATTTCAATCAATACTAAGTCCTATGTCACTAGGCAATTCTTATTTTGATATTTGCTACTTGGCTTAATTGCCAAATGTAGAAAACCCTAAATCCACATTAATCATGCTATTTATTTAATTCTTAAAGTATTGACTCATATTAGTCACATTAAACCTATTGATTAAGATTTAGTTTAAAGTATTTATACTTTAATTAAATTATCTCCTAAGGCTAATGTATTAAGGAATTAAAAAATATTTAATTTAATTATTATTCTTATTTTATTTAATTGAATGTAATTATTCAATTAAATAGAAATGGCATTTATGAGGTCATACCTCATTTTATTAAATTGAATAGCTTTCCCAATTTCTATTTCTTTGTTCAAAATGGAGATTCTCAGTTTACTATTCATCGAATTAGAAGTGACTTAATTCACTTACTCTCACACTCAAGTGAATATGAGTTAACTGTTTCTTGCACTCAGGATCTGAGTCAGTTAACTGCATCTGTATTGGGAATCTTCTACTTTGACTGGATCTTGGCTTCAATCCTGATCGTCGATCTGAGTTGATCTCAACTATTGATGGATTCCAAGAATTCTATTTAAGAGGCTCATAATTCCTCATTACAGAGTTTGAATTGAATTTTCATCAATTTTTTGTCAAATTATTCACTTATTTTCTTAGTATTATCATAAGCTTTTCATTATTTAGATTCAATATCATATAGATTTAATATGCATACATATAGTCTAATTTTTTTAATATGTTATTAGATTACTTGCATCTTTCATATAGACTAATTGTACATCATATAGATTTAATTGCATTCTAAAACCCTTCATTCTAGAAAGGTTTGGTTGCTTGCATCTTGATTCTAAGAGCATAAACAGGAAAAATCCTTCTAGATAGAAGGCAATGGGTCGCACTGTTGGACATCTTGTATGAACTATCCCATGTTAATTATAGGATGAATCCATAGGTAAGGACCACATTGAAGTGCGTGTGAGGTTCAGAGGTCCACAAATTCATGCATACAACTTGAAGGTTCTAAAATTCATTTTTGTGCTTGGATTGGATTTTGTTTATGGTAGAGAGCCCTAGTGGGAAGATTTTCTTATGTACTTGCATTGAATTTTGATATCTCTACATAATTATTGGTATAAGAGCTTGGGGAAAGATCCTAAAGAAATTGGGTTTTATGTCAAAATTAGAGTTTGAAGCTAAGACATCAAACATGGTCACCAATGCTAAATTGGTACAAAAGATTCAAGAACAAGAGAAAACCAATAAGTGGTTATTGGATGAACTTGAGAAGTTGAAGGGCTAGATGGAAAAAAGAATAAATATCTCCTTAGAGAAAGATGAATAAGGGGAAGAAGAAAATTTCCCTGAGCATGAGGTGGTTAAATTGCCTGTAGACCAAAGATACTTCATAGAAGCCCTTGCAAAAGTTGGCTAGAAGGATGCCAAAGGTGACCTACCCATATTTTTAGGCAAGATGGATGTTGATGTTGTTGTGGATTGGATAGAACCCTTGAACAACCACTTTTAATGTGAAAGTGTAGTAGAGAGAGATAAGATAAATATTTCCAAGTCAAAGTTGAAGGGAGCAACACTCACTTGGTGGAATTTCACCCAAGGAGAAAGGGTCAAAGAAGATAGGAACATGATAAATTTATGGGGTAGGATGAGTTCCAAGGTAAGATATACTTAGCTACCTGAGGATTATGAAATCCAACTACATAGGAGGAGACAAAGTTTAAGACAAAATGAGATAGATGTCACAACCTATACTAAAGAATTCCAAAAATTGAGCCTAGGGAAAAAACAAAGTGAATGTGATAGTATGAAAGTTGCTAGAAACCTCAATGGATTGAGGTTGAACATTTAAGAACTTAATCTATTGTGTCCTGATATATTTTAGAAATGTTATCATTTATAATTGAAGATGGAAGCCAAATTGAAGAGAAGACAAGATAAAAATAGCCATTGATAATAGAATAAGTGAACTGTTCCTATAGCATAGGTGCATAGATAGGTTTACTACTTGTAGCATTACTTTAAGCTTTAAGTTAAGATGTTGTTTCAATTTCTAGCTCAAGTCTATTTCAAAATTTCCCTTGTCTTAGTTGTAATGACTTAAAGAAGAATTAGAGCATATACTTTGCAACCACCCTCTCAAGCTTATGCTCTTGGGCTAACAAAATAAAATGAAGTCAATATGTTATTTTAGGAAAACACATGATTCTGTCTAATCATAGAGTCATTGTGAAAAGATGTACAATCCTTTGTTACTAAGGTATTAAGCTAACTGGCCATTTTTGGTGCCATTTCTAGGGAAGGTGTCAATCTAATTCAACCTTGAAGTTGTTATGTTAGTTTAGATTTCACATTATTTTGCATGCATAGAAGAAGAGACATCCTTGGGAGATTTCCTCCTCGTAATATTTAGGAAGAAATTTTTAATCCTAAACCTAAAGAACCTCATAGAGAGAACAAAGAAGAGGAACCTTTTGAAAATCCATTCACTACTACACAAGAATGAATACCCTCATCCTTTGAAGAATCCTTACATTTGAATGATATTTTTACTGAAGTTGAATACCAAGATAATCCACTTTTCCTTGTTATCTATCAACCACCATCACCAATAACTCCTCCAAGAATGGCTCATCCTTAACCTCAACCTACATTTCCTTTTCCTATCCCTCCTCAGTTGGGTAACCAAAACTTGAAAAACATACTTGCTGTTGCACTTCCCAAATTTTATGGCCTAATTGCTAAAGACCCTGAAACCTTTCTCTTTGAGTTAAACATACTTTTTAGAAGTTATGACTATCCAATTTATGCTCATGAATTGAATTTGTTTCCTTCTACCCTAAAGGAAGCTGCTCTAAGATGGTTCATGGGGTTGGGTGCCAATGCTATAGCAGATTGGCTTGTGATGAGAAACTTGTTCCTCTCAAAGTATAAAGAATACTACAGGAGCTGAGATCTAAAAGGGGATGAAATTTTCAAAATGTCCTAAGGATGATGAAACCCTAGAAGATTATGTTTCTTAGTTCATGTTCAACCTATAGTGTAATACACAACATCAATTGAATGAGGAATCAAAGAAACATCTTTTTCTGAGAGGTGTGAATGATGGAAGCATTGAAGCTATAGATATTATGGAAAAAGGAGATATCACTCAAAAAACTTGGACTGATATACAAAATATATGTCTAAATTATTCTAGAGAAACTATGAAGAAAGGTATGGGGCTTAGAGATCTACCACATAAGTCCAATGACAGTTCAGGAGTATCAAAGATGGAATTATCTAATTTGCTATTGCATTTCAAGGAAGACATCATTAATGATGTAGCCACTCAGTTAGAGACCATGCAGGAAAGAAGGAAGAAAGATGAAGTTGATGCCATGTTGACTGAATATTGTCCACATTGTAGGGAAAAGAAAAGGCACTGTAGATGTAAGTCTATTGCAAGTTTGGAGACACAACCAATGCCTACTAAGTTTAAAGCCATTGATGAAAATGGGGAGGTGCTTTATGTTGCTCAATGAAGGCCATGGGCTTAAAGATAAGGTATGCCATAAGATCCTCTTCAAAGTTATAAAATAACAATCAATTGCAAAATTTTCAAAATACTAGTTTTAGTGGAAATAATAATTGGCAACAACCTTAATAGGATTGGCAACAAACTCAACATGGTTGGCAACAACCTCAGTAGGGTTGGAAATAAACTCAAAATTGGAATACCCAACCAAGTCAGTAAACCCTATTGCCACCACCTCAGTAGCAAGCTTTAATGCCTCCTCCTATAGCCACTAATACTCCTCCCAAGAAGACCCATCTACAAGTTTAGCCTAATCCTAATACAAACAATACTAAACAAAATGCTCAACAAAAAAATCCTATAATAATTGAAGTTGAAGATCCTCCAACTAAGTAGACATATGAGTCAAATCAGCAAACCTCTCTTGTAGCCAAAGAATCTCCTTTCCTCCATAGCTTGATGGAACAAAGCTAACCTATAAAAAACCATGTAGTCATTGATTTTCTTAATCAACTAAAGAAAATGATAGTAAAAATACCATTGTTGGATGTTATCAAGGAAGTCCCTTCCTATACTAAAGCTATTAAGTAAGCCTATATTAAACAACCAAGAAGGAAGAAGAAAGATCCAAAAACCATTCATGTCCTAAGATAGTTGTTTGAAATAATAATGGAGAAATTAACTATGCCTAAATATTCTAACCCTAGGAGTCCTATGTTTGCTGTCATTATCCATGAGATCCAAGTTCAAAATGCTTTTGTTGACTTAAAAGCATCTATAAATGTCATGAAAAAGGAGGTATTGTCTCAACTACATATCATTGGCCTCAAAGAGACACCTATCAAAATTTAGCTTCCTAATAGCTCTACTTTTAAGCTAGATGGGATGATAGAAGATGTCATAGTCACATTAAACTATTGGGAGTATCTAGTTGATTTTTTTGTCCTCTTCCCAAAGGCTAATATGGGAGGATATCCTTTAATTTTAGGATGACCATGGTTGGCCATTGCAGATGCTTATATAGCTTATTAATCTAGAAAGATGATAATAGCCAACAGTATTCATACTAAGAACCTAACTTTATACTCCCATGCTCAACCACTATTACTAGATGACCAAGTAATCTGGCTAGATTTGTGTGATGATGATCTAGAGGTCAATTCCATCCATTAGTTGATGATGATAGGAAGAGAATCATTTATTATTCTGAATGAATATGCAATAGAGTCTCAAGTGTGTCCTCAAGTTGCATGTATCTTAGATACCATATTACCATCCCTAGATTCACCACATCATTTAGAAGCTTCATAGTTTCTCCACTCATTATTACCTCATGAGATGGATTCTTCTCCTGTTGCAAAATTATTCATCGCAGATAAGGTTATTAAAATGGAATTTGGTCCAAGTAGACAATTGAATATCAAGAATACCTTATCACCCTCCCAACATAAGATTATATTGCAGTTACTAGAAGAGAATAAAAAAGTGTCTGCTTGGGATTGCATGGACATGAAAGGAATATATCCTATGCTCTACACTCATAAGATTTACATCAGTCCTGACTTCAAACCTATTTGATAGCCTCAGGGGAGAGTTAACCCTATTTTAAAAGATATAGTTAAAAATGAATTACAAAAACTACTAAGTGCTGATTTTTTGTACCCCATCTCTGATAGCCAATGGATCTCATCCCTAGTTATAGTACCTAAAAAGGGAGGAAAATTGAAATTTTGTTTAGATTATAGGGAGACCAATTTAACCACTAAGAAAGACCATTTTCCCTTGCCATTTATAGATGAAGTCTTTGAAAACCTAGCTGACAAAAAATATTTTTCTTTTCTAGATGGTTTTAGTGGTTACAATTAGATACAAATAGCTCTAGAGGATCAAGAAAAAACAACTTTTACCTATCCATGGGGAGCATATGCCTACTCAATTTTACCTTTTAGCTTGTGCAATGACCTAGCCACATTTTAACCAACTGTAATCAGTATCATTTTAGATATATATGCTAATTGTATGGAGATCTACATGGATGATTTTACTATTTATGGGTATACTTTTGAGGAAGCAAAAGCTAATCTAGAGACAATACTCAAAAGTTTTCAAGACTATAAACTTTCCTTAAATAGTGAAAAATGTTTTATGATGATTGAGGAAGGTGTAGTGCTAGGCCATTTCATTCCATCTAAGGGCATCCAATTAGATCTAACAAAGATTGAATTTATTAGTACCTTGCCTACACTAGAGAAGTAGAAGGATGTACACATTTTTTTGGGACATGCTAGATATTATAGAAGATTCATTAAAAAATTTAGTCAACTTGTAGCACCCCTTTACAACCTACTAAAAAAATATTTTGAATTTGCTAGGGACTCTGATTGTTCTATATCTTTCCTATAGCTTAAGGAAGTTCTTACCACAACACCTATTTTGAGAGGATCCAATTGGGGACTACCTTTTCACATTCATATAGATGCCTCATACTATGCTATAGGTGCCATGCTAGGAAAAAAGGTAGACTCAGTTGAACGTGCCATTTATTGCATCAGTAAAAATTTGCAAGGTGTAGAGTTTAACTACACAACCACTGAAAAGAAGTTACTTGCAATCATCTACGCCCTCAACAAATTCAAGCACTATATTACTAGATATAAAATATTTGTCCATACTGACCATTCTACTATAAAATATTTGGTGAACAAGCCTACAATATTAGGAAGATTGGCTCGCCAATTGTTACTAATGCAAGAATTTAATATCACCATAGTCAATAAACTTGGCAAGGCCAATGTGGTAGCTGACTTCCTCTCTCGGTTGCATGTACTTGATGATCCTATAACCATTGATGATAGTTCTTTAGATGAACACCCTTTTCTATTATCAGCACAAAATCCATGGTATGTAGATATTGCTAACTATCTCACCATAGGTAAAATGCCAGTTCACTTTTCTACCAAAGAAAGAAAGTTACTAGTAGAGAAGAGCTTTAACTATTCATGGATTGTTGGATTTATCTTCTATATTGGACCTAATCAAGTAATGCATTGGTGTATATGAGAGGATGAAACATATGATGTCTTAAGGGCATGTCATGATGAGCCCTGTAGAGGTCACTTTGCAGCTAAATGAACAACTTTCAAAATATTGATGACTAGGTATCATTGGCCAAGTTTGCACAAGGATGCAACTAGATATACAAAGAAATGTGACAAGTGTCAACATATGGGAAGAACCACCAAATTAGATGAAATTCCCCTACAACCTCAAGTAGTTGTTGCACCCTTTGACAAATGGGGGGTTGCCTTTGTAGGACCTATTGAAACTTCTTCATAAAGAAAATATTATATTCTAGTATGCACTAACTACATAACCAAATGGGTAGAGGCTAAACTCATGAAACACCCAAGGGATACCAACATGGAAAAGTTCTTGTATGAATCCATCTTTACATAGTTTGGAGTCCCTAAGGGATTGACATCTGATCAAGGGGCTCAGTTTACATCAAATTTGATAACTGCTCTTATGTAGGAGTATACTATCTGGCATGGTAAATCATCACCTTATCATCCACAAGCTAATGGTCAAGTAGAAGTTACTAATAGGGAATTGGAATCCATCCTCACTAAGATAGTAGCTCTCCATATGAAGGATTGGGGCACATGCCTTCCTGAAGCTCTCTGGGCTTATAGAACCACCTAGAAATCCACAACTAGTTTTACTCCTTTTAAGCTCGTCTATGGTAGGTCAGCTGTAATTCTTGTGTAGTTTGAATATAAAACATTGAGGATTTCCTTGGAGCTTGGTATGAAACTTACTATTGCACAACAGGACCAAATCCTATGTTTAAATAGTCTTGATGAATGGAGAAAATTTGCATTGAATAACACTAAACTTATTTAGCACTAGAGGAAATAGTGGCACGATAGGTTTATCAAAGAGAAAATGTTTGTTGTAGGAGATTGGGCACTCCTTTATAACTCCAAATGCCAGCACAAACTTCTAGTTAGGATCACATGAGATTGTTGTTGTATTTCCAAATGGTTTAGTTCATTTCTCTACCATTGATTATGTCCACTTTAAGTTACTTGTCAATGGGCATCACCTCAAGATTTACAATAAGCCAATTAGCTATGAGGAGTTCCTATAGTAGTTCTAGTACAGTGAGGATATCCTCGTTCCTATAGCCAAAGAGTTTGGGTCTCCTACCTTGAATCCTGCTACTTCTTGATTCTATTCGAGGCATTCATAATAAACATTTTCTTCACTATCCACTCCACTTCACTTTCTCTCTTTCCCATCTTACCATTTCATCCCATCACTCTATCAATTTTGATGATCTTTTCTAGAACATTTTTCCTATAGCAGTTACTAGGTACATACCACATAACTTTTCATGTATTCTATTTTATTCATGCTTTGTTAGGAATTGGTATTCTTTATAATTATTCACTCTTACATATCCTAGCCTGGTGGGACCCATGCCTTTTCATAGTTGGGAGGAGGAAAATAATTAAATATTTGTTTTCAAATCATAATCGCATGTAAACTTTAAAAGTTAATTGAGATGACTGGAAGTAATTGAAATGAATAATGTCACAAATTGATGACTTGTCCTTTTGTGATTGTGTCTTTTAATGATAATGATAATTTTCAATGTGTTCAAGTGATGGACCTGTACACAAGAAAAAATTATGAAACTTGATGCAAGAAGGATATTATGAGATATTTTGCATTAAACTCTTCTAGTACACGCCATTTTTTTCTTCTGAGATATCTAGTGTCATAATATTGAAAACTTTGATTCACCAAGCTCTGAAACATCATGATTTTGCCAAAATTTTGCTGAAGCCAATAATGGGTAGATGTATCCACGGGTATGAGCCAATTGATCACTGGGTTCTTTTGGGTGATGCAACTAATTGTGAGATGGTTAGAAGAAGGGGATGGTTGGATTACTATCTTATTCTAAAAGGATTTGATGAAGAGGTTGCTCTTCAATTCATGAGCACCTTAAAGGATGACATTGCAATAGTTAAGGGCCTGAGAATTGAGTTCATAGAAGAGATGGTAGCTAAGGATACTAGGTTACCTTAGGAAGGAGAAAATTGGGAAAACATTTTTACCTATGGACAGCTAGGGCACAGTTCAATGTACACTAGTACCCTCCATTGAAAATTGACAAGAAGCAAGGTACCTCTAGATTATCCTTGCTAATGGAGTTTATCTAGCTACCAGTGTTTATCACTTAGTACTTCACTTATGAAGGTCATTACACATACCTACATGCCCTACATTTCAAGATTTTGGCTCACCTATGACATGATTATAGATAGGTAAACCTTCCAAATTTCATGTTTAACATCTACTAGTTTCTGTAAGGTTGTTATCAGAACTGAAAATGTTCCTAAAGCCTCTCCTTCTAGTTCTAGACTCACTAAGAAGAGGATTTACAAAGCTGAAGCCTCCATTACTAATAAAAAGAGAAGAAAAAATAGAGAAGCTACTAGTGCCTTTAAAACCCCATCATCTATTAAGACTAGGTCTACCATTAGGGAAGGTAAAGATAAAGTTGTGGAACCCAAAGAAGAAAAGTTAGAACAACAACCAAATGTTGAGTGTAACATTAATGAAACCCTGCATTCGCAAGAGGGGGAAAATTTAGAAAAACCTCTTGAAGCACCTACAGTGGAAGTACTTGTAATCAACAAGAAACAAAAGAATCATCCATGCTTATCTACACTACCCATGAGGTAAAGTTTGAGGCTTTCTGAGGGAAATAGGGTTCCTAAAACCTCTATTCCAATATTTAACCTTGAGTTTTCAGAATGTGAAAAGGAGTCCTCTATGGAGAAAATATTGCAATAAAACATAGCCAGTGAGAATGAGTAGAAATCCTACAAGACACAACCTAAAGTTAACCATAGTGTTAACTATGTGCTTATTGATAGTGATAAGGAGCTTGGTGAACCTAAAGTATCTAAGGATTTTGAGGAAAAACCTAATATGCGAGATATTGGTGAGAATTCTGTAGAGTTCCCTTCAGAGGACTACCCAAAATTTAGATAAAAATTTGTTGAGGAAATAATAGAAAAACTCAATCAAGATGGGTTAGATACACTAGCCATAGCAGCAACTAAATCTTGAAAGGAAGAGAATGTGGTAACAACAATTATCATAAGAGAAGGAGGATGCTCCACACCATAGAGTGTCAACAAAACTTTCCATTTTGCATCCAAAAGGATAGACATTTTAACAAGGAACCATTGCCACCACCCAATTTGTCCACACTTTTATCTATAGGAATCAATTTGTTTCAACAATTGTTATGGAAAGAGCTTAATGAAAGCTGGAAAAAGAAAAATTGAAACATGTTATTAATGAATAGAGTTATCAGTTGAAATAGAGCTCAAACCATAATAAAGTTTTGATAAGAAGAATTGAATAGATCACATGATTGATTCCTAAATTAATGGAATGTAGGTCACCATCACCAATGCATTCCTTATTTCTTAAAGAGCATCTTGCAAATTTTAAATTGATTAGAATTGTGGAATGTTTTAATCCCTCCATTTCTACTCCACATAATTTTCATTATGCATTCCAATCTATTCCCACACCTTTGAAAAAATTATTGTGTGAATTGTATCTCCATAATATGGTAGTACCTAATGACATAGAGTGGAACTCACTCCTACATGTAGGGGATGCACAGTTGAGAGTAGTGATGTCATGGATACAGAATTAGATAAGTAGAGAACATCAAGCTGCACCTTACAGGGATAGTGAAATGACAACACCACTACTTATGAGACTAGAAGTTCAACACTCTAGATGAATATTTTTAGATTGGATTTCTATTATGAGAAACCTTGTAGGATCTTGTAAGGTATGTTTAGTCAAAGAACAAGTCTTTATAGATTGGGAACAACACTCATCTCAAGATGTTGAGATAATAATTGTTGCTTCAATACAATGATGGACATGAATGCCACATGACCTAAAGATAAGATAACCCCACTCTCCTCAAAATTTGACTCTTTCTACTATTAGGATTCTATGGTATATTTATTTTGGGATAAATCAATGCCAAAATTGGCTTCGATTAAGGTATCAACCTCCCATTCTCCTACAACCACTACTAGCAATAAATGACAATGTAGAGGATCATGATATGACAACTGAAGTTTGGTGCTAGAGAAGGCTTAAGGAAAATTATGGGTACTTTGACTATGTTAAGAATGAGCTAGAAGAGAGGACACATAGTGATTGGAGAGTTCAGGCCCGAATTAGGAACTTCATGGTTGTTGGGGACCAAAATAGCTCAGTTGGGGGGAATGATGGGCCTCTAAAAGGCCATTATTTTGAGATCCTTTTATCTTGTTTTTTGAAAGTTATCTTGTAGATATAGTCATGACTATATGGTTTTAATAAAATGAACTTATGTTTTTATGAATATGTTATCTATATGTTACGACATGAAGTTGAAGTATGGATAGTTCAAATATGCTATATTTTCTTCAATTTATGGAATTCTATGGTATAATGAAGGAATGTTACATGTTGATAAATATTTCCTTGTCCATGCTATGTTTTGGGTAGATTCCTTCTTGTAGCCATAGGATTTGCAAAGAGTGATAGTTTGAACATTACACCTTTTCTAACATTGATGATGAAATGAATATATGTATGTCAAAGCTATATGCATTCAATGTTTTGCATGTACTAGCCATGTATATTCAAAGTCAACACCTCAACACTAAGTCAAAGATGACTAGATTGTTGAACCACTGCAAATGAGCAAGTTATTGTATGTTTTCTATTATGAAAATGCATGAATATAGCTCCATCAACCTACTATATTATTGGAGGATTTAGTCATGGTTAATGATATTTTTGTGGAAAACTTTATGATTCTATAATTGATCCTCATTGATGGACTAATCATAGAGTTAGTAAGTTGTTGTAGCTTTAAGGAAAAGTTTTTGGAAGAAAGATAGAATAGATTGATTTTTATAATAGTAGTGAGTGATCTTGTTTTTAATCAGATCTAATCTCTTATCATGAGTGAATAGAATGCAAGGTTTGAGTTTACATCTTTTGTCTTGATTGTCTTTTCTATTTACTTATCCAAGGGGGCCCACATGGTGAGTGAATTTTTCTATTAGAATAGATTTCATTTCCTTGTTTTTTTCTTTGCAAGGTAGAATTATGCTGTAACTGCAACCATTGATAAAAAAACCAGTGAACTATTCTTGCAGCATAGGTGCATAGATAGGTTTACTACTTGCAATTTTACTTTAAGCTTTAAGTTAAGATGTTGTTTCAGTTTCTAGCTCAAGTCTCCTACAACATTTCCTTTGTCTTAGTTGTAATGACTTAAAGAAGAATTAGAGCATTTACTTTGCAACCACCCTCTCAAGCTTACATTCTCAGATTGACAAAATAAAATGAAGTCAGTATGTTATTGTAGGAAAACACATGATTCTATCTAATCATGGAGTCACTGTGAAAGGATATCCAATCCTTTGTTACTAAGGTATTAAAATGACTAACTACAAGGTATGTAAAGTCATTATTGTCTCGAGATCTACTGAAAATTTAGTTTCTCTTAAGATGGTTCAAAAGTTAAAACTTAGGAGAGTACCTCATCCTTTTCCCTATAAAGTTTCATAGCTAACAAAGGGTCAACAAACTCTTGTAAATGATCAAGCATGGGTTGATTTTCAGATTGGAAAGTATAAATACATAATTTTGTTTGATATAATTGACATGGATGCATTCCACCTATTTTTTGGTAGGCCTTAACAATATGACTTTCAGGCACAACATGATGGAAAGCTTAATGCATACACCATCAAGAATGATGGAAAAGTGACTAGATTAATTCTATTTGCTAATCATGAAGAAGTGGAAGAGAGAAAAGAGAGGGGAGGAAAAATTATGATGGTTGATAAGAAGAATTTCTTACAAGAAATGAAGGATGAACCTAAGCCTTTTTATCTTTTGATACCTAAACCACAAACACAAGGAGCAACTGAAAATGACAAGAAGAAGGCTAAAACAAAGAAGGCAATTCTTAGTGAAGTGAAAGCACTTTTCGATAAGTATGAAGGTTTGATTTTGAAAGGTATGAAAAATTATTTACCACCTATAAGAGACATTAGTCACTAAATTGATTTGATTATAGGAGCTACTCTACCAAATAAGATTGCATACAAGATGACACCTCAACAAAAAGAGGAGATTTCTAGACAAGTAAAGGAGTTGCTAGATTCTGGTTTAAATACATAAAGTTTAAGCCCATGTGCTATACTTTCTATTTTTGCACCCAAGAAGGAAGGAACATGGAGTTTGTGCATTTATTCAAGAGCCATTAATAATATTACAATCAGATATAGGTTTCCAATGTCAACAATTGAATATTTTCTTGATTGCTTGGGAGGTGAAAAGTATTTCTCCAAGATTGACTTAAAGAGTGGGTACCATCAAATAAGGATAAGGGCTAGAGATGAGTGGAAGACAATGTTTAAAACCAATGATGGATTATATGAGTGGAAGGTAATGCCATTTGGAATTTTTAATGCTCGTAGCACCTTCATGAGACTTATGAATGAAGTGCTCAAAGACTTCAATGGTAAATTCATCATAGTATATATGGATGACATATTAATTTTTAGCAAGATAGTGGAAGAAAACCTAAAACACATTGGCATGGTTTTGAGAAGACTTCATGAGGAGAAATTGGTGATAAAGTTGAAAAACTTCTTGTTCTTGCAAGAGGAGCTGACATATCTTGGTTTTGTGATTGCCCAAGGTAGCTTGAAGATGGATAAAGATAAGGTTACAAGATTTCATCTCCTAAAATAGTTGGAGATGTTACAAGATTTCATGGTGTTGCTACATTTTATAGTAATTTTAGTCATATATGTCCTCCTATGTTAGAAACTATTAAAGATGGAAAGAAGTGTAAGTTTGTGTAGTCATTCAACTAATAAATCTTTTGAATTTCTTAACAAAAAAGGTTAGTAAGAAGCCAATTCTTTCGTTACCTAATTTTAATAATTTTTTCCAAGTAGAGTTTGATGTGAGCAAGGTTTCTATAGGGACTATTATTAGTCAAGAAGGAAAACCAATAGCTTTCTCAAGTGAAAAGCTAAATGAAGGAAAGATGAAATACTCTTCATATGACTTATAAATGTATGCTTTGGTTCAAGCCATAAAAAGGTGGAGATATTACTTGTTACTAAAGGAGTTTGTTGTGTATATGGATAACCAAGCACTTACTTTCCTGAATAGCCAAGACAAGCTAAGTCATAGGCATATGAAATGGGTGGAGTCTTTGTAGGCCTATACCTTCACCATCAAGCACAAGAAGGGTATAGAAAACAAGGTAGTTGATGCTCTTAGTAGAAGGAACATGACTATCTCCCAAATTCAGATAGAAAGTGTGGGAATTGAAGCACTAGAGGACATGTATGTAGCAGATCCAGATTTGGTGAAATCTACAAGTTTATATGTATGGAGTTTGGTGATAGATACCATGTTGATTTTTTTAATTTTTTATTCAAGACAAACTTCTTTTAAAAGGAGGGAAACTATGTGTACTATTGTCACAAAATCTTGCATCCTTGTCCAAATTTTTTACCTAAGGACAACCTTGGGAAACATAGAAACAACCTCCAAGCTGTGTGACTTGAACTATGAGGTTGAGTCTCTAGAGAAGGTTGGCTTCCTCTACTATCAGGATGCACTTAAACTACTATTGAAGAGAAAATGGAGAAGGAATACATGAAAGTAACTACCTAATATATTCTAAGGAGGTGATGCACCAAAATAGGGTGTTTAGACCAATCTCTGCCCATACATGTATAATACAATTGTCATGACAATCCAAAGATATATAGATAAAGACTTGCTTTAATCTATTAGCTACATACAGATTAGACAACCAAGTGAGTGAAATGAGGAAAAAGAGCTTCACTTCTTATCATTCATAGGTCAAAAGAGATATAGAAATGTAGGTTATAGATATCCATAGTACATCAAAGAGAGGAAGACAAAGCTTGCATAGTACATTGGTGGCTAAAGGAGATAAGACAAGATGTCATATAATATACAGGCAAAGAGGGAATATATAGTAGTATGCCAAGGAAATACCAGAGAAATAATGAAGATCTGACCATAAGAAAGAGTACAATATCTTCTTTTATAGTGTAAGCATAACTTAGATAGCTTCCACCCGAAGATAAAATTCAACTACTACGTTCAAATCCAAAAATAATAATTATTGCAAAAATTGGAAAAATTTTGATCACAGCACGAATTCAGACATGCGAAGATCACTTATCCACCAAAAAATCTATGAGAGGATAGGAATGACATTGATTAACCTTTTGACTGAGTAGATGGATCAATATGTAGCGATGGAGTGTTCCTTTGCATTTATCAGGCCTAGGGAATAATGAGAGTTCTTGCAAAAGATAAAAAAGATTAGATATATCATCAAAGAGCTAGTTCCTCTATCATCAACTTGCTAAATTAGATAGAAAGCATAGGTCAACTATTTTCAACTTTTTCTCTGTACCTTTCTTGCTACCTTATTGGTTGAGAACTTCTCCTTATCCAGCTTGGTAGGTGAAGCTCCTTGTATATTTTGGTCAATAATGGAACTCACATTCTTATAAGAATCAACTATAGTCAAAACCCACCATGTCATCTTTTATTTATAACCTTTACTTCTATGATCTTATGATTGCCAATACCATGTAGCATTGAACCCACCCTCCATTCTCTTTATGATCCTTTGATAGCAAAAAGTCTTATGATCTCATGATAGAATGATGATAACACTCCTAGTGTAAGGTCATAGTATCATTATTCTATGTTTGTGATGTCATGGGCATGGTTGATTTGGTCTTTACGAGCTTATGATCATAGTTCTCTGTGATATCTATACTTGTAGAAATAACCCTTATGATCTTGTGATCACTTTTTAAATATCTTTTATCATGACCTCAAGAGGCATCCTTGCTTGTTCTTGTAACCTTACAACCATAAGATCATACAACCAACCTTCCCCTTATAGCATTGGAAACTTGAGAAGTCAACCCTGTGATCCTATGATTGTTGACTTTCTTGGCATTAGAACACAACTTTGTGACACCTAAAATCTTATGATTACTTACTGTCATAATGTCAAGCATGACCTCTTTCTAGCTTATGATCCCTCAACTATTTTTAATGTCACAAAAACCCAATCAATAGGAGCCTCATAGCATCTTACTATTGCATGATTTTCCTGACAATCTTCCAATATATGACCTATCGTAAGATCGGGACCATACCATTCTATAATTGCTTTGATAATTAAAATATTAACATTAAAGTGACCATTGGGTGGGTTTAAATATTTGAATTCAATCCGCGGTGGGAGGGAACTTTTGGCTAACATTTCTAGTGACTCAAACGGGATGTAAGCCTACTTGGCATATGACCAATGACCACTAAAAGATCCATTGGGTTGCAAAGTCTCTCTGCAACTCTTGAAAATTGGAACCAAAACTCTCTACAATAAAACATATGCTCGACACATCTTGGAAAATAGGAAAAGATAGAAGGAAAAATTCTAACTATGTATTGGAAACCTCATCTTTTCCTCAGAAATAGGGCTTGAGATATATTCCATTTACTGGGATAGACAAAATTTCACCATTAGGTTTGCTTAATTGGAAGGCATTGGCCTATTTAAAACTAATGATCACACATGGACCACTCCACAAGGCATCAAATTTTGAGTGTCTCCTTGCTTTTTCTCTATGTACATCCCACTTCAGCATAAGATCACCCTCTCTGAAAATTCTAGATTTAGCCTTCTTATCAAAGCTCCTCTTCATATGTTGTTGATGTGTCTCTAAGGTTTGTATGGCTTGATTTCTTCTCTCCTCTAGCTCAATCAAATCTACCATTCTTACTGACATAGCATCATTTTCAATTATGTCCAATTGATGAGCTATCTCTAGGGTTGGAAATTCCAATGAAATAGGAAGTCTAGCTTCTCTACCATATACCAACATAAATGGAGAATTTCCAATAGCCCTCTTAGGCATTATTCTATTAGGCCACATGGCTACCTTTGATTTCTACTATCAACACCTTTGATTATCCTCAATAGTCCTATTGATGATTCCGATCAAATTCTTATTGGATGACTCATCCATACCATTACCTTGAGGGGAGTAATTGGAAGATATTCTCAAATAAATACCATGATAAATTTCTCATGCACAAATCTAAGCTCCTACAAATGATTTTTCATTATCTCATATTATAGTGGAAGGAGCACGAAATATGGTAAAAATTCCATTAAGGAATTCCACTAGCAAAGCCTCTATAGAATCTTTCAAGGCTACTGCCTTTGTTCACTTTGTAAAATAATCTATTGTAGCCAAAATCCACCTCTGACCAAAATAGAAGGTGGATAAATGGGACCTATGAAATCTAATCCCCACTGAGCAAAGGATTGATCAACCTGGATGAGATGAAGTGGAAGGGCTACAAGTCTCTATTTACCTAAGAAGAAGGCACACTTTTCACACTTCATTACATGTCTATGGAAGTCATGGAATAAAAGGATGGCCAGTAGTAACTAGGTCTAATGATGTTCACTATAGTGGTTCTTGCTAAAAAGTGGCCACCATGAGGACCATCATGGAGCTCTTTAATCATTCTCTCTGCTTGGTCTATATCAATACATCTTAGCAAAGCTCCATTGAAGTCCTTCCTAAACAAAATACCATCAATTATAGCATAGGGGATTGATTGCAATTTGAACTATCTCCTTTTAGCCTTATCTAATCCTTGAGGATATCCATTTCTAGCTAAGAAGGTCTTCATGTCATCTATCCAACTCCTTGGATTATCACTTCTTACTTCTTGTTATTCTATCAAAACTAAGGTAGCTTTCTTGTTAGATTCACGAGATGAGATCATTTTCTTCCATAACCCTTTCCCTCTTACCAGCTTGGTAACCTAGATGTCCACATCATACTTCATCACCTTAGTGATCTAATCTACTCTTTTCTCACTAATATCCCTGATCAATAGGAAATCTTTAACACTTGCATGAGGGACCAATAAGTGGATTTTATTGTGGGATAGAAGATGTTTGAATTTATTCAATGATCTTATGACTGCAAGGGCTTACTTCTCTACATAGCTATATTTGTCTTCATACTCCATCATTCCTTCACTGAATAATGCAATGGGTTGTTCTTCATTCTTATCAATTAATTGAGTCAAAATAGTAGAAAGACTTGACTCACCTCCTAAGGTGTAAAGAATGAAAGCCCTATCAAAATTCATATTGATGAGGGTAGGGGTTGAAGCTATGGTTGCTTTAATCTCTTCAAAACTTGCTTTCCTTTCCTCAATCCATGAGAAGACCATTTTTTTTAAAGCATGATTGTAAAAGGTTTCACCATATTAGCTAAATTAGGAATAAATCTGCTCAAAATTTATTCTAGCAAGAAAACTTTGTAGACCTTTCTTGTGACTAGGAAGGGAAAGAGAAAGTATTGCCTTTGTTCTTTCTGGATCAATGGTTAGACCATCCTTGGATACAATGTGTCCTAATAATTTACCTTGATTAGTGGAAAAGACACACTTTCTTAGGTTCAAATATACCACATACTCTCTACATCTTATAAACACTTGTCTGAGATGACCAAAATTATCGGCTACATTCTTTGAATACACTATGATATCATTAAGGAAGACTAACATAAACCTTTCAATCATGTTTTTAAAGGCCATCTCCATCACCTTTTGAAATGTGGCACCTGCATTTGTTAGTCCAAAAGGCATTTTACTATAGGCATAGGTGCCCCATTTAGTACTGAAAGTAGTCTTATATCTATCAGCCTCTTTGACCAACACCTGATTATAACCCAAGAATCCATTCAAGAAAGAGAATCTATCTGAACCAATAACTTTGGACAATATCTATTCCATGGAAGGAAACAGATGGTGATCTTTAAGGGAGGCTTGGTTAAGATCCCTAAGTCACACATAGTCTGATTTCTCCATTCTTCTTCCTAACAGGGATGAGGTTTGCTACCCAAGAAGAATGCTTAATAGGGAAAATGATATTGGACTTAATTAATTTAGATAGCTCATTTCTCATTAATGGTTAAGTCTTGGGATTTATTGGTCTCTTCTTTTGCCTAACAGGCTTGAAATTATCAATGAGATCTATGGTATGTTGAAATAATTTTGGGTCAAAAACCTTTAAATCATCATATGTCCACAAAAATACATCATTAAATTATTGACATAGATGAATAAAACTTTCTTTCTTAGTTTCAAAACATACCTTCAACATGTTTAGCATCCTTCCATCAACAACTACAATTAGCTTGTGATCATCTTTGTTTTTAGAAAGATTCATGCCACTATCCCTTGCTTGGTCATTAGGATTGAAGACACTCTCTGAGGTAATGAGACCCTTAGGAAACTTATTGGAGTTGGAGCTGATCATTTGATCGCCATATTGGTCATGCAATCTTGTCTGATTTCTATCTAAGAACTCTACTTCATTCTGGAAGAAACTCACAATTTGTGCATCAGATTCAAAGACTTGCCAATTGAGATTATTATCACAGATAATGAGTATAACCACCACTTTAGTCTTCTACTTCTTCTCATCTTCAAGGCTCCTTGAGACATCACAAGATGCACCCACTACCACAACTCTGTCAACGTGTCTATTTCCTCTTCTAGTGATGCTCTAAATATTAAATGCATTGAAACTTTCAAAAAAATCCCATACTCTATGTTAATAAGACTTGAGCAAACCATTCTTGGTAATATTTTGATTTCTCACCTAGTCAGCCACTAACTCACTATCTCCATATACACTTAAAGCCTAAATTCCTCTTTTTTAAACAAGTAGAAGACCTTGAATCAATGCCTCATACTTGGCCATGTTATTTGTAAAACTGAATTAAAGCCTAAGTGAGAAATAGTACCTTTCTAGAAAAGGAGAAACCAACATCACGCCAGCCCCTGATCTATTCTTATTCCAAGATCCATCAAAGTAAATGCACTAGAGTCCATATCCCACTTGTGTCTTCTTTGATTTTCATTAAGTTAGGAATAAGAGTATCCTTTATTAATATACAATAAGTTCCAAGGCCTGTCTCCAAGGTTTTTGACATAGGATCAAACTGATATGCACTAGCCCATTCAATTAAGAGGAAATTAGGTATCTCTACTAGAGAAGTGGCAGATTCATTTGCTATATCATTTTCATCTATCTCTAGAATGGTGTAATTCATATTGATGAGATTAGGAGTGTAGGACTCAATATGATGGAGGGCTAATGGTTCTTCTATGATTAAAGCCTTAGTTCCATATATCTTGTTCTAAAAAACATATATGACTAATCAAAAGATATGTAACCACCCATTTGGGTAGTGAAAGCTCTTAAAAGGCAAATGGAAAAGTGTGGTTTAACCTCAAAAATTTATACATCTTGAACTATAGTACAACCAAGGCATGCATATAAGGCCATTTCAACATTTCTAAGGATTCCTATAGTTTTGACAATACCACCATCTAATTGCAATACATCCTTAACAACAGGTTCATATCTCACTTCTAAGATATCAACAACACACTTGGGCATTACCAATCTACTAGCCCCTAAATCAATCATGTAGTTGTGGACTAGCTTATCTCCTATAATTAGAGAAACATAAAATGGAGGAGGTCTAACCTTTTTACATGTTTCTACCTCCTTAGATAGATGTACCAAACTTACAACATTCTTTATGCTAGGCAGCTAGCCTCTGAGTTCAATGCTTTCCAATTCTTGCTGCAATAAACTCTTCTATGATGGTATGATGGCCACAACATCCCACATAGAAATGTTTACATTTGTCTTCCTTATTTGATATACCACACTAAAAGATGCATTAGATGTTTTTTTAGAAGCCCTAGATGTAGAAGGTAGAGGTGGAATAACTTGGGTGTCATTCACATCTCCTCTGCTTTCATTTTGTCTTTGTTGCTAAGGAGTATTAACAGGATGCTTAGCATTGTGTTGTTGGGAAACTATTTGTACATGAGGCACTACACTTGATGTTGAAGCTTGATTAAGAGGAGAAGGAGTGATCTCTTCCACATATCTTCTCTTTCTTCTAGTATTATAAGCACATGAATCTTGGTTTACATTACAATGCTCTTCCACCAAATGGTTCATGAAAGAACAACCATCCCGCTAAAAAGTATCAACATGTTAATTAGCATTGTATTGTTGGACAACTGCTCTCTCTGGTACAATTAATGAAAAGCAAGATATTGCCTTCTAACACATACAATATCGATAGGAGCAGTTACAAGAAGGGCAAAAATCTTGATCTTGGGCAAGATTGTTCTGAGGGACTAAAGCCCTATTTAGGTTGCTGTTTGTAGTCTAAGGGTGGTCAATAGGTCTATTCTAATTGTGGGGGACATAACTCTAGTTTGGGGGTATACCATGAATGAGACCTTGACTCTAAAATTGGAGAGGCTTATTATTTTGAGCTTGCTACCTCTTCATAGTCACCAACTCATTTCCCATCTTTTGTATCACTACACTATTGTCCTCCATTTTATTTTCTTGATCATGCATCCTCCTACCCACATTCTCCATTAGTGTCTGCATCATGGCCAAAATCCTATCAACTCCATTAGAGGATGTAGAGGCTATTGGGACCATAGCAAGAGGCTAAATTTTGGGCATATTAGGGAAGAAAGGCATTGGGGGTCTTGGAGCTAACTCCCCTCCCTATATCAAAATATTTTCCACTCTTACAGAAACCTCATAAGCATTTGGTAGAGTGTCCCCTCCCATAGATTGTAGAGTGGTAGCAATATCACTATTGAAGGCTCTAATATAATATAAAAGTGCCTTACCAGAAGAGGGCTTTACTATAGTAGATATTCTTTCCCATGTCTTCTAAAATCTATAATTGAAATTAGTCATACATTCATGGGAAACCCTCTTGATAGTTGTCAGTTGTTCTAAAATTGATAGGTGATCACTTTTTTCCTTAAAATTCTTGCATATGACTACTCCTAACCCATCCCAATCAGCAATAGAGTTATGAGGCAAACCTCTATACCATTCTAATGTTTTCCCTTTTAAGATGAGGCTAGAAGCTTGACTGCTACATCATCTTTGGTGATGCTATGAATATTGCAGATGTTAGACACCTCTTGAATATTCTTGATAGGGGAAATGGAGGTTTCACTAGTAAACTTAGGCATACTTTTAAGGGTTGATACTGGTATGTCATGCCTTTGGGATAATAGGAGGGGACTTCCACCATTAAAGGTTGAAAAAGCATGAGCTCTAGCCATGTAAGTAAGTGATCTATTGATATGATTAGATGGTATTCTAGATTGAGATCTAGCAACAAGAGGAGTGAAGATGCATCTTGTAGGGGTATGAGTTATTTCTACACTCCTAACTAGTTATAGAGATACCCTAGCCTTTCTTCTTGGGTTAGAAAAAGAAAGCTCTTGGTATTGGAACTTACCACTAGAAGATGCCTTTGTATGTGTCTTGGGCATGAATCACAACAAATTTGGTCTCGAAACTAGATTATGCTTGAGGCTTAGAGTTACCAAGTACTTTGAACAAATGAGCCTATTGAAGGCTTTTAATACTAAAGGAAATACTATCTCCTTAGCATGAACATGAAATCTTTTTTTGACGCCAATGAAATTTGAAATGTCTAATATGATGGTCCCATTGAGCGTGCCAAAAATTGTTGGCACAAAATCTTGCACCCTTGTCAAAATTTTTAACCAAAGTACAATCTTGTGAAACATGGAAACAACCTCCAAGATGTGGGACTTGATCTATGAGTTTGAGTCTCTAGAGAGGGCCAACTTCCTCTACTATCAGGATGCACTTAAACTAATATTGAAGAGAAAAGGGAGAAGGAATACATGAAAGTAACTACCTAATCTATTCTAAGGAGGTAATGCACCAAAATAGGGTGTTCAAACCAATCTTTTTCCATACATGGAAAATAGAATTGTCATGAAAATCCAAAGATATATGGATTCAAACTTGCTTTAATCTATTAGCTACATAAAGATTAGACAACTAAGTGAGTGAAATGAGGAAAATGAGATTCACTTCTTATCATTCATAGGTCAAAAGAGATACAAAAATGTAGGTTATAGATATCCATAGTACATTAAAGAGAGGTAGACAAAGCTTGTATAGTATATCGGTGGCTAAAGGAGATAAGATAGGATGTCATATAATGCAAAGGCAAAGAGGGAATTTATAGTAGTATACTAGGGCAATACCAAAGAAACAAATAAGATCTGACCCTAAGAAAGAGTTCAATAACCACTTTTATAGTGTAAGAATAACTTAGATAGCTTCCACCCTAAGATAAAATTCAACTATTGCATTCAAATCTACAAAGAATAATTACTGCTAAATTGGAAAAGATCTAATCATAGCACAAATCTAGATGTGAGAAGATCACTTATCCACCAAACGATCTTTGAGAGGACAAGAATGGTAGCCATTAAAATTCTAACTGAATAGATGGATCAACGGGTGCTAATGAGTGTTCCTTTGCATTTATCAAGCTTGGGGAATGATGAAAGTGGTTCTAGAAGATCAAAAAGATTAGATCTATCATCAACTTGCCAAATCAGATAGAAAGCATAGGTCAACCATTTTCAACTATCACTCTATACCTTTCTTGCTACCTAATTAGTTGGGAATTTCTCCTTGTTCAGCTTGGCGGGTGAAGCTCCTTGTATATTTTGGTCAAAAATGGAACTGATGATCTTATGAGCATCAATTGTCACCTTTTATTCATAACCCTGACTTCTATGATCTTACAATTGTCAATACCTTATAACATCAAGCCCATCCTCCATTCTCTTTATGATCATTCAAAAGTAACAAGTCTTATGATCTCATGATAGAATGATGATAACACTCCTAGCATAAGGTCGTGGTATAATTATTTTCTCTTTGTGATGTCATGGGCATGGTTGATTTGGCCTTTATGATCATAGTTCATTGTGATATTGACAGCCATGGCAATAACCCCTACAATCCTACGATCATGTTTTAAATACCTTTTTTCATGACCTCAAGAAGCATCCTTGCTTGTGCTTGTGACCTTATGACTATAAGATCATATGATTAACCTTCACCTCATAGCATCAGCAACCTAAGAAGTCAACCCTATGATCCTATGATTGTTGACTTTTGTGGCATTGGAACACATGTCTATGACACCTACGATCTTAGGATCACTTACTATTGTAATGTTGGACAAGGCCTCTTTTTGGCTTATGATCCCTTGACTATCTACAATTTCATGAAATCCTAATCAATAGGAGCCTTGTAGCATCTTACCACTACTTGATTTTCTTGGCGATCTTTTGATATATGAGCTATCGTAAGATTGGGACCATACCATTCTACCATAGTCCTAAGAATTAAAATATAACATGAAAGTGACCATTGGATGGATTTAAATATTTGAATTCAATCCTTGGTAGGAGGGCAATTTTGGCTAACATGTACCTAGGTGTTCTATGAGGTCAAATATTATAAAAGAGAAGCATAGTGGAACAATGGGTGGACACTTTGGTTTGGATAAAACCTTAGAATTGGTTAGGTGGTATTACTATTGGCCTAAACTTCAAACTAATGTTAGAAACTTTATGGAAACATGTATGATTTGTCAAAGAGCCAAAGGGAGGACTACAAATGTAGGGTTCTATCAACCTTTGTCAATACCATCTAGGCCATGGGAAAACATAAAAATGGATTTTTTAATGGGGCTTCCAAGAACACAAAGAGAACATGATAGTGTTTTTTTTTTATAGTGGATGGGTTCAATAAGATGATTCACTTCTTACCATTTAAATCAACCAACGATGCTTCCCATATAGTAGATCTCTTTTTTAAAGAAGTCATAAGGATTCATGGGCTACCTCTCAACATAGTTTCAGACAGGGATGTAAAGTTTGTGGGACACTTTTGGAGTACTCTTGGAACAAATTTATTATTCTCACCAACTTATGACCCTCAAACTGATGAGCAGATAGAGGTAGTTAATAAAACATTGGGAAATTTGTTGAGATCACCCACAAGGAAACATGGAGAAAAGTGGGATGCAATCATATCCCAAGCTGAATTTGGATATAATGACTCCATGAACAGGAGTACAAGAAAGTCACCATTTTAAGTGGTGTATGGAATTCATCCTAGAGGGATCTTGGAGTTAAGAGACATGAGTTCACAAGAATAAGTTAGTGCACAAGGAGAGGATTCTGCTACAGCCATAAAAGAGATCCATCATGAAGTCAAAGCACAACTCCAAAAAACCTCTAAAAATTATAAGAAGAATGTAGATCAAAAAAGGAGACACTAAGAATTTGAAGTTGGAGACTTAGTGTGGGATAATCTTAATAAGGAGAGGCTACCAAAAGGTAAACATACGAAGATCAAGTTGAGAAAACAAGGTCCTTTCCTAATAGTGAAGAAGTTTGGAACCATTGCTTATGATATTCAATTTCCACATCAAATTGGAATCTCTATCATCTTCAACATAGAAAACCTCACACAATTCAAAGAATTCAATGAAGCAGTTGATACAGGAAATTTTTTTGATGTAGAAGACATCAAAGATCTACCATTGAAGGAGGCGCCAAAGGTAGAGGAAATACTTGACAATAAAGTAGTGAAGAAGACAAGAGGAAATGAGTACAAGTAGTACTTGGTAAAAATTAGAGGTTATTTTGATGTAGATGCTAAGTGGATGACAAAGGAAGATATAAAGAAGAAGGGTACCACTCTACAAGAGCTCATCTCAAGTGGGCTTGAGATAAATTTTCCCGAGATGTATGGTGCAGGAGCACCTACATGAAGATTTTTTTTTCTTTTTAATTCATTTTCCACATGTACATATGTACATCATACATTAGGATAGAGCATGTTATTCATATTAGAACACATTATCTATGTCATTAGGGGCTATAAGTGATGCAAGGAAGAAAGGGAAACTAGGGCCAAAGGCACACCTAGCTATCCAAACCACCTTGCAAGAGTTGACACAATGGAAGGCACAATGAAAGAAAAATACTAAGGAGAGAGAACAAAATGTTTAATGATTCATTAGATGACCAGTATACATTCCCAACTATAAGGCCTTCTATGTTATATCTAATTACAATATACAACTTATAGATTCACGATCCACCTTCAAGTTCTTACTTCTAGACTCATAACCCTTATTCTAATTCTTTAAATTCTACCAATCTACCCAAAACTCAATCCTAGACCTCCTTAAATACTTGTGTAGCCACAAGTCAACCTATCAAAAACTGAACTCTACATTAAATTCATGCACAACCACAAGTCAACTCATAATAACTACTTAGACCAAAATTAAATGCAACAAAGGTCAACCCAAATTGGAACTAGACATAGACTACTCGGCAAATGAAGACTTCACAAAATACTAGCACTGGATAACCACATAAGCTTGACATCCAAAGAGTCACTTCACATCCACTAAATGCTCAGCAACAACTAAATTCTTGTTAGCCACTAAGAACTTGACACCAACTGGCAAAATGGACAAAAGGTGTAGGATTACAAGGCAACCTAGGATGCTCCTACATCAAACAACCAGGGTTGGAGAAATGATTCTCCTAAATCATGCAAGTGTCACAACCTAAGTTGAATCTAACTCAAATTAAGAAATCCATGTAGCATCTTCAATTGGTCTATTCTTCCACTTTACTAAATACTCATAGTAACATTTTCCTCTTGTGCTCTTACCAACTCTTTGATCCAATACCTGTTCAACTTCTTCAATTTTCTTCCTAGGATAATCTTCTAATACCACAACTTCATCATTTGACTCATGGTACTTATATAAATTAGCAACATTGAATATAGGAGATATATCCATGTCATCAAGTAGCTCAACTTCATAAGCATTACCACTTTCAGACTTCTTCAAGATTTTACAAAGTCCAAACTTATTCATCTTTAGCTTACTATATGTTCTAACAAGAAATCTTCCTTTCTTCAAATGAACCATCACCTCATCACCAGCTTGAAAATCATGATGTCTTCTAGACTTATCAGCATTCTCCTTATACTTTTGATTACTTTTTTCTAACTTTAGCTTCACTTTCTTATGCAAAGACTCCATAAAATCAGCAAATGCTTCTCTTGTAGCACTTCTCTTTTCTTCACCAGTAATGTCTCTTAAATCTAATACTCCTCTAGGTTGAATTCTTGTAAAAACCTCAAAAGGTGTCTTCCTTATACTCCTATTCACATAATTATTATATGAAAATTCAGCTTATGCCAACACCATCTCATAATTACTTGGCTTATCTCCAACTAAACATCTCAAAAAATTTCCCAAGCTTCTATTCACAACCTCTGCCTGTCCATCTATCTGTGGATGGAATGTAGAACTAAACTTCAACTCAGTACCCATCTTCTTCCATAAAGGCTTCCAAAAATAACCAACAAACTTACTATCTCTATTAGAAATAATACTTCTTGGTAGTCCATGCAATTTCACAATCTCTTTAAAGAAAAGTTCAAAAACATGCTCAGCATCTAATGTCTTCTTACATGGTATAAAATGAGCCATTTTAGAAAATCTATCCACCACAACAAATATAGAATCATACCTCTTCACTATTTTAGGCAATCCAAGAATAAAGTCCATACTGATATCACTCCAAGGTTTTTCAAGAATAGTAATAAGTGTATACCGACCAATATTTTGACGTACTTCTTTTGCAACTTGATAAATTCTACAATTCTTTACAAATTTCTAAACATCCTTATACATTTGTGGCCAATAATACTTTTCCTTCAATAAACTCAATGCTTTATCAATTCTAAAATGTCCAGCCAATCCACCACTATGCTTTTCCTTGATTGGATTCAACCTCATAGAACTTCTAGGGATACATAATTGAATACCTTTGAATAGCATACCTTCTTGAATGAAATATTTATCACAATTACTTATGTGATCTGTTAGATTTGGTGCTCTTCACTCTCTCCATGCCTTAGAAAAATTAGGGTCAATATCATAAAACTCTTTCATTTCATCAAAACCAAGAACTTTAATCTTCATTTCAGTCAACAAAGAATGTATTCTACTCAATGCATCGATAATTTTTTTGGTAACTCCACTCTTATGCTTAATCATAAATATAAAACTCTACAAATACTCAACCCACTTCATATGTCTCTAATTCAATTTATTTTGACTTTTCAAGTACTGTAAAGCTTTATGAATAGTATACAACACAAACTCCTTAAGAATCAATTAATGTCTCCACTTCTTCAATGCTTGAACAATAGCATAAAACTCTTGATCATACATAGAATACTTCCTTTTAGCATCATTTAAGTTTTCACTAAAGAAAGTAACAAGTTTACCTTCTTGACTTAATACAACTCCTATTGCACCACCACTAGCATCACATTCAACTTGAAATACCTTATTGAAATCAAGAAAAGCCAATACAAGTAACTCAATAACCTTTTGTTTCAAAGTCTCAAAATTCTTATCAGCTCCATGTGTCCACTTGAATTCCTTTTTATCTCCCCTCATTGTCTTAGTCCTAGCATTATCAAAAAAAAATTTGAAATTCATTATAAAATTTCTATAAAAACTAGCCAAACCATGAATTGATCTTACCTCACCCACATTCTCAGGTGTAGACCATTCCAAAATAGCTTTAACCTTCTCTAGATCCATCTTCAAACCATCAGCTAAAATCAAAAATCCCAAATACACAATCTCCTCTTGCATAAAAGAACACTTCTTCAAACTAATCATCAACTTTTCCTCTTTTAGTCTCTATAATACTTATCTAATATGCTCAAGATGTTCTTCTTTAGTCTTACTGAATATCAAAATATCATCCAAATAGACAATCACAAACTTACCCAAGAATTTTTTTAGAACTTCATTCATCAACCTCATGAAAGTACTAGGTGCATTAGTCAAACCAAAAGGCATAACCAACCATTTATACAAACCATCCTTTGTCTTGAAAGTAGTCTTTCATTCATCACCTTCTCTAATTTTGATTTGATGATAGCTACTCTTTAAATCAATCTTGGTAAAATATTTTTCTCCACTCAAACAATCCATTATGTCATCCATCCTCAGCATAGGAAACCTATATTTCACTATGATCTTGTTAATATCTTTAGAATCAATACACATTCTCCATTCTCCATTCTTCTTAGGTAAAAATACAGTAGGTACAACACATGGACTCAAAATTTCTTCGATCAAACCTTTCTCCAATAACTCATGCACTTGTCTATTAAGTTCCTCATTCTCTATAGGTATCAATCTATATGGTGCTTTGTTCAAAAAACTAGCTCAAGGAATCAGATCCATACAATGACTTATGCTTCTCACTGGCATTAAACTATTAGGAATATGCTTAGCAACAATCTCTTTATACTCATTCAAAATTTTTGTAATTTCCTCTGGTACTCAGATACTACTATCTGCTATCACTAAATCATTACCAGCTTCTACTACTTGGTCATTACTACCAGCACTTGGTCCTCTAAGAACTATAGCAAAACAAACTTGATTCTTCTTTACTTCCTTTTCAAATTTCTTTCTATTAACCATGCAAATTTTTTATTGTAGTACAACTAACCTCATCTAGACTTTCAATTGAAGGTACTAATATTTGCTTCTTCCCATTCACCCAAAGAGTTTATTGATTCAATCTTCCATCATGTATAGCATATCTATCATATTGCAAAGGTCTAAACAAAAAAACATGACAAAAATCTATAGGCATTATATCAGACAAAACTTCATCAAGGTAATGTCTAATCTTGAACTTCACAAGGCATTGCTCACTTACCAATATCTTATGCTCATCTTTGATCCAAGAAATATGATAAGGTTTGGGATGTTTTAGCCTCTACAATTGCAGGTTTGTAACTAGATCTTTTGATGCCAAATTTGTAGAACTTCCACTATCAATGATCACCTTGCAACATTTTCCAACCATCTTGTATATAGTCTTGAAAATTATTCTCCTTAAAAGAGGTTCCTCGTCACTTTCCTTATTACACAAGGTTCTTCTTAACATTAAATTTTCACCAGCCTCAAGTCAACTTGGTGAACCCTCATTATCTCCTTGAACAATAGTAGTTTTTTTACCTTGTCTATTTTCAAAGAATCTACATTAAAAGGATCTATGCCCTTCTTTACCACATCTAAAACAATTACCATGAAAACCACCTCTAGAATAAGAATTACCTCTTCCTCAATAAGAACTAGTACCTCCTTAGTAAGAATCACCACTTTTCCACTTAGTCTTGCCTTTGTCAACATTCTTCCATTTAGATTTGTCCTTTTCTTACAGAAAATTGTCAAATCTACCATCTCCTCCACAAGATCTATCTTTGCCCCTCTGGAAACTACCATCTCTACCTCTTTTTCTTTGTTCATGCTTCTTTGTCAAGATCTCCTTAGCCTTCAAGGCATATTGGTATGCTTCTTCCATACTTTCCAATTTCAAAAAACTTATTGTTAGGATTAAACCATGGACAAAATTAAAAATTACATGCAAATATAACCAATATCATAAAATAATAGATCACATAGAAAAGAACACAAGACAACAAGATTTAACATGATTCACCAAATCCCTAGACTACATCCACCAAACTACAAGTATGATATTATATCGATCCAGTGATTACAACCTGATTACAATCTATAATCCCTTATAGCTCAACATTACCTCAAGAAGCAATTTTGCATCACCACTATGAAACAATCTCTTACTCTAAGCCCTTTTATACAAGTATTTTTATCATTTTAGGGTTATAATTAATAATTACATGTTAGTTTTATGAAGTATGTATAGTACTTTCCTGATCAGTCACCATAATCTAACAATCTCCCACTTAGGGATTGATCAGGCTCTAGACTAAACAACAATCTCCCACTTAGAGACTAATCCTATAGCTATGCCACTACTCTGTGAGGCTCCCACTAGATCAAATGACCCTGGACTCTGCTATTTTTTTATTCATGTTTAATCTAAAAGACCAACTGAAGCTGAAGAGGAGTGCAGCTTCTCCCTTGTTACTACCTTTGTAAACATATATGCTAGATTGTCATATGTATGGATCTTATCTAGCTTTAATTGTCCATCCTCCAAAACTAATCAAATGAAATGCACCACAACTATATGTGTTTGGTCTTTGAATGCAAAGCTAAATTCTTTGCAAGATGAATGGCACTCTGACTATCTGTAAATAAATAATTATCCTTTTGAGGGTGTCCTAATTATTCTAAGAAGAATTGAAGCCATATCATCTCCTTGGATGCCTCTGTAGTAGCTACATACTCTACCTATGTATTGGATAAAGTAGTAACCTTCTATAACCTAGAAACTCAGCTCATGGCTGCCCCACCAAAAGTAAAGACATAACCTATAGTACTCCTAGTATCAATATCCCCTACCAAATCTGAGTCAACATAGCCCTGTAAATAAGTATTAGAGCCCCTAAAGTGTAAAAACTTATTGGATGTTCCTCTCAAATATCTAATAATCCATTTGACTGCATTCCAATGCTCAACTCCTAGATAACTCATATTCCTGCTAACGAATCCAACTACATGTGCAATATCTAGCCTTGTACATACCATAGAATAAATCAAGATTCCTAGAACTGAAGGATAGGGTACCTTGGATATCTTATCCTCCTCTACTTGTGTCTTGTGACACATCTCCTTAGTCAACTTCAAATGACCAAGTAAAGGTTTGTTGAAAGCTTTAGCATTCTCCATAAAGAAACATTGTAATACCTTCTCAACATAATCAACCTGAGAAAGCATCAAATTATTCTTCCTATCTCTACAAATATTCATACCAAGGATTTGTTTTTTCTACCCCCAAATCCTTCATAGCAAATGCATGTGCTAACTAGCATTTTGGCCCCTTAATATGATCCATGTTAGACCCAACTACAAACATATCATCAACATATAAACATAAAATAATGTAACTATCATCATCCAACCTCTTAAAATAAACACAATGATTTGAATGGAACCTATTGTATCCATGCTTATGCATAAATCTATCAAATTTCAAATACCATTTCCAAGGTGCTTGCTTCAAGCCATATAAACTTTTCTTCAATTTGCACACTAAGTTCTCCTTACTTTGACCTCAAACCCCTGTGGTTGAGCCATATATCTCTTTATCCAAGTCACCATGAAGGAAGGATATTTTAACATCAAGATACTCTAAATGCAAATCTTTAGTAGCTACAATACTTATAACAATATAGATAGAAGTCATCTTAACAATAGGAGAAAATATCCCATCAAAATCAATGCTCTTTTTCTGTGCAAATCATTTTACAACTAACCTAGCTTTAAATCTTTTCTTACCTCCATCCTCTTATTTTAACCTATAAACCCACTTATTATGTAAATTTCTTTTACCTACATGCAACTTACATAAATCCCATGTCTTATTCTTCAACAAAGAGTCCATTTCGTCTTTCATTGCAGACTCCCATTGAATCTTAGTATCCACCTGCACAACATCATCATAACATTCAAGTTCACTAGCATTAGTAAGTAAAATTGAATAAAAAGAGGGAGAAAATATTTTTGGAGGTCTACTTTGCTTTTTTGACCATCTAACATTCACTAGTGTGTGTGGTATTTGTTGTTGTAGTTGTTGCACATCATGAGAAATGGATAGAACATCATCTTTTGGAGTATCATCCAACACTACATAATCATCTTCTTTCTTGTCATGTTGCTGCAACAGATCTTTGTACAATACTTTCTAATTGAATATGACATCCCTGCTTCTCACAATTTTATAATTTTCAAAATCCTAAATCCTATAACCAAATTCATTAATTCCATATCCAACAAATACACATTTCTTTGACTTAGCTTCTAGCTTGGTTCTATTTTCAGAACCTATGTGAGCAAATACTTCACAACCAAAGGTTTTGAGAAAATAATAATTCACCTTCCTACTAGTCCATGCTTCTTCTAGAATACCACAACCCAAAGGAGTAGAGAGACCTCTATTAATCAAATATATAGTAGTATGCATAGCCTCTGACCACATGTATAAGGGCAATGCAGCATGCAACCTCATGCTCCTTGCACGCTCCATTATAGTCCTATTCATGCATTCAGCCACTCCATTTTCCTATGGAGTCCTTGGAAGAGTTTTCTATCTATGAATACCATTAGTGGAGCAATAATCTTCAAATTCATGACTGCAATACTCACCACTGTTATTAGATCTGAGACATTTTAATTTCTTACTAGTCTCATTTTCAAACAAGCATTTCCATTTCTTAAAAGTTTGAAATACATCAAATTTCTATCTAAGGAAATAAATCCATACCTTCCTAGTTACATCATCAATAAATGTAACATAATAATAAGAACCACCAAGGGAAGATACGTAAGCTAGTCCCCATACATTGGTATGCACAAGCTCTTATTTTTCCTTTTTGCTTTCCTTCCCAGTCTTCACAAAATTCACACTCTTTTGTTTTCCATACACACAACTTTCACAGAAATCCATACTAACACATTTCATACCTAGTAAACCTTTCTTTGAAAGAATTAATTTCATACCTTTCTCACTCATGCACCCAAGTCTATTGTGCCATAGCATTGTATTAGAATTTACAATAGCTATTTATTCTCCCTGCTCAATTGCAACAACTATTCCTAAACATTCATTTTTCTCTGAAACAATTAAAGTAGAAGAACAACATGACCTATACAAAGATATAAGGTTCCTACTTTCACACCTTTTTCTACTACAAGGGAACCTTTTGAAACCTTCCAATTTTTATCATTAATAGTAACTACACAATCCTCATTAGAGAGTTGCCCTACTGAAATTAAATTCCTACTCAGCCTTGGAACATGTTGTAGTGCCTCTCATGTTTTTAGTCTGTAACTTGTCTTTTTTTATTTGAGAGATTCTTGATAATATTAATTTATGTACTTTGAGTTGACTTGAAGGTTGAATGTTATATCTTGATTCGGTACCATAGATGCTTTATCGTTATACTATTCAGTTTATCATATTTACATGTTGATGCTATTTTGAGATGACAATAGAGCTATGATGATATCTAGTTATATGGTTTATTGGACATAAATTTTGATTATGTTATGAGTTGGATTTTATGCTATGGTGATTTACTTCATTCATGTATCTTTATGCTTTCTATGAATGTGAGTGGTGTAAATGGATTAATTAGTGATTAATTACACTAATTGATTTGGCTATTATATCATATGCAATTGCACTTCATCATGTGTTTAAGTGTGCAAGATTTATATCTCTAGTAGTGGCTTATGGAGTTAGTGATTCAGCTATTCATATTCTACCAATGCCATACTCGTATGGTCAAAGTATCTTTATTTTAATTTTTTAAATTAAAACCTTTCGGTGACTAGTAAATTTGAAATCATCTACATTATGTGATAAGACTAGTGAGCGTGTTTGTGCATTTAGAGGTTTGCATTGTTGCAAAAGTGTTAAGTGATTTTATGTAATTTTGGGTTTTTGGGCTTTAAATCTTTTTGGATTTAATTTATGGAAGCTTTGCCTTAGGTGAATTCTCGTTACGGAGAATAACCTATTTTCATTTGGGTCAATTTGGAGTCTAGCTGCTCTAGTTAGCTATTTTCCCTAATATGTGATAAGACTAGTGAGCATGTTTGTGCATTTAGAGGTTTGCATTGTTGCGAAAGTGTTAAGTGATTTTATGTAATTTTGGGTTTTTTGGCTTTAAATCTTTTTGAATTTAATTTATGGAAACTTTGCTTTAGGTGAATTCTCATTACGGAGAATAACCTATTTTCATTTGGGTCGATTTGGAGTCTAGCTGCTCTAGTTGGCTATTTGCCCTAATTGACTATTCACTCAAAAAGTGAACAAGTACTAAAAAAATGACTGTATTATTCACTTCTCACTTTTTGAAAAAGGAAATTTGAGAGCTTTTTGAGAATCCTCTTTTGAAGGATTCAAATTCTATTCATTCTTGGAGCTGTGAGCGTGAGTTTTTCACGAGGTCAGTCTCGTTGAATCTAGCTTGGGAGTTTATGCTTTGACATCACTCCCAATAGATTTGGTGGGTTATTTAATTATTTGCAGAGGTTTCAATTTCTGGCCTTTTTGTTGTCAGGTAGGGCCCTCCCATTTTATTATTTTCACTCTATTTCAGCTTCCATTTCTTGTAGCAATATGTTAAGAGGCTAAGAACTAGTGTTCCCCTCCATTTCTATTTGCTAGTTCTACCCAATTGGTCAAGAATGAATGTTTTCCCTATTTTTGGGATGAGGGTTTGGGGTTTTGAGCTATTATGCTAGCCATTTTTGCATATGGTGTCTGATTTCAATTATTTTTGAATTTTTAGGGTTTTAGCACCCAAAGGCCAAATGGGTTTTAATTTTAGATTTTTTTCAAAATTTGGGGTTTTTACCTCATTTTGCATACCACCCTATTTTCTCAGGTTTTCTTGGCATGAGTAAGGTCATGGACCTAGATTATCCATTTGGAAATCAGTCAGCCCTTTATTATACTTTTGTGTTGCTTTGGGATGCATGTTGCATCCGTCCTTTTGAGTTTATTTTCAGCTGAGTGACTTTTTGTTTTGTTTCTCATCCAGTCCTTGTGCTTTGATCTTTGTGATGGTGGTGTGCAACACACAAGTATGTGCATGTACATTTATCGACTGACTTGCTAGTCCTATTAATCCATTGTATTTCCAAAATTAAGATCATTGGGGTTGGGTTAGAAATTTGCATGCCTACAAGCACTCATCATTGGATGAGCATGGGTAAGGTAGGGTAGCATATGGAGGGGGCTTCTATCTCACAACCTAGTGATCATGGTGCCATGGGTTGGTAGAGGGTGCTTTTTATAAGTGATAACTAAAGAAAATATTGGGTGGTAATAAAACTTAAGATAATAAAATGTGTGAGCACCTGATTAAGTTTGAGGACACATTATGTGAACACCCATTTAAGTTTGAGGACACATGATTTGAGCTTGGGCTTGTTGATTCCAAGTAACTCTCCATGATGTCAACCCTTGCTCAGTAGCCTATTGAGTTGTCTGACCAGGACCTATAGTTTATGCATTGTCTTTGTCTTGGATTCAGTCATCATATTGCTTGGCATGTGTATTAGCCATGGATATTTTCTTTGCATGTGATTATGGTTGGATCATTATCTCCATCAGCACGATGGGTGTGGACCTATGGGTTCCTTATGGTTGGAAGGTGTAGCTACCCTTACCACTGCTAGGGACTAGTGTACAGAGACGGTCTATTGTTCTAGTGTGATTGTTGTTGGATGTTTTCACTTGGTTCTTCGAGCTCTAGAGTATGCCTTCTTGTGATTTATGCTTTCATTTGAAATGCTTGTATATCATGTTTAGATGGTGTTATTTATTGATGCATTTCCTTACTTTTATGAGAATCATGTGATAGGTGATGTCATCTACTTTGTAGGATTATCTTATGCTTTCTTCTCACATGTTAGATTTCCTTTTTACTATTTTGTATCATGTTTTAATAGTGATGTCCCTATTACAATAGTACCGACAATTTGTTTAGTGGCTTGGGATGTTATGCACATGGGATGGCTAGGGCCCACGATGGTCTTATGATGCTATTGATGGTTGGGAGGAACTACATAAGTAGATGATTTGTTCATTGCGATATTATTTTTGTTATTGCAATTATTTTTGTTATTACGATGTTGATTTTAGTTCACTATGATGTTCCTTCTATACTTTTCTTCTTTTTGTTTGTTAGATGGTTAGTTGTGGTTTTCATCCTTCAAATGTGGTTTAAGTGTCCTTGCCTCAAAATGTGGATTTGGTACTCCTCGGTATGGAGGTTTTATATTGTGTTTTTATCCCTTTTTATTTTCTTTAAGTGTCTTCTTGAAATTATTGGGTGACCATGTTTTGGCATGGTGTGATACAATAAAGTATCGCACACCCATTAAGATTGTATCATGCATTCCCTAATTGTGTCACACACCTCTTGGAGAACTGTCATGTGATACTTTCTAGTATCACACCCCCTTTGAATAACTATCATATGATACCCTTAATGTATCACATGCCCTTTTGAGAAGTATCTCCCAATCCCTAAAATTATTACCCTCCTTGTTTAGAAGTATTGTGTGATACTAGAAAGTATCACCCAATGTTGATTTAAAGTATCGCCTGGATTTTTGCAAAAAAAAATTTGTAAGACCCAAAATTTTGGGTAAGTGTTTTGGATACCCTCTTTAGTGTTCTTCAATCCTTTGGTGTCACATTTTGGATTTCAAATGTTTCTCTTCAAATTCAATTTTGTGTCTTTCTATTGTTGTTGTTTCGGTTAGTAGTGGAATTTGGAGATCCTTTGGTGTTAGGATGTTTGGTTAGTCTTCCATTGCCATCTTTATGATCCTTGTATGTTGTTGCCATGTGCATTCATACTTACACTTTAAAAAAATATATCTTTCTTATATTTGATCCTTGTTTCCAAGGATCTCCGAACGGGGCATTACATTTGGTATCAGAGCCCATGTTGCAACATTGGGATCTCTGTGTTATGCTTCCACTATAGTTTTGTTTACTTTTGGTATTGCTATATTATGTTTGATTATTTTATATCTTGTTAGTTCATGCTTTCAACTCTTATGCTTGTGATCTGAGTTTTCTAACATCACCTTGTTGTTCCCATAGTGATGCCTCTTGCAAGTAGACCTAGTAGCTGTGGTGGTACCCATAGTGGTAACTATGGAAATGAACATCATTCCACATCATGAAGGGGAACAATGGAAAGGAGAGGGAGAATAGGGTAATGCTAATCAGAATTCCATGGGAGAATTGATGTCAGTGCTTCAGGAAATTCTTCCTCGATTGGGCCCTCTTGTTTAGGAGCACTAGCATGATCATGATAGAGAAGAGGGATCTCATCATGGAGATTCCCATCAGTTAGAGCATAGAGAGGAAGAGCATGAATGAGAATGTTCTCATACACCACTTGGTGGAAGAAGGCACTAATGGAGGGGCCATTGCTGAGATGATTTTGATCTCACTCAGATTGAGATGATGTGGGAACTTTAGAGGTCAAAACCACCAAAGTTTGATGGATGGGGAACAAGACTCAGGGTTGAGACCTTGTTACTTGATATGGGGTGTTGTTTCTGATTATTACCTAATGTGAGCAATGTAAAGGCTCATTGTGCAATCATGAAGCTAAGGGAACATGGTTCCATTTGGTGGGATGGAGAGTGCAAAAGGCTTAGTATCAATGTCATAGATCTCACCTAGGAGATCTTCGAGGAAAGGTTCAGAGAGAAGTTTTTATCACCACAATATCATGAAGCTTGCATTGTTGAATTCCATGAGCTTAAATAGGGCTTTATGATGGTTAATCAATATGAGAAGAAGTTCCTTGGTTTGAAATAGTATTTGAGCTATAGGCATGATGATGCACTCATCACCCAACATTTTGTTAGGGGCCTCAGAGAATCCATCATTGGAGATGTCTATGCTCATCAACCAAGGACACTTTCTCTTACCATGGAGAAGGTAAGGATCATAGAGAGAAATGTGTCTAGGGGGTATAGTGGTAAAGTTGGTTCTCAAAACCAAAGTACTCAAAATTTTGGACAAGATGCACAATATTCCTAGTCCTCAAGGAAGGGCCAGTCCCAATCAAAACCCTCTCAGGGTGGTTATCATGGTAAGAGTAAGAAGAGGTTTGGGGGAAAGAAGGGAAAATATTCTAGTACCTTAGGAAAGAAAGGAGATAACCAAAACTAAGGATAGAAATCTCAGCAAGATTGTCCTTCTCAGAATGCTTAGCAAAATTCTAGCAGGGGTAGTGCACCTTATCCTAGTGCTACCCAAGGAGGTCATGGAATAGGTTCCAGCTTCGAGGGAAACTATTTTTCTTTTGGCTAGCCTAGCCATAAATCTTTTGAGTGTTCCATCAAACCATCTTTAGGACCTAGAAAGGGTGTAGCAAGATCTAAGCTATAGTAGGAGATGCGAGTAGAAATCATAGAGTCTTTGTGATAGTTGACAACTGTCAAGCAGATCATCAGGGTACAGTAGTCAAGGCTACAAGTATGTTGCATGGTATTTCAACTTTAGTTTTATTTAACTCTGTTGCTTTATATTCTTTCATATCACCATCTCTTGTTTAGCGATGTGGGCTAGTGGCAATGCATCAGGTTGATAGGTGGTAGGCTAAGTTAGTTGTGGGTTCCAAAGTGGTTATAGACTCATTGGTCACTGCTTATGTTTTGAATTTGGAAACCTTCATCACTATAGTGGATCTACACATTTTACCTCTCAGATTGTATGACACACATGGGCAAGTGGACCCTTTGGGGATTCATAGACTAGTCTCACTTCATATGATCTCAGCAAATCAACTAAAGCAGAGTGTGTAGAAGGGTTGGTAGTTGTTTCTTGTGTTTGTTAGTGATCTTGAGGAAGTTGAGAGTCGTACAGTGACACTTGATGATCACCCACTCCTTCATGAGTATGAAAATGTGTTTTTGATGAGATTCTAGGGATGCCACCATAGCATGACATTGACTTTTGAATTGATCTTGTACCAAGAGTGGAGCTAATTTCACGAGTTCCTTACTGCATGAATACTTAGGAGTTGAGTGAGCTTAGATTATAGTTGGAGGAATTATTGGCCAAGGGCCATATTCATCCTAGTTTATCCCCATGGGGTGCACCAATCATCTTTGTGAAGAAGGATGGTTCTTCACATTTGTACATTGACTACTGGAAATTGAATAAGGTGATGGTAAAGAACCGTTATCCTTTGCCAAGGATAGATGACTTGTTCACTCAGATGAAGGGAGCATGAGTGTTCTCAAAGATTGATCTTAAGTTAGGATACCATCAACTTTGTATTTAGGAGGCTAATATTCATTGAACAACTTTTCATATATGGTATGGGTATTATGAGTTCACGGTTGTACCCTTTGGGTTAACCAATGTGCAATTAGTATTTATGAGTTTAATGAATGGTGTATTTCACACTTACCTCGATCAATGTGTCATTGTATTCTTAGATGACATATTGATCCATTCAAAGACTATGGAGGAGCATGAAGTCCATTTACATCAGGTATTGTAGTGCTTGAGAGACCATCAATTAAATGGAAACTTGAGTAAAGGTGGGTTCTTCTAGTTAGAGGTGAAGTATTTGGGACACATCATCACTGGTGATGGAATTGTAGTGGCTCTGGAGAAGATTTGTGCTATCATAGATTGGCCAATACCCACTAATGTCTCAAAATTTTGTAGTTTCATGAGATTGGTGGGTTACTACCATCACTTCATGAAGGATTTCTCATGAGTAGCTCATCCCATCACTTCTCTTCAGAGGAAAGGGAAGAAGTTTATTTGGTCAAACCAGTGCAAGGTAGAATTTAATTCTCTTAAGGAGTGTTTGAATAGTGCACCAATCCTTGCAGTGCCTAATCCTATAGGTGATTTTATGGTTTGCACAGATGCTTCAATGGAAGGAGTGGGTGTGGTGTTGATGTAGGATGGTTGTGTAATTGCATATGAGTCCAGGAAACTCAAGGACCATGAGTTGAACTACCCCACCCGTGATTTGGAACTCATGGCCATAATGCATGCCCTTGTCCATTAGACACATTTTCTTTTGGGACATAGGTTCGAGTTGCATAGTAATCATAGGAGCCTGTAGTATATCTTTACTCAGCCAAACTTGAATGCATGACAATTTTGTTGGATGGAGTTCTTGTGTGAGTATGACTTTAATATTCATTACATTAAGGGTAAAGAGAATTTTGTCACAAATTCTTTGAGAAAAAGGTGATATGAGGTATCAATGATGTCATTGGGAGTGGATTTGTGAGGCTGTATCTTAGAGGCTTTGCCTAGTGACACTTGGTATCAGGAGGTGAGGGCAGAGATTGAGTCTAGACATACCCTTGAGGGGAGATTTTTAAGATATTTTCTTGAGTCTGATGGACTACTACATTACATGGGGCATATCTATGTACCCATGTCGGGTGATCTTTGTACCTTGGTTTTGTTGGAAGTGCATCATGCACCATATTCTACACATCCTAGAGTCAAAAAGATGCATGTTGATCACAAACAATTGTACTTTTGGGTAGGGATGAGACACAATGTTACTGATTTTGTTGCTAGATGTCTTGAGTGCCAAAGAGTGAAGGTAGAGCATCAATATTCAATGGGTCTTTTGCAGCCACATACCATTCTAGAGTGGAAGTGGGATACAATATCTATTGATTTTATCATAGGGTTGCCTATATCATCATAGAGACATGATTGTATCATGGTGATAGTGGACAAGTTGTCCAAGGTAGCACATTTTTCACCCATGAGATCATCCTACATAACTTCTTTTGTAGCGCATGTTTTGTTGGCAGATATTGTTTATTTGCATGGGATCCCTTGTCAAATCATTTTAGATAGAGATCTAGTGTTGACTTCTGCACTATGGATGTCTCTCCAGCATGCTTTGGGTGCACAACTCAATTTTAGTTTGACTTATCACCCAGAGACTGATGGTCAAACTAAGAGAGTGAATTAGGTTCTGGAGGATATTCTTCGCATGTCTGTTATGGACAAGTAGGTGAAGTGGGAGGACTATTTGTACCTTGTTGAGTTTGCATACAACAACAATTATCATAGTTCTCTTGGCATGTCACCTTTTCAGGCCTTGAATGGTAGACCATGTCATGCTCCTTTGAGTTGGGATAATTTAGAGGACCAAGTTCTTTTGGTTCTAGAGATGCTTCAGGATATGGAGCAATAGGTTGTTCACATTAGGGAGCATTTGGTTACTTCTCAAGACAAGAAAAAGAAGTATGCAGATGCCCATAGGTTGGATTGTCACTTTTCTATTGGTGACAGGTGTTTTTGAGAGTGCATCTGAGGAAGAGCTCCATTCATTATGGGAAAGGCTCTAAGTTGGTGCCACTTTTTGTTGGACATTTTGAGATCCTTGAGAGTATTGGTCCTATTGCTTATTGTCTAGTGTTTCCACTGAGCCTATCATGCATCCATGATGTTTTTCATGTTTTTGTGTTGAGATAATATATTCCAAATGTGACCCATGTTCTTGATTGGGATGCTTTGCATGTAGTGGACGAGCAACTTACTTTGGAGCCCATTCATATCCTACAGTAGTGGAGGCTGACCTTACGAGGTTGGGACATAGAGCAGGTAAGGGTCCAATGAGACCCAAGTGATGAGACCTCTATGACTTGGGAGGATACTACATGACTGAGGGGATTGTACTGCTACCTTTTTGCTAACTTCCAAGAGTAAGCCTATGCTAGTGGGGGAGGATCTAGTGCCTCTCATGTTTGCAATCTATACCTTGTCTTTTTTGATTCAAGAGATTCTTGATACTCTTACTTTATGTACTTTGTCTTTTTTGTTTCTCATCTAGTCCTTGTGTTTTGATCTTTGATGGTGGTTCACCACACATGAGTATGCACACATACATTTACCAAGTGACTTGCAGGTCCTGGTAATCCATGGTATTTCCAAAATTAAGATCATTGGGGTTAGGTTGGGAATTTGCATGCCTACATGAACTCATCATTGGATGAGCATGGGTAGGGTAGGGTATCATATGGAGGGGGCTTCTATCTCCCAACTTGGTGATCATGGTGCCATGGGTTGGTAGAGGGAGCTTTATATAAGTAATAACTAAAGAAAATATTGGGTGGTAATAAAACTTAAGATAATAAAATGTGTGAGCACCTGATTAAGTTTGAGGTCATAATGTTTGAGCATCCATTTAAGTTTGAGGACACATGATCCGAGCTTGGGCTTGTTGATGCCAAGTGACTCTCCATGATATCAGCCCCTACTTAGTAGCCTATCGAGTTGTCTAACTAGGACCTGTAGTTTATGCATTATCTTTGTCTTAGATTCAGTCATCATACTGCCTGGCGTGTGTGTTAGCCATAGATGTTTTCTTTGCGTGTGATTGTGCTTGTATCATTATCTCTACTAGCATGATGGGTGTGAACCTATGGGTGCCATGTGGTTGGGAGGTGTAGCTACCCTTACCACTACTAGGGATTAGTGTACAAAGATGGTCTATTGTTCTAGCGCGACCATTGCTGGATGTCTTCACTTGGTACTTTGAGCTCTAGAGTATGCCTACTTGAGATTTATGCTTTCATTTGAAATGCATGTATATCATGTTTAGATGGTGTTATTTATTGATGCATTTCCTTAATTTTATTATTAGCATGTGATAGGTGATGTCATCTACTTTTTAGGATTATCTTATGCTTTCTTCTAGCATGTTAGATTTCATTTTTTCTATGTTGTAGCATGTTTTAGTAGTGATGTCCCTATTATGATAGTACCAACGATTTGTTTGGTGGCTTGGGATATTACGCACGACAGATGGATAGGGCCCATGATGATCTTATGATGCTATTGATGGTTGGGAGGAACTGTGTACTTAGTTAGATGGTTTGCACATTGTGATGTTATTTTTGTTATTGTGATGTTTCTTTTAGTTCACTTGATGTTCCTTCTGTACTTTCCTTCTTTTTTATTAGATGGTTAGTTTTGGTTTCCATCCTCCAAATGTGGTTCGAGTGTACTTGCTTTGAAATGTGGATTAGGTACTCCCTAGTGTGGAGATTCTATACCATGTTTTTATCCCTTTTTATTGTCTTTAAGTGTCTTCTTGCAATTATTGGGTGACCATGTGTCAACATGGTGTGATACAATAAAGTATCACATGTCCATTAAGATTGTATCATGCGTTCCCTGATTGTGTCTCACGCCTCTTGGAGAACTATCATGTGATACTTTCCAATATTTTACCCCTTTTGAAGAACTATCATATGATACCCTTAATGTATTGCATGCCCTTTTGAGAAGTGTCACCCAAATCCTTAAAGTGTTGCCCTCCTTCTTTAGAAGTATTGCACAATATTGGAAAGTATCACCCAGTGTTGATTTAAAGTATCACTTAGATTTTTGCAAAAACCTATGGGCAGGCAACAGACACTTTTTGGTAAGACCCAACTTTTCAAGAAGTGTTTTAGATACCGTCTTCAGTGTTCTTCAATTATTTGGTGTCACATTTTGGATTTGGAATGTTTCTCTTTGAATTCAATTTTGCATCTTTTTGTTGTTGTTATTTTAGTCAGTAGTGGCATTTGGAGATCTGTTGGTGTCAAGATGTTTGGTTAGTCATTCATTGTGATCTTTATGATCCCCATATGTTGTTGCCATGTGCATTCATACTTACACTTCAATTTTTTTTATCTTGCTTAGATTTCATTCTTGTTTCTAAGGATCTTTGAGTCGGGCATTACACATGTTTTACCTCATGTAGTAGACAATTATTCCCATTCCACAACTTAATCTTAACTTTTCCCTTTCCAAAAATCTAACAGGGTTCATTATCCCCCGAATAAACAAGTCCAAAATCCCCTTGGACATAATCAATAAAATTAACCTCTATTCGGTGTAGCATGAAATGAAGCACTAGAATCTAAAACCCATGAATCATCAACACTTTCTAAAGATAGAAGCAAAGCATCCTCTTTGGATTTGTTACTTACCACATTTTCCTCCTTGTCTCCATATAGTTTATCTCCTTCATTTTTCTTTCGATTCCAAAAATATTTCTTTTTATGCCCTGATTTCCCATAGTACCAATAGTCATTTGGTCCTCTCAACCTCCTCCCCTTTGAATTTCCTCTTGACTTCCCACAATTTCTAGAATTACTTCCTCTCTCAATTTTTTTACCTCAACTTTGTGCATTCAAAGAACTTCTTGATGTAGATCCACCTGAGGATTTTCTACAAGTTTCTTCACTCAAATAACACCAATCACATCATCATATTTTAGGGTACTACATACAAGAACATAATTACTCACAGCCATTACCAAGCCATTCCAACTTTCATGAAAAGAACACAAAATCAAGAAAGCCCTAATTTCTTCATCAAAATTGAAACCCATAGAAGATAACTGACTAGTAATAGTATTAAACTCATTTAGATGATATGCAATAGATCCACTTTTTGTCATTTTCATATTAAATAATTGCTTCATGAGAAATACCTTGTTTGAAGTGGAGGGCTTTTCATATAGTTTCGCTAGGGTTTGCATCAATTCTTTTGTTGTCTTCACTTTTGTAATATTAAATGTCACTGATGGTGCCAAGCATAATTAAATGCTTCCAAGTTCCTTTCTATCCAAAAGATCCCATTTTTCATTTGACATAGATCCTTGATTCTTGGTTTTGCCTTCCAATGGCTTTCGTAAATCCTTCTAATAAAGATAGTCTTCCATTTGCATCTTCCATAGCTAAAAGTTTTTCCCATTAAACCTATCAACCCTCATCTTACCCTCATCTACCATCACTCTCACTCAACTATGAGACTTTCTTATAGAGGTTAACTAAAAAACAACCTCACTCTGATACCACTTTTTCGGATTAAGCCATGAACAAAAATAACAATTACATGCAAATATAACCAATATCAAAAAATAATAGATCACATAGAAAAGAACACAAGACACAAAGATTTAACATGGTTCACCCAATCCTTGGGCTATGCCAACCAAATAGCAAGTTTGATATTATAATGATCCAGTGATTACAATCTATAATCCCTTACAGCTCAATATTTTCGCAAGAAGTAATTTTGTATCACAACTATGAAACAATCCCTTACCATAAGCCCTTTTATACAAATATTTTTACCACTTTAGGGTTATAATTAATAATTACATGTTAGCCCAAAATCCTAATAGCCCCAAAGAATTTATGAAGTATGTATAGTACTTTCTTGATCAGTCACCACAATCTAACACTTATTTCATCTTGAATTCTAGATCTCAACCCATTTATTTATCTTGCAATTTTCTCAACATCATCATCCACATGTCCAGATCTGATGTCAAATCTATAGAATTCCTCAATATATTCCTTTACACTCATGTCTCTTTGCCTCAAATTTTGAATCTTTCTCAACAAGCTAACTTGGTAATTAGTAGGAAGGAATCTTCTCTTTACCTTGTTCACCATCTATGACCAAGTTCTGATCTTATCCTTTCCTCTCCTTTGTCTATTAGTTTGCAAATGCTCCCACCATATTTAGGCATGATCTTTCAGCCTGGAACTATAATCTTCACTTTCTTATTATCAGGAGTGTTTTCATACTCAAAGAACTTCTCCATTTTAGAGATCCAATCTAACAAAACATTTGTGTCCAATTTTCTATCATAAGAAGCAACTTCTATAGCAAGCTTTGAATTTTCCTTGGACAACACTCTCAACAACCTTGCTTCATCTTGATCTTTTTTAGGTTCTAGATTAGGGTTTGGTACTACTACTTCATCATCACTTACATCATCAAGATTTTCTCCTCTCCTCTAGGCTATCTCCACAACATCTAATTTGGCCACAATTTGTCTCAATGTATCGAATATTGCATTCTCAACATTTCCTCTACCTTGAACCATCTTTACAAATTAGGTTCCTGCAAGATCATAAACCTCTGCAAGCTATAGGTCAAATTAATAGATCTACAACCCTACAACCAAATTCACTTAGGGTTCTACATGATCCAATCACCACAAGGAAAAACCTGGCTCTAATACCACCTGATGCAAGGAAGAAAGGGAAACTAGGGCCAAAGGCACATCCATCTATCTAAACCACCCTACAAGAGTTGACATAATAGAAGGCACAATGCAAGAACAATGCCGAGGGGAGAGAGAACAACATGTTTAATAATTCATCAAATGATCAGCATACATGCCTAGCTGTAAGGCCTTCTAGGTTATGGCCAATTACAATATACAACTTACAGATTCATGATCCACCTTCAAGACTCATAAACCTTATTCCAATCCTCTAAGTTCTACTAATATACCTAAAACTCAATCCTAGACCTCCTTAAATACTTGTGCAACCACAAGTTAGCCTATCATAAACTAAAGTTTACATTAAATTCATGCACAACCACAAGTTGGCTCACAATAACTACCTAGACCAAAATTAAATGCAACAAAGGTCAGCCTAAACTAGAATTAGACACAAACTAATTAGAAAATGAAGACTTCATAATATACTAGCACTTGGGAACCACACAAGCTTGGCATCCAAAGAGTCACTCAACATCAACTATAAACTTGGCATCGTTCAATGCTCGGCAACCACAGAGGACTTGAAAACTAAAGGATCACTCAGCAACCAAAGGAATCAGTCAGCAACCAAAGGAATCATTTGGCAACAACTAAGGACTCAACATCCATTAAATGCTCAGCAACAAGTAAATGCTTGACACCCACTAAGAATTTGGCACTAACTGGTAGAATGAACAAAAGGTGTAGGATTACAAGGCAACCCAGGATGCTCCTACATCAATAAGACCCATAAACACATATAAAGTGATACAATGGATCAAAAATTGTAATAGGGTAACCTATGACCCCCTTTCAACCCATCAAATCATATTATTTATGTCCTAGGATCCCTAAGAACACATAACATGATCTAATGGGTCAGAAAGGATAATATGGTAACCTATTACCACTTTTGGTATAGGAGAACCTACTTGAAGAGTTTTTTTCTATTGTTCATGTTCATGTCATCTAGTCTTTTAATTGCATTTAGTTATAATAAAGGCTTATTTTGTAAGGAACTTACATGATTTGGCACACCTATAAGCCATCATGTTCAAGTTGTCAAATAGGATATAAACATGTAATTAGTTCATTTAATTCAATTTTAGGATCATCTAAGTGTTTTATAGGGGTTACATAGATAGAAATGCATGGTAGTTTAATATTGCTTGCATCATACAAAGTTTCACTTTTACAACTAGGAAATTCTAGCAATTTTAGAATTCTAAGAGCCTTTTAAATGAAAAAGAGCTAAAAAACTCATATATATATATATATATATTTTTTTTTTTGGTCTAACTATATCAAATGGCATATGTATGAACAACGAAAAAGGTTTTTTGGACAAGTTTCGATATATAAACAAGAGAGAATTTCTAATTTTTGAAAATTTATTTTCCATTGTATGGTTCCCATGTGTGTATGTGACCTAGTTAAGGTTTGAAAACTAAATGGTTTGAAAGATATTTGAATTAAATTTCAAACCAATCTAGTTGGAGGTTCTAATTCTTCTGTATGCAAGAAACAACTAAAATTTACTGAACAGTGGTTAAAACTCTAGGTATCATGCTTCATGTTTTTTTTGTTGTTTCTAGCTTTGTCATGTGTATGTGTGAAAGGATAAGGGTCTCAATTCTTTATAAATTTTTAGGGAGTTGAAATAGATTTCAAATTAATTAGATTTGAAGTCTTGAGATGCCAGTATGTGTGACAAATAATAAAATCTTTGATAGAAGATCTGAATTTGCTTGAAAACCAAGGGTTTTGCAAAGAAATTTGTTTATCTCCTCTTACATGCAACATAATACATTTTCCTATTGGATTTAAGAAGCTTGGGAAGTATACTTGAAGGTTCTAAATTTCATTTTTGTTATTGGATTGATTTTTTTTTTATGATAGACAGCCCTAGTGGATAGATTTGCTTATTTACTTGCATTGAATTTTGATATCTCTACATCACCTTTTGATCCACTCAATCACATTATTTATGTCCTTATGGTTCATAAGACCCCCATAAACACATAATGTGATCCAATGGGTCAAAATAAGTCATTGGATACCTTATGACCCCTAATGACCAATTGGATCATATTACATGTGCTAGATTGATTGAGTCAAAAGGGGTCATAGGGTACCCTATGACCCCTTATGACCCATTGGATCACATTATCTACATCTTTATGGGTTTGAGGACCCCTAAACATATCTATTGTGATTTAATGAGTCAAAATCAGTAATAGGGTACCCTATAACCCCTTATGACCCATTGGATTACATTATCTATGTAGTTAGGAGTTATAGGACCCTTAAATACACATAATGTGATTAAATAGGTTAGAATGAGAAATAGGGTAACTTGTGACCTAATTTGACTTATTCGATTACATTATATATGTCCTTAGGGGTTAAATGACCTCTATGAACACATAATGTGTTAGAATGGGTCAAAAAGGGTAATAGGATACCCTATGACCCATTCAAATACATTATTTATGTTGTTAGGGGTCCAAGAACCCCTAAGCACACATAATATGATACAATGGGTAAAAAGGGGTCTATGATCCCTTATGACACATTGGAATTTATTATCTATATAATTATAAGAATACATAATGTTATCCAATGGGTCAAAAGGGGTCATAGGATAACATATGACCTATTTTGACCCATTCAATCACATTATCTACAGCCTTAGGGGTCTTAGGACCCCTAATCACACATAATGTGACTTGATAGGTCAAAATAGGCCAAAGGGTATGATCTTTTTTGACCCATTAGAACACATTATCTATGTTTTTAGGGGTCCTAGGACCCTAAACATACATACTATGATTAAATAGATTAAAAGGGTTAAAATGGTACTAAGACCACTAAGCACACATAATGTGGTCTAATAGGTCAAAATAGATCATAGGGGTACCCGATGACCCCTTCTAACACATTGGAACTCATTATATATGTCATAACGGGTCTTAGAACCCCTACAAAAACATAATGTGATCTAATGGGGAAAAAGGGTCATAAGCTAATCTATGACCCCTTTAATCCATTCAATCACATTATCTATGTCCTTAGGGTTCCTAGAACCCTTGAGAACACATTATCTATGTCTTTAGGGGTTATATGACCCTTAAGAATACATAATATGATAAAATGGATAAAAAAGGGTCATAAGATACCTTATGACCACTTATGATCCCTTTGAACAAATTACCTATATCAGTAGGGGTCGTACGACCCCATGCACACTTAATGTGATCAAATGGATCGAAAAGGGTCATAAGATTAAAAAAATGATTCCTTTTGACCCATTATATCATATTTTCTATGTCTTTAGGGGTTCTAGGACCCCTAGTTTCATATAATTTATTTGAATGGGTCAAAAGGAGTCATAGGATAACCCAGGGCTCATTTTTACTCATTTGATCATATTATCTATGTTCTTATGGATCCTAAGATCCATAAGTACACATAATGTGATATAATGGATCATAAAGGTTCATAAGGTACCCTATTACCCCTTATGACACATTCAAAAATATGCTCTATGTCATTAGCAGTCCTAGGACCTCTAAGCATGTATAATATCATGAAATGGATCAAAAATGGTGAAAGGGTAACCTATGACCCCTATTGACCCATTCGATCACATTATATATGTCATTAGAGTTTTGAAGATGTTTAAGCATACATAATATCAAATGAATCAAAAGGGATCATAGGGTGCCCTATGAACCTTTTTGAATGATTCTACTAGATTATATATATTGTTAGGGGTTTGAGGACCCATAAGCACATATAATGTGATCAAATTGGTCAAAAGGGGTCATACAGTAACTTTTGACCCTTTTTAATCCATTGGAACATATTATCTATTACCTTAGGGGGAACCCCTAAGAACACATAATGTTTTCCAATGGGTCAAAAGTGGTCATAGGGTAACTTGTGACCCCTTTTGATCCATTCGATCATATTATCTATGTCCTTAGGGGTCCTAAGATCCCTAAGCACACATAATGTAATCTAATGACCCCTTATGACCCATTCAAACACATTACCTATGTTTTTATGGGTCCCAGTACCCCTAAGTACACATAATATGATCAAATAGGGTCATAAGATAACTTATGACCCCTTTTAACACTTTTAAATACATTATCTATGCCCTTAGGAGTCTTAAGATTCATAAGTACATATAATATGATAAAATGTGTTCAAAAGGGTTCTAGGGCACCTTACAACCACTAATGACTCATTAGAAGACAATATATATATCTTTAGGGGTCTTAGGACCCCTAAGAACATATTTTTGATCCAATAGATCAAAAAGAGTGATATGGTAACCTATGACCCCTTTTGACTCATTCAATCACATTATCTATGTCCTTTTGGGTTTTAGGACACCTAAGAGGACATAACATGATTTTTGGGTCAAAAAGGGGTCATAGGATACCTTATCACCTCTTATGACTCATTAAAACACATTATCTATTTTGTTAGGGTTCCTAGGACCTCTAAGCACACATAATATTAATAAATAGGTCAAAAGGGGTCATAAGATATCCTATGACCCCTTATGATCCATTCAAACATATTATCTATGTTGTTAGGGATCCTGGGACTTTTAAGCACACATAATATTATCAAATTGGTCAAAAGGGTTCATAGATTAATTTATGACCCCTTTTGACCCATTGAATCAAGTTATCCATGTATAGGACCCCTCATAACACATAATGCAATCAAATGAGTCAATAGAGGTCACATGATACCCTATGACCTCTTATAACCCATTAGAACACATTATCTATGTTGCTAGGGGACTTAGGATCCTTAAATACAGATGATATGACCATATGGGTCAAACGGGGTTACATGGTAACATATGAACCCTTTTGATGCTTGGAATCAATTTATCTATGTCAGGGTCCCCTAAGAATACATAATGTGATCAAATGGGTCAAAAGGGGTTAAAGGGTACCCCATGACCCCTTTTGATCAATTGGAACACATTACTTATGTCACTAGGAGTCCTAAGATCCATAAGAACACATACTATGATCCAATGAGTCAAAAGGGTCCATGGGGTCCCATTGGAACATATTCTATTCTCACAACTTTTTGATATAATGTCCAATGAAACTAGTGCTTTCTTTTCCAACAATAATTTTATCTTTAATTATAAAATTCCCATCTCATCCTCATTATCGCTATCTTCAAAGTTTATTTCCTTAATTTCAATTTCATCATCACTAACATAAAGACATTTCTTAGGAAATTTTCACTTGTAGGGTCTAGGCTTAACCTTTAATTCTCTTGTAGGACATCTTGATGAAAAATGATCAAGTTCCTTACATGACTATATGTAATTTTCCTTTAAATATTCCCTTACATCTTTTATTTTCTTTCCAAGATCAAAGCTTCAAGTTTATCCAACTTTCTTTCTTTTTCTTTTATTTCTATCCAATCCTTGGCATAATTTCCAAGGTTTATACTATGAGGGGTCACACTTTTTGTGATGTAGGAGCATCTTGGGTTCGCTTGCAATCCTACATGTTTGAGAAGGATTTTGGTTAAAGGTTATGGAGCTTGGTGAATACTGGTGCTCGGTATACACCCTTATAGCCCAACACATTGCATGTAATCAGTTATATTTTTTGAATATATTATTATGATTTGGTATTAGATCTTGCATTTTTGCTTCTTGTTGTTGTGTTTCCACTGCATGGTTATATAGTTGGGGGCTAGGACATCTCTTTTGGGGACTCCACTGCATTGCACTATGTCAGGTGGTATTAGAGAAAAGGTTGTTCCTAAGTGTGTGGATAGATCGTCGAAGTTGAGGCAGTTTGCACCAGGACTTGGGTTGAAGAGGTAGATTATGTTCATGGATTTGTTGCTTAGGATTTTCTAAAATTTTGGAAGATGCCTCCCAAAGATTGGACCCTAGGGAAATTGCTGATCTTACTAATGTTGTAGAAGAATGGATTTTAGAGAAGGTTAAAGCAGATATCAGATCTGAGTTTGAGAATGTTAGAGCAGAGATAGCATCAATGAAGAATGACATGATTGCTGAGTTTGTGAGTGCTTTAGGTGGTGTACCTAGGCATGTGGGTACTAAAGGTAGTTATGAGGAAGTTGCTGAAGACTTTGAAGTTATTGGATCTGGTGGTGAGGATAGATCCAATCATGCAAAGAGACCTATTGGAATTAGGGCTAGTCAGTTTGCTCGACTTGGATCTCAGTTGAAGCTAAAGCATAAGATGCAGGTTTCTAATTTTTTAGGCACTTTGAATCCTGAAGACTTAATTGATTGGATTGGTGAATTGGAAGACTACTTTGAGCTCAAGGATATTGAGGATCCACTTAGAGTAAGGTTGGCACAGACTAAGCTGAAGGGACATGCTTCTCTTTGGTGTAAAGAACTACAAAGAGATAGAGAAGAGGAAGGTGAAATGAAGATCACTAGATGGAAATTGATGGTGACTAAGTTAAAGGCTAAGTTCATTCCTGTTGATTATGAACTTGATCTATTTAAGAGGTTGCAAAATTTGAAGAGAAGGATATGACTATGAAAGATTATACAGAAGAATTCTACAAGTTGACTATTCAGTCTAGGCATCGAGAATTGTCAAAAGAGAAGGTAGCACAATATATTAATGGTTTAAGATTCAATATTCAGGATAAGGTTGGTATGATGAATATTTCTTCAGTTGAGGATGCTTATTAGTATGCTTTGAGAGCAAAGGAGAAACTAAAGAGAAAGAATCAAGGTAGTTCTCAAGGGAAGGAGAAGAAGGATAGTTCAACACAAGCTAAACCAAAAGAAGAAGGTGAACCAAAACCTGTGGAACCAAGGAGAAGGACAGGTGGAGGTGGGTTCAGAGGTAATTGTTTCAAGTGTGGTCAAGACAAGCATAGATCTTTTGAATGTCCAATTGGTAGGACATTTGTTGTTGAGAATGAGGTTGAATTCCAAGAGAGTCAGCCTGAGCAAGGAGAGAGTTTGTTGGCTTGATGAGTATTGGTTGGTGAGAGGACATTGGATTCTTATTAGAGGACTAGTTTTTTCAAAACTCATTGTAAGTCTGGTGGTAAAGTCTGCAAAGTGATTATGGATGGTGGTAGTACTGATAACCTTGTTGCTGAAGAGATGGTTCAAAAACTTGGTTTAAAGAGAATGAAACATCCTTATCCTTATAGGATTGGTTGGTTACAAGGTGAGCATGCTTTCGAAGCGAGGGAGCAATGCCTTTTTGATTTCTAGATTGGACAATATAAGTATCAAGTGTTGTGTGATATTGTGGATATGAACAGTTGTCATGTGTTTCTTGGTAGACCTTGGTAGTATGATTGCAGGGCTATGCATGATTGTGTCAGGAATGTGTTTACAATTGAGAAAGGTGGTAGGAAGTTTTCCCTAATTCCTTTGTAGAATGAAGAGCTTGGTAGGAGGAACCTAAGTATTGGCGGTCAAGTTGAGTTGTAAGATTTTGAGAAAGTTGGGGATCAGCATGGAAATTAGACCTATGGAACACCTGTGGAAAATGTGAAGAAGAAAAACAAGGGAAAGAGTGTACAAAATGAAGACTCAGAGGATATTTATGTGAAGAACTAGTTTGGGATTTATGTGTTGAATCCTAGAAGATGTTCTTCCAGTTACTAGAAAACCTTTTTGAACCTGGGGTGTCTGATGCAAGAGCATCTTGGGTTTGCTTGCAATCCTACATGTTTGAAATGGATTTTGGTTAAAGGTTATGGAGCTTGGTGAATACTAGTGCTTAGCATACACTAGGAGTTCGGCATGGTCTTGGGAGCTCAACATGGTCTATGGAGCTTGACATGGTCTATGGAAGTCGGCATGGTCTAGGGAACTCAGCATGGTTTATGGAGCTTGGCATGGTTTGGAAGCTTGGCATGGTTTGGAAGCTTGGCATGGTCTTTGGTTACTCGACATGGTCTTTGGAACTCAGCATGGTCTATGGAGCTCGGCATGGTCTTTGGTTACTCGGCATGGTCTAAGAATTTGGTGTCTATTTTAGGCTATATAACTAATTTTCCACAATGATTTAAAGGATGAAACTTTCAAATATTGAAGAGAGCCTAGACTTCTACCTACGGTTCAAATCTCTAGTTCTAATTCATTTAGAGCTAGGAGATATCACAATTTTACTAAGACATCAATTTTGGGAATTTAATTGTTGTAGGAGGCCGACTTGTGGCATTTAATTTATGTATTTGTATTTAATTTGTGTTCTAGGAAAACTTGTGGCTTAGATTGGTATAATTAGGGGTTAAGGGGGGAGCCTTTAGGCATTAATCATCCATTGTGGAGAAAAGGAGGAGCTTGGGAGAGTGAATTTTGAGAAGGGCTAGTAGCTACAGCTTGGAAAACAAGGAGAATGCTTGGTGGGCTTGCGAGCTCAAGTTGAGATCTTCCTTGGAGGTTTCTACTAGAGTGTAGATCTAGACTAGCTAGGGCTTGGGTTTGGATCTTGAGGGGTCTTGTAGAACTATTACTTGCTTTATATCTAGCCGTAATTGGGAAGGCCTTACAGCTCGACGCATTGCATGTAATCAGTTATATTTTATGAATATATTATTATAATTTGGTATCAGATCTTGCATTGTTGCTTCTTTTTATTGTGTTTCCACTGCATGGTTATATAGTTGGGGGCTAGGATATCTCCTTTGGGGACTCCCTTGCCTTGCACTACATCATTTTGTTAGTACCCTTTTATCCTTATGTACACTAGCCATAAATGTAGTTTCAATTTTAGGTAAATAATATTTTATTTTAGTAGTTTTAGAAGCTTATAACGTACTAATTAGCATCTCCTTAATGAATAATTTGATTAGAGGAATAACTTCCTCACAACATTGATTTTTCTCTCATAGGATGTTGTCAAAGATCTAATATTTTTTTGTACAACCTCATATTCTTATATAAATCCTCCTATGATCATTATCCTTGTTATAATCTCTATGATTATTTGTATGTAAGCTTTGATGGTATCATATTCTTGCATTCAAGAATTCTCTAATCTAGCTTTCTAGTTCCATGAATTCACCTTCTCTGTGTATTCATCTCCTTCATACAACTTTTTAAATTTATCCCAAATATCATATGTAGAATCAAGTTCTTTACCTCAATAAAGCCTACATTGCATAATGCACTAATCAACACTTCCCTTGCAATCACGTTGTATTGAAATTTCTCCTTTTCCTCATCTATGCATGAAGATAGCTCACTTTATGTTTTGATATCAATCTTCTCTTTTGTGATCATCTAGTAATATATTCCCATATAGATTAAATATTTCCTCATCTTTTTCTTCCATCTATCTTAATTATCATCATCAAATTTAGGACTCTCCTTGTATTCTATTGTAGATCTCCTCAAGGTGCTAAGCTTCTTTCTCAAATAGGACATTGATATGTTGATACCAATTGTCAAGAAGTAGAGTCCACAAAATGTAACTCAAAGAGGAGGAGGTCAATTAATTGTGATAAAATACAAATAAATCTAAACTTATAAAATTAATCATTGATAATTAAAATAATTAAGCACATTATAATAAACCATGCACCACAACACAATGATTTTTTTCTCAATAAAAAACCTTTGATTGGAGGGGAAAACCTTGGTGGGGATGACATCCATGAAATAATTTACTATTATAGAAGTTCCTTGTAAAAGGATGTGACCTTGTTATTAGTCAAATGTAATGCACTTAGTACAATAGTCCCTTTTAAAGGAAAAATCCTTGTTATGAGACCTTGAACCATTGTTAGAAGGATCTACCCCTGTTAAAGGTTGATGAGAAAAAAAAAAAAAAAACTCTTCCCAAGTACACTTCTCAAAGGGTGAAAAGTTAAACTAACTTTAAAAATGGATAAAAAATCCAAAAATATGAATTGATTGATCTTCAACTTAATCTTCCAAAATAGCTTCTTTAAAGTCCACTAGGAATGATAGATTCCACTCACATCTCTTCAAAATCATCCAAGTAACTTTTCTACTCTTATATGATAATTCATCATCAAAGATCACATCTATACATACCATATATATTATTCAATACCGTTAGCCATATTTTCCCTCTTGCCAAAATTTAAGTTTTCTTGTCAAGCATGGCCAACGGTCATATCTTTTCAAATATTCAAATGATCAAATGTTTTAAAAGATATATTTAAACCTTGGGTTGTATTTTATATTCTAAGTCTCAGATTTTTAATATTTTATTCTTGGAGATTTAAGTCATGATCATGCGACTATCTTTCATCACCCAGTCACTATAGTCTATGGCTTAACTATCAAGGGAGGTGTGAATGTGTGACATGGTCTTTTCAGCAGTCAACGCAGCTTCATAGTTTAGAATACTAACATCTAGTTATTAGTGGCAATGTAGAAATTTCTCTTTATCTCTCGATCATAGGGTTATGATCTTGACTCAAGGTCTAAGTTGTGATGTCATGACCCTTCCTCATTCACATGATCACAAAGAGTTTAGTGTTAACCATGGTCAAGATGGAAAATTCACAAATCACCTTGTGCACATGGTCATTGGGGGTTAGTAATGGATTAAAGTATCAAGCCATGAAACAATGATAACATGAGATGAGTAGACTAGATGGTCATCATAGCTTCGCTAGAGTTATGACTTGAACCATAGTTAGTACTATGATCAGGCATCTCTTGCTATTTGCATGGTCAAAATGAGTCAAAGATAATCTCAAGTTAAGGTCATGGAGTTGTGATATGCCACCATATGGATAAGTTTGATGATGTGGTAGAACTAAATTGGTCATAAGTTTTGACATGGTGGTAAACTGTGGTTTTCCATTGGCGATCTGATCTCCCAAGATTAATGCTTGTCAGTATGTTGTTAAGAAAAGATGTACAATAAAAATGCATGGTGAGATAGTAAAAGTGTGACATGTATCTCAGTATGCCCAAGTGGAGAGCAAGCAATGGTGGTTAAGTCCATTTTCACATGGTCATGAGCATTTCATGTTAAGTCAAGGTTCAATCTGCAATGACATGAATGGTATGTTGGTAGTTTGGATCATAGTTTCACACAGTCGTAGGCATCTAATTCTAGTTGGATATTAAGTGGCAATGAAGAGAGACACCAACTTCACATTATCGCTTGATTACAGTAGTTAGGGGAAGATGTTAAGGACAAGCTACAAAGTAGTGATATGGTTTGTTTGAAATTTCATAGGGAATAATAGCTAATGAAGCAAGGTGGTTGTAAAGCCATGATCATGGGCAGTCAAGGTCAAACATGAAAGATAGAAGAATGGACAGGTGATAGAATGATAGAATATGACTAGTCCACATGGAAAATCCTAAGGATTGACTCTAGTTGACCGATGTCCTGGCTGACTTGGCTGGCTTGGCATAATGTGAACAAGGAGTAAAGTGAAGGATTGAGATCAAATCAAAAGCCAGTGAAGGATTTTGTTATCACTCAATAGAGCAAGTGACCTATTCATAGCAATAAAGTGAAAGAGAAAGACAAGTAATATCAGATCAGAGGAGAGGATTAGTTAGCAAGGAGAAGATTGAAAATTAGCTTACATATAAAATTGAGAGTCAAAAACTGAATCAATTTTAACTTACTTGAATCAGGGTAAATATCTTAATAGAGTGGTCTTAATAGATCTTTGTAAATCTCCTAATAGAGTCCTTATTTTTTCATAAGTGTCAACTCCTCTAACAAGATGAGACCTAGTAGTCTCTTAAGCCTTTAATAGGGTAGATCACTCATAGGGTAGATCATATTTTATGATCAACTATTGTAACTATAATAGGTTAACTTTATTATTGTAGAAGTGAAGATTTGTGGGTACCATCCCTACCCCAGTTTTACTTTCACCTTGGAGGGTTTATGGGTAGCAAATATTGTCTTATGTGTTTATTTTCATGCATGTGATACATCATTTTTATATGTTATAGCAAATTTACATTACAAGTTTTACATGCACAAGTTTATTGTAGCAATATCCAACTTATTCCTTTAATCGTACTCCACAATCCAGCCCTAGCCCACAAATTTGGTACACTAAAAAGAATGATTTGTCTTCTCTAATAGTTGCAACCCATCAAAGGATCTTTCACTAATATGCTTGAATATAATACCTATATGATGTCCTCCCAATACCAAACTCACTGGGTATTTCACCAGCTCAAATGGAGGCACACAAAAGAACTCTAATCTCCAATGGAAAATGTTAAAACCCTTCCTCAAAGCTCAAAGAGATCATTAACCAAATAATCAACTAATTTATGCCCATCAATGAAGCTCTCACCTCTATTTATTCTTTTCCTTCACCCTTCTAGAAGGAAATAAAATATTATTTAATCACACTCTCTAAAAGCTTCCCTCTTTCCAATACAATAATTAGTTGTGCTTCTAGAAAATTAAATTAATTAAATATAAAGCCACCTTTAGATTTATTTATTTATTGACTTTAATTTAATTTATTTCTTCTTATTTCTCGACATAGCCTTTAGAGAATGAAAGGCTAAGAACTCCACTAAGGGCCTAAAAGATGGGGAATATTGTAATAGTAAAAGGTCAATTTAATTTTATTTATTAAATTACCTTTACTTCCTTCTTAATATTTTCCTTTATGCACTTGCATTTCCATTTAATAATTAATTAGTACTTATTAAATGTCATTTACCTCTTAGGGTTTCCTTTTTAGGTTTTTGATCTCCTTTATAAGGATTGATTGGCTATAAGTTTATTCATTTTGTTTTGCACAAGTAAATATAATCTTCTTGTTTATTGAGAAAACCCTTATCTTTCTCTACCATTCTTACTTCCTTGTGATAGGTTATTTGCATGCAAGATATCCAGGAATCCATGAATTTTTTCATCATCAAACCCTACATGATTCAAAAGGTGTCAAAACCCCCATTTCCATTTGAAGTTTGTCAATTTTGGACAATGTTGACTAGGGAAGCAAAAAAATTGCATTCCAGGGTTGTATGGCCTCTGGCATGCATTCCAATGCAATTTTTTGCAAAGAAAAAAATTAATTAAAAATATGTAGTTTTTACACTGCCATGATTATCACACCCACCGCAACGGTTACATGAACCACATGGGGGTGTTAGAAGCTAAGGTCATCATTGCACCAAAAGATTGACCTATCAATACCCAATACAACCACTAGACTTATAGAATATAGGAGGCTATTAAGCCATGTCATGAATCTCAAAGGGGAACATTGGTGGCTAGTCCAACAATCCCACATTCACCATTACCCAAGGAGATTCAAGCATGTGATCAAGCTCTGATACCACTTGTTACAAGCTAAAGTTGTCGTTGTTCCAAAAGATTGACTTGTCAATACCCAATACAACCACTAGACTTATAAAACATAGGAGGTAGTTAAGTCATGTCAAAAATCTCAAAGGGGAACATTGGCAGTTAGTCCAATAGGGGGTCACTCTAACCACTTGTGGTTGGTCTCTCCACTGATTGCAATTTCACCACTGTCGTCGCCCTCCACCAGTGTTGCCACCATGATGCCATTGCAGCTTCACTCTACTCTACCTGGATGCACTACTCAACCAATGCTTAGATTAAAGCTCCACCCTACCTAGCTTGCAATCACACAGGGGGCTGGGGGTGCTTTTTTTAAGCCCCCTTCTATTTAATTTTTAAAAATTGTAATTTTTTTGCTACAAGGGTCCTATCAATTTTGTGCACCTAACTTGGCCAAACATAAGTGTTTTTTTTATCTAAAAGAAATGTCTTAAATCTGATTTAGAGATGGAGATGAAGGTGCAAGTACTTTTTGTAGTTTTTCCAATTTAGTGTATTTTTTTTCTCTCGAAGTCATATGATGTTTTCAATGTTTTGGGGGCATAACTTGCTCCTTATAGCTCTATTTTTCAATCCAAAAGAAGCGTTTGAAAGCTCTTCTGAAGCACTATCTAGATTATCTACTATTTTAATCAATATTTATCAAAGGTATATGTGATTCTCAAACTAAAGCTTTTTTTTCTCTTCTTGTTTACACATTCCTTCTAGCAGTTAGGGTTTAGTTGTTTGTATTGTGGGGGTGTTTTGTATTATTGTTTTTTTTATTTACATCAGTAAATTGAAATTTTTTCAAAAAAACAATCCAACACCTTGTAAAACAATGGCCAAGAGCTCTTCTTGTGTAGAAATTTTGACTGCTCACAACTATCACACATGGAAGTTCCTGATGACATAGCTTCTTTGTCGAAAGGGCTGTGTTCTTGTTTAGATGTAGTGCAACCATTTTTATAGAGGCCTTTTGAGGTCATGTAGCACAAGAACAAGATGGATGAGACAATAGGGTTAATTTATTTACATGTAGCTGACAGTCTACAGTTTCATCTTGATGGGTGCAACACCCCTCTGGCTATGTGGATCAAGCTTGATGGCTTGTTTGGTACAATGAATGAGTTCATGGCACTTCAAATTAAGGTAGAGCTTACCTCTCTTATACTAGATTCTTTTCCATCCATTGAGGACTTCTTGATGAAGTTCAAAGAACAAAGATATTTATTGTAGGGTTCTGGGAAAACCAAGACTAACATTGAGTGCATTTACCTGATTATTTCTAAGCTTTGTGGAAACTTTCATATTTTTTCTTCTACCTTCTATTCCACCAAAGATGTTTTGGGTAATAGATTTACCATGTCATCCTTTGAGGTATTTTGTCATCATTTGACTCAAGAGCAAGATAAGCTCTCTCATTTGGATTTTGTCACAGGCTCACAAACTTATGCATTGGTAGCTCAACCATCTTCGGGGATGAAGGAGAAGAAATAGAAGTCACATCCTATAGTATCTTAGATTGATTCTAGCTCTCACATCACATCAGACCCACCTCCTCCTAAGGGAGAAAAACCAAAGCCACAAAGACCAAAGTTTGCTTATTATAATAAGCCCAATCATGATGAGTTATGTTGCTATAAGAAGTTAAATGGCTATGCCAAATAGGTTTCAAATTTGACAACTCTCCTTTAGAAGAGGAACATTGATATTCCTAACTACTACTCCACTCTCTTCTATATGGTTACTAGATTTAGGTGCTTCACACCATATGGCATCTTCTCAGGATTTGTTCTCTTTGATTGAGGCTTCTCCTACTCGACACATTTTGATGGGGAACAACATTGTTATGACTATATGTGGGAAAGGTTCTATTGGCATTGATGATGGTACATTTTATGATGTACTTTGTGTTCCATCTTTTTCTTCTAACTTCTCTCTATTTATTAGATTACACATAATGGGACAAGAAAGACAATTGAGTTTGCACAAGATTCAGTGCCCATTAGAGATAGTGAGATAGGCAATATTATTGCTACAAGGATTGTTGATCATTCTTCCCACCTATACTCCTTCTCTCATTTTAGTCCACCATCTCCACTATCAAAGACTTACTCTCCTTCTTTACCAGAGACTATTGAGGTGAAGTCAAGTCACTTGAACTTATGTGTTGTTCCTGAGACTAGAGTTGTGAATTCTACACCTCCACCTCATGTTCAGATTCCATCCATTACATAGGATTACTCTTCAGCATTGCCTACCATTGCAGCTCCATTCATCAAGCCACCTATTGTAGTTGTTGAGGATATATCAGAGGACACATTATTAGAAATAGATAATACTGAGAGGGGGGGTGAATCAGTATCCACTAGTACAAAAACAATAATATATCACTAAATAAACTACTAAAAATTGTAGACATGTGACTAATTTTGATCATGTGACTAGTGGTAGTTTATTGCCAAACATTTATCTCCCAACCAAATTTATGACCATACTATTTTAAACATTGATTAGGTCATTGATTTAGTCATTTATTGTCATTACTTGGTAGTTTATATGGTAGTTTATTTGGTAATATATTTGGTAGTATATTTGGTGGTTTTTTGGGTAGTATATGGTAGTATATTTAGTAGTTGATTTGGTAGTATATTTAGTAGTATTTTGGGTAGTATATATGGTAGTATATTTAGTAAATTATTTGGTAGTATATTTGGTATTATATTTGGTAATATATTTGGTAGTTTATTTAATTATTAATTTAGTCATATTAGGGCACGATGAAATTGAACCACCACCCTCCTACTTACAAAGCAGGTGCTCTTCCATTGAGCTAGTACCCTTTAAAGAATAATGCAAAAAAATGACAAAGTTGTCTTCCCAAAATTAGATCTACCATGATCATGGTCACTATAACATGATATACTCTTCTCAAAGAACACAAAATTTTTTTATTATGAAAAACAACAATCTAAATATTTATCAATGAGAATTCAACAATTTTAAATTCTTTTGTTCAAACATTTTAAAATTATATTTCATGTCAATTACACTTCTCTAAAATCTTGTAGTGATAGACTCCTATAAAATATAATTTGCAGCACTTTGGCCACACACAGGTATTATTTCTTGTGCTAACTTCTCACATAAAGATGCAAATGATTGTGTAAATTATGTCAAGAAAATAGACCTTTGCATTAAATAAAAACATCAAACCCCATTAAAAAATCACATCTATAAAAGCTACAAAACCAAATCAATTGAAATACTCACTTTTTAATATATGGAGGTGCCAAAAGATCAAATATTTCCTCTAATTCCTTATGCTCAAGTGGGCGCTAAAAGTGTTGCTTACACCTGATGTTCAGATTTATTGAACCTTAGTCTACAAACAACATAAAAATGGGAATTTGATAAAAATAAGGCACATGAAAAAAAGCTTTTAATAATAATCTATAATTAAATTATTCCTAGTAATAGGGGAAGTGGTGTCGATTCATAAATGTAAAAATAAACTAAATAATATGTTTATGATAAATTTGATTAAATAAACCTATAACAAAAGGAAATAGTGGACTAGTAAAGTTTGATAAGCAATGGCAATGCTTCACTTGGTGATAACTCCAATTGTAGGATAAGCCCTAGAACGATACATTGATGGATCCTGAGATGGTTGATCATAACCATAAAGTTCATATCCTTGACCATAGTGTAATGTCTCTTTTCTAGAGCTAGATTTGAATGATAATAGAGCCTATATATATATATATATATATATATATATATATATATACACATACAAAGTTATATATATAATCATAATGATAATAATCATGTTAATCAAATAAATAATAATACACTATGAAATATTATTATTCAAATTATTATAATAAAGAAATAAAATATTGTTAATAATATTACATAATATAATTTATTATTACAAATATGATTAAGAAGTAACATATAACATAATATTATGAATCATCTATAGTAAGATGATGAATATAATTAAAATAAAATATTAAATTATGATTAAAATCTTATCCCAAGTCAATATTTTAATATTACAAATATGATAATAAATATTAAAAAAAATGAAAAATATAACATATCATTAAAAATAAAATAACAACAAAAATCAAATATGATAAAGATACATGGACTTAGTCATGAAACTTCAAATTGATATATATAGAAGAGTCAACCAAGATCAAAAGATATAAAAAAAATAAGGGTTGCGCGCAAATCCAGTCCTTGCCTTAGGTGCAGGCTAGGCAAAGAAAGTGTCTACAGGTGTCTTCAACAACTAACAACTGATTTCGATATTTAATAATTTTTAAGTTTTGTTAGCATCCTATCATATTAAATTTTTGGTATATTTGCATCAAAAGATTTGGTGTTAACACACACCTATCCCATAAATTTGTTGTTACACCTATTGGCTTACAAATATAATCGGCTCCATCACTAAGGCACACATCTTATTCAAACCACACTAATCAAACTCCATATCGAGCTAGAATGAATAACTTACATTATTCAGGCCATATTTGTTGATGATTCGAAGAAGAAGAGCAGTTACAAATTTGAGGGTTGAATGGTTCACATGTGGAAGTCTTTTCAATATTATTCCAAGTTGTCTTGTGTTCCCTCTAGCAACCTTGATGTTGTCATATAAGTCAAATGGAAGAATCGGCTCAGGAAGACTAAGAAGTTAAATTTTAACTAAAGTTATTGCATCAATAGGACTCATGGCCTTAAGCAATGAGGCATTCTCATCTACAAAAAAATATTTTTAAAAATATAAATATCATGAAAATTTCAAAATATTATTAGCTATATTCACTTATATAAGCTCATAGTTTGTCTAAATTGTTTTACTTGGTGTAAAGAATGTCAAAATAAGGGGATTTAGAGAATTTCCCTTCATTATATAAAGAAATTAGACCTTGAACAACCTTTATATCTCATTCAGTCCTAAATATGTACTCTGCATTTAGTCCTGGTGATTCTACTTGAATTGGACCTCTACACATTTTAGATTTTCATAAAACAATTTATGAAATGGATTAGATCTAAAGTCTATCTTAGGAATTGAGAGAGACTTACCTAATTGCACAATGTAATCACCACATTTATCAAAAATTGAGGAATATGCCTTAAAGAATTTTGTCTATATACAACAATCTCAATTGGCACTCCAAAAATTGTAAATTTAACAAAGAATGATCAAATAAATTGTAAGATCATGAGAAGTTAATGAAATGACACTTCTACTTATAAACTAGCTAGTTGCCAAATTCTTCATAAAAAGACAAAGATAGTTTTTAACAATTTAGGTTACTACCAATTGGCATATAGATTGAATAGTGAACAAAGGCAATAGTAGGCAAACAATGAATAAATGCTCACCAACATCCAAGATCATTTATGTATTTATATAAAAATATAGTAATATTAGAAAGAAAATTCATCTAATATAATTGTTCTTAGTGATTGTTCACTCCATGCTTTTCTCTGTCAAAATATTATTTTGGACATTTCTCAAATTGGATTATAGTTTTAAACTATTTCTTTATATTTTTCATGAGAATTGATATAGAAAATGAAGCATTTATTGAGCAAGACAACTAAACATATGTAGATAAATGATTAATAATTTAATAGTATCACTTATGAGAAGATTATTAAGATTTTTGTCTTGGTCGTTAGTGCATTTGTGAAATATTTTTCTCAAAATAAAACTCCAAAGCCTTCCCTTGCCACATCAACCCCTAGAATACAACAATCCTTCAATATCGAGAAATATTAGAAAACTGACCTAAAATCATTTCATCCAAGACTGACTCCAAGATAAAGTAAAATAATTAATTATGTATATATAATGCAAGTAGGACACTAGCTAGGAAAGTCATCCCAAATTAAGAATTATTTATTTATTATTCAATTATTACTTTATTATTTATTTTGTTAAAAGTATTGATGCAGACCAACCCCACCACCAATTGGGAGCATTACATTATCAACTTTTTTTTTTCTACTTTTTTTTCCCTAAAGAAAAAATTCCATTTCTATATGATGGTCACTTGTGATTTTTGCAAGCTACTTGCTTTCATATAATTGTTCTAAAAAAATTATTTGCCTTTTATATCTTGCTTTCACTTGCAAAAAAAAAAATTTCTCAAATATTTATGTATGTGTATTTGAACAATTCTCATTGATCTTCTTTATTAACATAGGTATCAGTTTTTAGACACTAATCAAGGCACATTTTGGAGAAATGAAGAGAAGGCCCTTCAACCAATTCACACTCCATAAAACATCATGATTGAATTTGTAAAACCCTCCATTATGTTTATGCAATAGATCAAATTTTTAATGATTTTGGTACTAATGTATGTGTTGTGCTGCTACAAATGTCCAAATGCTATCATAATTGCATGACATCCTTCCATAACATATATCACTTTAATCTTCTTGTATTGAGCATGAGATTCCTATGATTGTAAGCTCTACTAGTGCTTATAGATAATGACTATATTTAGGTATATCAAATTAGAAGAGAATGGATGCTTCCAATGTATACTGTAGGTATACCATCAGACCAATGACTACAAAAGATGATTGAATTGTTCTACCTATCTGTAGTTTATATTCTTCATGTTCACAGTAGAATGTATGTATGGAATGATTCTCATGGGAATCTCTTGCTGATGAGTTGAAATCTATTACAGTAGAAGTCATCTCATCTTCCTTAAGTTGGCTTAGGCATTCAGTTACTTTTTATTTTATGTCCCAAGTTTTACCTTTGTTCACTGTAATATTTTCTAGTCCCTTATGGCTTAAATTTTTAGAGAACTATCATATCCCAAAAATATTTGCCATGTTTTGGATAATCATTTTAAACATTTGTATTTGTCACACCTATCCAATGAACATTTTTTATAAGATATTGGAGCCCTTACTTTTTTAGTTCATTAGCCATATCATCTTTGTATTTGTTATTAGAGCAACAATGTTTGTTGTTTTTTCTTCATGTTTGGTTTTTATATCTAGTGCTAGCTCTTCATGATAAAGAATAAAGACTAAATTTAAGCTCCATCTAGACCATTAGTACAAGCTCCATATGTAGAAATTGTACCATTGTCACAAGTTTTTCTAGCACCACCAGTTCATCCTAGAAAAGAAGAGGATGTGAGCATAATAAAGGTGTACAAATAACAACATCCCCAAGAATAAGATTGACTCCGTGATACACAAGTGTTCATTCCCATAGATGCCACCCCATACATGTAGGGGGGTGATCACTGATGATTCATTGTGTAATTCAGCTAGAGTCTAGGTACCTCAAAAGTGATTGACACGGAAAAAGATTCATACAGATCTTAGGCACTCTTCTAGGATAGATAGACCATACCCTACCCTACCATACCCTACCTATAATTCTAGGGCTAGCCCATAAAATTCTATGGGGCTAGACCATAAAATTATTTGAGTTCCCAATAGCTTGTGGTGACTAGCATTTATAGCCAAGTGTAAAGCATGTATAACAATATAATGAAAAAATTAGAACTGCATTGTATTGTAAACAACACCTATGCAAAATATAATAGGAAAAATGATTATTATAGTAATTTTTCATGACTATCTAGGAAACCATTGTTATACAAAAGAAAATTTGTGAACTCTTTTATTTACAATACAACATGATCTATAATAATGAAGTATTTTAGAAAAAAATGGGAGTCAAGGTATCAAAAAATGAGAAAGTTAGCCAACAATTTTCTTCATACACATTTAAGTAGATCCTAAATATCTTGAGAGAATAATAAATATCCCCAATGGAAACATAAATATAAACAAATCCATCATTTAATTTTTGTAATTCCAAAGTAAAATTTTGCACACAGGAAAATGGTTCTAAAATAATCTGCAAATTTATGAAAAAATCCATCTCTTGAACCTCTGGTGGAGAATTGTGACTTGGACTCGCCATCATTGCATGCAACTCCTTGCACAATATTCATACAAGTTTGGTGACTTATTCTAGATCAACAACTTGGAATAGTCAGGATACTTTAGTTCATAACTAACTTTAGTCGTAGTGTAATCAATTCACACCATATTAAGTGGTAGCAGCATACCTTCTACCATCTGTCAATGTTGCTCAATATTGTCTTGCTTCACCATGTAATTTTCTTGGGTTAGCTTCCTTATGATCTCCTACATTTTACCAAACAATATTAATGCCAATTTACTATATCCAAGTTGCACAAACCTGATAATCAGTGTATTGCAAGAGACTTCATGTTAGTTTGACATTTCATGAAAAAAATTCAAAGAATCTTCTATACTCATGTTCTTGTCATACAAGTCAATAAGGAAAATTCTAGGAAAAGAATCCAACTCCCATCCAATTTTTATCATGTGGGAATTCCTTTCCTTGTTTCAAATAATGGAGGTTAACACATATGCATCGAAAACACCAACCAAAGTAAAACAACTAAGTTTTTTGCTACACCTAATTCTATTTCACTAAGTATTATTTTCCTCAAGTGATGCAAAAATCTTTCCATAATATATTCTTCCTATGCTTTCAACATTACTAGATGATCCTGAGAAGATTGTTCATATTTTTTATGCTAATAACTAATACAAGATTATTGCAACCGCCTCACACTTTCTTATACGATAATAAGTTTTCAATGAGACAAACATTTTAGATAGATCAAATGTTTTGCATAAGGTGGGTAAAGGTCATTTGGCTTCAAAATGGACTTTAGTATCACAAGTTGTAGGTCATCAAAAGAATAGTAAATGAAATGTAAAACTTTCAAAGTTACTACAGACAATAGCTCATGTTATACAAGAATTGGTAATGGGACCAAAGCAAAGTCCAATCATTAGGAGGGCATTGCTAGAGCACATAAAGGAATCATGTGATTTCTTCATAAAGGAGAAAAGTAATGATTTCTTGTTGCCTATTCTTCTAGATTTTCTAAGTGATCATGATGAATAGTTACGAGCTATATTCTTTGAGTGGATTATCCATGTATGTTATTTTGTTGGTTAGATTAGTGTGGAGTAGTATCTTTTCCTTACATTGTGTAGGCTTTAGATGGTATTGTGGAAGAAGTTATTATTAATGCCTTGAAATGTTTGGTAGCATTGTCAAAAAGTAAATTAATAGGAAAATGGTTAGTAATTGGATCAGTTACACATTGTGCTCCACTATTATGTCATCCTAGCTAATGGTTTAGAAGAGAAGCTATTAATTTTTTTGTTGTTGGTAGTGAGATTTTACAACTAGTTAACTCTTATGTTTTACCTTTCACCAGTTCTTCTTCCTTTTCTTCATAGAAAGCCAACATCATTGACTTCAAAGATTGAGTTATTGTCATGTCTGAAATCTCCAATGTCAAGATAGATTTTTCATGAAGTCCTAGAGAAAGCCAATAATTCATTGTGCTTAGAGGTTTTAGAGAAATGCAACCATCAGAGAAAAGTTAAGAAAATTTCAACTTCTCATAATCTTGTTGAACCTAGTTTAAACTTAAATAATGCTTCTTTTACTAATAAAAAATACCTAAAAAGATTTCATTTGTAGTAGTTGATCCAGCTATGGCCAAAATTAAGTTAACTAATAAGTCCTATCTACATCCAAACATAGAATCCTTTGGTCATAATATAAGCCTATTTGAGCCAGAAGATTGTGCAAGGATGAAAGTAATGGAAAGCTACATACTGAATCTCTCTAGTACGATGCAGTCTCAAAAAAATACTTCAGAGTTGGAAAATCATGAGAAGCTTCAAGCTTATGCTCTAGAAATGCCTTTGAATTCTATGATAGGCAATGGTTCCAACAATGGTCCATCTTATGATGGTGTCCCAATTTATGTGTACTTTGTTACTAAAAATAAAAATGAGAGTGGAAAAAATCTAATGTCTTCGATAGGATCATCCTTTAATGAAGACATAAGTAATGATGTTGTAGGTCTAGAAGATGCAATAACTATTATGATGACAATTTTTTATGGAGTACAAGTTACTAGTTCTTTTGTTTCCTCATAGTGGACATTGGGTGATGATCAATCATCCATGCCCACAGCAAAGATATTACAAAGATATGTTATTATGGGAGGTTCTTTTCCTCCTAAGTTGGTTAGTGGTTCTATTTTGAGTGGCATATTTGCTTCTACTAGACAAGTGAACAAAGTCCTAAGAGACTTTGTTGGAAGAGAAAATGGTGACATAACTAATGTGATGAATAAGTCCAAAGACATTTCTATTTTTGATGATTCTAAGAGCTCTTTATCGTCATCAAGTGTAACTGTAGGTTCACCATCACTAGCAGATGCAACTATATTGTCATCTTACTCTGGAGAATCTATCCCAGATCGTGCATGGAGACCACATGGAATTTTGTTGTCACATATTCAAGAGCATCAATTAGCTATTAATGAAATTGCAATTTCAAATTATCATAATTTTTTTTTAAGTGCATTGCATGATTCCACAGTAAAATTTGGGATAGTGGAAGACTAGAAAAATACATTACATTTTGGTCAATGTTTACCTACTCTATAAATGGCGGCCGAGTAATTCGTGTTGCAATGTGTGAAAATGGGCCACAAGTTGTTGTGGTATCTAGTAGTGATAGAATACATGTTTTCTCTATAAATTATCTTCTAAGAGAAGATGGCAGCATTGATAGGTACACTAGCACTAAAAAGGTTGCAAATAAAGAGACAAAGGAAGGAGTAGTTCTAAGTTTGTAAAGTTTTGGTATAGAAGGTCCTCTGATGATTCTTTAAAATGCCCAACATAATGTATTCATCTTTGGGACTTAAGGAAATAGATAAATGCATGGACACTAAAAGAAAGTCCAAAAGAGGGCTACATTTATGTAGTTGTGGTGGATCCATTTGTTGATATACACAAGCTTGGTGATGTCAAAAATTGTATAAAGACATCCATCATGATTTGGTATTTAATCCATGTTGAGCTCAAATCTAGTAGTGGTAGACATCTCATCCTTGTGTGTCATTTCACATGAGAGAAATTTCAAGGTAGTTGCGGATAAAACTTTTGTCCCCATGATATTATCTCCTACAAGATTAAGAGTAAATGATTTTGTTCATACTCTTTCTAAACATATCAATGAGTATGCAAATATTATAGAAGGATTTATATGCGGATCTACATATTTGATGACTTATATGGCAGATCTTCACTAGTGATCTCTTACTCTATTTTGACTTACCATATATCCAAAGGTGTCATTTGAGATCACTTAAGATTGAGAATGAGGGGATATTGTCATAGGGATTAAATGCATTTTAATGTATATAATTTTTTAGGTGTTTTTTCAAATACAATTAAATAATATGATATTCTTTTTTGGGTAAATCTCAATAGTTGACTTATTATTTTTTGTGGTTTTTTAATGCCTAGTTCCCCCTACACAGTCAATTAACCACCCATAAATTATCCTTATCTAGGGTTTTCATAAATAATTTTTAGATTCAGTTTCTAATATAGGGAGGGGGTTATAATGCAATGGATGATTTTTAATGCTTTTTTTAGCTTTCATAATTTCAATTCTACTGAAATGGAATAAATTTGATAAAATGTCATTCAGCTATCAAAATTTATGGAGTTCTCATTGTTGTCAATATTAAGCAACACTTTTATGCCCTCTACATCCCCTGTTTTGTGAGGTACAATAGTTTTATGATGGAGTTTAGATATTCTAAGTTTCAAATTTATTCTTCATAGTTCTTCCCCATTTTTCCTCTCTTCTCTCTTTGCTACCATTAGCAAAGGTCTATACAAAAAAATTTGGAAAAATAACTTTAAAAACTCACTAAATCTAGGGCAAGTGACATACCTCATGGTTCTGTATTAATTACACCATCAACTAAGTCTCTCACTATTTTCAAATCTACAAAAGGGTATAATAGAGATAATTCAAAAAATTTTAAAATATAGAGACAAGTCATACCTTCTTAATAAAGGAGGAAACATCACCATCTTCATTGGCTTTGATAGATATCCATTACAAATTCTCCCATTGCTTCCTTCATTATTTTTAATTTCTTATTCACTCACCCATTACTTAGATAATATCACAAACATATTAGAGCATTCTTTGGTAAGATATAGTATTCTTATTTGATTACTATGCATGTAATATTGGTATATTGAACTACAACATTTTTCTTTTCCTTGTTCTTAACTATTTCCTCCTTGCTACTCTTTAGTTTCTATAGTAGATGCCCCTATCTCATTCACTATTTAGTCACTTAATGTATTGTGTAAAATTATACTAAAAAGGAATTCAAAAACTATTTGTGAAAGAGAATTGAAAAGATAAAGTATCTGAGTTCATTACAAACTCAAGTTATATTGAGAAGAAATACCTCCACTCACAAAATTTCCTTCCTATTTCTAGTGGCTAGTAGTAGCATGAGTACGTTTAGCCCACTACAAGAGGTATGTTGTATAGTATAACTATAGAAATCCAAAAGAAATATAGAGATTTTACCTTTTTAGAGATGATTTTAACTTTTAATTTTTAAATAGATTGAAGAAAGAGGATTTAGATTTTTTTTGGCATGAATGTTTTTGAATTGTTTACAAAGATTCTTTTTGGATCTCTACACCAAACCCATGTGCAGTTATTTGGTGATGGCTCTTAAGCTCGAGTGTTTTTCCCTATCATAGGATATGTTCCAAATAAGTGTCTTAAACCCTACCTTTTGGGGGTAAAATCAAACCAGGGTGCCATCATTTATTCCTAATGCTAAAAGGGAAAGGATTCCCTAAAATTATAGGGCTCTTCTAGCTCAAAAACCTACTAGAAAGAGGCTTTTTCAACTTATGGAGAGAAAGAAGACTAATGTTTCCCTATCCTTGGTAACTGATGTTTCTATAATCCATGAATTTCTCCACATTGTAGAATCTCTTGGCCCTAAGATTTGTGTTTTGAAAACACATGTTGACATACTATTAGAATTTACTCATAATTTTGGGGTACAAATTAAAGCAATTGCAAATAAGAATGATATTATTATTTTTGAAGATAGGAAGCTTTTTGACATAGGAAATAAAATTATCATGTAATATGAAGGTGGAATTTTTAAGATTATGGAGTGGGAAAATATTGTTAATGCACTATTCTAGTTTTGGTAGGAAAACTTATAAAGAAATCAAATTACTTGGTTCTCTAATTTTGAATGTGATAAAATTAGATGGTTAAAAATCCAAGGGTGATTATAACTGAATATGCTCTAAAATCTACCTATAGAAGGATCGTGCACAAAAAACATAGAGAGAATGAAACCTAGGGCATCTAAAAAAATTTTAGCTACCAATGAAAGACAACATAAGATCAATTAATTGGAAAAAATAGACTTTTAACATCCCTAAAACAACTTAACAATTTGAAAAGATCCCTACCTTGTGTTGAAATCTTCCCAAGTAGGCAATTCGCCTGCGAAAAAATAACGTTGACATGGTGAGTGAGCTAAGTATCAAGCATCTCCATAGTCTTTACCATGCTTGGGGCACATTAGTATCATTTTAAGGGGAAGGAAGTGAAATCAATATTTATGGGTTTTCACAAAACATTGTTAGGCTTCACATAACACATGCCAAATGATCAGATGAATGGTATCCTTTTAGTAGCAAATTCGTTGAGAGAGACATTTAACAATGGTTAATGAAACAATACTCTCCTTCCAATTTGATAGTCATTTGCGAAAAGAAAATGGTATCTCATATTTTAATTAGTATTTAGTGGAAGTTTTACCATATGTTTTACTTATCATTTTTTTTTAACAAAATAATTTTATTAATAAATTTAATAATTTGATTTTTTTATAGATGATAAATATTATGTACAAGTATTATAAAAGTTAATATTAAATAAGTAGACAATAATTTACAAAATACTATATGGAATCTTTAATTACATAGAATTTTTTTCTAATTTTTTAATGTATTAAATTTTTTTTTTTATAGAAAAATAGTATTATATAATTATATATTAACATATGCACAACTACTTGTGAATTATAATCAAATATTAATTTTTGTTATAAAATAATAAGTATTCAATTATTATTGTAGTTTTTTCTATTAAAACTACCATGTAATCATCTAATATTCTATAATTATCTAATTAAAGCTAATCAAGTTTGGAAATAAAAGTAGCACATAAAATATATGTTGGTTTAAAGAATAATTTTGATAGCTGAGTGTCAATACACTTAACCATTTTTCACTAAACATGTCGAGCAAAGAGTAGGTGCCGAGTGATATCAAGTGCCGAGTTATTCAAGTGCTGAGTAATATCAAGTGTCGAGTAACATAAGGTGCCGAGTGATACAGTTTTGTTTAGGTGTTGAGTTATCCAGGAAATAGCATGTGCTGAGCATCAGTAATTCTTTAGGAGTCGAGTAACTCGGGATATCAGCATAAGAGTTTGTAATTGCACAAGCTATGATGTAAACCATTTTTGTAGCCGACATAAGGTAAATCTCGAAGATCTAGAGATAAGAATGAATCTTTTACATTTTCTATACAATCTGCATGCAGCCAATTGGAAAATTGGAAAGGCATGCAACCAATCAGCAAAAAGGAAAGTATTGAGTGAGAAATTGAGATTCAATGTGGATCGTAGATCCATATCTAACCCTAAGTCTTTGAAGTCTTTTTAAGGAAGACAATAAGATTCACTGTAATGATGATGAGAGAAGGAGAATAGTGTTAAGGGAAAAACATAATGGAATTCAGTGAAAGAAGACATAGAGAGTAAGAGCAGCAATTCAATATTCAGTTGATTAGAACAAAGCAAAGGAGATGAATAGAAATCAGATCTCAGAGGATCGAAATTAGAGAGAGAGCCAGAACAAGTGCCTTCATTTAGCAATCAAGGATTGCAAACTATTAGGTTTATAATACCTAATACTCTCTTACCATTGTATTAGAAAGGAAATCCAATGTAGATAGGTTGGCTTAACAGCTATTTGTAGATCCTTATCAAAAGGTGATTAAATCCTTTAACAGGTGACACTTCATGTTAAGTGTTTGTAAATCCTTTAACCAGGTCACTATTGACATAGTGTAAAGCCTTTAATAGGGTAGGCCTCTAACAGGGTAGACCATCAGAAGTGGTTAAACAATATTATTGCACTGAATTTTTGTGGGTATCATCCCCACCCCAGTTTTACCTTCTTATTTCTAGAGGGTTTCTAGGTTACCAAATTCCAGTGTTATGTGTTGATGATGCATGTCTTAGTTTCATATTTTCATGATGTATTTACATGCATACAATTTACTTTTAGATAAAAAATTTATCGGATAAACTGTAATACTTCTAATTCACCCCCTCCCCCTCTCATCAGTATTCTTTCCATATTTGAATATTCCAACAATTGGTATCAGAGAGGATTAGGTTCTCACAAGAAAAAGCCTAACAACTTGGAGGAAAAGATCTAAAGATGGAAGTTTTCGAGCTTGGAAAGATCATTGAAAATCAGGTGATAGATGTGCAACTTGCTCTGCATAGCTTGGAGGAATCTAGAGATAAGTTGAGAAACTCATTGAAAAGAAGGAAGGATTTAGCCATAGCCGAAAATGAGATAAACTATAAGGAGATTGATACCACAAATATATTTTCCAATGGAGATACTAAAGAGTTTGATGTAGCAATTACAGAATTGATGGAGAAAAACAAAGTTCAAATAGATGAGATAAGATCTCTCAAGATGGAACATGAATCATAGGCCATAATGTTATGTGAAATCCTTGAACAAAAGAAAAGAGTAGTTGAAGATAAAGCTATGATGAAAAATGAAAAAAGGGATCTTGTAAACAGACTTGAAGAAAAATGTACTGAATTAACAAGGATCTCAAACATGTAGATGGATACACTTGCCCAAATGATGAACCTTCATCATGAACTTAATGTGAAAGACATTGAGATCTCTACACTAAAGATGTAGAATGAACAATTGCAGAATGACTTAAGAAGAGAAAAGGAAATTTCAGAAAGCTTCAACAAACCCAATGAATCCATCAAGTATTTTGAGCAATTACTAAAATCCCCAAGATCAACCCATGATACATTAGGACTTGGAAACAACAGCACTGAAGTTGGAGAATCATCAAAGAGTGCTAAACAAAGAAGCGACAATGGTAAAAATGTCAAACTTACATGTCATTTTTGTGGAAAGAAAGGGCATACATCTAATGTATGTAGAAACAAGAATGCCCATCAGCATGATAAGCCTAACAATGTAAACTATTGTCATAAGTGCAAGAAGCAAGGTCATCAAGCATATGAATGTAGAACCAAGACTATTAAGACATCAAGATTTGAGGGTCACTATCATAATTGCAATAAATATGGACATAGAGCTTTTGAATGCAGATCAAAGCCTATGTGGACATCAAATCAACCAGCAAAGACATCAAACCATGAATTTTGGGATTACAACACTAGGTACAGTTGTCACTATTGTCAAGAATATGGACATATACCCCAAAATTGCATAAGAACACATTTTAAGGGAAACTATAAAAGATGGTTGAGTCAAACCACATGTTTCAGTTGCTTAAAAACTAGTCATATCAGCAGGAATTTCCCAACAAGGTCAAAGACATCAAGTTCTAAGTTCAACAATGGAAAGGAAAAGATAGATGTTGAACACATCAGAAGTGAGATGAATAAGACATGGAAGAAGAAAGATGAGTGTAGCACATCAAGTGCAGAGGTCACTTCACCTAATAGGTCAAGTGATCACACTTCATCAAATTAAGCAAGAATGGGTGTGTGAGATTGATAAACTAAGTTACATCATACATCAATCCCAAAACATAGAACAACTACAAAGAAGAAATCAGCATAAGCAAAGATGCTAAATTAAGAGTCTTGCAAAATCTACCAAAATTGTCTTTAGGTACCGAGTTGCTAATAGCGACCGAGTTGATAGATGATGTCGAGCTATGAAATATCAATGGGAGCTGAGTGAAGTGAAACACAATGAGTGCCAAGTCATGTCAAAATCCTTCAAGTGCTGAGTAGATAGTTGTCAGTGCACTAAGCATTAATTACTCTATTTTGAAGAGTACATAGTTCAATTTTTAATCATTTCTTACCATTCAAACATGAAGCAAAGATGAGAAGAGCGCAGAAGATCAAGGCCAGCTTAGAAGCCATTTCTGAAGATTTCCACAGTGATTCAGCACGAGTCTCATCTATTTGAGGTATTTTACTTAAGTGCTGAGCTACGTAGTGTTTATAAACTTGTTTAAACTGTAAACCCTAGTTTAGCAAACAATGGCATCTGGGTCTGGAACCACTAAGAGCAAAGAGAGTCATGAGATACAGTTGGTTAGTAATGAAGTTAAGAAACCAGAATTCAAGCTCATTCCAGAAGTTGCATATAAGAATGATCCCGCAGGTGCATTATAAGTTATTCCTGATAAAGTTGTTATGGTCCAAGATGTTCGCAGATGCTATAACTACAAAATTAGAGCCATAGGAGATTTAGAAATTCACAATTCATATGAAAAACCATGTGAAAACAAGATACTAAAAGATGAGTTATTAATAGTCGAGAGAAAAGGATTGACCAAAACCCTAGAATTTTTTATTGTTTTCAAAGTTGAATGGGTACGCATAGTTTTGAGTAGAATACATGATGGAGCCTTTTTGTTAGAAAGAGGACCATTGAAATTCACCAAGAGAATTGTTCATAGGGTTACTGGTATTCCAACCCTAGATCAGCCAAAGACCCTGCGTAGTGACAAAAGGGAAGTAATAGAGAGAAACACGAGTGCTAAATGGAATAATAGGGGAATGACTATTGACACAATCATAGAACCCCTACTAGATTTTTCTATGAGAATCATCTCACACAAATTCTATCAGTCAAGCAGGTTAAACAGTGTGCCTTGTATAGAAGTTGATGTTGCATACAAATTGATTAAAAAGGATCATACCTATGATATAGCAGAGCTCATGTTTCAATAGATTAATGAGAATCTGGGAGCTATAAGGAAGAGCAAGGGATCTCAGTGCAAATTTGGATCATTTTTGGTGTGCATGTTTTTCTATCTAATGAAATAATTCCCTTCTGTGGGTAAGGTGAGATGAAGTTCAGACAAAACAATTGTTGAACAAATCAATGGATATATTGAACAGATGGGTGATAATTTTGATGCCCAAATGACTAGTTACTTTGAGGACTTCAAATAGTCCATGAAACAAAGAATGAGGATTCTAGTCTCATTGACTAACAAATATGAAAAAGACATTTGTTTTCTTGTAGATATTGATTATTCCTATATACAAGCAGTCATACCTAGAGTAAGATGGCTTAGGCCACTAGGCTATGAACTCGACATTGATCAAGCCTCTGGAGCAATAACAGCCCTCCTTGCAGAAGAAGTTGATAAGAATGCAAAAGCCTTTGGAACCTATGATGTTGTAAAATCAAGGGTGATAATAGATTTGAAAACTACCTCAACAATAAAGAAGAAAGAAAAATTGGTACGGAAAATCAAACAAAAATTTGGTGTTGGAGAAGAAGGAATAGCAAAAGAGAAAGAAGAAGACATTGAAGATGAGGAAGATGAACCACAAGGTCTGACTCAAGGGTTAGGAGAAGACAAAGAGGAAAGTGCTAAGGAAGAAGAAGCCAAGGAAGCACAAGTTGAAACCAAGGTCACAAAAAGAAAGGCCACAACTACTCCTGCTCCTCAACCCAAGGGAAAGAAAGTAGTTGCTCCAGCACCAAAGAGACCTACTGCAAGGGCTGCAGCACAAAAAGCCCAAGAGGAGGCAAGAGAGAAAGAGAAAACTTCAAAGAAGACTGTTGTTGAGCCAAAGAAGAAAAGAAAATTTGTTGCCCAGCCTAAAATAGATGAGGAGAAGACTGAGTCAGAGGACAACAGCCAATTTCAAGTGGTAAGGCACAAACCTCAGACTACTATTGATAAATTATGTTCAAAGATCAAGAATGATGATTTGAAAGGTTTAAAGAACCTAACTTTTTCTAAGCTCACCAAAGAAGAACAAAATAAATTAGAGGAATCAGTGTATGCTATGATGGCTAAGTATAAGCACACACCTCTAGAATTAGATGAATCAATACCTAAAGAATTGTACAAAATTGTAGAGGATAAATGGCATTTTTGTTTACAAATGGAAAGCAGATAAGGGAATCAACATTAGCTAGATTGTTGCCTGATTTGACTAAAGATCAAGTAACAAATACAGTCAAAAGGCATAACAATAGATTCACTCCCAAACATAGAGCTTTCAGCATTTTACAGAACAAAATTGAGGAGGTAGTTACAAAATCCACAAGATTGTGGAAGATAGTTTACAAGAAAATAGAAGATGTGTATAATGAATAATATAAGGTAGAGGCAAGTGTCAAGATAAAGGAGAAGAAGGCATCAGGAATCAAAGAAAAAGAAAAGGAACAAGTGGAGAAGAAGGTTGAAGAAGAAAAGGAAGATGAAAAGGCACATATAGAGGAGAAAGAGGAAGAGAAAGATACAGATGTGCAACAAGATCAAAGTGTGCAAGACACACAGGTATCCCCTCCTAGTCCTCCTCATGCCACCATCACACCTATAGATATTATCAAAATCAAGGATGTTACAGAAACTTCAAGTCCAAACATCAATCCATTAACTGTAGAGGATTTAGAAATCCTTAACCAATCAACACTAGTAGCAAGATTATGTTAAAATCCTATATTAGTCAGTGTTGATGAATTGCAGAATCTAGTAGTCAAAACAAAGGCAGTCAAGGTGAAAACACAAGAACCACCTTCGATCATACAACCTACTGGTATTCTATTCCTTCCTCCACCACCTCCACTAAGTTTAGTCATTGACACACTTCAGATGTTGAGTACAATAGCAGGGGAAATTAAAGAAACATATGAACAACTAGCAATTTCAACCCCACCTAGTGATCATCAAAAGGATATACAAGCTGAAGAAAAAGATGAGACAAGCAAGAAGGAGGAGTCTACAATACAAACATTGGTTGCATTACCCAAATCTGGTACTCCAACACAAATTCTTCAACAGCTGAGCACCGATTAGGTTACAATTGCAAATCAGGACACCAGGCTCGAGCTCATCAAAGGTAGTTAGGAAACTTCACTATGGAATTCATGAGCTTGATGAAGAAATAAAGATTCCATATTATGAATCCAAAACTCTCACTGAAGAGAAGATCAATGAAATTCAGAGTGCATTGGATAGAAGAAGGAGACAAGAAGCACTAAGAAGAGAACACAAGCACAAGCTTACCTTGAATGAAATCAAAGACATATTCACAGAAGCTTTCTGCTTACAATCTCTAGATGAGTTAAGGCCAATTGTAGAGCAATTATCTGATATAGTTGACCGGGTGACTAGTGAAGACCAGGAAACAAACGCCAAACTACTGGAATGGTCAGAAAGAAAATTCCAAAGCAAGGTAGAAACAAGAAAATATTCGATGATATAGCACTAGCACAAGTAGAGCTGGCTAAGAAAATTGAAATAGTCAAAACTATACTTGGAAACATATTTTCCTTGTACAACAAGCTGTGTGACTTTTCCACATTCACACAGGATACTAGCTAGAAGATACTGAGCTTGGAGAAAAATTTGAAGATTTCTAGCATGCAACTCCCTACAAATCCAGCTCAGAGTGAGAAGCATTTTTCCCAATCACTTCACACACAAAGAGAGTTAGTTGTCTTAGCAGTAGAGGAAGCAACCACAAAAGCTAAATTGATGCAAATTCAATCCTCTATCACTTCTCATTTGGAAATCACTAGTACATTTGAGACCATTTTTCGACCATTATTGGTTGAAATTTCAACCCAATTTTTGACCAAACTTCGACCAACCCATTGGTCAGAATTTTTTCGGTTGAAATTTTGACCAACCTTCTGGTTGGTCAAAATTTTGACTAATACATTGGTCAAAAAACCTCCATAGCCATGGTGCAAGTTCTGCCAGGAATTGGTCAAAATTTTGACCAATGAAGGTAGAAAATTTCGACCAACAAAGTTAGAAATTTTGACCAATGAAGGAAAAAAATTTCACCAATAAAGGTAGAAATTTTGACCAATGAAGGTCAAAAATTTTGACCAATAAAGGTAGAAATTTCAACCAATGAAGGTCAAAAATTTTGACCAATGAAGGTAGAAATTTTGACCAATGAAGGTCAAAAATTTTGACCAATTAAGGTAGAAATTTCAACCAATGAAGGTAGAAATTTCTACCAACAAGTAGGTGTAAAATTTTTTTCACGCATTCTATAAAATAGTCACATGCCTTGCATATGATATGACATTTTGCATGCATCTTGCACTCTCTCATCCGGCTGATAATGGATTATGGAGAGTGATCTGAAACCATGATGCTAAAAAACAAACACAATCAAATCCAAAACGAACTTACATTACAAATGGATTGTGGAAATCTAAAATTGCTAATTTTGCATGCATGTCTACTAGGACAAATATATGTTTAAGTTGTGATTGTCCTAGTAGACATGCATGCAATTTTACCAATATCAAATTTCCACAATCTATTTGTAGTGCACGTTCATTTTGGATTTTATTGTGTGTTTTTCAGCATCATGGTTTCAGATCACTCTACGTAATCCATCATTAGCTAGATGAGAGAGAGTGTAGGATGCATGCAAAATGTCATATCATACGCAAGGCATGTGAACTATTTTATAGAATGCCTGAAAAACACTGACAGTAACTAATACGAAAAATATATAATTAGTTATATGATTGAGACAAATCATGTACTAGTGAGTTGGTCAAAATTTCAACTAGATAAATTTTGACCAATGGGTTGGTCAAATTTGGTCAAAAATTGGGTCAAAAATTTGATCAATGAAGGTCAAAAAATGAACCCAAATGCACTAGTGCAAGTATGCTCACCAAGTTGACTCTTTGAGTTCGATCATCAAGTCACCCCACCAAAGTGCCTCATCAAGGTTAGTCTTTAGGTCCACTCATCGAGCTTGCTCACCAAGTCAGCTCACCATGTCATGTCTCTAAGTGGCCTCGCTAAGTCAGCTTGCCAACTTGCCCCACCAAGTTGCCACTTTAAGCCCACTCACCATGTTAGATCACTAGGCTGACTCCCCAAGTTAGCTCACCAAGCTAACAATTGAAGTACGTTCACCAAGTTGACTCTCTAAGTTTTCTCACCAAGTCTGCCCCCTAGGCCACCTCTCCAGGTCAGCTCACCAAGTCACCCCCACCCAGTCACCTCAACGAGTTGACTCATTAAGTCAGCTTATGAAGTCGACTCACCCAGTGGTTTTACCACCTTGCCCCAGCAAGTGGGCTCACTCAGTGTGCTTATGAAGTTGCCCCATAGAGTTGCTTCTCTAAGCTCGCTCACCATGTAAACTCACTTGGTCGGCATGCCAAGTTGACACTTTAAGTTTTCTCTTCAAGTCACCCAACCAAAGCACCTCATCAAGATTAGTCTTTAAGTACACTTAGTAGGTCAGCTCACCAAGTCACTTCATGAAGTTGCCTCACCAAGTGGCCTCGATAAGTTAGCTCACCAACTTGCACCACCAAGTCGCCACTTTAAGTTGACTCGCCATATCAGCTTGTTAGGCCAACTCCCATAGTCAGCTCACCAAGATGACAATTCAAGTATGCTCACCAAGTCAACTCTTTAAGTTCACTCACCAAATCTGTCCCCTAGGTCAACTCTCCAGGTTAGCCCACCAAGTCACCCCCACCGAGTCACCTCAATGAGTTGACTCTTTAAGTTAGCTCACCAAGTCTATTGTTCAAGTACACACGCTAGGTCAGCTCGCCAAGCTAGCCTACCAATTCATGTCACCAAGTTGCCTCACCAAGTCGGCTCACCCACATGTCCCACCAAGTCCCCAAGTCTGCTCGCCAAGCTGACAATTCAAGTGCGCTCACCAAGTTGACTCTTTAAGTTTTCTCACCAAGCCCATCCCCTAGGTCAACTCGCCAAGTCAGTCCCACCCAGTCACCTTAATGAGTTGACTCTTTCAATCAACTCACCAAGTCTACTGTTCAAGTACGCATGCTAGGTTAGCTCGCTAAGCCAGCCCACCAAGTCATGTCACCAAGTCGATTGTTCGAGTACACTCACAAATTTGACTCTTTAAGTTCTCTCATCAAGTCACCCCACCAAATCACCTCATCAAGGTCATTCTTTAAGTCTGCTCACCAAGTCAGCTCACCAAGTTGCCACACCAAGTTGACTCACCTCTCGCCTCACCAAGTGGACTCACTAAGTCAGCTCACCAACTTGCCCCACCAAGTTGACTATTCAAGTATGCTCGCCAAGTTGACTCTTTGAGTTCGGTCATCAAGTCACCCCACCAAAGTGCCTCATCAAGGTCAGTCTTTAGGTCTGCTCATCGAGCTTGCTCACCAAGTCAGCTCACCATGTCGCGTCTCTAAGTGGCCTCGCTAAGTCAGCTCACCAACTTGCCCCACCAAGTTGCCACTTTAAGCCCACTCACCATGTTAGATCGCTAGACCGGCTCCCCAAGTCAGCTCACCAAGCTGACAATTGAAGTATGCTCATCAAGTCAACTCTCTAAGTTTAGTCACCAAGTTTGCCCCCTATTCCAACTCTCCAGGTTAGCTCACCAAGTCACCCCCACTTGCCCCACCAACTCGCCACTTTAAGTTGACTCGCCATGTCAACTCGCCAAGCCAACAATTCAAGTATGCTCACCAAGCAAACTCTTTATGTTTGCTCACCAAGTCCACCCCCTAGGTCAGCTCACCAAGTCACCCCCACCCAGTGCTTATTGTGAACAAACCAATCTGGATCATAAGAGAAGTGATTAGAGATTATTATGAAAGGGTGCGACTGAAAAGAGATATAACTCACGTCATTTACAACATGACTAATCATTTCTAATGAAAGCTATAAAAAGGTAGTTCTATCATTCAACTTAGGATGATTGGAAGAACTTATTATATTTTGTATCTCACAATGATCACTCTGTAAGAGAGCATATTGCCTTTGGCACCCATTCAGTGCAGGCATATAAAGTCTACCATCAAAAATGGCATCATCTTTGAGTATATTTATATTGTCATATCAGACAACTTATCACAATATTTAGAGCATAAATATAAAGTTATATCAAAGACGGCCTGCATATTTGCAAATTCTTACTTGTATATCAGACACAACGAATAGTACAAGGTACTGAGAATTTCCTTAGTCATTACATGTAATTTCCTGTATATCAAAAATAGCAAATATATATCATCTTGATTGTTATGCAATCATAATTATTTTGATCTGAACCATACTGTATATGCATTTTGAATTAAGAATCATTCAAATATTAATTTAATACAAGAAACTGTTTCTATATTCATTGAATTGTGAAGAATTCAAGTAGTATCTCGTAATCAGAAACATAAGGAAATTACAACCACAAAATTATGTGACTAAGAAGTGAGTCTGTAGAGTCTGTAATTGCTCATTTTACTATAGACAACATTTTCGTAAGAAGCTTTACCCTAGTCAAGAATTGATACTCTAATGACACATACTCACAACCACTAGTTTTCTGTCCACCAGAGTCCTTGCCAATATTTGAAGGTTACATATGATGCATGACTACTACTAGGATTTTCTCCACAAAAAGAAATTCATGTTATCATAAAAGCTATTGTCTAGTAACATCCTGGAAAATCTCGTGCCTCTAAATTTCTAATGATGTCTGTATATGTCGGATCCCAATTGTGACGGTCGCAAATAACACATTACATATCTTCCTAGAATGTTCTTGACAGGAAGAGATCCCCTATTTTAAAATAAGACAAATTAGAGTCAATCATTTAAAAGTCAAATATACAAATATAGGTGGCACACAATCTATTAGAAATTTAAGCTTCCACTCTACTTACCAAACATGAGAGTCACAGTTGTTGTTTCGGTTATTGTCCATCACAAAAACATAGCCATGAGGCACATGCTGCAAATGGATATAACATGAAATGTAGAGATTTTAGTTAACTTGTTTATTGATTGTGTAATCAATGAATAACAAAAGGATATGTGATGTGTGAAACCTCTATCTTTATGGAACACATTCAAACAATCAGCAAGGTTGGATTTTTAATCAGTTCAATGTTTGGTTTGATATGAAATTTCAAAGTCTGGAAGGAATTACTCTGGTAAGAAGCAGAATTCTGATTTGCTTGAGAACATCCACAATCAGAATCAGAACTACAAGGTTCTAGTGATGAATCTTTTGGTCCATCCAAGCTATATGGTGAAAAACTTGTATAGATGTCATAGATAAGCAACAGCATCCACTGCAATGCCATAGATGTCTGAGTAAACAATAGTTGATCTTGGTAGTGAGCTCTCCAAGTTGGAGAGAGTAGGTGCCCAGTTTCTATTGAAGCAGGGTGATGCATCATTTATTCTTACATTGCATGGCCTCCCTACCATAGCAAGAAATGTTATATTTTAAGGTGAACATCCCAAGATTGACAGCCCTGCTACTATGAACTTTCTGGCTCCAGCATTGTATAGATCCTAGCATAGTTACTGTTAACATTTCCTATATTGAAGAAATAACTAACACCCCAATCAGCATTCCCTGCAGCCAAGTAGTAAAGTGCATTGCTTACAATACTCGAAGCATGCTTTGCCCCAACAACAGTTTTTATTCAAGATGTATATTCCCTAAAATACTGTACTTGCTTCCACAATGCTCATTTAACAATACCTACACCAGTCAGTAGACACCAAAGAACCAGCAAATTCAGAGCCAAATGTTACAAACACATTGCAGAGCTAAGTCTTATATGACAAAGCATTATCTACAAAATTTGTGTTGGGTTCATTTAATAGAATTTGGAAAGATTTTAGCAAGAATATGATAAGGACCAAACTTTTGCAAGAATGGGACCAGACTTTGGGCTTGCCAATGAAGAATTTGATAACATAGTACTCAACAAAAAATTCCTGCAAAATATATTCTTTCAAAAGAAATTTTGACCAGAAAGGCACCTGATAAGCTAAAGGTTCAAGAAAAAATTTTGTAGGAAGATCAAAGCGGAAGACACCACTTTCAAGAAATTCAACATGGCCTCCAATATATGTTTCACTCTCAAGTAGATGCCCATTGTAAAACTTTTTTGGTTCAGATTGATGCTTGTTGGAACAAATGATGTTTGCCTTGAATGCCTGCAAAGGTTCATACATTAATAAAAATCCAACAATAATATCATCAAAACCCTATATTATAATCACCAAAGCACTAATAATCATGTTTAAGCCTCAAAGTACCTTTCAAAAAACTTGTGAACAAAAAGGATGAAATCGCTAAAGAAAATAAACAGATTTTTCTAGAATGAAAATCTGAGACTTGAAGAAAGCATATAAGAATAATAACACTTAATAAGATCTAGCTTGGATTTAACCAATGTTGTACCAAAATAGTAGGGAACAACCAGGAATGTAATTATTTCAATAGCCATTTCATTTACAAAAAATCTTTAAAAGTATACATTATTGAATTTCAGTTTTCTAAATGTGTGAATATTCCAAAACCTTGATAGATTTAAGTGACCCTAAATTAGATTGGAACAATTTATAAAATATTTCAAGCCATTGAAAGATTAGTCACCTGAACTATAAGCAACATTTCACAAAGAGTTCCACTGCCTTTGCGTAAAACTTCATCAGGGGGCATAGGGATTATTTTTGCTAAAGAAAAGATAAAAGGGTGTACATATGTCATGTAAAGGTAATATGTTGCAACTGCATCAAATACTAAATAGGAAGCCATTGTCTGCACAAAATAAGTATCAAAAGAACATATCATGGCACTCAGAAATGGAGAACAATGAAACCAGTACACTGAAAAATAATTTAAACAAGCAATGTAAATAGCAATGCAATATTATCTTTTACTCCTACTAGTGAAATACAAAATGAGTGAATCAAGAAATCGGCATCAATATTCAAGTGTATCATTATGACTGACCTGTGCTCTTCCATTGCAAAGCAGACCATATCCTCAGGATTTGCTTCCAATGATCATAACCATGAATGACCAAGAATAAGTCAACAGGCTGGAACATACATAAGATATAATACAAGAGAACTAGGAAAACGTGTCCTAGGACAATTAACTAAATTGTTAAGCACTGACATAATACTTGCATATTTCTAATTCGTTCTCTACATCTTAAAATAGGAATACATCTACTAAAAAAAATAAAAATCACTCAACAAATTTGAATGTGGTAGAAGAGTGATCAACAACACAGTGAATCGAGTCTATAGGTTTGTGGCATTGATGGCACTTGCTAGTTTGAGAAGAGATTCAAAAGGAGGCCTGGTTGAGGATGCATTTCAACAACAAGCAAGAGTGAAGACATGATGCATGCATCACTCTGATGAAAAGACTGGCAATGAATAACATGCAAACATATGCTTATTTTATAAACTTCAATGAAATCTATTTTCTCCTTATCAGATCAAAAGACTGCAAGACATCACTCAAGGCATTCGCATCATGATCTTAGCCAAATTATAGGAAGTCATTGTAATCAAATTACTTTCTTTCAATATAATGGGAGGAATCTCCTTTCACAGCGATTCACCAAAAAAAAAAAACTCAAAACATGTAGAAAACAAAAAGTAGAGAATGTCATTTAAAGAACTTTTTCAGTGTGCTGAAGAAAGCTGGTAGGCAATACGGTACAGAACTAGATTAAACATATACCCACCATTTTAATCTCAAACAAGACATCCACTGAATTATTATCCTATCTTAAAACAAAATCAAGATTCATGAAACTACTAATTTAAAAGGTTCATAGTGCATTTTATCCATTAAGCAAAGTGCAACTTGAGATAAAATTGTTTGAAAAGTAACCTTCAAGAACACGTGTAAAATGAAACGTACACTTTCTGCCAAGTTTGGATCAGGGATGTTCTACTTCTAGATGAAGAGGTTCTGCAAGTCTAAAATAAAACTACAACTCCAAAATCAATGACAATTTTTTTGTTTATAGTGTTACTGCTGCCACAAACATAGGAAAGATACATAAGAATATGCCCACTATTTAGAAACATCAAGATAGTAAGACACGAGATCTTGAAGGGAAAAGAAGAGGAGGTTCATAGAATTAAAATTACAATTAACGAAAAAAAAATCATTTTGGCATATATGTGAAAAAGGAAAATTCGCACAGTCTAAGCCAAGGATAAATTCCATTTTAATTTCAGGCTAGGCATAAAATGCATTCACCAAGCACAAATGATTAAATAATATCTAGAGCAAGTCTTGATCTATTTCTCTAAATTTAAGCTCCTTCTAAACATACTATAGAAACTTTAACAAAAAGCTATTTAACTATTAGAAGTTATAGTGTTTTGATAGATAGAACTAGCACCTTCAGGCCCTAGCTACCTTGTGGTAGATAACTGTCACGCTTGACCCAAGAAAAACAATCTAGGTGGCATGCAAATTTAGCACGGCATCCACCTTGAATTTTATCACAATGGAAGCCAAGTTCTTGCAATCAACCAACAGTAATATCAGAATGATACAGTATCTTCACATAATGCAAACAACTTTAGGATAACGATTTACTGGAGATGAAAACTTATAAGCAGCCAAACACAAATTAACAAATCACTTTGATAGGGTCTAGGTGAGAAATTGCAAAACCTTCTCCTATTTGAAAACATAAATTAAACTTGAATTTTAAACTATATTAGTTTTCATGAATAAGGGGACTAGGAAAACAGCATTAGAGTGTCAGTCTCAAATAATAATCAACTGGAAATGATATAGGAAGAGTTGTTCCTAGAGCAAGAGAATAAAATAAATCAAAAGAGAGAAATATACATACAACATTTTAAGTTTTACTTTTAATTTTAATTCTATCCAAACATAGGAAAAGTTAATTCTAAAGCTCACACAAGTCCCAGCTAAAAATATTTTTTGTAAAATAGACTTAATTAATGGGATCATGAGACTGAAGCCTAAGAAGCATCAATGCATTCAGACCTAGACAAATGAGGTAAGAAAAGAGTAAAACATTCTAACCATAATTGCAAAACTTGTTTAGTACTCACAAGCTAGATTGCTACACAAGTTGTTATTAAATTCATGGTGATTCTTCCCTATAAAACTGATTTGGCAGTAGGGAAAAACAAAAATTTTGTGCTAATACTTGTCCAAATCCACATTAAAACCTTTTTCTGCCTATAGTTTTTAAGAAAAACATTATTTTTCACTTCATTTCCAAACACAATTGGCAACTTAGTGTAATTAATCTTTCATATTTTACTTCATTTATGAATTTAAGTTATCTTGGTCGTGCATTTCATATTTTATAGTTCAGTATGTCAACAACAAAGGGTTTTTTATCAACAAAAGTATGAATAATATTTTGTCACATGCTTGTCCTAAGGTCAAATGGGATAAGTATGAGTCGTAAATGATCTTGGACACATGACAGAACCATCAGTTCAAATCACCAAGAGACATGTTAAAGTGCTAAAATCAGAAACATATTGCAACCAACTTTGGTCCCTGGTGCAACATATCCAATTGGGCACACCCATGTACAAATCCTAGGTGACTTTAATGTAAAATATCCATCACCATCCAATCTAAATTAAACATAACCTAGCAAGGGCTTTCATTAATAAAAAGAAAAAAATAATATATAAAGCGAGAGTGCAGAACACTTTAAATTCACAGCATCACGAATGAAACATTCTAGTCATATACTTTCTATCTGTGAAATACACACTTATGTCAGGGTAAAAATCAGTCTTCCATGCTAGATATAATGCCTAGAGAACACAATCAAAATGTATTACTTATTAGAAAAGACAAAATAAAATAATGGTTTGATTCAATATAACTAAGACAAGATCAGAATAAATTACTTAGGCATCTGGAACAAGTACTCTGCACATTAAGACTTTAAATGGCAATGCAGATTCATTGAACCATCATGAATTGTGAACTTTCTCATGAATAGAAAGTAATTCAAAATCCCCAATAGTTTTCTAATTTAAGCAATTTTCATACTAAATACGAAAAATCACTTACATCACTCATTCTCATTCCATAATGATTAGCCCGTTGCTCCAGGAAAGGCCAATCAAAAAAATCACCATTGTAAGTCACATAAATCCCAAGTTTGACTTCATGCATATGATCAAACCACCACTTAATAAGCTGTCTCTGCATATATATCAAATTTCAAAGGAATCAGAATAATTTTCAGAGGCACAGAGTTTATGATAGAAAAGAAAATAGCCTAAACTACCTCATTTGGTACATTGGTCAATTTGAAAATCCCTTCGAATTTTGGCTTTGGTGTGTATTCCAAATCTTCAATGTCCTCCCCAACACACTACAAAAGAAGTGGCAAGATTTTAAAAATCCAAAGAGGGACTATATTCAATAAATGTACCATGATTGACGTAGAGACAACTAGATTCTTAACATGACAAAAGGGAGATATTTAAATACAACACAATTAAAGTCACTACTCCATTTTTTATATATTTATAAATGCTCCATGGTCAAATATTTGTCATGAAAACAAGAATAAGAGAAGCACCCATTTTACCCAAACTTTAAACTGTGTCATGCTCATATCAATGTGATACTAAGGAAAGTCATTCTAGAAGTCATTCTTGGAATTCTGAGAGGATATAAGCACATAGAGCTTTTTTGGTGGACAGAAAAAACTTGAAGTCAAAATTCCAACTTGAATGTAAAAAGCAAGCGTATGCTAAAACAAACTCATTATTATTAATATACCTTTCAGTTACAATTAGCACTATATTATTTGGTAAGACAATTATATTCTTTACATGACAAAATGGTGTTATTCTGGTAGGACAGGAGTGTATCTACATAAATGAACTATTCGTTAGTTCAGTTTCTTGTAAAAAGGTCAATTAGTTGACAAGATTCACAGCCACATCACATCAATTTGGCATGAAATTCCCCTTTCGAAGCTTGCAAAGCCAATTCTTCCCATTTAACTTATACATTATTCAAAACTTCTAATCTTGATTCCAAACTCTATGAAAAGTTTGGAAGTAAACCAAATCTTTGCAGATGAAACTTATTAACCAAAGTCATATCAATAATATCATTTTAATATATTTATCTTACAAAAGCATATTCAAATGAAGTGACTTCTTGTCATTCAACTTATTTTCTATTCAAAACTTTTTCATATTTTAATGATGTTATGGTTTTCAATAAGAACAAAGAGGTGCAACTGCAATAGTTTCAGAAAGGGTGGGGTGTCTAAATAGACATGTCTCATCATAGTGCACTTCATAGGATATATTACTTCTACAATTATTCATCTTTTGCATCCAATCTTTTCCTTCTTTTGTTGAGTTTCTTAGTTGTCATTTTGCAAGTAAACACACAGTATCCATTACTGATAGAAAAATAAATGTGCTCTATTATCATTTGCAATGCAGTGTGTTTAATTTACCCAAATTTTATTTACTATATATTTTGTATTTCTTTGATAAATATAAATATATACAAGTAATTCTGAAAGTATATACCCGGTGGGACTTGGAGACTCTCCTGTCCATAGTCTCTTACATTCAGTGGGATCTGAATATCCAAGGGCATGCAGTAAGGTGTCTTAGACTTGGCTCCTACTCATGGCCATGATGGATTTGATTTGAGGTAAGTCTTTCGAACCCAAACTGTGGTCTTCGAGCACCAATATTCAAACAGGAGTTAACAAAAAGAAAACAAACTTTGAAAAATATAATGTTACATTCTTCCTCCTCAAAATTTAAAGGCATCTATCGGTTCATTGGAAGAAACAGAAGTTTGAAGCTTAAAAAATGACATACTAGGGCACGCCCACGGCTTCCACTATTACAGCAAGTCATTCTTCCTCAATACTCCACTAATCGATCTTAGATCAAAATGAAAATGGATGAATGAAGACAAGAGAAACTTACAAATAGCATCTACCAGCATTTCACAGCAAGGACAGATCTTTCTGAGGCATTCAAAAGAGCGAAAACCATTTTTGCATGCAGCTCCCACGTACGGGCAAATGCATAACAATGAAATAGCGAAATCCCTTTTTCAGTTTAACATTATGAAGCCCATGTTGGTCAAAATTTTGACCAACACAGGAATGGATTTTTTTTAAAAAGATGTTTTTCCTTCCATATTTTGACCAATCTAAAACATTTTAATAGATGGTCAAAAAATAGGGTCAAATGTACTAGTGAATACTTCACAAGGAGCAAATGAATGCAGAGACAATCCTCAAGAAAGACCCCAATCTTTGTAAACCTGATGGACTTGTACACCTAGTAGTAGAGATTGCCATCTAGCATAAGTCATTGGATGTTGCACTAGCAAATTGGGATGCAGCTCTGTGTCATGTCCCCTTTTCAAATAATTAAAAAATAATAATCTTTGCTAAGGCAGGCAGGCCCAAGAAAGTGAAGTTTCGAAAAAAGGGGGTTAATCTTTGGAAACCGTTGGACTAATAAATGAAAATTATTATTAAAATATGTTTCATTAACCTCTCTTGGATGTGAGTTACAGTTATGCCCTCTTTTAAGGGGTTTGGAGGCATTTTGGGCTGATGGGAGAACTTGATTTTTGCTCATTCTTTGTTATTCTTCAGATGCTGCCAAACCTATGGAGAAGGAGACCCAAGAATGGGAGTTTGCAGGTTTCCAGGGAAACCCAAGAATGGGATTTTGTAGGTTTCTAGGAAGGCTAAGGACAGGAGTTTGAAGCCATTCCATGTGCGTGCTCATACAGAGTTTGCCTTTGTGCTGAACAGTGTAGATTTGTGGGTTTTTGGGTGTGTTTTTTGCATGAGTTTGGTGTTTTCAGTTGAGCATTTCATATCAGTTTTGGTTGCTGCTGTATTTCAGACTTTAAGCTGTTAAAATAGAGCTGAATATATGTATTGGGATGTGATTAAACTTTTGAGAGAGTTTATTAGTGTTTTTGTGGTGTTTCCGGGCATTTTTGTGTTAATTTTGGGAGCCCGATGAGCATAGTTTTTGCCCTACATTTGTGAGCTGTTGTGTAAAGGCTATATAGATATGGAAATTTTATTTTGTAGGCTATTATGCTGCTGAAATTTCTGTAAAAATTTCCATTTTCAGATTTATTAATAATAGGTGAAGCTGTGAAGCTTTTGGCACCATTTCTGGCATACCCGATTTGGGGTTTCTTGAGAAATTTGGAGGATCTTTATGATATTAGTTGTTTGATCTTAAAGATCTGATTAAAGGTTCGAAATATCATACAAAATCAAAAAAGGGACATTTTGGTGGTATCAGATCCATGATCTTGCCAGCCTGAGGGTTTGTAGAAGTTGCATGTCAGTTTTGACAACTACCTAGATCTTGCATTTCAGTTTTGAGAACTACCCAAATCTTGCATGTCATAATTTATGGTTGCATGTTGCTTCTAATAAGTTTCATGTCAACATTTATGGTTGCATGCTACTTATAATCATTTTCATGTTAGTTCTTGGTGAATTTGGTGGTTGTAGAAGTTTGCATTTCAGTTTTGACAACTACTCAGATCTTGCATGTCAGTTTTGACAACTACCCAGATCTTGCATGTCATAATTTGGTGGTTGCATGTTGCTTCTAATCACTTGCATGTCAAAATCTATGGTTGCATGCTACTTCTAATCATTTTCATGTTAGTTCTTGGTGAATTTAGTGGTTGTAGAAGTTTGCATGTCAGTTTTGACAACTACTCAGATCTTGCATGTTAGTTTTGACAACTACCCAGATCTTGCAAGTTAGTTTTGACAACTACCCAGATCTTGCATGTCATAATTTGGTGGTTGCATGTTGCTTCTAATTAGTTGCATGTCTAAATCTATGGTTGCATGCTACTTCTAATCATTTGCATGTTAGTTCTTGGTGTTTGAAGAAGTTATATCCTATTGGGGTTACACTCTACTTTATCTAGAATGGACAGGTATAGTATAGAGTCTCAGAGGACACGATCTTGGACAATTGATAGCCAGAGTCAAAATAGTAGAAAGGATGGTTATTTAGACATTTGAGATAAACTTATGAAAATAAGCCATGACATGTCTAAACAGTTGGTTGAGCAGCACCGTATAATGAATGACATGTTATCTGACCCAGCTAAGGTGGATAAGTTGACTGGATTTCTATTTGGCAAATTTTCTCACAGGACAGATGACACAATTCCCAAGAACTTGCATGAGGAGTTTGAGAAACTAGCTGATAGCCAGTAGAGGTCTCAGATTCTACTCTGCCACAGGAGGTGGTGGGAAAGGATATTACACAGATTGATAGTAACGGTCAACTTGATACTCAAATTGAGACAATTGTTTACAAGTTGTCAAAGGGTGATGCCACAGGTATTCAGGATGGTATAGTTACAATAGGCAGTGACTACAGTGTAGTGGGTTCAGATGATGATTATGAGGATGTTGTTGTGCAGGATGGTGAGATACCTGGTAGAGATGAGAAAACATTGAGCATTCATGACTTTGCTGAGAAAGAGTACCAGGCACAGTTAGATGCTTCATCACATGAGGTTGAGGCAAGTAGTACTTCACATGATTTATCCCGCCAGCTGAAGGTGAGTGAAGATAGTATTTTGACTTCATTATCTCATCATGATAGGTATGTGGAGTTAGTTGGTATTGGTCATATTACTCAAGTGAGGATTTTTCTTGAGTTACCAGCTGATTCTAGTTTACAGATATGGACTCAAGATTGTTATATTGGCATTTGGGATTCAGTTGACAGGAGATCTTTAACACTTTTTGGTAGCAGTGTTTGTTTGGGTGCTATCATGGATTTGATTAGCAGATTGCATGATGTTGTCTTTTCTTGTGCTAGCAGCTTGTCCAATGTTGGTATTAGTTTTTATACACCGATGTTGGGCTTTGTTCATATATCTAGTCGACCATACTTGCTAGAATGTGTTGATGATATTTCATATTTGGCAGTGTGTATAGATGAGTCCCAGGATCATATTGGCATTGATGACATCCAGGAGGATGCAGTGGGCAATTTTGAAGACTTAGTTTCCTTGGGTATAGAGGAGTTGGACAGCAATGCTAATGTTTTTGATACTCCGTATGTTGATATGAGTTTTAGATTTGATTCACAGGATATGGATGGTAATACTCTAGAGACTAGTAACTTTGAGGATAATCCTTTAGACAGTGCATCAGAGGAGGTTTGTAGGAGACAGTCAAGCTAGTGCCATCATGTGTCTAATCAGTTGAGAGTTAGTGACCAAGACATTGCTATCACTTGCCAGCATTTCGATGTTGCTCATCAGTTGTTAGCAGTTTATGGATGGGGTTCTCCTACTAGTGATGAGCAAGGAGGCAGTTATCTTTCCTTGACAGAGTTCCACTCTTTATGGGAGGCTATCCAGATTCTGAGACAGGATTATATGCAGTTAGTAGCCGACAGAGATTATCTTATGAAGTGGGGCAGTACAGCATATGATGCATTGTTGGCCAAGGAAGATGAGGTGAGTGAGCTTACTGAGCAGCTTGTGGTGACTTCTGAGATTCTTGAGAGTACACAGTTGGCTTTCAAGGAGTCACAATTTCATTTGGCTAAGGTGACCATGGAGTTAGAGCGACTACAGTCTTCACCTGATTCTATACAGTCACAAGCAGTGGTGTTTGGTGATCCGAGGATGTCCATGGCCGAGATTGTCAGAGACAGTGGAGATGGGGATGCATCCATTCTTGATACTAACATTGGAATATCAGGTTCATTCCCACTAGAGTTAGGTTCAGTTGAGTTGGGTGTTGTAGCAAATTGTTGTATGCCTGACATGGTGGTGGCCTCTAGTATTGATGGCACAGAGACTGGAGATTTATCAAAGATCATGTGTGATGTTGGTGAGTTGGCAGTTGGCATGGTTCCTACTAGTAACACTACTCCCTTGGTGATATCTTCGGAGGTAGTAGTTAGTTCCAACATGGTTAATGATCAATTGTAGTTAGTTTCATCTAGATTACAGTCTGAGCCACTAACTGAGATTGGTGCATTCTATCGGCATTACACTGTGAGGTATGCTCATCAATTTACCTTTGATGACCATGTTGATGAGATAATGATACAGAGATGTACTTTGGTTCCTAGTGCTTATCATCAGTTATGGGACAATTTGATGCCTCAAGATGAGAGTTGTGATGGGCATGACATGGCGATAGGTTCTATAGTTGACAGCTTAATAATACATGACTTAGAGCAGGAGTTTCAGAGTGATGCTTCAGCGGGTGTTGTTATTGATTCTACTCCTTTGGCTATGACATATCCTGACTTAGCTGGTGATCAGTCACAGTGGGTTGTATCACTTGTTGATGGTGAGTTGTTGACTAAGGTTGGTTTTTTTTATCAACATTATATTGCAAGGTATGTACATCAGTTAGCATTTGATCCTTGTGTTGAGGAGTTGATGGCAGGAAGATTTGGTTTGGGTTCCAATTCTTGCTATTTATCTTGTGATGGCTTTTCACCATCAGGGGTGCATGGTAGTTATGGTTATGAGATAGTGGCCGGTGATTTGCAAAGTTGTGTTGACTATAGGAGTTGTACAGTGTGTGGATTCTCCATACTTGGTACAGTTTCATTCGAGAGCATTCACCATTGTTGCAGAGTTGGATTGTGCATTCCGTATAGGCCAGTGGGATGCGTTGATGGTATTTACTGTGTTAGTAGTTTGATTTGTCCACTTTGCTTGGGTTCTGATGTTCTAAGAGTTTGTGCCTCATGGGTTTTTGATTGTGGTAGTGGTGATTTCAGAGTTTGGTTGAGCTATAATTGTCAGTTTTATTATGGATTCCTCTTGGTCATATTGCAGAGGATATTGCAGGAGCCTGTGTTAATTGGTAGTAGTATAGTCATGACTACATTTGGGATCCAGGTGGATTGATTGGTTTATTGTTCAACCATTGCTTGAGGACAAGAAATTTTTGGGAGGGGAGGACTTGTCATGTCCCCTTTTCAAATAATTAAAAAATAATAATCTTTGCTAAGGCAGGCAGGCCCAAGAAAGTGAAGTTTCGGAAAAAGGGGGTTAATCTTTGGAAACCGTTGGACTAATAAATGAAAATTATTATTAAAATATGTTTCATTAACCTCTCTTGGATGTGAGTTACAGTTATGCCCTCTTTTAAGGGGTTTGGAGGCATTTTGGGCTGATGGGAGAACTTGATTTTTGCTCATTCTTTGTTATTCTTCAGAGGCTGCCAAACCTGTGGAGAAGGAGACCCAAGAACGGGAGTTTGCAGGTTTCCAAGGAGACCCAAGAATGGGAGTTTGCAGGTTTCCAGGAAGGCTAAGGACAGGAGTTTGAAGCCATTCCATGTGCGTGCTCATACAGAGTTTGCCTTTGTGCTGAACAGTGTAGATTTGTGGGTTTTTGGGTGTGTTTTTTGCATGAGTTTGGTGTTTTCAGTTGAGCATTTCATATCAGTTTTGGTTGCTGTTGTATTTCAGACTTTAAGCTGTTAAAATAGAGCTGAATATATGTATTGGGATGTGATTAAACTTCTGAGAGAGTTTATTAGTGTTTTTGTGGTGTTTCCGGGCATTTTTGTGTTAATTTCGGGAGCCCGATGAGCATAGTTTTTGCCTTACATTTGTGAGCTGTTGTGTAAAGGCTATATAGATATGGAAATTTTATTTTGTAGGCTGTTATGCTGCTGAAATTTCTGTAAAAATTTCCATTTTCAAATTTATTAATAATAGGTGAAGCTGTGAAGCTTTTGGCACCATTTCTGGCATACCCGATTTGGGGTTTCTTGAGAAATTTGGAGGATCTTTGTGATATTAGTTGTTTGATCTTAAAGATCTGATTAAAGGTTGGAAATATCATATAAAATCAGAGAAAGGGACATTTCACTCTGAAGGTACTACTTGAAGTAAATAGTACATTTTTTGCCAAGTATGGCATTTCCTTATAAGACCTTTGACATAAGTGTCAAAAAGAGGGAGAATAAGTATGGAGTAAGTGTTAAGTAGAGATTAAGTATGGGGGAGTTAAGTATAGAATGAAATGGTAAGTATGATGAAAGGGGGAGATAGAGAATTTTTGACAAATCTTGTATAACATATTAGTCAGAATGCAGAAATAGGACAGAAATCACTGAGTGTACAAGGCATAATCAACTCATAGGGAGTCATAAGGTATATTATTATTTGTTTCTAAAATTTTTGAAGCAAATAAGAGGATGCATGAAATAATGTCAAGATCACAGGATCTTAGTTAAGTTTTTTTGCCACTCATGTCAAAGGGGGAGATTGTTGGTTTAAAGAATAATTTTGATAGCTGAGTGTCAATACACTTAACCATTTTTCACTAAACATTCCAAGCAAAGAGTAGGTGCCGAGTGATATCAAGTGCCAAGTTATTCAAGTGCTGAGTGATATCAAGTGCCAAGTGATATCAAGTGCTGAGTTATTCAAGTGTCGAGTGATATCAAGTGCTGAGTGATATCAAGTGCCGAGTTATTCAAGTGCTGAGTAATATCAAGTGCCAAGTAACATAAGGTTCTGAGTGATACAATTTTTTTTAGGTGCCAAGTTATCCAGGAAACAACATGTACTGAGCATCAGTAATGCTTCAGGAGTCGAGTAACTCAGGATATCAGCATAAGAGTTTGTAATTGCACAAACTATGATGTAAACCGTTTTTGTAGCCAACATAAGGTAAATCTCGAAAGATCTAGAGATAAGAACGAATCTTTTACATTTTCTATGAAATTTGCATGTAGCCAATTGGAAAATTGGAAAGGCATGCAGCCAATCAGCAAAAAGGGAAGTATTGAGCGGGAAATTGAGATTCAATGTGGATCATAGATCCATATCTAACCCTAAGTCTTCGAAGTCTTTTTAAGGAAGACAAAAAGATTCACTGTAATGATGATGAGAGAAGGAGAATAGTGTTAAGGGGAAAACATAATGGAATTCAGTGAAAGAAGACATAAAGAGTAAGAGCAGTAATTCAATATTCAGTTGATTAGAACAAAGCAAAGGAGACAAACAGAAATTAGATCTCAGAGGATCGAAATCAGAGAGAGAGCCAGAACAAGTGCCCGCATTCAGCAATCAAGGATTGCAAACTATCAGATTTATAATACCTAATACTCTCTTACCATTGTATTAGAAAGGAAATCTTATGTAGATAGGTTGGCTTAACAGCTATTTGTATATCCTTATCAAAAGGTGATTAAATCCTTTAACAGGGTGACACTTCATGTTAAGTGTTTGTAAATCCTTTAACCAGGTCACTATTGACATAGTGTAAAGCCTTTAACAGGGCAGGCCTTTAACAGGGTAGACCATCAGAAGTGGTTAAACAATATTACTGCAGTGAATTTCTGTGGGTATCATCCCCACCCCAGTTTTACCTTCTTATTTTTGGAGGGTTTTTGGGTTACCAAGTTCCAGTGTTATGTGTTGATGATGCATGTCTTAGTTTCATATTTTCATGATGTATTTACATGCATGCAATTTACTTTCAGATAAACGTTTTATCGGATAAAGTGTAATACTTCTGATTCACACCCCCCTCCTCTCATTAGTATTCTTTCCATATTTGAATATTCCAACAATATAATTTAAGGTGTAATATATGGATTATCATTAAAATTTAAAAAAGAAAAAGAATATAAGAGTAATGGTCCTTTATTTAGTTATTTTATTTTATCTGGATAATTACTTAATTATGAGTTTATGCAATAATGAAATTATTTATTTATTATTTAATCTTGAATATTGAATGATTACATGGTAGTGTTTATATATTAAAAACTACAATAATAATTGAATACTTATTATTTTATAACAAAAATAAATGTTTGTTTATAATTCACAAGTAGTTGTGCATTTGTTAATATATAATTATATAATACTAGTTTTTTTATAATAAAAAATAAAATAAAATTAATAGATTAAAAAAATAGAAAAAAATTCCCTACACTCAAAACCCACTTTTTCATAAGAAGCTAAGAATTTTGGAGAAACTTATGATGAGATCCTTGACTTCTAGTTTTGCATCTTGATCTCCTCTAACAATGTAGCTTTTACTCATTTTAACTAGGATGACCATGATTTGGTTGTGACCTTACATAATTATGATTTTTTTAATCATTTATACTTGTGAATTGAAAAAAAATTATAGAACCTGATCAATTTTAGTCATGAAGCTAAGATTTTTAGTCATGTAGTCATTTATTTTCTAAGTTCTACTAGTAAATATATTAATATGTAATTGATGCTTGTTAATCAAATTTCAATGCTAAATTGTGTTATGGAGAATAGTAATGTGAAATTCTAATTAAAAATTTAGAAGAAAAAAAAAATCATTGGATGGTCAACATGACAATGTGTGCCAAAAAATAGTAGTCAAACATCATCTTAATAAGTTCCTTTAGTTACTTCATTGTCCTTAAGATAACATTGGAAGAGGGTAGGACCAATTTGATTGTGTGGCAACATATACATCATTTATCCTTAAATTAACAAATGTTAGGTTAAAAAATAAAAAAACAGTCATTAGTCGTCTTTGGATGGGTGACTAATTACATAGTCATTTATTTAGTCATTTTAATTTAGCTAACCTTGTGAATTTACCTCATGACCAAATTGGTCATTTATTTAATCGTCTCTAATTATAAATTACAATAAAATAGTAGAATTTGATTAGTTTTAGTTGTGTGATGAAAAATTTTAGTCACATGACTAAAAAATTTGGTCACATGGTCATTTATTTGCCCAATTCTACTAGTGATTCTACAAAAATTTTCCCACAATTGAATATTGTTAATTATTTTATAACTTGCATATGAAAGTAAACCAACAATGTTGAACAATAAATATAATCATACACATAGAGAACTCATAACACCGTTATTTGTTAACTAGGGAAACTGTGGCCAAGGGAAAACCTCGGTGGGGATGATACCCACAAGATGATTCACTAAACAAAAGGATCCTATTAAGGATATTAACCCCGTTAGAAGTCTATGAAGTACATATAGTTTCTTGAGTCCTTGTTAGAGGAATAGGCCTTCTTAGAAGCCTCAACCCTATTAGGAGTTGCTTCAACCCTAATAGGAGTTGGTAGGACAATTGCAATGTATGCAAGAAGAGCCCACTACCCTAATATGCATTTACACAATAAAGTTGTTCACAAGAATAGATATACATACAATACTTTCTCACTATTGTAATTTACACTTGCTCCGATCATACATCAAATCTCATAGCACATAAGGCTCATATAACTTTTAGGTTGTCTGTAAAATAGTTTTCATATCATATCTCTTCACATATATTGCACACTTATCTACATAAGATAAGATCTTTGCTTATACTTCACAAATTAGTAATTCTCTACTCAGTCGGCCTTCATGTGTTTATACAATTGATATAATATAAAATAACTTATGGAATAGTATCCATAAAGTCAGCTCATCAATACTTAGTAACTATTTTATTAACAAAATAATTCCTTAAGTCGTACAACTCAATTCTTTGTTATGCTCTGTTCTGCCCTGTCAAATACCTAAAATCATCATGACATTGTCATAATTCTATCCTCAAATACACATAAGCTAACTCAAAGTGTGTCATGTATACACATCTCATCTATCTCTATGTTGTTGCAAACAGTCTAACACTTAGTTAATTTTCTAACTCTAAATGCATAAACAAAATTTTGAACATATGTTGCCATAAATTACAACTCTCAATACATCTATCTGACAATACTTCCAACAATCTCTCCCTTTGGAATTGATGGCAACATTTGAGAAAATTTACTAAGTCCCAAAATGATGTCATACATAACAAAAACAAATAAAAGTAACCACACAAAATTGCCTTCAAAATATAACAATTTTATTCATGTTTTGATGGATCATTACATTCCTTATCACTCCTTTACATTGATACATAGGTATGCTCCCCCTTACATATACATATACAATATCCTTACCTATATGACTTCTTCTCCTTAGTAATTATAATCATACAATTTTCCTTTACATATTACTCCCCCTTTCACATCAATGGAAAAGGTGTCAAAAAACTATATACAAAAACTTGGTGGTCTACTACTAATCAACTTGATATCTTGCAAAAATAATCTACATATACAAGCTTCAGTATAGAAAATTATTTTTTCCAATTCTCTTTCACCATATCAAAAATATTGATTAGTGTGTATAGTGCATAGGATTCCACTTCAATTGCACTCAAGTCAGTGTAGGAAAACTTGTCATACGAAGTCTTTGTTGCAAGATATTCCTCTAGTTGCCTCTATTAGAAGCATGAATGTCAATGATATTCCTATGGGGGAGTATTGTAGAAACATGATTAGATCATTATCATGATGATATGTTACATTCATGATTGTGTTTTTCATTGATGTCAACATAGCAGTTTTATGTGGTATTTGGCAAAGAACAGTGGAAAGATCAAGTTGGCACAGATAGATAGTTGAGAATTTTCATTAAACAAGGTTAAATGGAGATACTAATAAGTGTCTAATATATGTAGCTAACCTTGGAAGCATAAGATATTAAGTCTGGAAGATGTTAATCAAGTTTTGGTGAAAAATCTTTTGAGATAGAGTTTATAGAGGCATATCCTAGTAAAAATTTTATATCTCTTAGCAAAGTTGTTATTCTGAGAAGCCAAAGTTAAAGATGTGAAGAAGACATTCTAGAGATGATGTAGCTAAGCTCGCTCATCATAATTTTACATGTATGGAAATTTATTCAAGTTACAAGGTGAAAGAGTAATGTTATCACTAAGTGTAAAGTGTTCTTAATGTGGTCCTATAGTAATTAATTGAGGTGTAATAGCCGTCTCATGGAATTGTTGTATGGATTCTGTATAAAGGAAGGACATTTTCCTTTATCACATATAAAGGAAAGAAAATTATTGTAAGTAGTACAAAGAGAAGAATGTGAAGATAAGCATAGAAGAGCGAAGGTGAAGGAAACTTCATTCATGAGGTTTTATTGTGTGATTCAAAGTTTGATACTTGGATCTGAGGTTCATGACTTGGTCTACAAGGTTTGACATGTTGGAAATATAAGAGGAGTAACTAAGAGGGGAGTGGTGAATTAGCTATTACAAAAATAAATCCTAGATTCCTTAGATGTCAATACAAAATGCAAATAGATAACTGAATATTGTTGAAGCTCGATAAACACCCAGAATGTTGTAACTCGGCAATAATTAGATTACCTTAGTAAAAGATTAACATTTAAACCATTAGATGTTATCTATTATTGCCATTACTTTAACTTAGATGCAAACACATAAAGAAAATAGCATGAACACATTTGACACCATGATTTAACATGGAAACCTAATTTAGGAAAAACCACCAATAGCAACTAGTTATTTATTTTCACTCTTCTAAAGTGAGCTTTGTTAGGAGCCAACCCTATTAAAGGTTACAAAATACACTGTTAGGTGTGACCCTGTTAAAGGATTTAATCACCCTATTAGGGCTGGCCTAGTTAGAGGTTTTGAGAACAATTTAATGGAATTGTCACCTTGTTAGAGCATTTGCAAATAGTTGTTAAACCAACTCTGTTAAGAGATTTAGATCACTACTACAATGGTTAGAAAGTAACAATGAGATGACCTGATTTGATTACAACTAATTTTCTAATTTCATATCTCTATTTTGGCTTGTACTTGATCCATTTTGATTAAAAATGGCTTTACTACACCATAAGGATATTCTACTTATCCTTCAATTTTGCTTCCTCTGCTCATCAATAGATCTTCAATCACATCATCATAATTTGCACATTCTCTTGCACTTACACACACTTGCACACTTTGAAATCACAAATTGACCTTATACTTATACCTTCATCTTTCTCAAGTTGGCTCAAATACAACTTACAATAATCAATAATCATCACCTTAGTCAACTGCAATCAATAGATAAATCAATTAGGCTTAATAAAAAAAAATAAGAAAATCCTTTGTTAGCCACCTACTTGGTAGAAACTAACTCTGAAACAATTTCCTTTGTTAACCAATAGAAGCTTAGTTAACACTGCAAACTTACAAAAATCCTTTAGCAACTGAGTGAGCTTGGTTAGCATTGGTTTCATCCAACTTTCCTTCTTTACTCAAGTGAGCTTGGTTAAAACTAGCTTTCTATAACTTTTCCTTCGACACCTGAGTGAACTCGATAGATACTGTCTTCTTAACTAGGAAAACACAGGAATGCTTGATAGACACTAAGAACTATCTTCACTACCTAAGTGAGCTCGGCATATACTGACTGATAATGATTATGACATTTTTGTAACATCAAAGACAACACACAATTAATCAATTGTATCCAACAATCTCCCTCTTTGGCATTGATGGCAACACAACATGTCATAGCACAATGAAAGTTTTAGATATTTGATTTGAGAACTCCATTTGGCAATATGAGTTCTTCCTTTTATTGAATTCTATTTGCAATGGCTATTACCAAGTTCATTTGAAACATCCTCGCTCTTTCAACATACTTCATCTTTAGAAGACTTCTCCCTCTCTCATTTCCAACTTTATTCTAGTTCCAAAAATTTCTCAGAGATATGATAGTAAACTTCTCCCTCTTTGACAACACATGCTAAAGATAATAACTCTATAAATACCAATGTACCTTAAGTACTAATTCATCTACAATATGTCCATGCCAATTCTGCACCGACTGATTGATCTTCAATAGGTTCTAGTTGATGCATTCACTAAACTTCATTTAGTGAATTTTAGATAGGAGAATGACCCCTAGCTTACCACTTAGATACATAAATTCATCCTTAGGTAATGGCTTGGAGAATATGTCTACAATATGTTCCTTTGTATTCACATATTCCAATCTAACTTCTTTATCTTGCGCCAATCCTCTTGGGAAGTGATATTTTATAGCAATATGCTTTGTTTGGAATGCATTACTAGATTCTTTGATATGTTGATTGCACTGGTGTTATCACAATATATGACAACTGGATCTTTGATTTCTACCCTCATTCCTTCCAACAGTTGTTTGAACCAAACAATGTTAGAGCAATTGACTACTACTGCTACATATTCTGCCTCTATTGTGGATTGAGAAGTATAGTTTTGCTTCTTGCTTGTCCAAGATACTAGTCTTTTACCAAGAAAGAATGCTTCACCACTAGTGTTTTTTCTATCATCAAGATTTCCTACCCAATCAACATTAATAAATACTTTCAAGTCCAAATTGCTTTCATGTTTGTACCATAAACCATAGTCTTGGTACCTTTCAAATACCTCATGATTCTCTTGATTGCCATCATGTGATTTTCACTAGGATTTTCTAAGAATCTTGCCCCTATTCCAACTGCTAGAGCAATATCAAGCCTTGTGTGAACTACATACTGCAATTTTCCAATCACTGATCTATAAGTGGTCTTATCTACTTCTTTGGAATCATCATTTTTGGAAAGCTTATGTCTAGTAGACATATGTATTCCAACTAGTCTTGAATCTTCCATTCCAAATTTCTTCAGTATCTCCTTAATATACTTAGATTGAGTGATGTAGATATCATTCTTGTTCTATTGTATTTGTAATCCAACAAAGAATTTTATTTCACCAAAAAAGGACATCTCAAATTCTTTACTCATGTCTTCTAAGAATGCTTTGCACAAATCATCATTTCCTATAAATAGAGTATCATCAACAAATATTTCTACTAACACAATCTTCTTATTTGGTCTTTCCTTGATATATAGACTATTGTTATCATTAGTTCTTTGAAAATCAATCTATACCTACTAATTATGGAGTATTTCATACCAAGCTCTAGGAGCTTGCTTGAGACCATAAAAATCTTTGGGTAGTTTGAAAACCATATCTCCTTTGTCAGAATCTACAAAACCTTCTAATTTTTCAATGTAGACTTCCCCATCAAGAATTCCATTCAAGAAAGAAGATTTAACATCCATCTAATATACTTTAAATCCTATATGTGTTGCATATGCTAGTAAAGTTTTAACACCTTCAAGTCTTGCTATAGGAGAAAAAGTCTCACCATAGTCAATACCTTCTTCTTGAGAGTAACCTTTGCATACCAATATTGCTTTGTTTCTTGATACCTTTCCATCTTCATTCAGCTTATTTCTAAATACCCATTTTGTACCAATTACATTTTTATCCTTGGGTCTAGGAACAAGAGTCCAAGTTTTGTTCTTTTCTATCTATTTTATCTCTTCATTCATTGCTTCAATCCAACTTTTATTTTCTAGAGCATCTTTAACACTTCTAGGTTCAAATTCAACAAGTAAACATGTACCTTTTAATTTGCTTCTTGTCATTGTTCCATCTGATTTGTCTCCAATGATCTGATTGGGTGCATGATGTCTTCTAACATATCTTGCTAACATAGGCTCCTTGGTCTTTGAATGAGTTCCATCATATTCTTATTGAATATTAGTTTCAATCTTAGGTCTTTCTATCTATGACTTAAGTCCATCAGGCTCGGTTTGAACTGGCTTGATAGCCTTTGATTGTGACTTGGGTCCTTGCAGCTCGAGTTGCACTATCTGTAACTCAGTAGCAATTAGAGTTTATGGGGACTCAGGAGTTGAAGCTTCTTTTATTTTAGGTAGATTTGGTAGAGTATTAGGTTTGTAGTAAATGAATCTTATGTAGTCTTTAGGTTCCTTGCTGCTTTCTTCTTCACTCTTTTCTGCATACTCATTAATTTTTACATGTGCACTTTCTATAATTTTGTGAGTAGATAAGTTCAAACATCTATATGCTTTTCTTCTATAGGAGTACCCTAGAAATATGCCTTCATCACCTTTAACATCAAATTTTCCTTTTCTAGATTCTTTTAGTATGTAACATTTGCTACCAAATACTTTCAAGTAACTTACATTAGGTTTGTAGCCCTACCATAGCTGATAAGGTGTCTTGTTTGAATCTTTCTTCAACTAAAATCTATTCAAGGTATGAACTATAGTGTTGATAGCTTCCTTCCAGTATTTAAGAGCAACATTATTTTCAATCATCAGGGTTCTTGCACAATCCATGATAGATCTATTTCTTCTTTTTGCTATACCATTCTATTGTGGTGTATCAAGGGCAGATACTTGTCTTTTGATTCCTCTTTCAATGCAAAAATTGTTGAATTCATGGGAGATGAATTCCTCACATCTGTCTGATCTTTTGCATTTCAACTTCTTTCTAGTTTCTTTTTCTACTCTTGCCAGATACCACTTGAATTTTTGAAAGGCTTCTAATTTTTCTTTTAGGTACATTACTATCATCATTCTAGAGTAGTCATCAACAAAGAGAATGAAAAAAATTTCTCCACTATAACTCTCTATTCCAATAGGTCCACATAAGTTTGTATGAATAATTTCCAAGACTTCCTCTAACTGATAGTCTTTTCTTTTGAAGCTTGTCTTTCCCATCTTACCAATTTGAAAATTCTTGCATAGACCCATGTCAAGCTTCTTCAAACTAGGAATACCTCTTACTCTTTTATATTTGCTTATCTTAACCAAATTATCAAAATTCACATGACATAGTCTTTTGTGTCATAACTAGCTTTCTTCTGCTTGAGCAATAAAACATGAACAATCACTAAGATCAAGATAAAATAGATTACCTTTCATTTCCTTTCCAGAACTAACCAAATTTCCTTTCCCATCCAGTAGTTTGGCCTATTCATTCATGAATTCTACCTTGAATCTAATGTTATTTAGTTGTGCCACATGTAGTAGATTATGCTTTAGTCCTTCAACCTAATAAGCATTATCACACACAAGTTCTTTAGTCAACAAGATACATCATTTTCCTTTTATTTTACAAGGTTCATTGTTTCCAAATCTTACACTACCTCCATCATAATATTCCATATGCTCAAATTTTATTTTGTCACCAGTCATATGATGTGAGTAGCCACTATCAATAATCCGTATATCATTTTTGCTAACATGAGAGATAAGTGCCATCTTGTCTCCTTCATCATCAGATTCATCTTTCACAACAATATAAACTATTTCATCTTCACTATTGTCAGAATCTTTAGCTATGAAACACGATTTCTTACCTTTGTCCATTAAGTTCTTGTAGTTCTTGGAGTCATTCTTTCCTTTATGCTTATTTCTTTTCTTCTCATCCTTCATTTCCTTGTTTAGACACCTAGCAACAATGTAACCAATTTCTTCACAAGAAAAGCAGATTAGAGGAACTTTACCTTTGTACTTTCCTCTTCCTTTAGAGCACTTCCTTGCAAGCAGGGCTTCAAAAACTTCAAGATCATTGTCTGAACTTTCTTCTGATAATCCATCTTCTTCACTTCCTAATTGACTAGATTTTGACTTTTTACCCTTTTCTCCAAGTGAGAGTTTAGCTTTAAATGCAAATTTAATATTCTTTGAAGCAAGAACATGGTTATCATAATTGTTTAACTCAAAAACTATTAACCTTCCAACTAAAGCATCAAATCCTATCTTATTAGTTGGATCACATCTCATTTCTTGAATAGCAGATACTCTAATTGCATAAATGGGAAGAAGAGTTTTGAGCACTTTACTTACAATAGTTTCCTCCTTAATGTCTCCTCCAGATGCTTTGATTGCATTTACACTGGCCTTGATCCTTTCCACATATTTTTCAATGTTTTCATCTTCTCTCATTCTCATTTGATCAAATTTTCCTCTAAGGCTTTCTGCTTTGGCTCTCCTCACATTGTCATCTCCTCTATAGATATCTTTCAGTTTGTTCCACATTGCAAAAATAGTTTTACAGTCTTTTATCTCATCAAATTTAGCATAACTTAGAGCAGATGCAATATCAATCATCATGATATTATTCTTCTTCTTTTCAACAATGCCTTCAACTGATAATGTTCCAGTGGGAGTCTTATATTCAGCATCAAGATACGTGCAACTTGAATCACTGATGGTAGCCAGATGTAATCTCATAAGTCATTGCCATGCTACAAATTTGTCTTTGTTCAACTTGGGAATCTCTCTTTTGTAAAACATCATGATCTTTAGCTTAGGTCCATGAAACATTTTCTGCAAGCACATAAAGCTTTGATAACAATTGTTGGAAATATAAGAGGAGTAATTGAGAGGGGAGGGCTGAATCAATTACTATAAAAACAAATCCCAGATCCCTTAGATGTTAGTTTAAAATGCAAATAGATAACTAAATACTGCTGAAGCTCGATAAACACACAGAATGTTGTAACTCTATAATAACTAGATTAGCTTAATAAAAGATTAACATGTAAACCATTAGATGTTATCTATGATTACCATTACTTTAACTTAGTTTCAAACACATAAAAAAAATAGCATGAACACATTTGACACCATGATTTAACATGGAAACCCAATTTGGGGAAAACCACCAATAGCAACTAGTTACTAATTTTCACTCTTCTGAAGTGAGCCCTATTAGGAGCCAACCTTGTTAAAGGTTACAAACACATGATTAGGTGTGACCCTATTAAAGGATTTAATCACCCTGTTAGGAGTGGCCTAGTTAGAGGTCTTGAGAATAATTCAATGGAATTTCCACCTTGTTAGAGGATTTGCAAATAGTTGTTAAGCAAACTCTGTTAAGAGATTTAGATCACTGCTACAATGGTTAGAGAGTAACAATGAGATGACCTGATTTGACTGCAACTAATTTGCTGATTTTAGATCTTTGTTTTGGCTTGTACCTGATCTTTCCTCATCAAATATGGCTTTGCTACACCATAAGAATATTCTACTTATCTTTCAAATTCGCTTCCTCTGCTCATTAATAGATCTTCAATCACATCATCATAATTTGCACACTCTCTTGCATTTACACACACTTGCACATTTTGAAATCACAAATTGACCTTAAACTTATACCTTCATCTTTCTCAAGTTGGCTCAAATACAACTTACAATAATCAATAATCATCACCTTAGTCAGCTGGAATCAATAGATAAATCAATTAGGCTTAATACAACAAAATAAGAAAATCATTTGTTAGCCAACCTTGCTCGATAGAAACTAACTTTTAAACAATTTCCTTTGTTAACCAATAGAAGCTTGGTTAAAACTACAAACCTACAAAAATCCTTTGGCAACTAAGTGAGCTCAGTTAGCATTAGTTCCATCCAACTTTCCTTCATTACCTGAGTGAGCTCCATTAACACTCGCTTTTTGCAATTTTTTCTTCGACACCTGAGTGAACTCGGCAAACATTGCCTTCTAAACTAGGCAAACACGGGAACACTCAGTAGACATTGAGAACTATCTTCACTATTTGAGTGAGCTCAACATATACTAGCTAATAATGATTATGACATTTGTTAACATCAAACACAACACAATTAATCAATTGTATCCAAAATGAAAGTGATTGGTCTGGTTGATAGGACAGAGAAAAGAAGTTAAAGAATAGTACAAACAAGTATTCTACAAGGAATAGTTGAGAGATCAATTGGATAGTGAGTTCAATGGTCTTGCCCCAGAAGCTATTTGGACAGTGGGTCCTTCTGTCTTCTACAACTCCTAACATGATTGGAATCTTCCAAAAAGGATTCAAAGTCTCTTAATAGGGACTCATATGTAATAAATGTTATAATACACTCCCAACAAGATCCATCCTCTAATAAGGAATATTTATATTAGTACATTATCTTGTGGGCATCACTCCCACCAAGGTTTTCCCTCTGATCAAGGGTTTCCCTAGTTAACATATCTATCGTAATTGTGTATGTGCATCTTGTTATGGTTGTTGTTTACTTTGGTTGAATGGTTAAGATTATTTAAGGTGGGTAAATGTTTTAATTATTGGATAACTAATTCACACCCATCCACCCCCTCTCAGTTATCTTGGTGGACTATTGTTACTAACAATTGGTATCAGAGCATTAGGTCCTTGAAGATAAAGTTTAACAACTTTAGGAGATTCATGGAGAAAATATTTAGAAAGGATAGTCTAAAGTTTGATGGAACAAATTATGATAGTTGGAAGGAAAAGATGAAGACACATCTATTGTGTATGGGTCTACAGTATTGGATTTTAACAAAATTAGAAAATAAAATCATTACTAAAAAAGATTTGAAAACTTGTACCAAGGAAGAAAGGGAGCTTTTCATGTGCAACATGAGAACTAAAGAAGCACTATTGTCTACACTTCCCGAAATTGAGTACAACTAGGTAAAGTAACTTATTACTTCTCATATGATTCGGAAAACTTTGAAAAATAGTTTTGAAGGTGATGAACATTCTAAGAAATTGAGGTTATAAAGTTGGATTTGTGTATTTCAAGATGCTAAAATGATGGAAGATAATCTATAAGAACATATGTAGGCAGGATATCAGAAATTACTATAGGTATTAGATCTCAAGGAGGAAGTAAAGAAGATGATGAGGTGATATGGAAGATATTTAAGAGCTTAATACCACCATTTAAGCCAACAATTCAAATGATACAGTTGTTGATCTTTTGTACCAAAGATTTCACAAAGGAAACATTACTTGGGAGACTTGAAGAAGTTGAGAATGAGGTAAGGCAGTTTGGAGAATTGACCAAAATAGAAACAACTTTCAATGCCCTAAATATTCGACCTAGTTTATCAAGGAACACAAGTGCTAGAGGAGACTTTTCTAGCAATAGCAGATCTGATGAGGATATAAAGATAGAAGGAGTAGCCCTTCTGGTAAGAAGAGAAAAGGATAGTAAGAAAATCTATAAATGTTGGACTTCTAATGAATTTGGTCATTATGCATCTGAGTGTCCTAAAAGATCATCGGAAGCAGAGATAAAGGTGTGATGACAAGAAGCAAAATCAATGAAGAACTATATTTGATATCTCAAGTTGAATGAAACAATGTAGATGAAACATGTAAAGATGACTATTGGAAAAAAGCTATGAAAGAAGAATTGGATTAGATAGTAAAGAATGAGACATGGGAATTGGTCCCTAGACTAGTAGACAAGAATACAATAAGAAAAAAATGGGTATTTAGAAACAAGATGAATGAACAAGGTGAAGTTGTAAGGAACAAGGCAAGATTGGTATGTAAAGGTTACTCATAGCAAGAAGGAATAGACTATGATGAAACCTATGCTCCTATGGAAAGAATAGAAGTAGTAAGGTTATTCTTAGCATATGTAGCATATAAGAAATTCAAAGTGTATCAGATGGATATCAAGTCAGCATTTCTGAATGGAGAACTTGAAGAAGAGATATACATAGAACAACCTAAAGGTTGTCATTTAACAGATGACAAAGACATAGTATGTAGATTGAAGAAAGCATTGTATGGCTTGAAGCAAGCATCTAGAACCTAGTATGCAAGGTTGGACAAGCAATTGAGAAAGCTTGGATATAGAAAAGTTATGGCAAATAGTAATCTATATTGGAAAGAATTTGATGATGGATTAATGATCTTGGTAATATTTGTCAGTGATATCATATTTGGAGGAAATGATGATGAAAGTGACAAGTTTACAAAAGAAATGAAGAAAGGATTTGTAATATGCATGATAGGAGAAATGAAATATTTTCTAAGATTATAGATTATATGGGACAAATAAGGAGCCTTTATTTCTCAAACTAAGAATTTAAAAGATATACTAAAGAGGTTTGGTTTGGAAATATGTAAACCCATTCGAACAACTATGGTAACTGGACACAAGTTATCTACAAAGGATGAGACACCTACTATTGAGCAGATGAAGTATAGATCTATGATTAGAGGATTGTAATATGTGACTCACACAGGGCTGAATATGGCAAATGCAGTTGGAATTGTTGCACGATTTCAAGCTGACCCTAAAGAAGCACATTATGCAATAGTCAAAAGGATGTTTAGATATCTAAAAGGAACATTAGAGTTTAGATTATGGTATGATAGATCTAATGATTTCATTTTATATGCTTATACTGATGTTGATTGGGCAAGCAGTATGGATAATAGAAAGAGCACTAGTGGTGGAGCTTTCTTTCTTGGAGGAAGATTGGTCTCATGGCTAAGCAAGAAGCAAGATTGTACCTCACAAAGTATAGTAGAAGCAAAATATGTTGCAGTAGGAAACAATTAAAATATAGTTGTTTGGATGAAATAGATGCTAAAGGATATAAGGATAGAATTCAGTGAACTTGTTGTCATCTATTGTGACAACACAAGCACAATAAATATGACAAAGAATCTAGTGTTGCATTCTAAGACTAAAAACATTTCTATCAAGTATCACATGTTGAGAGAAAAAGTTGCAGAAAAAGAAATTAGATTGGAGTATGTAAGCACTAAAGAGCAAATTGTAGATATTTTCACTAAGCCTCTCCCTTAAGAAACTTTTCAGTATTTGCGAGGTATGATAGGGGTTATGTCCCTTCCTACATCAGAGTAGATGATGCAAGAGTGCATCAGTCTAGTATAACAAAGCACTATTATTTTTTTGGACTGATGTTGATGCTTCTTGCATTGGGAAGTATCTGTGATGGATAGAGTCATCTAGGACTCGATAAATGTTGTTTTGAACAGTGTCTTTAGACGCTTGAGAAAATTAGAGATAGTTGTTACAGAGATTGATGGTTTCCAAAACCTTTGACATTGATGTCAATGGGGGACAAGTACAACATGAAAAATAGTTTGGCAAAAAAAGTTGGGGAGAAGTACAATAGGAGAAGTATAGAAAACTAGTTTGAGAGAAGAAACAATTTGGGAGAAGTACAACATGGAAGAATGATTGTGTCATGCCCAAAATACAAGGGCAAAAACACACGAAATTTTCTTCTTTTTTTTAATTAATAATTAAAAGTCACTAAGTTTGATACATTTATTTCACAGTTAAAGTATAGGTTCACTAAATTTCATCTAAAGTTTATAATCATGAGAATTAATCAATCGTTAAAACAAAAGTTACATTATTACATTAACTTTACAACAATATATTAAAATTTATTTGAATAACAATTTAAATGAATTCGGGTTAATTAATTTGAAATATCTAATCAAGAACTAATTAAAAGAAATATCACATCTAATCATACACATAATTATATTTTATTTAGCTTTGATCAATTATTAACCTCTTAGACGAACATCAATTGACAATCTAACCGATTTATTGAAAAGTCCCATTTAACAATGTAAACTAAATTGAATAGAAATTAAAAAATAGAAAATTAAAACATTAACACTACTAACTTAATTTTCATACAATAAAATTTTAATGTTCTTAAAAAACCTTTAAAAAATTTAAACCACCTAACGAATAAAATCTAAATCTTTAAACTTATTTTAAATAACTAATCTACCTTTAAACTAAACTACATTAAATTTCTATTAACTTAAAATTTAAAACAAATCTAATACTCATTTAAATTAAAACTAAATATAAATGGTAGTAATTACTACTCCTATTTAAAACTTAAACTAATCTAATAAAACAACTTACAATTAAGAAAATTTCCAAATGATACTAAGATTACTTAACTCTAAAACTAACTTAAAATAAACTAAACTAATTTAATACTAACCCAACATGCAAACTAACTAACAACTAAAACATACCACTAAATTACAATAAAACTAACTTAAAATTAAAAAATTTAAAAGAAACCAAACTAAACTAAAAGAACTAAAAAAAACAAATACTAACTTTACAAACAAAAAACTAAACCTACTTACTCCTCATCCCACCCATGTCACCTTGACCACTTGTGCTGACCCAATCACTCCCCATGCGCACCACGCGTCCAAAGGACAGCATTAATGCTGTTGGGTGAAGCGAGTGAGAAGTTTTCTAAGGAGGGAGTGGAGTTAATAAATACATGACAAAAGCTTCCCTCCCAAAACAAAACTTAATCTCTCCCATCTTGCGCGCTGACCCAAAAAGGAGGACTCACTGACCAAGCACTTAAAGTGTTGACCACACCTGACACGCACAAGTACAAACTCCTTCCCCTGCACATGACAAGACACCAAGGCACTGAAGGTGGGAGATAAAAAAAAAGGGACCCTATCTTCATAACACGCATACACGCCCCCCCCTGCATTGGTTTCATCTCTCTGCCAACTACGGGTCTGACAAAGGACACGTGGGTGTCCGGCAAAAATTGTGGAGATGAGTAATGCCAAAAATTTGCTAAAGAAATATTGAGTTAATAAAAATGTCTACACGCCAAGTGAGAGGGTTAAATGCAAAGTTTAGTTGGTAGGATATTAGCTAGACTAAGCTTTAAATATTTCCTTTCTTTTTTTTAATATAATTACCTATATAAGTATGTATATAATAATTTATTTTTTAAAACAAAACAAAATGAAATAGCTACAGGGAATATTTTTTGTTGTAATAAGAGAGTAAAACATATTGCATACAAAAATCAGAGACTTTTTACTCTTTGGGGCAAAAAAAAAAATTTATGTCTTAATTTATGCTAAGTATAGATTTTTCAAGCAACTATATTTTTGTGACAAAGGGGTATTATTTGTTTTTGATGGGTTTAACATAGAGTTTAATAGTTTTTTTAGCAATGCAAGATCCATTTGATCTCCTAATAAGTATGAAATTGAATTGAAATATTAACCATTCATAACATAAAATCATTTATTTACTTATTTGATAATTTTCCTTAACATATTTGCACTTGAAAATTTCAAAAAAATTGAACATCATCATTCTAACTTATCTTGATATTTGTTCCTATAACTAAAAATAAATTATGAAAACCTCATGAGAATGATATCACTTAAGCTCTATTTTACTGAAAACCTGATTCAAAAGCTCTGCTAGGAAAGAACCAGGAAGAAAACCCAACATCGTTGCCATTACAACAAAGGTTTTTAAAATACAATTTACACAGGATTTCAATCCCGAAATTTCAACAGTCAAATTAAATCTCCTTCATGGCCCTTAACAAGGGACTCATTTCATTTTCTATAATACATCACTAAGGTCGTGGAAGGAACAAAAAAATGATCAGGTGACAAACAAACATAAAAAGGAGACAAAATCAGACATTCATATTCATACTAGGTTTTCACAATAGGATTCAACATTGAATCAAAACTAGGGAAAGGTGGATTTTTCCAACAGGAGATGTTAGACACAACACCAAAATAGGTGCCCAATCGGGGCTATAAATCAAGAACTTCTGTTCTTCCATTCTTACATGCCAAAACTCATACATGGTTTGTCCTGATAGGTAGGGGCCCATAACACCCTACCCTCTCTCCCTCTTCTTGTCCTAAGAAGAGACTCTACACTATTGGAGTCCAACTGAATACCTTTCCCCAAATTGGCAACTTCTGCCCTATCCAAGGGTGAGTAATGCCAAAATACCCATACAAGAAAATTTCAAAATTCAAGCAAAACATGAAAGAAAAGCATTCAAGGAAACATGGTTTCAATCCTTCCCAAGTATACCCAACATACATACAAGCATACCAATAAACAACATAATAACATAAGCATGAATCAAGCATGAAACAACATGAGCAACATGAACAAAGGAGATGAAGAACTCCTACCTTCACAAGAGGTTATGATAAAATGAACAAATTTAGAAGAGCTTTTCCTTTCTTTCCTTCAATCTTCCAAGTCTTCTCTCTAAAAGTAGAGATAGGGTAACAACCAAAACTTCTCAAAAAAAGCCTCTAAATAAGATCCAAACTCAACCACCTAAAAAGGTCAATAACTCCCCCCACTTGCCTAAAAATTTAGAGGTTTCTAACTCAACCAAACCTAAGGTTAACCTTTAAGTGGAGTTGAGGTTATTCAACTCATGGTAACAACTTTCAATTTTCGCACTAAGGCAAAAATAGACTTTTTGAGTGACCATAAAAGTCAAGAAAAGGGGCTAAGGGGGTGGAAAATGCCCCCAACCCATACCCATACCCCTTGGGTATTAAGATTTCATGATTTAAGGCCTTAGGAATGATTCGGGACCAAACAAATGCTAGGAATATTTAGGACCATCTAACAACTCCAAAATGTAGATTAAGCACTAATTTGGATTAGGGGTAACTAAACTCGATTAAAAATAGATTAGTAAAAAGGGCACTAACTTAATCCGACTTAGGTACATAGGTTACACAGTTAACCCTAACTAACATGCTAGAATGCATAAACAATTTACGAGTGTCAAGTGACACTATAAGAACACGGTTACGAAACATTAACATTTACTGATTATGGAAAGATACATTCATACATCTCACAATACAATTAAGATACGAACAACGGGGTTTCCACAAATGACACATAGGGGTCAGTTTCATTCCTCCATCGAGTTTCTCGGCTAAATATCCTACACACTCATTGCACACATCAGTAGCCCCATAAAGTCACATGCACATATGTATATATGTATCAGGGAATCATTAAAACATACATCTTTCATTCAATCAGGGTTTCTCTCATCCTACTCATATTCTTAATCATTATAATTTCATAATCAAAGTGTTAATCCTACATTTACCTACTTCATCAACATACATCTTCATAAAGCATTAAATAACAAACTCAAATATCTGAAAGTAAACATCACACAATGTGAAATAATATAATATGTCCAAAGTATCCGATAGTATCTCAACATCTCAAGTCATGAGTATCAAAATAAAAATGTATCACTATGCTATGATGGGTTGGGGCGAGGCCTCATAGATTGATGAAGAGGATTTGAAAAGAAAGGTTAACAGTCTTTTGTAGTTGGTATTTTTGGAACTAGATGTTTTTTATCTATGTTTCCATTAATGACAAAGGGGGAGATTGTTGGAAGCATAATGCTGATGATATTCCTATGGGGGAGTATTGTAGAAACATGATTAGATCATTATCATGATGATATGTTACATTCATGACTATGTTTGTCATTGATGTCAACATAGCAATTTTCTATGGTATCTGGTAGAAGAACAATGGAAGATCAAGTTGGCATGGATAGACAATTGAGCATTTTCATTAAGTGAGGTTAAAGAGAGATACTACTAAGTGTCTAATATATAAAGCTAACCTCAGAAGCCTAAGATATTAAGTCTAGAAGAAGTTAGTTTCGATGAAGATTGTTCTGAGATAGAGTTTACAGAGGCATATTTTGGTAAACTTGTTATATCTCTTAGCAGAGTTTTTATTCTGAGAAGCCAAAGTTAAAGATGTGAAAAAGACATCCTAGAGATGACATAACTAAGCTCCCTCATCATAATATTACATGTATGGAAAGTTATTCAAGTTACAAGGTGAAAGATTAATGTTATCGCTAAGTGTAATGTGTTCTTAATGTGGTCCTATAATAATTAATTAAGAAGGTGTAGTAGTTGACTCATGGAATTTTTGTATGGATTTGATATAAAGGAAGGAAATTTTCCTTTGTCACATATAGAGGAAAGTGAATGATTGTGAGCAGCACAAAGAGCAGAATGCAAAGATAAGTAAAGCAAAGCAAAGGTGAAGGAAACTTTGTTGTCAAGGTTTTATTGTGTGATCTAAAGTTTGATACTTTGAATGGTTAAGATTATTTAAGGTGGATAAATGTTTTAATTATTGGATAACTGATTCACCCCCCACCCCCCCCCCCCCCCCCCCCCCCAAAAAAAATATCTTGGTGGACCATTGTTACTAATAGCCTCTGCAAAATAATGATCTTAGGTGACAAGATTTCTCTAAGACTAGAGAACCTTTTTACTGCCTTTTCCTTGTCATACTCCAAGCCTCTAATCTCACTATGGATCTTTTCCACTTATGTGCCACATTTTTAAATACTAGTCTTAGGGAGCTATAGATTTGTAGTGAGTGTATAAAGGTCACTCAACTTACCTTTTATCTGACTCTCAAACTCTGCTAGGTATTTATATGATAGTACACACTGTCCATACAATTTCTTCCCTTCATCAATGTGTTTTCTTAACTCCTTGATGCTTACATCAAGTGCCCTCAAATTAGTTCTCACATTTGTGCACACTATATCAAATAGTGTTGCATCATGCTTTACATGAGCTTGCACTGAAGCTACCTCAACTAAGGTTGTGAATTCCTCATCAAAGGTTTTCACCAATTCTTTGGCCTTTACCTGCAAGTCTCGATTGGCTATAGTTGTGGTAACTATCTTCTACATTCTTTCCAAGACTTCAGTTAGTGTCTTCTCCAAAGACTTTACTAATTTGTTCTTCTCAAACAATTTTCTCAATGATCTCATTAGTCCCTTCTGATCATCATCATCATTAGATGATGTTGTTGTTGTTGTTGCTACTAGAGTTACTACAGGAATGAGTGTAACTACTTTTAGTTCTAAAATCTTCCACTCTTCCTTAGCTTTCTTCGTCTCTTCTTCCAATCTCTCAGCTTCCCTCTTAGAGTCTTCTTCTGCTTTCTTCCTTTCCTCTTTTTCTTTCTTCTTTCTTTCCCTTTCCTCTTCTTTCTTTTTCTTTTTATCTTCTTCTTTCTTTTTCTTTTCTTCTTTTTCCTTCTCTATTTCTTTCTTTCTACCTTCTTCTTGCTTTTTATCTTCCTTTCTCCTCTCTTCTTCTCTTCTCTTTTTCGCTTCTTTCTACTTTTTCTTAGCCTATTTCTTCTTTTCCTCTTCTTCATCAACATCAAAGCTTGAATAAGCTATGATATTGCCAACAATGGATTGGCCAAATGCTACAAAAGGATTCTCCTTTGCATCCACATTTATGTGTGTACTATCCACTTGCATGGATTCAATACTCATAATTGTATGCGATGGTGATAGTGCCTGTTGTGTCTCTCCTACTTCTTCCATATCATTGGAAGGTGTATTAGCTTGTACATATACTAGACTCTTAGGTTTGGTCAACACACTCACCTCTATTGTTGTAGGCATTGAGGGCATGTATTTCATAATGGCCTCTTCTATTACCTTCCCCACATCCTCATAGTTTCCTCCCATCAGAAGAATTGCTCTTCTTTTGTTCCTCACCAAGGGCTCAATACCCTTCAAAATTCTATCTAAGTCCTCCTTGGAGTTAGTTTCACACAACTTGTTGATCATTATTATTCTCAAATTGGTGTCTTCTTCTAACACTCTTTTCTTCATGTTCAAAAACCTATTAAATAGGTCTTCTGGAATCTTATTTTGTATACTATCAAATCTTTTATTCCATAGTATCATGTTCCTTATTATGGTATTCTCTAAGTATCTTCTACCCATGTTACTGTACAAACTATAATACTTATTCAACTGTACAAAATTATCATCATTAATGATTTGCATGTTATGGTTTTCTACCTTAGGCTTCCATGTTTTCTTTCCTGTGGGTATCCTCCCTTCTTGTACGGCTTGCTCCACTGGTCTATCTTCAATTTCATCCTCAGATTCTTCACAATCACTAACTTGCAGTATCTTCCTTCTCTTTCCTAGTCTAATGGTGGTCCACTTGAACCTTTTTTTTGTGGATGATGTTGGTTCTTGCTCAACCTTGACTAGTCTTTCTGACTTCCTTTTAGCAACAAGTTCTTCCACTTCTAGCTATCTCCTAGGTTGATCACTTTGTCTCCTTGTTGGTTGCACTTGTGAAAATGCTACATATGATGCAATAGGTGCTTACACACATGGTTATGAAATGGTTACACCTTCTGAAGGTCCTATAGCAACAACTGGGGTTGTTGCTATCACTTTGGATTGCCCACTTGCCTTCATCTCTAGTGCAATTCCTTTTACCTCATTAAATTCTTCATGAGTCATACCTAATTCCTTAAGTATGGAATCAATTACCTTTTCTACTTTCTTCTTGCTCTCCTTGTTGTGAAGTTTAGAATGTAGTATTCTCATTTCTCCTCATAGGTTCCCCATCTAGGGCACTCAGTGTCCTTAGATTGAAGTATGATCTGCACATATCCTTCAATAAATTTTGCGCTCATCTCATATCCCATGGGTTCTATGAACTTTATTCTTGGTTCCACAGCTTCCATGCAGGTATTATCAGTCTCCACCATGAAGCATATATCATCCTTATACTTCTCTACCATGGATAGAGGTATTTTGTACCTCTATTTCATCTTAGTCTGGAAGTTTTTCATAATTTTATCAATGTCACTATCTCTAACACTTTCCATCTTTGATCTAAGTTACTGAATTCATTTCCCACTCATTGCTCTCCCAATTAGTCATACTTGGGAACTTCCTTGTTGCATAGAAAAAAAAATGAGTTAGTAGGGACTCAAATCTAAAAACTATGCTTTTGGTCTTCTTCAATTTGCCAATATTTTCTAACAACTATAATCTAATAATTTCACACAGATTCAATTTTTTTTCCTTGAACTACCATTACATATGTGGCATGCAAGAAACCAACTGGTATTGAGTTAACCCTTGAGCCATGGTTAAACTCATACCCTAATATCTTACTCAAAACTTGTACTCCTTTGTCCTAAATCATATCTACTTTCATGTTCCTTCCATCAAATTTCGTAAATAGGTTGGTCTCTATAGTTTTCCTCACATTCTTGTCATTAATATGGTTACATCCCTCATTACTCAAACCTGTGACCTTATGAATTAGGTCATTTTCAATTGCTACCTATGCATCACCTAACCAAAACATATCATCATGGACTTTACTTAGAATGATTCAGGTCCAATCATGGTTGTCAAACTCAGTATAGAACATATACTTCACAAGATTCAAACCATCTAGGTGTGCATACTTAGACTTCAAGGTTAGTTCATTATTTCACATGAATCCTAAGTCTGTGTGTATATCTACATCACCTATACTCTCTATCTTGCAATGGATGTAGGTTATGATATTTTTGACATGAAGCACATTCTCCAAAACTTGCAAAAATGTACCTAACAGATCATCCATAAGAGAAACAAATAGGTGTTTCTTGAATACATATCTTGGCCTTTCACTCACATCATAAATGGTCTAACTAGCCATTTTAATTGTAACTATATGCACTAGAAAAATGAATTCAAACTTCATAAAATACATTAAAATTGCATTTAGGGCTTCTGCAACTTTGTGCTTCAAGAACTTCTTTTCGGACTTCAATTCACTATCAAATCACTCTTCAATTTGCTCAAGATACTTCACATGATCAAATGGTACTCATAATCTTGTTTGCAATCCTTAAATTATTTTAAATTGTACAACACATTAAATGTGTATCTACCACAAATTCAAATATTATCATAATTTACTAGTAAACTTGTTCTCTTTCTCAAATCTTCCTGAGAACATATCTTTTCTTGCACACTCGACCACAGATTCCTTTCTATGTCATTTACCTCCTATTAACTATGTAACTTCCAACTTGCTTTCTAACATTAGTTATGACCAATTAATACTCTAACTCTTTTGAAACTACTTAATTCAAGTAGGATGAGTCACAAACAATTGTTTAACTTTAGTGTCTCATCGAGTACATCAAAATACTATTCCTCCAACACTATATAAGAAATTTATGGATCCTTAGCATTCACAAAAGCTTCCTTGAATTCATCAACTTGTTCTTTGATTGCTTCCTTATGACTTTTATCACTACCATTTCCATTCCTTCTATTATTTTTGTTGTTGTTCCTTTTGTAGTTAGGATTCCTATTGAAGTTTCTTTTGTCGATTATATAGGATCTTGCTCTATGTCCAAAGTTATTTCATAGCTCACATATAGGTTCATTCCTTCTCTAATTGGTTCCATTCTAACTTTCAGGTTCTCTGTAATTTCTTGCAATATGTCCAGGATTGTTACACTTGTAACAAACTATTGCTTTTCTCAATCAGATCTTGCTCCATCATTAGATCTACTCTATGATCTCCCTCTTTCATTACCTACAGGGTTAATATTCCTAAACATTCTATTATTTGTGCTATTACCATCAAACTTAGGTTTCTTACAATCTACTACTTTATGTCCATAACCATGACAATTATAACAATAGAAATTAGTAATAGGTTTAAAAGACTTACCTATGTAATCTCTTTTCATATGACCAACTTTGTTGCATATGAAACATCTACCTCTGAACTCATGTCTTACTTACTTGGCTAGTTAATCTTCTTAAGTTTATCAACTTGCTCTATTTTCTTAGGTTCATCATGTTTTGTTGATAAATCAACTAATTCAATTTATTTTGATGCTTCAGTAGTTGTGCTTGATTCTACCTTACTCAGATCAGATTCTTTAGGGTTTTCAACAACTGGATCTAGTTCTCTTTTGATTTAAACTTTCTTGGCTGATTTCTCTCCAATACGATATCCAAGTCTTGTCTTATCATAAGGTCTCTGGTGAAATATTTGTTCATCAATTTTTTTTCACTACTGGAATAAAGTTTCTCTAACTATTTTTTAGCTTGTGTGAATTCCCCTTTCACAATGATATTTTTCTAATTCTGCATGCTCAATCTTAATAAAATCTAATTTAGATATTACTTGACTCAATCGGGATCTAAGGTCTCCATTCTCATATTTCATATCAGGTTCACTCTTACTACCATCTTTCTTAAGACTCAAGTTCAACAATTTTTAGTTCATGTTTCAAGATCTCATTTTATTTCTTGAGATTTCCTACTTCATCATTGTTAGTAGTCTACGCAATTGATTCCTTGCAAGATTTTTAGATCATCATGAATCTTGTCTTTCAGTTTGCCAATGTAAACTTTTTCATCTTCATACCTATCTTTCAAGTAATCTCTTTCTTACGTAAGAAGGTCAATCTATTCAAGAGCTTCTTCAAGGTTTTTCTTTGATTGTTCCACATCCATAGGGATCTTACTCAAACTGTTAAGCATCTTCAGAGTAACTAGGCTCTAATACCAATTGTTAGAAATAGATAATACTGAGAGTGGGGGGGGGGGGGGGGGGGGGGCGGGGGTTTGAAATAGTATTCTACAAACTTTTTCCCACAATTGAATATTGTTAATTACTTTATAACTTGCATATGAAAGTAAACCAACAATGTTGAATAGTAAATATAATCATACACATACAGAACTCATAACACCATTATTTTTTAACCAGGGGAACCTTGGCCAAGAGAAAACCTCAGTGGGGATGATACCCAAAAGATGATTCACTAAACAAAAGGATCTTGTTAAGGATATTGACCCTATTAGGAGTCTATGAAGTACATATAGTGTCTCAAGCCCTTATTAGAGGACTAGGCCTTTTTAGAAGCCTCAACCCTATTAGGAGTTTCTTCAACACTATTAAGATTTGGTAGGACAATTACAATGTATTCAAGAAGATCCCACTACCCTAACATTCATTTATATAATAAAGTTCTTCATGAGAATAAATATACATATAGTACTTTCTCATTGTTGTAATTTGTACTTTCTCTGATCATACATCAGATCTCACATCACATAAGGCTAACATAACTTTCAAGTTGTCTATACAATAGTTTGCATATCATATCTCATCACATCTGCTTCACATATATCACACACTTATCTGCGCAAGATAAGATCTTTACTTATACTTCACAAATAAGTAATTCTCTACTCAGTCTGCCTTCATGTGTTTACACGCTTGATATAATATAAAATAAATTATGGAATAATATCCACAAAGCCGGCTCATCAAGACTTAGTAATTATTTTGTTACAAAAATAATTTCTTAAGTCGTACACCTCAATTCTCTAATATGCTCTGTCAAATACCCATGCTAATATTTTAATGATAACTCACGTTGTAATGTTCATACGCATCTATGCACTTACCGACATCATCATGAAATTTTCATAATGATATCCTCAACTACACATAAGGTAACTCGAAGTGTTTTTTCTATACACATCTCATATGTCTTTGTGTTGCTTCAACTGTCTAAGACTTAGACAATTTTCTAACTCTAAATGCATAAACGAAATGCTATATATGTGTTGCCATAAATGACAACTATCAAGATATCTATCTAAAAATATTTCCAAAACACACATCTCCTCTCAAAAGATAGATTTGACACACTGGATATCCCACCTCCATTGGAGATTCCATTTTAGGATTCTCATGTATTCTCCTTTGAGAATCAGCTAGGACTTCCAGCCTCACCTTACATTTAGGGGTTTCACCCTCCTTGTCCACTGCCTTTGTTTCTTTCATATTGGATCCACATTGATATGTTCATCGACATAGGAGTTTTTCCATTCTAAGGGGGCTATGGAGTCTCAAGCTTCTATCATGGGGGGGGCAAGTGTTCATTGTACTTATGGTCTTCAGAGAGTCTCTTCAGATATTTTAGTTGTGCATCATTTTCTATCTCTTTTTGGAGTAGGGTTTTTCCCACTAGGTTTTCTTTGTTTCTCTATTTCATAAATATTTGGTTGTGATTGGGTACGTCATAAGGCCTTGTTGTTGAGACCCACATTTTTCTTTTAGCATTGCATTGTAGTTTACTTTCTCTTTTTGCATTATTTGTAAGTACATTGTTGCTCATTTTAAGGGGGGGTGTTAGAGTAAAAGGTTAATTTAATTTAATTTATTAAATTAACTTTACTCCTTTCTTAAGATTTCCATTTATGCACTTGAATTTCCATTTAACAATTAATTAATAATTATTAAATGTCATTTACCTCTCAGGGTTTCCCTTTTGGGTTTTTGATCTCCTTCATAAGGATTGATCTATTGTAAATTTATTCATTTTGTTTTGCACAAGTAAATACAATCTTCTTGTTTATTGAGCAAACCCTTTTCTCTCTATCTTTCTTACTTCATTGTGATAGGTTATTTGCATGCAGGATATCCAGGGATCCGTGGATTTGTTCATCATCAAATCCTACAAATATTATAGTTTGCTCTCCCTAAAATTTCTTGTCCTCAAACAACTCCAACCCTGAGTGCTGCAAAATCTCCTTATTCTCCCATGTCTCATCCTCTACCAACAAGTCATTCCATTTCATTAGATAGTCCCTTATAGTATGTCACCTCATGTTCCTTTCGCTAAAACCAATGGTAGCCTCTGGCACCAATACCAATTTTCCCTCATCATCCAAGGGTGGAAGCACTGTAGAAGGAACAATATGGTGTCCTAACACTTTTTTAAGATGTAACACATGAAAAACATTTTGAATTATGCTTTCTTCTAGAAAATCCAACTCATAAGCCACCTCTCCAACTCTCTTGATCACCTTGAAAGGCCCATAATAATGTGGCTTAAGTTTCTCGACACCGCTCTTTTTGAGAGTGGACTGACGGTAAGGCTACAACATCATATATACCATATCACCTACCTCAAAAGTTTTCTTAGTCCTCTTCTAATTAGCATACTACTTCTGTTGATTTTGCGCCTTAGTGATATTATCCTTAAAAGCCTTTACAATGTCTTGGTTCTCTTGTAATAAGTCTCCAACACTAGGCACTCTACTATCTGACAGCAACAAATCTATGAAACTAGGTGCCTCATATCCATATAATGCCACAAATGGTGACATCTATATAGACATGTGATAAGTGGAGTTATAATAATACTCACATAGATATATCCACTTAACCCAAGCCTTATGTTGCCCTTCTATTACCAATATCATCCTTAACAGTATCACATTACCTGTGCTTGTGTCATGACCCCTCCTAAGAGAATCCTATAATCAGATAAAATATAATAATAATTCATATACTATTATTAAGTATTCACAAAAGGAATAATATTGATAAACTATATAGATAAATACTTATGATTTATCTATTTAATTATATTATTCATAATAATATAATTTGTAATTATTCATAATAATAATTCTATTTAATTATTTATATTATTCATAAAAATATAAATTATTATTTAAATATAAACATATTTGGTTAATATGTAAATATACATATTTAGATCTTGAAACTAATATCATCTAATATTTATACAATTATTTGTAAATTGATTTAATTATGAATTGATCAATTCAATATCGATCAATTCTCCCTTATAATTATATATATCAAATACTTTATAAAATATTATGAAATGAACATATTCAAGAATAATATTATAATTGTAATATAAATATGAATAATATATTACTTAAAAATATGAGAAATAAATATTATTAAAATATATAGAGTAAATATACTATGTAATAATATAACGAATAATATAATACTAATATATCATTTATGAATATTAAGTATTGCTACCATGAACACTGACTTGTCATTGATAAAGGAACACCGATTATAATAATAAATAAGCCATGGGAAAAGACTTTGACATGGCTTACACATCAGCAAATAGCTATCTGAATATATTTTAAAATCAATTGTAAATACCACGACAAAGGTACAAGCACCAATCAATGTTAAAGATGAATATTAATGGTTAAGATTGCAACTGTGCACAATTGGCTAATGTCTCATCTATTAATATTGATTAAGGGTGAAAGTTGATAATGAATCAATTAAACAATGGTCGGAGGTACTAAGTCAATTGGATTGCACAATAATCGATGAGTATGATCAAGCATATTATATTAAGTAGGAGATCAAATTGTTATGTTGGTAATCCATATCTTACTAATAGTTGGTAAGACTAAAGATTTCATATACTTGAACAATATCACAAGATGCAATGTTAGCAATGACTACTGGCTGGAATGGAAGGATGCAATGGCTATTCCTAACAGCACTAATCTAGTAAGCTACAATTGGTAAGACTATAAGAGGACTCCTTAAGGGAGATAACAAATTGATATTTATACTGAAAGGATATTAATAGAACCTGACATAATTATTTGATTAGCAAAGGTCATGAAAGGACCTAACTTTTACTCTCAAGAGTTGCAATGATTGATGGGTAAAGTATAAAATAAAAATCCAAGCCATTCAATCAAGGGAGAAGCAAGAAGTAATAATTAAAAACTAAGCCTCACGTCAAAGAAAGATACAATAGATGAGAGAACAAAATAGAATATGGGAGAGAGTTATACACAATAACTTGTATGTTCATCCAATTATTAACAGAATCATCATTGCAGAGAAGAAACTACATGAACAACAATGACATATACAAAGGAGACTAGAGATAAGTAAAAGGGAATGAGTCACATACAGAATGAAGGAAGACTATTAATTAATGAGTTATATCTGAATTGGCATTAAAGAGAAACTATTTCATATATTAATATATTTTTCATCTACGCAGCGGATCCACAACAATATCATAGCAATCAATCAAAGACTTCATTGTTGGCCTTTCATAGCATATAGGTTATAAGATCAATAAGAGATCTAAAATAGTAAGATACCTAAACAGTAAAAAGTCTATAAGGAAAATATGGCAAAGGGATATAAATAAAGGAAAAAGCTGCAAAAAAATGAATGACCTTAAAAAAGGTTCATTACAGCTTGATGGAAGTGGGAAATACATCTCAGTCTTAGATTCATAAGAACCTTCGACCCATGATAAAGGAGAATGACTTTATGTCTGCTAGTTCCAATAAGGTATGTAAAAAATTATATGATGAATTTGATAGACATGCAAATTTGAATATGAAAAACAATATGATATCCTTGAATGATAATTTGACTATATCCTCCTTACAAGAGGATTCACAAGAGGTTATGGAAGTGACCCTAGGTTTTGATACTCAAGATACCAAGGCCATGAATGGAGATTGCATAGACATTTATGATTTCTATGACAACAATTATGAAAACTTGGATCCTCAAAGGCTAGTGGTGTAGGAAACTATCCTTGAGATGTCGTGTGGTATTACTCAAGCAATGGGTACTAATGATGGATTGTATGATGTAAATTCTTATTATGATGAGTTTGATTTTTCAAAACAGTTCTTAGAAAATTAGTTTGAAACTTTGAAGATTTAGTTGTTAGCATGGAGTCCTAAGAATTCAAGCTAGATGAACATGCATTTGAGTTATCTATTGAGGTACATAGCAATAGTTCCTTGGATGTGGGTATGTGTATGGATAATAGGACACAACATAATGATTCAAATTTAGACTCATTTGAGTTAGAGATATTGTTTTGGAATGGGCAATTACAAAGACTTCATCATTTGATTGAGCCTCTTAAGGTGGATATGAAGGTCGATCCTCTACTTAGTGGAGTAGACCTAAGTGTTTTGATTACAAGTGTTGAAGGTAACACTTTATAATGGCACGATATCATTATTGATTTGTTTGAGGATAATTGTGTTATGCACCATCATTCTCATGAAATAGAAGCTTGTGATAATGAGGAAGTCAACACTATGATATCATTTATTGATGGAAGTCCTACACCTATAAGTAAACACAAAGATATCAACTAAATGAGAACTGGTATGACATACTTTGGCATTAAAGAGTTAAAGATGTTTAAAAAAATGAATGATGAAAGGTTACCAAAAGCTAAAATGCTAAATTGGTGACTACCAATGCAAGACAACATCTTCAAGAAGTCAAAGGAAAGGTTAATCTCCTCAACACACAAAGGAAAAAGAAGATGGATAACATTAGGATAATCTTATTTCCATCAGAGAATGAATCTAAAAATGTACCTAGTTCCAATGACAACAATGAAGTTGATGATTATGGTCAACCAAAGGATTTGGTAAAGATTCCAAACATGAAAAAACAAGAATAGCTTGTGAGTTCTTCATGTGCAACTGAAGTTGTTCATACCTTGGAGACTCAATTGAAGGTGGAGGAGGATAAGATTATTGTAGCATTAACTCATCATAACATGATACACAAATGGATTGAGGATACTTTGGGCAATTAAAAAAAAAGTAGATCCAAAGGGGGAATCAACAACCCTACATCAAGAAACACTTAATTATTTGTACATAAAGTTGTGTTTTTGTCGCAAAGGATTGAATGAAGCAACCCATAACTATCCATTAAGGCCAAAGGGGAATGCTAACCATGCTATGTGTGCATTGTATCAGGATTCTAAATCTAAAAATTTAGACCAACAATCTAATCAAGAAGAGTTTGAGGTAGCAGAATCAAAACATGATGAAGAAAAGGCTGAAAAAAAGAAGAGACACTTCAGCTATAGGAAGCATGTCTCACTAGCATACCGCATGATAGAACCTTTAGGGGATATGGAGTTTTAGCTAGGCAATGGATAATATTTTTCTTGACATTGGAGCCACACATAACTTCATTTATGCCTTGTTGGTTAAGAGATGCAACATACAAATAAAGGACTTTAAGGGTATATTGGTTAATAGTTGTTCTCTTGTTAGATTTTATAACCTGACTCTTTTAATGCCCATTTTTTTGGAGAAAAAAAAGGATATCACCAAAAAATGGGTCAGTGTATGTGTTATATCACTAACCTCTGAATTACAAGGTACAACTCTCTTAGGATTTGCAATGATGTGCAATGAATATATTTTTCTTAGATTAGAAGTTTTCGACAAAATAAGCTCTTAACCTAAGAGCAGTAAAGGATAACCAAATTATTTGTAGATAAAAACAATTCAGATGAAATAGATTGGGACAACCTATCACACCCAATGGAATGACTATAGTAGGTTATCTAGAGATTTTCTGACTCTTGCTCCTATTCTAAATGTTGATTAATTATCTAAATGCAAAAGAGGAACAGAAGAAGAGATGCACATAAGGGAAAATGGAATTGTTTTAACTATTAGACTTGGATGAAATGGAATCCAAAAAATTACTAATAGATTCAACCACATTTATTCTTCAATTCCCAATGAAATTACTTCTAACATGCCATGAAATAAACAAGAGGAGAAGCATAACCATATGTGAAAAAGTAAATGGAATTACTTATACTGTAACTACCATGGTGAAATGGAATACATGAGGCGATGAAAAAATCACATGTAACCATCCTTCAACTCTCAATGTAGAACTAATCTATGGGTAACAAAACATGAAAAGAAAATTAAGTAAATGGAATTATAGAGCCAATTCACCATCAGGTTTGTTGACCTTTGTATTATCAGAAGAAATTAAATTTATAGTTTAATGTCATATCTCCATTTTGGTAGAGCAACAGTCACATAATAAAAAGAAGAATAGGAATAAAACATAAAAATATCTAATCTACAAATGATATGGGTATGCGGCATCTTTCCATTGATGATCTCGACTTCAAGACACTTCTGAAACAAGTGATGATTGTTTATCTTCTTACTGCTTTAGGAACCTACGAAAATCTTCATTCTCTTCATATTTTGTTGTTGCCGCCATATTCATATAATTTGAATTCCAATGATCACTGCAAGTTTGAATTTCACCTATTGATCTCAAATTAACGATCAAAATTAAAACATAATCATGCTCTTTATTTTTCCTTGTGGCTTCTTATTATTCATTCGATATCTTCTTCTAATGTGACGATGTGATCAATCAACTTTTGTTGTTTCGCTAAGTTAACTCAAGGTTTCATTTAACCCATTGCGAACATGTGAACACCAATTATCGCTCCTTCACAGCTTCAACCCCAGGTTATGATTAACCCTTTGCGACCATGTGATCTTTAGTCTTTTTGTAGCTTCACTACTTTTAACTCATGATTTGTCTTTAGCCGTTGTGACCATGAAATCCATGACTTTTCACTAATTTTCTACATTAACTATAGGTTATCCTTAATCACTTGTGAACATGTAGTGAGCATTGATCTTTTGGATCTGATGACTAGGAATGAAAGATCTTAAATCTTTGCTTTGTCTTGCAATGTGGGTCCACCTACTTCATGTGTCATGTTGTTTTCTCTGCACATCATCGCAACTTAGATTTCCATTAATTAGTACTGACTTGAGATGTTGTGACCATTTCATACTTAACTGTCAATATCACTTTTCATAACTTTATGACATTGAATTAATAGTTTAGATGACTACATGCGATGTTGTGATGACCATTTAGGACTAATACCTTTTAGCTCACGATCATGTGATCACTGTTTACCTTAACTGTTATTATCTTTCACATATTTTCAACTTACTTTAAGAGCCAACTTTAACTCTTTGCGACACTACAATTACTTGCTTTTGTACCTTCAGAGCATTAACCTTGGGTTCTCCTTAACTACCTGTGACCATGCGATCATGCAATTTATATGCTTTCTCTCTATCATTGCCTTAACTTTGAGTTACCTCTAACCAACAACAACTATGTGATTTATTCTTATTCACTACTTTATGGCTTGAATCATGATTAACTTAACCTGCTTATGACTATGCGATCAATGATTTTTTGCTACTTCGTAGCCTTGACTCATGATTAACTTAACCTGCCTATGACCATTCAATCAATGACTTTTCACTACTTCACAACATTAACTCGTGATTTATTTTTAACCCTTGCAAAGCTATACATACTTGATTTCACTCTTTCACAATGTTAAACTTAGGTTATGACCAATCGCTCACGATGTTGCAAACACTATTGATCTACTCTTCATCTAACAACTAGGGATCTTCTTCTAAGAGCAATTGATTTTTCAACTGACCAATGACATGTATTATTTTTTTTGATTGAATTTTTTGCTCATCCATGTAGGCTACTAATACAAATTGATTTATTCTGCATTGTGAGCTTGATCACTTGTGATATCTTCCATTGAGATGTGATTACTGCAAATCTTTGTCTTCAAAATCCTTCAAAATCTATAAATGATGAATCATTAGAACTTATAGACCTTCTTCTCATCAAAGAGATGCTTATGATTTCCCACCAAATCCTAAATCACCTATTCTTTGACCAGTGCAATGCTTACATGATTTCCCGCATAGGTTAGTTTGAAAGGGGATGATGAGAAAAGAGCTCATCCTAAAGGCATTCTAAACATGAACTCAAACTGGACATTGACTTGACTACAATTTAGAGCTAAAAGGAATAGGACTGAAAATTGGGCAATAGGGTATAAGAGTAAAGCTTATAGACAACTACACTCTTAGGTGCAACCAAAAGATTCTAGATCTGCCTGAGTTTGAATAAATTTGAGTTTATGGTAGATTTTTATGTGTTGAACATGGGATATATTGATATGGTATTGGGAATGACATGGTTTCATGACATGGGTGAGTTTACCCTTAATCTTCATGACATGAAAATAAGGTTTAAGATGGATGGGAAGAGCCACGTGCTTAAAGCCCTTACAGACTCTAGTTGCAAGACTATATCTTTTAGGATGATAGAACAACTCATGTGTCATGACATAGTTGAGTGGGAAATAGATTATGTTTTGATGCTAGTACATAAGGAGTAACAAAAACCTACTTTTCATCTAGACATACACCAGTTGAGGAAGTTTGTGCTAGTTTCCTTGGATGACATCTTAATGAACAACAAATCATGGAGGGAGAACATTACACATCTTAATATAGGTTTGGGTATTCTTGGAAAATAATCCTTGTATGTTAAGGAATACAAGTGTGAATTAGGCTTCAAAGTGTTGTTGCACTTAGACTACATCATCAACATGCAAGGAGTACATATAGATCTAGACAAGGTCAAGACAATAATTGAGTAGCCTATACTTGTAAGTCTCACACAACTCATAGGAATTTTGGGTTCGTGTGGTTTTTATTGCAGATTTGTTAATGGATATTCATAGCATGTAGCACCACTTTTTGATCTAACCAAGAAGGGGTATCTCACGAACTATATTGTAGGGCAATAAAAAGGATGGGTTCAGTGGAGTATTTCTATGATACCACCTATCATCTTTTCATTTAGATGACACCATTTATGGTCTTGTATGGTTATGAGACACCCAACTTTCTTGATTTATTGATGAGTGATAATAGAGTGCCTAGTGTTGGATCTTTGCTGTAGGGAAATCAAGATATCATGAGGACTCTCGAGGAGAATATTTAGAGAGCACAAAACCAATAGAAGTAATTTGTAGGTTAGAAAAGAGTTGAATGTTCATTCGAGGTAGGATATATGGTGTACTTGATGCTATAGCCTTATAGATAGTCTACACACAAGAAGAATGGTGCAGAGAAGATCAATCCACGATGCTATGGACCTTCAGAATGATCAGGTGTGTGGGTGAAGTAGCTTACAAATTGGAGTTACTAGCTAATAGTAATTTTCATAATTTTTTTCATGTGTTACACCTCAAGAAAGCATTGGGACACCATGTGGTCCCTTCCACAACTCTACCACCCTTAAATGATGAGGGTTTATTGATTCTAGTGCCTAGGGCTAGATTGGATATTAGGGAGAAACATCTAAGGAGATGAATCATTGGGGCATAGTTGATAAAATGGAAGGACTTGTTAGTTGAGGATGCTAATTAGGAAGGTGAAGAAATTTTGCAGCATCCATAGTTGAGACTTCTTGAGGACAAGCAATTTGAGGGAGGGTAGACTATAATGTCCCATTGCACTCAAATTTAATGGAGTTTGGCCTATAATTGGACCCTTGTAGGCCAAGGTTTTGAGGATAGGGGTTGTGTGGGTAGTTCTTACTATTGTCACACTCTTCTTGCAACCAAAAATGTTTGGTAGTTACATGTTTCTTGCAGCCACAAACTTCCTATAGCCTATGATATTTTCACTTTATATTAATTATATTTTTAATATTACTTTAAAGTACAACTAATTATTATTATAAGAAAGGGTGAATCTTCTAGAAAGTGAAATTAAATATTATTTCTATTTCTTCTACAAGCGGGTTGACCTCTTGGAGGAAAAGATGGATGGAAGCCTCATTGTTGGACATTAAATATGTTGCCATCTACTTCGCCTAATAACTTGTGGAGCCAAGGGTTTCTATAGTTTTCTATATTGGTTATTGGGAACAAAGACTCCCATTGATTTGCATAACTAAGGTGGTGAAAGATCTCACGAAAGGTTGCAATTATTGGAGAAGATGAATCATTCTTTTCATTGTGCTAAATTTGTGGCCTAGGGCCAGATTTGAGAAGTTAAATTAAAGTAATGAGTCTGATATTAATACCCAAACATATAGCAGTAGGGCTAGGATATTTGGTTGATTATTCTAGAGGAGTTTGAAAGACTTTCCTGTAGCTGAAGGTGAACAGTGTCATCTCTACAGTGTCGATGCTACATTGTGATCGCTACAATGTCACTATTATAATGTCATCGCTGGCTTATTTTTGCTATAGTGCCCTCGCTACAATATTTCTGCTATAGTACCATCACTACAATATTTCTGCTCCAGTACCATTGCTATAGTAAAATCCAATTTTTTTGGGTAGTTTCCAGGTTCCTATCTGTTTACACTTTGCATTTCATTGAGCTTAGATTAGAATATCTTAGGGCATTTGTAGGGATTTAGAAATCAATTGTGGAAGTTTTGTAATATGATTTATATTAGAATCTTATATCAAAAAGTTTTCAAAAAGTATTAGAGTATCATTAAATATCATAGGAGGCATTGCCCTAATGTCTTATTGTTGTAGATGCATATTTTCTCATTTGTAACTAGTGCTATATGTTTCAAAAAATACAAAAACATTTGCATCTTCATTGTTAGATGTTTTGGAGTTCTTTGCAAACATATTTATTAAAGTTTGGCATTTAGAAAGAAATCATAATTTAGATCTACAATATATCCTTTGTGTGCAAAGTGTTTGATGAAATTCTCAAGTTAAGGGATCAAAATATTTAATTCAGAATTAAAAGGGATGTTACAATTGTGTAGCCAAGTTATGCCAAGAAATAAATTTGTATCACCCTTTTTAACAACATAAAAATTTGCTTTGAAATCAAATTTGTTGATCTTTAGGGGTAGACCTGTAATCTTCCTATCAAATTTGAGGATGTAGTCATCACCTACCCTCACTCTCAGACCCTCAAACTACTCTGTTTGTATCCCATGCCTCTCAATCAACCTAGAATCAATAAAATTGTGAGTAGCACCTATATCAAGAAAAGTGATAACTCATTTCCTAGCCAATGCCCCTCTCATCTTGAATGATCCTTCTTGTTGTACACTAGTGAGATGGGCCTCCTTAAGTCTACCCTCAATCTCCTCATCACCTATAGCCATTTTGTTCAACTTTTCATCATTTGTGCCTTACTTTTGTTCAATTGATTCCTCATTTTCAAATTGTTGGTCCAAAATTTTGAAATTAGAATCTTCATAATAAGCCCACATAACCTTGTTTGCTTTCCCCTTTGGCCTCAAAGGACAATCGCAGTTCATGTCATAGGGTCCTTTGTAATAAAAAAAAAGTTTTTTCTTTCTTAAATCATTCAATGTCTCTCTATCCAAGGGAGCACATGATTTATCTTTATTTTTAGCCTTTGTTTCATTCCTCTTAGGTTTCTTAAAGAATGGTTTGTTGTCTTTGCTAGATGATGCACCCTTTGACTGAAATTTATTTACTTGGGCTAATTATTCGATACTTCTAGCCTTCTTTATCACTTCTTGCAAATTGAATGGATCAAAGGATTTTACTCAACCCTTCAGTGGTTCAAATAATCCCTCAGTGAACAAAGCAACTATTACTCATTTTTGCCCCCCGCCAAAAATTCAAAGTTTAAATGCAGGCCTACCACAACAGCTACTTCCCATCTTCTATGCTATTTTAATGCCCCCAAGAAATACAAAAAAAATAAATGAACGATTTAATCTTTATTGTATTTCCTTATTTTCTAAGTTTGTTTCCACTAGCCCACATTCTTTCCACACCATTGGATCTTGCTAAGATCTATGTTTGTCACTATCTCGCTATGGTGAGTTGCACGGGGGTTACTCAAGGTGACATAGCGACATGGGGCCCAGTTGAAAGCAGTCAATATGGCGACATCGATTTATCTTGTTCTTTCTTCAGCACCGAGTTTTGATAAGTCCTCGGCACTCGCTATCTCGCTATCGAAAAACTTAGGCATCTTGTTGTTAGCAACATAGTGAGGCACCGTGAAGTGAATGTGGTGGGGCCACAGGCGATGTGGAAGGATGACTGTGATTGAAATAGGGTTTTGTTCCACTAGTTGTGCAGATTTTATGATGTCATCGGTACCCCAGACCCACACCCCTTCCGTAAACACACGAAGATTTCTAATCGTTAGATCAGTCTTGATCTACAATCGTCACTATCTTGCTATGGGGAGTTGCTCAAAGGTTATGCATAGAGAGATAGCAACTTAGCGACATGTGTTCTTATGGGGCTAGGCTTGTTCCATAAGCCGTCGAGTGATGCCAAGGTGGGCCATGTTCCTATTGGTCAGTACACTGATAGATTGGGTGTACCTTTAGGGCCGTCAGATGGTGGCAGATCGACATTTCTCGTTATGTCACTATGAGGAAATGATTGACCTTTAACTATAGCGACATAGCAAATATGGGACCCACCACTTCTTCATGGTACTCTATGCAGTTTCTCATCTTTGATTTGGTCTCAGATTGACGGTCGTCACTATCTCGCCATGAAGAGTTGCTCGGAGGATATGTATAGCGAGATAGCGACTCAATGCCACGTGTCCTCAGAATTCTATGGGGTCCAGTTCAAAATGCCAATAGTGAAGGAAAGGATCAAAGCAAAATCAACGGCCATCACTATCTTGCTATGGAAAGGAGCTCGAAAGTTATGTATAGCGAGATAGCGACTCAACAACATGTGTCTCGGCAGGCCTAGCCAAGGTATTAACAAAAAGGTTTGCAGTTAAGGTCGCGGTTTCCTGAGGCAATCACGATTAGTTTGGGAGGTGGTGCAGTTGGTAAAGAAGATATAGTCAAATGCATGAAGACTCCACAAGGTGGCAAAGCAAAATGAAATTATTGGTCCACATGGCTCATCTCGGTGCCAGAATCCAGTTGACTATTTGACCTTGCTGATTCAAAAGCTAGAAATAGGGGATATCAGGTTTACTCGCACAATCCAATCTTCATGATTGATTTCAACCACTTTTGAGTGAATGTTGTGCTTGTTCAATGAAGGAGAACACTCCACCACCTTTGATCCTATCCATCTACCTAGTCAAAATTGTTTAATGGCGCCATTTCTATCTTTTCAAGACCTTGTTCCATCAAAGATCATATTTCTTAGGTCTGCACCAAGGTTGGATTTGCCCTAGATCTGCATGATTATTCTCTATAAGACTTAATGGTAGTGGTTGTAGAGTAACTTCAATTAGAGGACATCTTAGTTATGCCTGAGCTATAAAGGCAATTTTTGTAGATTTTGTTTAGGTCGACTCTTCTCTGACTTCTCTGTTATTGCTCTACAATTTCATTGTAAATTCCCTTTACCTCTGAACTGTATGACATTCTACCTTATCTCTTTTAGCCATTAATGTGAAGGTGCAAGAACTATTTGCCTCTCATTGGTGTTTTGTAGAGATTTTTAATCTACATGATTGTATCTCTTTTGGCCTGTGAATGATATATAAGTGAATCTTCTCTTCCTTGTGTCATTCATCTAAGTTTTTTGATCTGCATTTGGTTGCTAGGTTAAAACAAGTCTGAATGTGTATATCCTTTAGTGTCATGATGGTTCAATAGTGCATATATGGGAAGGTATTGGTTGAACACTCTATTTTGGTGCATCACCCCCTTAGGTTAGAATAGGTAGATTTGCTTTTCATGCATTTCTTCTCCCTTTTCCTCTCCAAGAGTAGTTAGGTGCACCCTGATAGTAAATGGAAGATGACCTTCTCCCGAGACTCAACCTCATAGTTCAAGTCCCATAGCTTTGAGGTTGTTTCCATGTTTCACAAGGTTGTCCTTAGGTAAAAACTTTGGACAAGGGTGCAAACCTCTGTGACAACAGCAACCAATCTCCCATCTGAGATATTTGGCACCATAACATATATCCTTTGAAAGTCACTAACGAAATACTCCAATCTGCCTGTCTATCTCAACCATGCCAACTCCCTAAAGTAGACTTCTTGATCCTTCTTATCAAACCTCTCTACCAACCTATCCATGAAGTCCTAATATGAAGTCACCTGGTTATGTTGAAGGGTAACCATCCTATGGTACCACCAATCATGTGTAGCTTCCTCTAAATGTAGCGTGACATATTTTGTTGCCTACACTTTTGTCATAAGTCTTAGTGCTAAGAAGGTATCAAGCTAGTGAATCCAAGCTTGTGATGTCATTCTGCTACTACCATCAAATATAGTCAAGGAAAGCTTTCCTATAGCACACTTTAATTCATTATCTTTGCCACAAGGTCTCCTATCTTGTCTCGTTGCCCTATAGTCCTTTCTCCCCAAGATAAGAAACTACTCGAATGTCATCCTCCCTCACACTTGTGGAGCTAACAAATCTCATTTGTCATTTGCAACCATGAGGATATATACAAACATCTCCTTTCTTACTTCTTTTGAAGGTGCTATCTCAGGCTCATCCTCATGAAGGTAGGACGAGTAGGTCTGTCTAATGTTCTAGAGTGTATCCTATGAGGTCTAGGTGACCCCACTACACTCTTTTTATCCCCTTTCTCCGAATTCTATCTGTCTTGAGGGTTCATGTGCTAAACCATGCTGATGAGTGCCTACAAAACCTGAGCCATCTTCTCATTTCCTGTAACTATTTCTCTAAACAATTCCCTTATTTCATGATCCCCATTCTTATTTCCTCTGGGTGGGCTACCCTCTTGCTTGTCACTCATGGTGCCTAATAACCTTTCAAATTCTTGTTCCCTATTAAAGCTCGCCTGCGAGTGTAAATCTTTGAGAGCCAACCTCAAGTGATTGCATGTGATTGCTAAACCCCTAGGATGGAAAGATTTATCTCTAATACCAACTTAATATCCCTTACAATTCTAATTTTAATTTTTGATTTCTTAACCTAGGAATTTTTTCAAACACTTTGCACACAAGGAATATATCATTAATCTAATTTTTTTTTTTTTGTCTAAATGCCAAACTTAAATTGATACACTTGTAAAACTCCAAACAACCAACAATACAAATGCAAGTATTTTTGTATTTTTTTGAAATATATAAGCATTGACTAAAAATGAGAAAATATGCATCCACAACAATAAGACATTAGGGCAACACCTTCTATGATGTTCAATGATATCCTTGTTGGAAATGGAAAGGAGTAACTGAGAGGGAAGGAGTGAATCAGTTACCGTAATAACAAATCCAAAAGTCCCTTTAAGATGTCAAAACAATATAAAACCAATAACTTGTTGCAACTTGGTTAACACTAAATATTCTATTGTAACTCAATTAACATTGAATATTCTATTATAACTTGGTTAACACTGAATATATTACTATCACTTGGTTAGCACTAAACATGCAAATCTTAAGATATTTAAATGTGATTAACCTTAATTAACTTATTTACAAAAGCATAAAGGAAATAACATGAAAACAAGAGATACTAAGATTTAACGTGGAAACCCAATTTGGGAAAACCACCAATTGCAACTAGTAACTATTTTTCACTCTTCTGAAGTGAGCCCTGTTAGGATCCAACATGGTTAAAGGTTAAAAAACACATTGTTAGGTGTAACCTTGTTAAAGGATTTAATTCACCCTATTAGGAGTGGCCTTGATAGAGGTCTTTAGACACTTCAATCTTGAAATGCCACCTTGTTAGAGGATTTGGCAAATAGTTGTTAGCCTAACTCTATTAGGAGATTTGATTCACTACTACAATTATTAGAGAGTAACAATGACTTGACCTAATTGTTGATGCAACTATCTTTGTTGATTTTAGATCTTTGTTCTAGCTTGATTACATGATCCTCTTTGATCAGAATGTTCTTTGCAACTCAGTTGACTTGGATACTCTGATATCCTTCCAATTCGCTTCCTTAATTTATCTTCTTGAATCACCTGCTTTCTTATTTCAATCCTCAACTTGACCTTATACTTATAGGAATAGGCTTGTCAAGTCAACTTGAATATACTTTTAATCAAACAATTTTTATCCCTTAAGTTAGCTTGAATTAACCAATAAGTCTATCAGACTCAATATGTTGTTAGTCAACTAATAAAGAATTAAGTACTCAATCAACTTAGAGAAACTCTTCATTAATTGACCCAACTCGGTCAATACTAATTATGAATTGACTTTCCTTTGGTAATTGAGTGAACTCGGTCAACACAAGATCCATTCCAACTTTCCTTTGGTAACCAAGCAAACTCGATTAACATAGGATCTGCCTTCGATGCTTGAGTGAACTTGGTAAGAACTAACTCTGAACTTGGTTATAATTGGAATGCTTGACATATACAAGAAACTATCTTCAATGCCTGAGTGAGCTTGAAAATCACTGACTTGCTCAGTAAGGCTTGGCATTTTGTGTAACATCAAAGACAACATACAATTGCATAATTGTTCTCAATAATCCTAATCCCTTATAACAAATTCTGATGTAAAACTTTGATATAAATCAGATTACAAGACCTCATAACTGATTTCTAAATTCTTACACATGCCTTAAGACATTCAAATCTATCCTCCATGAGATGCAAAATGAAATGGATAGGAACTTAGAAACAACTCAAGAAATTTGAATTTTACTGTAGCAAGTCACTGTAGCAACAATGACATTGTAGCAATATCCAACTTATTCCTTCAACTGTACTCCACAATATGGCCCTAGGCCACAAATTTGGCATAATGAAAAGATTGAATAGTCTTCTCTAATAGCTACAACCCTTCAGAGGATCTTTCACCAATATGCTTTAATAGAAAACCTGTATGATGTCCTCCCAATACCAAATTCACTAGGTATTTCACCAACTCAAATGGAGGCACACAAAATAACTTTGTTCTCTAGTAGCAAATGTTGAAACCCTTGCTCAAAGCTCAAAGAAATCAATAATGAAATAAGAAAATAATGCATGCCTAGCAATGAAGTTCTCGCCTCTATTTATTCTTTTCCTTCACCCTTCTTGAAGCAAATGAAATATTATTCAATTGCACTCTCTAGAAGCTTCCCCCTTTCCACTACAATAATTAGCTATGCTTCTAGAAAATTAAATTAATTAAATATAAAGTCACCTTTCAATTTATTTATTTATTGTCTTTAATTTAATTTATTTTTCCACTTAGCCTTTGGAGAATGAAAGACTAAGAACTCCACTAAGGGCCTAAAAGATGGGGAACATTACACAGTAGTCAAAACTAATTGGGATAGACCACATGTCAGTTTCAACCCTGAAAAACACACTGACCCTCTGACTCAAGTACTCAAAATAAAACAAGAAAAAATATGCAAACCCTAAAGAGAAATTAATGCAAATGAAACTAGCACCTACCCAATTAGACTCAAAAGAAAAGGATGAAGAACATGGATCTCTTTCCAACATAATTTTCATTACATGTAGTAGCAACAACCCACCTCGATGATGTTATAATGAATATTGGATTATCTTTGTACTTAGAAGAATACAATTTTGTCAATATTGATTCAAATTTCATGCACAAATAACACAAAATTAGAAGTTTTGGTAACTCTCCATGGTCATGATTAATCCACAAACAAGTTCCTCTTACTTTTAGCATCATATTCAAACTAAAAATCATCAAATTGAGAGGGATAGTGGAAAGATATTGGTTGACTTAGTGTGTCCCCCACCATAGGAGTGCAGTCACACAATGCAATTTCCCATTTTGATGGTCCTGCCTCATGGTACACAACTCCATACACACATGGAAACATATGCATTAGTGATGTAATATAAATGTCAAAACAAGAGTCAAAATATAGAACATTGCATTTCTTTCTTTCACTTCTTTAAGAAGCCCTTTGATGTAATATAACTGTCAAAACAAGACTCTAAGTACCTTTTTCACAATTATTATTTCTATCACTTCTTCACGAAGTCCTTTGATGATATTAACAACTTCATCAACTTGGAAAAGATATGTAACAATGTTCTCTTTCTCCCTCATCTTTCATAATTCTTAGTAGGTCTAGTGCTTTGCCTCCTTGACATTATCATTACGTTCATAGATATTGCAAATCTTGTCTTAAGCTTCTTTTGTAATCTTGCAGGGCATTATTTTCATAAACTCAAAGTAAGATGGCTTCAATAATATATAGTCCAAGATCAAGCCCTAGTACCATCAAATAGACTTCCATCCTTACTCTCTAGAATGCATAATCAAATACATCAAACAAAGTACCTTATTTTGGGAAACACTACCTTGAGCATCTGATTATAGTATCCTAAATCTAGCTCAAGCTTTTGAAGCTTCTTCTTAGGAACTTTCTCTAATATTGATTGTTAAGCATAATGATACACAAGGGGGGAAGGCAAGGTGAATAAATTTATGCAATTTCAAATTCATTCGACATTAATTTCCATTGATAACCTTTTTTAAGTGTCACAACCAATTTCAAATCCAAATCATGAAATATTGCATTACAATTCTTTCCTTAATTAAACCAAGAGACATTCTATACAGCCGCAACAAAGAACATAACCTTGACATATTCTATATAAATAAAAATAAACAAAATTTAATTACAAATACATTGCACTCACATAGATGAAGTGGTGAATATCAATAGGTGCAACAAAAGAATATTAAATGAAGCGATGCTTACATAAATTCTTCGTAATGCTAATGTCCAACAAGTTGTCATGCTTGGACCAATACTATGTAAAGCAGTCACCTTGGAAAGATCATTTCTATGTTCAAACAAAGAAAATAGGGCATTTAATGAAATAGTTTAGGGTTCTTCCCATGTATTCTATTGTATTTAATCTTCTCTAAATTTCGTTTGTGTTGCACAATCTTTGGTAATAGGTTCAATCTTTATTTCTTCTTCTTTAGTTATTGCTTACGTTATAGTACCACATACTTCACTTGGGTGAAGCACTACATTAACTTTAGAAGATAACCTAGCTCCAATATGTTCCATATTTTTCTTGTCAATGACGACTTTATTTGGCATGATTCCATGCTTTGATCATTTCAACATCAAATCATGGTCAAGTAGCTTTATTTCTTCTTACACGAACTTTTAAACTACTAGTTGCAAAGCTTGCTATTGGTAACCTCCCTCTATTATGTTTCCTTTGTGTCTCTCTCTTGAAGAAGATCCATGTGTATGCACCTCTTTCAATGCTTGAATGCTTTATTATGATAACATGAAATGCAATCTTTCAAATTGTTGTTTTGATTAATTCTCTAAAGAACAATTGATTTTTTACCATTCAATCATATCATACCCTTTTTTTTTTGTGGTCTCCCTATTTATGTTTGCATTAGTATATTTCTAATTTCCTTTTATTTTATTTATTCCAATTAAAAGATTAACTAAAAGTTTAAGTAAAAATAAATTATATTATAAATATTTTAAAATAAAATAAAATCTTACGGGAAGTAGGCTCCTATTATCAGATTCCGCTCGTGGGCCCCGTTTCCGTAACATGAAAGCGACCCAAATGGCCTCCATCACTTACGAGGATAACACTATCCAACACGTCCTGACTGCCATTAGTATATTGTTTTTCTCTACATGCTTATATTTTCAAGACGAGGAGTAACAGTTTTATCTGAGTCATATTGTCCTTCTCAGTAACGAATACTCCTGCCTCATAAGCGAGAGAACTCAAAAAAACTGGAGAAATTACAGAAGAAAAAAAAACTCGGAGAAATTACAGAGTATTTCAGGGAGCCAATAAATTCAAAATATCATACCGACGTGGCAAATCCTGGGGTTCTAAGCGGATAGCATCAATGCCTCTGAAAAACTCTGGAGCTATTTGATGCCCTGTCTGGGCCTCCCAAAAATTACACAGCAACAATAGTACAAAGCCCAACATGTTGAATTAGGCCTGTACATAAATGCCTCTGTAGTATCTTTTATTTGGATACTTGTGCAAACAATTTGGTGGAGGAGATAAGGGTCTCGTAATGCCAAATCAAGTTGTTAGTGCCGCTGTTACAGCATTGGCCCCTAGTGTTGCGTCAAGCGTTTCACAGCCTCAGGTAATTCTTGGTTCGAAATCTTTCTGTAACTCTTCAATTTTTCACTTCAAAAACTGAATATCAAGTTTATTTATATTAATATATTAGTACCCTCTTCCTTTTTAATGTAACATAAGACTATCTATTCCGTTTTAGATATATAGATTGAGCTCTCAATTCCTTATAATTTTAAGACATTAGAGTATCCAGTTCGTTTTAAGTACATAAACCGATCATACAATTCCTTTTAGTTATTAAAACTGAGTACCCAATTAATTTGAAGTATGACAACGAGTATCCAGTTCCTTTTAACATAAAAAATTGAGCACAGAAACACTTAAAGCTCTTCGTCCGGAGAAAGTTGTTGGGGTCTATGAATTAATAGGATGGTTTGATTAAACGCTCTATGCTTTAATTGAAGAAAGTGGCATTAAATTTGAGGACGATTTATTGAATTGAATGCTTGTTGGCGCCGAGATGGTTTTTAGTGCATTAATTTACCAGGTTCCTGCATTTTTGTAAAAAAGAATTCATGGGTACAGTAATTTTCTGAGTTTGGTAATGTTCCTGTACTGTTTATTTCTGGATTTGGTAGCTTGAAACCAGTCATGCCAGCTGCTGCACCATCGGTAGAGTATTAAACCCAACGGTCATGCTTTCCCTCCAAATCCTTTTGGCTCTTCACAGTCTGTGTATTGTTGATGTAATTGATTGTAAAAGGAGATATTGCTGTTGTATGCAACAATCTGAAACTTAGTATATGTAAACAGTTGTTTAATATAATATTGTCCTACTTGAGAGTGGATGTAGCCTTTATGGTGAACCACTATAAAATTGTGTTGTCTTATTTCAAATCTCTGTTTTGCATTGTTTAATTTCGTTAATCTGCTGTTAATTTAATTTAATAATTGGTATCAAAATCGGTTGCGTCAAATAGGAAGGAGAGATTCAAGTTTGAGTGGGGAGCAATGTCTATTGAAGAAGCAAAGATAAAAAAGTTTTACTGGTCATGAAAAATGCAAATGGCAGATTATTTGTATCAGAAAGATTTGTGGTGATCATTGCATGGTAAAGCAAAGGAACCTACAACCATGTCAGATGAAGATTGGGATATATTGGATAGGAAAGAATTAGGAACCATTTGATTATGCTTATCATCTTCCATAGCATCTAACACATGCAAGACAACCACAACTGCTGATTTGAGGAGTGTGTTGGGTAAGTTGTATGAAAGGTCCTCAACTTCAAATAAGGTATTTCTGTTAAAGGAGTTCTTTAATGTAGTTTTATTGCAAGTTATTTAAATGAATTTAATACTGTTACCAGTCAGTTGGCTTCCATTGATGAATACATTTTGGCTCTTGCAATTTTGTGTCCTTCGCTAGAAAGCTGGAAAAGCTTGGTTATAGCTGTTAGTATATTCTGCTTCTAGTTCAAATACTTTGAAATATGATGATGTTGGTGTAACCTTCAGCAAGAAAATGCAAAGGAAGAGCACTGGTGAGACATCAACATTGGGTCATGGTCTGAATGTACAAGAAAGGGGAAGAACAAGAGAGAGAGAAGAGTCCAATCGGTCATGAAAAATTATTTGGAATGTCAAAATTAAGAGGTAAAGAACTGGTTACTGGCTTTCTGGCAAGCAAGGCCACATGAAAAGAATTGTTGGAATTATAAGAAAACAATAAAGGAGCCAAAAGAAAATGAAGTCAATGTAGTAGAGAAAGATGATAGTGTTCTTAGTTCAACCTCCAAAAAAATTCCGACCGATGTTTGGGTGCTTGATACAAGAGCATCATTTCATGTCACTTGATGCAAGGAGTATTTTAAATATCTGCAAAACGGTGATTTCGATAAGGTTTTTGTTGGTAACAATAATTTTAATGATGATATTGGCAAAGGGGATGTTTTGTTAAATTAACAAATGGAAATAATTGACTGTTAAAAGATGTTGGATATTTCTGAAGATTGTGAAATTAGTTTTGAATCCAATAGATGGAAAGTGAACAAAGGTGCTTTACTAATTGCTCGGGGCAGCAGATTAGGTACCTTGTATATAGTAGAGAGTTGTCCTAAAATGAATATTTTTTCATTGCCTACTCAATTTTTGTCATTAGATGTTGTAGCTGATTCAGTTATTGATGATTTTATTAGTATGTTGGGATGTGACAGTGACAACAAAATGAGTGATAGTGATTCTAATGAGGAGAGGAAAAGGTATGATGAACAACTTTAAAATATTCTGGAAAGTAGTATAAAACTACATATGGGTGATCATAGCTCCTTTGGGGAGGCTTTTGGTTACATGTCACACGGGTTGCTTAAGAATGAGTTTAAAATCACAAAATGAGAGCTGGAAGGGCTAAAAGACATACTGCAAATAGGGTGAAACCAGAATTTATCCTGACCCTAGGTCAGAATCGGACCTTATGTTAGGATTCTTAATCTCGACAACCCCTAAATCTCGGCCCTCAACATTTGGACAGATTCCACCTTCTTTGGCATAGTGGCATTGGAAGATAAGAATTCTAAGGTGAAAATCATAATTAGTCCCCCAAATGGAAATCAAATCTTGGATGAAAAGAAAGGCTACTAGGAGTCGGGGTACTTGGAGATTTCAAAGACTTGTACTGGTACAAGTACATCAAATTTTCAAAAATAGGAGCACTTGGAGATGGCAAGTTTTTTTAGTTACAAAATAAATTTAATAATTTCTAGAAAATTACATGACATAGAACTTTTGATGCAGGAGCATCTTGCATGGGAAAATTATTGGAAAAAAAAAAAAAATTGTGGAGGAGAGAGAAAGTGACGAAAATTAAAGGAGAAATAATAAAAAAATAAAAAAAGGGGGAAAAAAGAGAAAAGAAAGAAAAAGAGGATTTCTATTTTCGAGGTGCATAGGTGGCATAATAGAAAAATAAAAAATAAATGGTTGTCATTCCATTTATCAAGGTGTGTGGGTAGAATTCTAGAAAGTTATGAATATTGTAGAAAGTTGTGGAAGTTGTAGAAGGTTGTGGAGGAATTCTAGAAGGTTGTGGATAAGTCATGCATGGGGTGGTAAGTGCCTATTTAAGCAATGCATATGAGCATTTCTAATCAAGCTCAAGGAGAAGCTTGAGGAGTAGAAGCTCGAGAAGGAGAAGCTCGGGAAGTAGAAGCTTTGGAAGGAAAGCTTGGAAAGGTGAAAGTTGTGGAAGGTTAAGCTTGGAAAGCTTGGAAGGCTTCAAGGTATGAAAGAGGAGGAGGAACTGAAGAGTGAGTTTTCCTGAGTTTGTGGACAGAGCGCCGAATGTGAGGCAGTTTACAGCAGGATTGTGATGGAGTTGTGAGTGTGTAGATAGAGCGCTGAATGTGAGGCAGTTTACACTTGGATCTTGGATTAAGTTTGTGAGAAGAGCTAGTGACTGCGGTTTAGAAACAAGGAGGTTTCTTGGTGGCTTGCGAGCACAAGTTGAGAACTTAGAGGTTTCTACCAGAGTGTGGATCTGGGCTAGCTTGGGTTTGGATTGGATCTTGAGAGATCTTGTAGAAATGTTATTGTAATTGCTATTGAATTTTCAATAAAATTGTTTGAAGCATTTTGTCATCTCTTGTCTTCATATTGTGGCATTTCTTGGTTGTGATTTGGTAAGGGTGGTGTGGCCCTTCATTAGTGGTATCAGAGCAGTACCTTCATCAACTTTGAAAGGAAGAACAACATATAACATTAACTTTAAAGTATAAATGCTCTTTTCATTGGTGTAGTTTGTTACTCTAATGAATTTTTTCTTTATCAATTAGAGTTGTACCAAGCTTTTTGGACCCAGGTGGTTTACACCGAGCTGGTCCATTATTGATAGCTTGGACCATTGCTCCATAGAAAGGTGAATGAGCAGCATTATATGGTATTCCATTTGAATAAAAGAACTGTGTAGTAGCTGCATCAACTGCTTCTCAACCTTGCACATCAAGTAGCCTTCCAATGGGGTTTGAACTGCAAATATGTGGTCTCTTTTGAGATTATTGTGCGGCCATATCTCTAATTGTAGTTCAGAGTCTTTGGATGGTTAACAATCATTTGGAAGTAGACTCAAGTAACTGTTGTATGGGACTGTGAAAATTTAGTCCAAGCTCGAGAAAGTGTCAAAGCACTCCAAATTATCTATCGTCTGGAGGGTGTTATCCTTTGAATATAAGAGATTACATTCAAGGAAGGAGTAACTTGATAATTGCTACTATCAGAGTAAATTGGTAGCTAGGTACACTTCTTCAAAGAGGGAGTTGAATAGTTCATCAGAGGCAACCTTGAATGAAGAGGCTAGAAGATTGATAACAAAAGAGTCTGATATTCCATTAGAGGATTCTTTGACTACAAGAGGTTAGAAGGCTGATATCAGATTCAGGAGTCTGACACCTGAAATGTCCCTTTACTGATTTTTTATGATATTTCCAGCCTCAAATCAGAACTTTAAAATCAAACAACCAATATTACAAAGATCTGCCAATTTTCCAATAAAACCCAAATCGGTTATGTCCAAATTAGTGCCAAAAATTTCACAACTTCACAAATTATTAATAAATCTGAAAATGGACATTTTTCCAGAAATTTCAGCAGTATAACAGCCTACAAAATGACATTTCCAGATTTGTATAGCCTTTACACAACAGCTCACAAATGTAGGGCAAAACTATGCTCAATCGGGCTCCCGAAATTAACACAAAAAAAACACCACAAAACACTCATAAACTATCTCAGAAGTTTAATCACGACCCAATACATATATTTAGCCCTATTTTAACATTATAAAGTCTGAAATACAGCAGCAAACCAAACTGATATGAAACACTCAACTGAAAACCCAAACTCAAACCAAAAACAACCCCGAAAACACCCAAATCGGCACTATTCAGCACAAAGGCAAACTCTGTATGAGCATGCACATGGAATGGCTTCAAACTCCCGTCCTTAGCCTTCCTAGAAACTTGCAAACTCCCGTTCTTGGGTCTCCTTCTCCACAGGTTTGGCAGCCTCTGAAGAACAACAAGAAAATTAGCAAGAATCAAGATGTAGAATGAGCCCAAAATGCCTCCAAACCCCTTTTAAAGAGGGCATAACCCTAACTCACGTCCAAGAGGGGTTAATAAAATATAATTTAATAATAATTTTTATTTATTAGTCCATTGGTTTCCAAAGATTAGCCCCTTTTTCCGAAATTTCACCTTTTTGGAGCCTGCCTGCCTTAACAAAGTTTATTTATTTTTAATTATTTGAATAGGGGACATAACAAGTCCTCCCCTCCCAAATATTGCTTGTCCTCAAGCAATGAAAGTTGGAATTCTCAAGGATATGTGCTCCTTCCCAAGTTGCATCCTCTAGTGGTAATCCTTTCCATTTGACCAAATGCTCTATGATGCTCCTATTTCTCAACCTTTTCTCTCTTGTATCCAAAATCTCTTCTGGTATCAAAACTAATTTCCCTTCATCATCAAGAGGTGGTAATTCTGTAGATACTATGGTTTGCTGGCCTAGAACCTTCTTTAAGCAAGATACATGAAAAATATTATGTATTTTGCTGTTTGGTGGGAGCTCCAATTCATAAGCTACCTCTCCTACCTTCTTGATGATTTTATAAGGCCCATAGAACCTTGGCTTGAGTTTCTCTGCCCCACTTCTCTTCAAGGTGCTTTGCTTATATGGCTGCAACCTAACAAATACCAAATCTCCCACCTCAAAAGATCTTTCAATCCTTTTCCTGTCAGCATATATCTTTTGTTGGTTTTGTGCATGTTGTAGATTATCCTTGAGGGACCTTATTATGTCTTGGCTTTGCTTGATGAAATCACTTGCTGCGGGTACTCTGCTATCGGAAAGTATTAGATCAACAAAGGAAAGGGCATCATAACCATAAAGAGCACGAAAAGGAGGCATACCAATAGACATGTGATGAGATGTATTGTAACAATACTCCCCTAGGTGTAACCATTTCACCCAAGCATGTTGTTGATTTGAAACATAGTTCCTCAAATATCCTTCTATCCATTTATTAACTATCTCTGTTTGTCCATCTGTTTGAGGGTGATAGCTAGTACTGGGAGTGAGTTCAGTTCCTGCCAAATGAAAGAGCTCCTTCCAAAAAAAGCTGAGGAATCTACTGTCTCGGTCACTAACAATGTTTCTAGGCAAACCATGTAATCTAAAAATTTCCTTGAAGAACAATTCGGCCACTTGTGATGCCTTGAAATCAGATGTGATAGGAAAGAAATGTGCATACTTAGTTAGTCTATCTACCACCACATATATGCAATCCTTACCTTGAACCTTGGGCAACCCAGTGATGAAATCCATGGAAATACTTTTCCATTTTTGTTCGGGAATAGGAAGTGGCTGCAACAACCCTGCAGGAAAATTTTGCTCACTCTTGCTTTGTTGGCATACCATACATTCCTTAATGTGTTTAAAGACATCCTCCTTCATACCCTTCCATGAAAACCGCTCTCGAATTTGCCTGTATGTCTTGAAGTATCCCTGGTGACCAGCCAAAGGTGTGTCATGAAAGGCCCTCAATATCCTCTCCTTAGTTTTTGACCCTGGCACTAAGAAGATTCTGTTTTTGTAATAAATCAATTCATCAACAACCTTGTACCTGTTATCATCCACTAACTTATCCAAAATCTTGGTGGCAAATGAATCTTTAGCATACTCTAAAATTATGGAGACTTTCCAATCAGCAGAGATAGATGATAAGGAACACAAAGTGGGCTTTCTTGAGAGAGCATCAGCAACCACATTATTCTTTCCTTTCATGTATTCAATATCAAAATCATAAGCTTGCAATTTGCTTACCCATTTTTGTTGACGATCATTCAAATCCCTTTGGTTCAAGAAGAACCTGAGGCTATTATGGTCTGTCCTTACAATGAATCTCCCACATACCAAATATTGTCTAAACTTATGAAGTGCATGCATGATTGCCAACATTTCCTTATCATAGATGGAGTACCCTTTCTCTGATTGATTTACTCTCAAATGCTATTGGATGTCCTCTTTGAGTTAGGACAGCCCTTATACCTTCTCCCGAAGCATCACATTCAACAACAAAAGGTAAAGAGAAATTTGGAATTGCAAGCACAGGGCATGAACTCATTACCTCCTTAAGCTTATCAAATGTTTTTTGTGCCTCTTCTGTCCAAACAAAAGCTCCTTTCTTTGTCAAATCAGTCAAGGGGGCAGCAAGCTGAGAAAATCCCTTGGCAAATCTCCTATAGTAGCTACACAACCCGAAGAAACCTCTCAACTGTGTAAGATTAGTGGGTGGAGGCCAATCCAAAATTGCCTGGATTTTTTGTTGATCAACCTGTACTCCTTTAGAGCTTATAATATGTCCCAAATATAGGATCTCTGTCAAACCAAACTCACATTTAGATAGCTTAGCATAGAAGGATTGCTGCTCCAAGATTCCCAAAACAGTGTCTATGTGCTTTAGATGCTCTTCCCATGTTTTACTGTATATCAAGATATCATCAAAAAATACCAAAACAAATTTTCGAAGATGCTGACTGAATACCTTATTCATACAAGATTGGAATGTTGCAGGTGCATTAGTGAGTCCAAATGGCATAACAAGAAATTCAAAGTGCCCATAGTGACATCTGAAAGCAGTCTTTTCCACATCTTCACTCCTCATTCGGATTTGATGGTAGCCTGATCTTAAGTCAATTTTTGAGAAGTATACAACACCATGTAACTCATCAATGAGTTCATCTATGCATGGTATGGGATACCTATTTTTTATGGCCTTCTTGTTTAGAGCCCTGTAGTCTATACACATTCTCATTGTACCATCCTTTTTCTTGACAAGTACCACAGATGATGCAAATGGACTAGAGCTAGGCCTTATGAATCCCATGTCCAGGAGTTCTTTAATGGTTTTTTCAATTTCTTCCTTATAACCTCTTGGATGGCGGTATGGGGTTGTTATAACTGGTTTGGCACCCTGTTCTAACTCTATAACATGCTCAAAACCTCTATCTAGTGGTAATCCTGGAGGCAAATCATTGAAAACTATACTATGCTTATCAAGAATATTTTGAATTTCAAAATGGAAATTACCTTGATTCTTTGGAGAGCTTGTTGGTTGGATTATGACTCCTGCTGCCCATGTTACTTGTCCTCTTCGAAAAGTCCTCTCCATCCTCTTTGCAGAGACCGCCTTAGGTGCTCCATTCGATAACCCTCTCAATATGACTTCTTTGCCATTGGAATGAAATTTAAACTCCATAGTTTGATGGTTCATGTAATAGCCTCCGATAGAGTGCAACCATTGAACACCCAATACAAGATCTGTCTCCCCAATACCAACCACATAGAAGTCATCACATAACTCATAATCTCCTAAGGTCATCTTGAGTTGTTTCACCACCTGTGTGCAAGGCATAGTGAATCCATCAGCTACAGTAACATTGAATCCCTCAAAATCTTCTGCTTTAAGCCCTCTTTTCATGACAAATCCCTCATCAATAAAATTGTGAGTTGCCCCACTATCAAGAAGAACAGTCAACCTTTGCCTTGCTAGTACCCCTCGAATTCGGAAGGGATGGTATCTTGGGACTCCTGATAATGCTGCTAAAGTGCCATCCTTGCTGATTTCTTTTACTTTCTCTTCTTCTACCTCCTCCTTAGTATCATGAAATTCCTCATGCTCATCTGAATCAGATTCTGAAGCAACTTCAATATAGTGCACTTGACCTTTCCCCAAACATCTGTGTCTTGGAACCCATGGTTCTCTACAAGTAAAACAAAGCTTTTTCCTTCGTAATTCACTCCTAGTCTCTTCATCTACCTTCTTTTTTGCCACATTTGTCACATCTTTTGGTGGTAGTGTTGGGAAAGTCTTTTTCTGAAAATTTCCCTTATGTTGCCAAAGATTTGGGGGTTTTTGATTAGTGATTGATTTCATAGGCACGCAAGTTTCAAGTTGCAAGCTTCTTTTGATAGCTTCCTGTAAGGTTGAGGGTGAGAAAGCCTTAACCAAACCCTTAACAGAATCTTCTAAACCATCAAGAAAAAGATAAATGATCCTCTTTTCACTCATATCAGGTACCATAACAGCCACTTTTTGAAATTCTTCTATATACTCATTAACTGATTTGGTTTGCTTCAACTTTGACAATTCTTTAAAGTACTCTTCATCATCCTTGAGGTCAAATCTATCTATCACCCTTTGACTGAAATCTTCAAATGTAGTTACCTGATCGTGACCTTGAGTAGTCATTCCATGATACCACCAATCATAGGCTGCATCTTCCAAGTGTAGACTTGCAAATTGAATAGCATCGCTCTCTTTCATGGGGTTAAGTGTGAAGAAAGTTTGTAATTTTTGTAGCCATGGTCTAGCTGAAATTTTATTTGTTCCATCAAAAGTAGGTGCTGTAAACTTGCTTATTTTATTTTTGAGCTCTCTTCCACTTGTGTCATGCTCCCTCCTGTTCTCTTTCTTGGGCATCAAAGCGTTCATCATATCCACATATTCTCTAAAAGGAACTGAACTACGAAAGTCATCATCTAAGCCATTGTAAGTAGCTCTTAATGTAATCAAATTACCTGTAACTTCTTCCACTGGATTAATGGCTGGATTTGGTACTGGTGGCTCATCTGCAGGCAAGAAAATAGATTTGGTTGATTTAGATGGTGTGGATCTCCCATTTCTTGGCTCCTCTGAAGTGCTCCCTTTCTCATTAATAGATGCAATTCCTTGTAATTTTTTTGTCAATATTCGCAAATCCTCTCTAGTTTCCGCCAAACCATCCATTGTTTGCTTCTGAGTATTTTGGATGTCTTGGAAGAATTTCTTTGCCATCTCATTTGGATCAGCCATACTTTTTTCTTCCTTGGATTTTGTACTTTTGCTTTCAACTGGGGGTTTGATCAAAATTTCTTTTTTCTTTTCTCGCTGCAAATATCTTTTTTCTCTTTCAATTAGTTGCATGCAATCATAAAATATGACATGCAAGATCTGGGTAGTTATCAAAACTTGACATGCAAGATCTGGGTAGTTGTTAAAACTGACATGCAACTTCTACAAACCCTCAGGCTGGCAAGATCACGGCTCTGATACCACTGAAATGTCCCTTTACTGATTTTTTATGATATTTCCAGCCTCAAATCAAAACTTTAAAATCAAACAACCAATATTACAAAGATCTGCCAATTTCCCAATAAAACCCAAATCGGGTATGTCCAAATTAGTGCCAAAAACTTCACAACTTCACAAATTATTAATAAATCTGAAAATGGACATTTTTACAGAAATTTCAGCAGCATAACAGCCTACAAAATGACATTTCCAGATTTGTATAGCCTTTACACAACAGCTCACAAATGTAGGGCAAAACTATGCTCAATCGGGCTCCCGAAATTAACACAAAAGAAACACCACAAAACACTCATAAACTATCTCAGAAGTTTAATCACGACCCAATACATATATTCAGCCCTATTTTAACATCATAAAGTCTGAAATACAACAGCAAACCAAACTGATATGAAACACTCAACTGAAAACCCAAACTCAAACCAAAAACAACCCCGAAAACACCCAAATCGGCACTATTCAGCACAAAGGCAAACTCTGTATGAGCATGCACATGGAATGGCTTCAAACTCCCGTCCTTAGCCTTCCTGGAAACCTGCAAACTCCCGTTCTTGGGTCACCTTTTCCACAGGTTTGGCAGCCTCTGAAGAACAACAAGAAAATTAGCAAGAATCAAGATGTAGAATGAGCTCAAAATGCCTCCAAACCCCTTTTAAAGAGGGCATAACCCTAACTCACGTCCAAGAGGGGTTAACAAAATATAATTTAATAATAATTTTTATTTATTAGTCCATTGGTTTCCAAAGATTAGCCCCTTTTTCCAAAATTTCACTTTTTTGGAGCCTGCCTGCCTTAACAAAGTTTATTTATTTTTAATTATTTGAATAGGGGACATGACAACACCTCATCAGAAGCAACCTTGGACAAGAAGGTCAAAAAGTTGGTATTTGTTCCAGAAAGAGCCTGCTTGATGAATGCCTCTCTAAGAAGTTTGAAGCAGAGTTTTTTTGCATGGAATTTGAGATGTCAGCCATTGTAATATATTCTTCTCTATAAGGGAGAAGTTTGAGGTGAAAGCTCTTATTACCCTCTAATATGGGTCATGATAGATATCATGTGGGTGAACCATGACAACATCACGTGAGAGAATCCATGGTGAATTTGTTGTACTTACTATATAAATATTTTTGTAAGGTGATAATCTCTCAAAGACACTTTTACACTGTTACCTTCATTGTGAGGTGACGATCTCACAATGATGGTTAATTCTCTGAAATCCACTATGGTGGGTAACTCATGTGGTGGTACCTAACAACATGCCATTATGATAGATATCCTAAATTAATTATGGAGAATAAAACGTATGATGGTATTCGAGGACATAATGGTAGGTGTCTTAAAATCCTTTATGGCAGATAGCACATGTGGTGGTATCCAACGACATGCCATAAAGGTAGTTCTTTAAAATCCATTATGTTGGGTAGCACATGTGATGGTACTCGACAACATGCCATAATTGTAGATATCTTAAAGTCCTTTATGGTGGATAGCACATGTGATGTTATCCGGTGACATGCCATAAAAGTAAAAATTTTAAATCCATTTTGGTGGGTAGCACATGTGATGGTAACTGACGACATGCCATAATGGTAGATATCTTAAAATCCTTTATGGTGGATAGCATATGTGGTGACATGTCAAGTATTTGATGACATGCCATAAAGAGAGTTCTCTAAAATCCATTATGGTGGGTAGCGCATGGGATGGTACCCGATGACATGCCATCATGGTAGATATCTTAAAGTCTTTTATGGTGGATAACGCATGTGATGCTAATAGACAACATGCCATAAAGGTAAAAAGTTTAACTCCACCACGAGGAATATCACATAATGTGATATCCAAGAAGATAATATTCATTGTGATGGTAAATCATAATGAAACATTCATAATGAGTCTACCTAATATGAGAGCCTCCCTAGCTAAAGAGGGAGTGTTGAAAATTAGCTTCTAAAGACTTACATATTCAACTCCAGATAATATCTCAATTAATAAATAAAATTATAAATAATTCATCTTAGAATTGAATAATTAATATTATTAATTATTTATCTCATATATAAACTATATTAATTATATAAAGTAATATCAACTATATCAATTAACTTTAATTAATTAATTTCATGACTTATTTATTAAGATAGCGTCAGGAGGACTAACTATAAGTTATCAAGGACTTCTTCCTAGCTAAGAGGGATGTTATTATTATAGTTGTGATAATATAATTATTGTATTGACAATAATTGTATATAAAACTGACAATATAATAATTATATTATATTATATAAAATACAATAATTATTATACTATATTAAATCGATAACATAATAATAATTTTTATAATTACACGATAATGAGAAGTGGTGTCCCTTGGTTATGGTACACCACCAACATATATGAAGATGAAATCTCCCTTCACAAAATTTTGAAATATAAATACAAGGAGATCCTTAATATCTTTCCCTCCTAAATAAGAAAATATTTTGGTCGATATATGAAGTGACTCTTGGTTAGAGAGCTGAAGAGGCACGAATTTGGAATCTAAATAGTCTTCTGTTTGGAAGATATAGAGTCTTCGGTCTGGAACAATGGAGAGTCTTCCACATGAAGACAAGTGGTTCTTGTTGTCTCGGCAACCTGAAATAAATATATTTCTTTGTCTTGTGCGTTGGGTGGCAAGCTACCCACACTTTATATTGCTGGTTCTGTGTGTACTAGATGGATTGTTGGTTCAGTTTGAAGCATTGTACTGATACTTTAATTTTTTTATCAATAAAACATCATTTTTGTGTGACTGGGTTTACCCCTCGAGGTGGATGGCTTTCCCTGGATAACGTTTGTGCTTATTGTTCTTTATTCTGTGATGTTTTACTGCTTATTTTGATACCTGGCTTAAAATACTAATATTGTATCAGAGCACGTTTAAGCAACCATGTTGTGCATGAAGTACGAGAGCTTTGAAGGTCGACGAGGCTCTGCAATGGAGGTGGACACCATTTTTTTTCAAAATTTCTCGTGTACCTCAAGAAGTGTTGAAGATAATAGCTTCAGGAGATATTTTGTATTTATCTTTCTATGTCTGAGAAAAGATACTAGAGTATTTCTGGTTCCTATTTTCACATCCCAAATATGGTATCACGTGTTGCCATGAAGTTGAGTAAAAGATATTATTCTATATTGTCGTGGTGTTGCAGTATGATCACTGGTTTTATCTTATATGTTTTCTTGAGGTCATAGTCTGGGCATGTTTACATATCCTGGAAGCGATTTTCTTATCAGAGATTGTGAATCATCTCCGCAAGAATCTGATATCTCTCCTATTGTGATTTCCCTGCTCCAGTTCCTGCAAAAGTATGAATGATGACTGTCATCGGTGATGATACCTAATAAAGACTTACTATCAGATATCGAGGCTGAGAATTATTTTTCAAGAATTTTTGCCATAACTTGCCTTTGTCTTTGTAGCTGGAAACAATTGTCATAAGAGATTGACCTAGCCATGGCACGCATGAACCTTTGCCTTAACTTGTCTTTCCTTGTATGTAAGTAATTATTGACTAGAGTAAAATCAGGTTATCTCGACAGACAGCACTGTATTATTCTTTTTCTACAGTAGTTGAAGCTTCTGCACAATAACCTTGCATGACAGAGTTTTGTTGCCGAATGCTATATTCAACAACTCCTAAGTCACACTGTTAATTTGGGTATCTTAGTCTGTAACACCAACGAGTGTTATATATTCATTTGATAAAATATGCTTGAGCACAGTCATTCAACCTCTGGTCGAAAGTTGTTTTTATATCTTAAAGATGGTAAATCAAAATATTATTACGATATGAGGAGCAGCTGCTCCATTAGGCATCACGATGCATCACAAGGAGCCAAAATGTCAAAAAACATATAAATTTACATCGGGGATGTACTGATGTGTTAGCAATGAGCATAATTAACTGAAAATAGCTAGTGCCATGGATCAGCAGCTCTGTTACTACATTCTGCATAGTCACATTCATAGGCGCCAAGAGGGGGCACGTTAGTATCAGGGGAAACTGTGACTTCCCCTCTATTGTTCCAAGTCTTCTTCTTCTTCTTATCCTGCAAAGTTGGTTTGGTAATCTTTCTTTCATTCATGTAGGGTGTGGAGCAGATCCTCTGGTTGAAAGTTAACCAAATTATGCTACATAAATAAGCTACTTGTTCCAAAATGGATTTTCAATTTTCCCCCCCTCAAATACAACTGAAGAGGTGGTCAAAGCATAGAAGTAGTTCAATTAGTTTTTGAAGTAAATTTTTGGTTTTCCAAGCCAAGTGAAAGGATGGTATTTACTATACAACACTTAATTCAAGTGTTCGATAAAAAGAATAATGCCAATTAGTGTTTGCATCCCAGTCAATATCAAGTGGTTCAAACTTCAAGGGAACATTGGAACAGAGGTTGTCACTTGTCATAGGTTTTATATTTTTCAAAATTATGCTTTTCTTGTTTCATATTTTCCTTGTCAAATCTTCAGATTGAAAGCATAAACATATTCATCTCTTCATTTTATGTTTCACACAGTCTCTATACCTCTAAGAATGATATTGAGGGGTGATTCAAAAGCAAGTACCATGCATGATCAAGTTGAATAGAAAGCATTGTTGAGTTTGTGGCAACTTTTAACTGTCTTTTCTTTATTTTCTGTGAGTAATAAATCTTCCAGAATTGGAGTGAGTAATATTGCATGTTTGATAATTGATTTTCTTTCATCTCTTACATCAGCATGGAACTTATTTTGAATTATGAATATGCATGCAGCTTTGTTGCAATGGCAGGATAAAAGCTTTTCCTTCATCGTGCCGGAACACGAATCTGGTAAAACTATTTTCAGAGGATGAGAGATTGTTCTGTATTCTCGGTCATAGACAAAACTATGGGAACTGCTTGCAGGCAGTTAGGTCAGACTCTGTTAGTGTTATTAAAACTTCAGAGCCACTAAATGCAGTAAAAACCCTCGATGTTCAAACTATGTTAAAGAGGTCTGTGATCACAGCAGGTGGATTCCCACGAGATGCAGCTATTCATAAACAGAAACTTGATGATGGAGCATACGTTGGAAATCAAATACTCAAAAATAGAGATTTAGTAAAAGAGGAAGAGTTGTGTTCTGGAAGTGAGGTGATATTTCATGCGCCTCAAGCATATAACTGCAAAAACATGCTCTCTACCTGTGGAACAGAAAATACGTATGCTTGGGGGATCTTGCCTTTTGCATCCCAAATGTTATTTGAGGATATAAATTCTTCTGTTGCCATTGCCACAGAGATTCCGGATACAATCTCTGATGCTGCATCTGTCCCAAGTAACACACCATCTGCTGAAAGCTTTGGGGCTGCTACTGAAGAAGCACCTAATGTCTTAAATAACACAATCTCTAATGGAGTTTATGTACCAAATAATCCTTCTATATTGAAGGAGCTTGGAGTGAGTCCTTCAGTTTCAACTGATTCATTACCTTCTACTGAATCGACTGTAACCTCAATTTCAGACTCAATTCCAAAATCATCAGAATCATTTTCAGAGTCAAAAAATATAGCTGACTTTTCTGTAGAAAGGGCCCAAAAAGCTTTTGAAGATATTCTTTTTAGTGTTAAAGATTCCTTGGATTCCTCTGTGAATGAGGCTGGTAATGCAGTAAAGGATTCTTATGTTGATATTAATGCTTCCATTTTGAGATCAATGAAGAGTTTAACAGGGTCATTTGAAAATGCAATTTCTGGTCTTTTTCGTGTTCCTGATAACACTAGAGGATTGACAACTAGCAGTGGAATTGATATTATGAGTCCATTTCAGATGGGTTCACCGGCCAATAATGCTATAAAAAAGGTTGTTGTGGTTGTGGAAGATTCTGCAGGAGCTGTTTTTACAGTTACATCCAGTTTTATAACAGAAATTTATAGGTCTACAAAGGCTTCACTTTCCTTTGAAGCACAGTCATTTTTAGATATCTTAGAAGAGAAAGCATCAGCAGTTTTTCAACCCATTGGATCTTTTATTCAGCAGGTAGTGAAGATAATTATACAGGTTTCATGATTTATATAAAATATTTATGAAAGTACAATTACAATTTGAATGCACATACACATTTTCAATGTTCTTGGTCATTTTACACTCATCTACTTGATTGGGGGCTAAAATTGTTACTGCATCTGCATGTTTTGGTCCAGGTAAATGTTTTAATTACAGAGTCAGAGAAAGCACTAGGCATTGATCCAGAGAATCCAATTATTCCAGTTGTATTGGTTATTGGTGGTACAATTTTCTTCGGGTAAAAATATTTTATATCTATGAAATTTATGTTTTTCTACATTTATGTCAAATGTCAATACAGTATCATTTATGATTTGGTAAGTTTGTTTTCAGACTAGGATTAATATGCAAGTGAATTCAAAGCAGCTGAATTTATTCCATGCAGCGTTTTGTATTGGGGATATAATTATGGAGGATATTCAGGTGATCTAGCTCCTAAAGAGGCATCGGACCTCCTGAGAAAGGAGGGAAATACTGTGCTTATTGATATCCGGCCTCAGGCAAGCTTGCTGCAAATCTCACGTTTCTCCTGCTTTACATATTTTTGGAAATCTTCTTTACATGAAAGATAAGCACCGAGTTGCAAGATTCTCCATTAAAGAATGTAATGCCTTGAAAAACAGAGAATGAAAACAATGAGTTTGTTAGTCACAAACTGTTTTGATATGAGATTACAGTTTTATTTTCAGATAATTTATTTTAAGTTAGGGCAGTTACTTTTAGAATCCTGGTGAGATTTTGTAACATGTAGATTTGAACCCATTGACTAACTTTGTTCGGTTGTTAGACATAAAATAGCTTCATCATGTCTGTTTAAAATTTGAATACATCTCTTGTCCCTATGGATTCTCTTGCCAAAGTTCTAATGTCCAAGTGGAGAAAGATTTTGAAGTATTTTTGTTTTAAGGGGAAACTGCAGCCTGGACTTTCATTTTTTTAATTGACTGTGGCTGAAATGGCAGCCTATTATTTGGACTTCTTCTCTGCAGTTATTGCGGCACAACCATATATACAAATTTAAGAAGCTCCTCTTACAATGTTTCCCTTCCCACATATCTAGTGTGTCATTTCCAAGTGAAAATCCTTACTACTAACGTTATCAGGGGTTATAAAGGGCAGGTCTGCTATTTTACATTTTAACTTGCACTTTGTTCAAATCAGCTAGTTCTTAATAGAAGTACAAGCCATATTGAGAAGGCTCTAATGAAAGCATGGATTTCATGTGCATATAATAGACTTTTTAGTAGGTATAATTCTGAGTTCATTAAAATTTGGATCGGAAGGAATTTTCAAACCTGCATGGATGTATCTTTAATCATTTCCATGAGCAAGCAAACTATTTTTGCAAAATGTAAATTTTATCAAATCTGACTTTTTATATGAATTGACGCTACATGTAATACTGAAGGAGATGAAGGAAAGCAATGGTATACCGGATTTACGAAGAAGAGACAGATTCAAATTTGCAGCAGTGGAATTCCCAAAGGTTGGTTGGAAATCTCTAACCATAATATTTTTGAAGTTGAAAATAGGTTGTCTCAAACAGTTTTGACAAAAAAATCTAAGCTATGTGGAATTAAACTTACAAATAAATCTGATAAAGTTTATCCTATTAATTCACAATATGCAAGAATCTTTCAAATTTTGTCAGTTTTTTGGAGGTAGGAATGAGATTATTATAAATATATGTAGAAAAGCTTAGTTACCTGTCCTTGTTAAGCTTCAGACATGCAATCATTGTTGAATTGTTTTTGGACCAAAAAAATAAAATAACTGTGTAATGCCTGTTAATTTAGTTGTATATTATGATTTATCATAAATAAACTGTGGATCAAATTAAAACTCTCAAGGAATCTATATGTTTTCTAACTGAAATATGAGAGATTAAATAAGAAATAAGATATTGTGGTCTACATTGCCTTACTATCATAATGGCGGCACTCATCTGCTGCCAATTATTGGTTTATAGCTAAGGATTAATGGTGTCACTATTCTAAATGTTGTGTCACAGTACAACAGAAAGGATAAAAACAAGATAGCATCGCACGTACTTGCAGATGTTATGATTTATGACAATTTTCATCTAATAGACCTTTCAAAAGGATTTTGACAATGGAAATGGTCCATGGCAACCATTTGAGGCTGATAGCAGTTCTAAAAGCTTAAATTTTGTCTGAGTGAATCCTTTAGCTTGATGGTTGAATGATTCAGAATTTGAGAGTGCTTTTAATAAAATAATTCTATTCACTATAGCATTTATGTCTACACACACATATACACGTTTTAATGTGTGCACACACACGAGTACACGAACACATACGCATACATGTTAAGATTAGAGGAACATAAATAACACTTACATGCAAATATAACCAATATCAGAAAATAATAAACCACATAGAAGAGCGACATAGATTTAACGTGGTACACCCAATCCCTAGGCTATGTCCACTGACAACGAGTTCAATATTCTTATTATCTAGTGATTACAGCTTGATTACAATTTGCAATCCCTTGGGATTCAATACTGCCGCAAGAAGCTACTGTTTAATCATACATAGTAAAATCCCTAACCCTAAGCCATTTTATACAATCTTTTTTTCGCTTACAAAATTTGGGCCAGAATATTCCGACCAATAGAAAAATAGCTCCCGATGCTTTTTGCAATAATAAAGTCATTTGAAATTTTGGGGCGCTGCCGCCAAACCCTCGTAGAATAACTTGGGGGGGAATTGCGCCAAATGAAGTGGGGAAAAATTAACCTCCGATCTGATTAGGCTCCACGTAATAACAATGCTCATGCATGTTAATATTTTAGTCCAAAAATAGAGATAATCAGCATTAGAAGATCATAAACAATTCACAAAAGACTCGTAAGATTTATCCTAGGAAAACCCTTCCACATGAAGGGAAAAACCCAACCACACCAGCTAAATATCTCTTTTATTGATCAAGAAGAATGTTCATTGTACAAGGATTTCACTTGATCCCATTACAATATAGTATATACCAAGCAATCAGATAAATAGATTGCATAAGACACTATATCTTTCATGTGAAGGTCTCTTTGAGTCCCAAAAATAAGACCCTTCATATTTCCATATATTCAACACTTCACATTTACACATGCATGCCTCTTCACATGGCATATAACACGTGTCTTTTTGCATAATATTAACTTAAATATAATCACAAATATGTCTTTCAGCTGAAGATAACCATAATGGTCATAACAAATATATTTCTATCTCATAAAATCAGAGATAAAGATCTCTATCGCAGCTACAAACTAAAACGCTCCCTCTTAGCAAGATAGAGATCATTTAGTCAGGCATGCACACATAGCTGCAACCAAAGATAATAAATTTGCATAACATATGTTATCTCAGCATAGCATAATCCACCATAGTTGCACATAGAATGAAGTCATACACATGCCTTTCACCATGCTTGCTTGTGGAGGGTAGAACAAAGATTTTTGTTTTCAAACATCTCTTGGAGAAGGATAAATATCCTCCGTGCCTACTCACAGAGGGTGGTCCACCATACCTACTTGCAGAGGGTAGAACAAGGGCTTTCACCTCAAACTTCTAACACAAAAGAATGCGTTTCCACCATGCCTACTTGCAAAGGGTGGTCCATTGTACCTACTCGCAGAGGGTGGAACGAGGGCTTTTACCTCAAACTTCTACTAGAGAAGAATGCATTTCCACCATGCTTACTCGCAGAGGGTGGTCCACCATACCTACTCGTAGAGGGTGGAACGAGGGCTTTCACCTCAAACTTCTACCAGAGAAGAATGCATTTCCTATTACGAGGTAATTGGTAAATACTTGCTTGTTATTAATAGAGACCGAAAGGTCAATTTATACAAAAGAATGAGACGATGTTTCCTTAGGAAACGATCGTAAAGAATAGAAACATTCTATTCCAGAGAAAGCAAAAAACGAAAGCAAACTAAAGCTAAAAATATTTACAAGATAACCATTAACTAATAATAGACATCTTATCTATTATTGTAATACCCTCCCTTAATGGTTAATCTATCTAACACACCAAGCTGTCCTTGGAATTTGACAAACTTATCAGGACCAAGAGGCTTGGTGAGAATGTTTGCAGTCTAATCTGTGGTAGGAACATACTGCAGATCTATAGTCCCGTCTTCAACCAGCTGTCATATGTAATGACAATGAACATCCACATGCTTGGTTTGTTCATGGAAGATTGGATTCTGTGCTAACTTGATAACGCCTTCGTTATCAACAAACAGAGTAGTTGGTCCTGCTGGTGACATCTGCATATCCCCAAGCATTCGACGAAGCCAGACAGCTTCACATCCTGCCTTAACAGTCCCTCTGTATTCAGCCTCTGTAGAAGAGAGAGAAACTGTCTGCTGCTTCTTGCTGGTCCATGTGACTGCACCGGATCCCAAATTGAACACATATCCAGATGTTGACTTTTTATCATCAACAGAGCTTGCCCAATCTGAATCTGTGAACCCACTTAGTTTAGGATTAGAACTCCGAGAATACAGAAGTCCATAATCAGAAGTACCCTTCACATAACGAAGCACACACTTTGCTGCCATCCAATGATCAGCCTTAGGAGCTGTCATAAAGCGTGAAATACAGCTGGCTGCGAAGCTGATATCAGGCCTAGTAGCAGATAGGTAGATGAGGCTGCCTACTAGTTGCCTATACGTAGTATCATCAACGGAAGGAGAATGAGACTTGTCTGATAACTTGAGACCTTTCTCCATAGGTGTAGATGCAGGTTTGCAATCCTGCATTCGGAATTTGTCTAACAAAGCCCTGGCATATTTGGACTGAGAGATGAATATACCAGAAGACTGTTGCCAAACTTCAACACCTAAGCAATAATGCATGAGCCCAAGGTCAGTCATATCAAAAGACTGGCATAAGTGTTGTTTGATTCCCTGAATCAAAGATGCCGAACTGCCAGTGATGATCAGATCATCCACATAGATAACCAGAAGGATGATGTCACTGCCAGTAGTCTTGATGTACAAATTTGAGTCTGAAGAACTCCTCTTGAAGCCTTGATCACTGAGGTACGTATCAATCTTGATGTACCATGCCCGAGGGGCTTGCTTCAAACCATAGAGAGCTTTTACCAATTTGAGAACCTGATGGTCTTTACCAGCAACCTTGAAACTAGGAGGCTGCGTCATGTAGACCTCTTCATGGAGATCACCATTCAGGAAAGCACTCTTTACGTCCATCTGATGGACCTTCCAGCCAAACTGTGTTGCCATGGCTAGGACTAATTTGATGGTGCTCATCTTTGCAGTAGGAGCAAAGGTCTTCTCATAATCAATGCCCTGACGCTGAGAAAAGCCCTTTGCCACTAAACGAGCTTTGTACTTATCCAAAGTACCATCTGATTTGTATTTGATTTTGTAGACCCATTTGCAACTAATGGGTTTCTTCCCTGGGGGAAGATCAGAAAGGACCCAAGTGTTGTTCTTCAGCAGGCTCTGGTGTTCAGATTGCATGGCCTGTTCCCACTCTGGAATTCCTTTAGCCTCGGAATATGTTTGAGGTTCAAACACACTGTGAATGTTGGCCATAAGAGCAAAGTTAACAGAATCTGTAGTTTTGCTCTTTTTTCGAGCAGTTCTCCCATCAATGAGCTCATCATCATGAAGATCAGCAAGTGTCTTAGCCCACCACTTAGGCCGGAGAGGAGAATGACCAACAGTAGTACTAGGAGATGCTTGATCAACAGGATCCTGATCAGAAGAATCTGGATCAAACTCAGGTGAAGCATCTTCAAAATGAGGTGATCCTGCAGGAGAAGCCGAAGGTGTCTGTACAGGTATCACTGGCAGGACTGGAGCTGGAGGAGCTACTGGAGCCCTCCCATTAGGTGGACCTAATGGAAGCCGAACTCCTAAATCATGAACCTGCATAGGCTGGTCTACTGGATCAAGAACAGGAGAAACAGGCATGAATGGTCCTCGCTGCTCATCAAAGACTACATCGCAGCTGTATATGAGACAGGATGTCTCAACATCAATAAGGCGGTAGGCTTTGTGAAGACTGCTATATCTAGCAAGCATCAGTTTCTGACTCTTGGCATCCAACTTGGTGCGTGAAGCATCAGGGATCCAAACAGAAGCAAGAGAGCCAAAAACCTTCAGGTGACTGATTCTGGGCTTGCGACCTGACCAGGCCTCTTCCGGAGTTTTAACTTTGACCGCCACTGTGGGTGACCGGTTCAACAGATAAATTGCAGTGTTAACTACTTCTGCCCAAAAACGCTTCGGAACATGTCTGTGTTCGAGCATGGAACGAGCCATCTCGGTGATTGTCCTGTTCCGACGTTCACCTACACTGTTCTGTTGTGGCGTGTGGGGTGTGGTGAACTGGCGTTGGATGCCATGTCTATCCAAGAAGCTAGAGAAAACATTAGAACAAAATTGCCCCCCATTGTCTGATCTAAGAGTAATAATAGATTTCCCAGACTCTTTTTCAACTAAGGGTTTAAACTTCTGAAATATAGTAAATGCATTGGATTTCTTTTTAAGGAAATACACCCACATTTTTCTACTGAAATCATCTACAAACAACAGAAAATACCTGTACCCAAGAACAGAAGGAGTGGCCATAGGGCAGCAGATATCAGCATGAACAAGCTGAAGGACTTGAGAAGCTCGCCAAGAATCACCACTGGGGAAAGGTGTGCGATGTTGCTTCCCAGCCTGACATGCGTCACAAACTCCAAGGTGTTGGGTTTGAATCTCTGGCAAACCAAGAACAAGCTCATCCCGAGCAAGTTGTGAGAGATAATGCACATTTAAGTGCCCATATCGTTGATGCCAAAGTGTGCTGATGGAAGATCGCCGAGCAGCCATAGCTAAGTCCTGAGAATCACCAGAATCAGTAAGTTTGAAAAGACCATGATCCTCAAGACCAACTGCAACAGTAGACTTAGTCGCCCGATCAGTAATGGTGCACTGATGTGAACTGAAGGTGACTGCCAAGTGTGGAGAATGTCGCAGCAACTGACTGACCGAGAGTAGATTTAGTTCCATCCCTGGAACGTAGTACACATCAAGGAATATGAGCTTCCTCCCAACAGACTGAATTTGAATGTTGCCTTTACCAACAACCGTGTACTCTTCTCCACCACCAAAGATAACAGAATCTGAATAAGGCTAGTTGTCAGTAAACCGGTCTCTGCGGTGAGTGAAATGTCGAGAGGCACCTAAATCAATGTACCAAGCAGATGACTGCACATGATCTGCGGGTCTTTTAGCCATGAAGGCGTAAAAGGCAGATTCTGCCTGCTCAGTGTGCTCTGCACTGTTCGCTTTGGGTTGCGAACCTGATTGCTTAGACTGGGCAGCTAAGCATTTCCGACATGCAACCTTCATGTGACCATACTTGTGGCAATAGTTGCATTGAATGTTCTTCTTTTTGGTACCATCGGATGCTGGAGCAGAAGACTTCTACTGAGATGGTTGCTGAAACTTGCCCTTATCTTTCTGAAAGGATTTCGCAGCAAAGGCTTGCTCAGTGGAGGTGGCACTGGAGCTGCTACCGAACTGTTGTTTCCACCGATCTTGCTGAAGTAGCAGAGTGCAGAGATTAGTGAACTTTAGATCAACACCAGTAGATGTGATGTTGAGAGTCTCGATAAAATGCTCATAGGAATTTGGTAAACTCCGAAGAGTGATTACCACAATATCTTCTTTCTCCATCTTGCGACCGATGGCAAGTAACTGATTACGGATTTCTTGAATCTGATTCAGATGTGCTTGGAGCGAGGTGCGCTCATCCATGACAATAAAAAACAGTGTTTTTTAGAAAGAAGGCTCTGCTTTTGTCGGAAGTCTCATGAAGACCTTTTAGATGTGTCCAGATTTCGGCCGCTGTCTTGCCGGATGGAATCTGAGAAAGCTGGTCATCAGCTACGGAGAGTTTGAGAAGCATTACTGCCTCTCGATTGTTCAGATCCCATGTATCTTGATCAGGACCCGGAGAAGTCGAACGCTGCTTAACACCCAAAACAAGTTGATCGGTGTTTCGATATTCGAAGATTGCGATGATGCGCTGCTTCCAGGTTCCATAATTGCGACCATTGAATTTGGAATTATGCTCGATCAGAATATTTGTCAGAGATGCCATGGCACGTTTTTCAATGAAAAATTGTGAAAATCTGTGAAGGCACGCTCTTCGAGGCAAAAATACGGAAGACCCAGAAGAGAGCTCGAAAAACTCAAAAGGAATCTGCTGTCGTTTTCTGAATCCGCTGGCTCGAAAATCGAGGCACAAAAATTGAGGCACCCAGAAAAAACGGACGACAACCCAGTTGAGCTCTTGAAAAACCCATCAAGAATTTGCAAACAAAATATTTTTTCGACCCCAAAAATTAGGGTTTCGAAAAAAAAGGCCCTAGCTGAAAAAAGCTTGAAAAAACTTCAGATTTCTTGATAAAAAATGGTCGAATCTGCTTCCCAGCAAATGATTAGAGACTGAGACGTTGCAAGACAGAGTGTGACCTCCAAATGATGGCGGATTTGCAAAGGTTTGTGAAAAAAAACGCAGAGCTGCGACTGATACCACGTGAGCTTGCTGAAGAGAGAAGCCATGATTTTCACCAAACACAGAGCCATGAGTCTGAAGGACCAGACAATCCGTGGTAAAAAAATACCAATAAAAAAAAAAAACGCGATTTTCAGATACCAGCTGAGAATGGTACAAAACGACCACGATTTTCATGCAATTTGCAGACCCGTAATTCGGGAATTTCTCCAAGCAGAAAACCCTAGGTGGGTTTTGGAGAATTTAGCTGAAATAATTTTGGAAAAATTTAAACAAATAATTTCAAGAAGAAATTATAAAATTTTCCGAAAAAATTTAAGTATTTAGCTCTGATACCATATTACAAGGTAATTGGTAAATACTTGCTTGTTATTAACAGAGACCGAAAGGTCAATTTATACAAAAGAATGAGACGATGTTTCCTTAGGAAACGATCGTAAAGAATACAAACATTCTATTCTAGAGAAAGCAAAAAACGAAAGCAAACTAAAGCTAAAAATATTTACAAGATATCCATTAACTAATAATAGACGTCTTATCTATTATTGTAATATTTCCACCATGCCTACTCGTAGAGGGTGGTCCACCATACCTACTCACAAAGGGTGGAACGAGGGCTTTCACCTCGAACTTCTCCCAGAGAAGAATGCATTAATCACTGACATTTAAAAGAGACTTTCTCTCAGCAAAGACAACTTTAAACATCATAAAAAGAAAACTGATTCCAAGTGCTTTACTGTCACACAAGATTTGCAAAGGGTTTGACATCTCCCTCTGTCACATAAGCTTCCTCTGAAGCTGAACATCTCGCTTTGAATATGCATCATCAAGGCAACATCCTCATCTTATTGCTTCTTGTTGTACCTTGCAACCAAGAGAGATATTCTTATTAAATCAAATACTCTCAATGATAGAACAAGAATTCATGATCCATGCTCAAAGATATAAACATAGAATTCTGAACTTGGAAAGTTCGCTGTCCATCATTCTGGGTTTAGGCAGCACGCCATGAGTGTACACAAAAAATGATCTGCTATTTCTTCATTAATTGCAGCTTGTAACATATCTAATATCTGCAGAGACTCGGAAGAGACACCACTTATGCTTGCATCATCTCACTCTCCAAAAGCATTAGCACATTCCTAGTGGAATCATTGATCCTCACATTATAGAGATTGCAGAGCTCAACCAGCAACTGAATCGATTTCCCTATGACCCTCCTTGCCTTCTGAAGTGCATCACAAATCGACTGACAATGTAATATATATGAGAAAAATTAAACTGTTTGAGCACAAGCCTCTTAGATTTTTCAAACTCTTCAAAGCACTAATAAGAACTGGGTAGTCATAGGGAGCATCTAATCTTGACAACAGCTATAATATAGAATACTGATAAACTTATGCACTATTTCACAATTGATAATTTTTTTTCCGACAATAACACCTCTATAGTGATATTGAGACACCAGATGGAATGTAAAACCATATAATGACAATATAATCTCTGACCATCAAGTGTGACATCCAGCTACATGTAGCAATGATGAAAATTTTTCATGCGAATGAGTGATTGAAAGATTCTGAAATCTTTCACACCACAAGTAGAACTAGCCTGCAGCAGCTCTCAAAAATATCTACCTCATTCCTGATCTTCAGTTGCAGATCATATCATCGTCTTCTGTTTCTTACAATACTGTGGGAATGAAAAGTAATACACAATCGTCCATTACTTGGTGTATTAGCAGAAATGGAGTTCTAAACCAGTATAGCTTGACATAAGCTTTATCTTTGCTCCCTGCTAATATTTTTTCTTTGCATCTCTGTTACAACACAGAAAACTTCTTTGCACCATTGAATATTTAGCACAGAATACATGCAATCATTGGTCGTTTGTCATAAGAATATTAAAAACAATTTGCATGCATTGAAATCAACCGCATCCACAGACATAATGTGAAGAAAAGAAAATGGCGGAGGAGTTTTGATGCAAGAACCATAACTCCTGCAAGAGAGCCTCTCAGCATTCCAAAAATTCAATCAGATCTATAACATATGTTGACTATAGGAGCTGACTAAGAAGATATGAATGCACGAGCTGGCAAAAAAATGATAATGTCAATATCAATGTGATTCGGCATATACTCCAAAATAATAAAAAATAAAAATGGAACACGATAATAATAACTGTCACAGACTTGATGCCTTCTGATAACAAAACTGAACTAAATGCTTACGCAGAAGCCTCCGAATCATGTCTTTTAATGCAAAATAAACAAGTCTCCTTACGCATATTGGATTTGTACTGCGCCATTACAAAGTCACTGAAAAAAATTTGACATTACTAAATTATCTGACTTCCCATGGAATTCTTGTTGCTGCAGGAGAGTTGAAACATTGCGCTGGCAGGAAGAAACATCACTTTCCAATAACCCCTGTTTAATGCGATATTGAAATAAATTTGATGACATTGTTATGCATGAATATCAGTGCAAAAGACAGCAGAATGACCTAGCGACATCTTAAAATATTTGATAAAAGGAAATAGTAAAGAAAGATAACCAAAACACATCTGTTCAATGCAAACGTAGAAGACATCATTGTTTAAAACGATCAATAAAAAGCACATGGCTGTCTGATCAGAAGTCTGCCTGACACCCATTTTAACATGACTTTTTCAATCACAGGACTTCTCGCATCCACCAAATTCAAAGCCCGCATTCAATCTGCAGCTCGTGTAGCTGATGATCTTCCCCGAGAGAGCTGAAGATCTCCAAATTCATTCCTGCGATCTCTGTTAAACTCACCTAGAAATAACCACCCAGAAGGGCTGCATGACTTGATCTGAATCTAGATTTCCACTCGAGCAAAGCTCTGTTTTCTGCGAAATTTTGTATAATGAACAGGATACTCTGTCCAAGTAGACATTCTTATGAATAGAAAATTTATCATGAAATTGATGGATGCTTTTCTGACAATGATAAGATTCCATGATAGCTGGAATTACAAAAATTCAACATTTCTTCTTATTGCTGATATCGAACCTGGCTCTGATACCATGTTAATATTTTTAGTCCATAAATAGAGATAAACAGCAATAGAAGATCATAAACAATTCACAAAAGACTCATAAGATTTATCCTAGGAAAACCCTTCCACTTGAAGGGAAAAAGCTAATCACACCAGCAAAATATCTCTTTAATTGATCAAGAAAAATGTTCATCGTACAAGGCTTTCACTTGATTCCATTACAATATACCAAACAATCACATAAATAGATTGCATAAGACTCTTAATCTTTCACATGAAGTCCATCTTTCATTCCCTGTAGGCATTTGTGAATTGCTGAACAAGGGAAGGGTTTGGTGTCTTGATGAATGACATCCTCTGCTTCAGGCATCTTTCTCCCATTTCATTTCTTCAAGTTTGTGGTCATGCATCGGTAATTGTTCGTTGAGAAAAAAAAGCATGGACTCTACCTTCGCCAGCTTTGAGAACTGCTCCACTGTAGGGGTTCTTTCATTCTCCAGTTCGTTGGTTCTTTTATTGAATGCCTTGACCACTGTGGTCATATCAGGTTCCACAGAACCATCATGCCAAATATAGATGGCGTTGATGCACTTTATATGAGTGTCTAGACATTTGGCCAAAGTCTGTAGTTCCTTTTCCATTTCATGAAGTCTTGATGTCCAACTTTAGTCACAGTATTCCTCCAGTCTATATCCCTCTTGCAAATGGCCAACCCAGCCTCATCCACCACTTTCAGGGGTTTCTCTGATAGGAACTTGTGTACCCCCTACCTTTGAACTTCATGGATTTGCAGGAAAACTTCAGCCTACTTCTCCTCCTCATTCTCCCAGGTTGACATCTATGTTCGAACTTCGGTATCTCTGTGAGCTCATTATATACACCCCCTAGAGTCAAGAATGCATTTCTCACCATCTTTAATTATATCATCAACCCATTTGTCAAAAGTGTCAGCCAACATTTTACCCCTCTGAGTTTGACTGAGCATTTTTTGATTATCAGGGGATGTTGGATCAAAGGGTTGTGGCGCCTGAGCAATTGGATGAGGACTTGAGTTGTTAATAGCATCAATGTAAGCAGCCAAGGCCTTAATTGTTTGTCTCATTTCCTTCTTTTCTTTACCATCGTTCCAAGACCTGGTTAGCATCTTTCTAGCAGATAGCTCAAAAAATTGATGGTTATCTTGTTTTGTATTAGCTGTACCAAGATTAACGTTTTCTATTGTGAAATCGTCAACATAGGGATCTGTAACCTCGTCCTTCCTATTAGGCTTGGCCACCTCAGCTATCTAGATTCTTATTTTTGTATCAACATCAACCTTGGACTTGGTTTTTAGTTGCTTAGGCTTTACGTCCGTATTGGTGTACTTGCTCACCATTTCACCAACTGGGATTGTCACAGGGACTATGCTCCTTTTCTTGCAAATGCTCGTATTTAAAAGAAGCATACTTAACATTTTTGTATTTTCTTGAAACATCAGTTGATTTAAAAAACACTATGGTACATGGGCAAAAAGAAGCAATTTAGTAGAATCAAAATTTAAAAACTTAATCACTAAACAAATATTGATTCTTGAAAATAGTTTAAAATGTAATAAGTACAAGTTCTACAATTACCCGACGAGGAGACAAGAAACTTCAGTAGTGTTCTATTTCTTCTGTTGGTCCAACCATCAGTCATGAGGGTGTAACACTTCTTCTTCCATACCTCACGCTGCTTAACAATTGTGACTTTGACATTAGCCACCTTTCTAGCCAAAATAGGACCTTTTTAGCTCCTCATCATTTGAGGCTTTGAATGCTGCACCAAAAACATCATCATCTACTGCAATTTGTTAATAAGGAGACCTTAAAAAATTTAAATAAATAGATTAAGTATATTATTAAGTTATACTTTCAACTTAAAAATTAAAATAATCAACGTGGCATACTCTTGAGTCTTGCAAGTAAGAAAATCAAGACAGAATTTAAAATAATAATTAGTAATTACTTTTCTGCATTAAATGGAAGGTTGTAGAACCAAAAACCTCCAAGTGCCATTTTCTTCGCCTCATGATTCTCCTTGTTCCAACCCATGCTCTCAAGAGATGGTTGGGCACCTGGAGTCGTGTGTGGAACAATAAGAGAATTTAATATGGATTTTTTCTTAAAAATTCGAAGCCCAATGCTCACACTTGTAGTTTCACTAATAGATGGAGGTAATGGAGAATGAAGATTTCAAGAGTTCTTTGCACCAAAGTTTGTCATTTCTTCCATATACTTATATTTTAATTCATTTGTCTTCAAATTCCTCTGAATGAGCTTGCATTTCAGATATGACATCGTGGGGTGCTGCCTTGCGTGCCTTGGAATCGTGCCTTGGCATCATGCCTTGATATATGTGCAAGGTGATATTTCAATTGGTTAATACCTCCCACCTATAACCCCTCTATATTTAACATTGTAATGCCAACATGTAACTTCTTTTTTCGATCAGGAATGGCATGTTTCCAAGCCTTATTCCTTTGGCATCTAACAATGTCTATGTTTTGGTTACACTTAGGCTTAGATGCACCACTACCAAGCTTAGATATCATTCTACTGCTATAATATATCATAAATGAAAAAAAGCAACTACAAATTCTACATTCTAAAAAACAAAGATAGGGTTTCTTACTTTTCAAGTTTTCCATCAACATAAAATAAAATAAAACTAAAACAAGTGTAAACAAAATGGAAAAATAAATGTTTAAAATTTAGAACACGATGCAAAAAATGTAACCTCTTCAAATTTGCTCCAAAAATGAAGAAATGCACTTGTAATTTGTAGAGGCCTCCTCCAAATACTTCTTTTAACTCCTCTCAATGCATGAATGCAAGCCATTGAGGGAATTGGTCTCGTCCTTTAAACAATTTCCTAGTTCTAGTATTCCCTTTTTGTTGGGTTCCATTCCTCCTTTCGTGTCAAATTCCCCTCTAGATTTTTGAATTTGATGCCAATTCTTTGCTGACTTCCTGATTTTGCAAATCAATTATGTACTTCCTACCGTGACTCTCAATAGAGAGTGTTCTTCCAGTTGTGGTAACCTTTCCAAGAAGGGTATCACATGCCTTCTCCAATGAAATGACCATGAAGTCCAAGAAGAATTGCTGAGTACTAGTGATTACCTTCTAGGCCATGAGTATTCCAATTAGTTTCATGCTATGTTGGTCATTACCCACCAAATGGAAGGTTGGTGGCTAGAGTGTTGGCTTGCCAAGGGTTTTCCATATCTCTTTATGAATTACAATTATGCAAGATCTTTTGTCCACGATAGTGTTCATTAGTTTCAGCCCCATGAATTTTATTTCTACCATAGTCGATGTCCTCCTGATGCCAACCACCGGTAGCATGAGATCTTAGAATGTTTCTGGATTCAATTGTGTCACTGTTTTTTGCATCAACGTTTCGGATCACTTTGTGATCCATCATCAGTATGAATGATAAAGAACAAAAGAAGTGACCTGTTGTTGGACCATCTCCCTATTCCTTTGTTGGTTTGCCATTGTCCTAGTTTCTATTGTTTTGTTATCAACTATGTTGGTAATGGCAATTTCCTGTATGTCTATGAGGAATGCCTTCAACCGATAGTTGTGATTATACTCACCATGGGCCTCCCATATGGTCACACACATATTTTTGTGATGAACAAGGTCATCTGATCCATCTATCATGAATTTAAGGAGCTTTTGCTTCTCTCTCGTGTTTACTATCTTTCTAGTTTGGTTGGCACCATGTATGTCTAACCCATGTGGATTAACTATTTCTTTGCATAAATGTGCTTCAGTTGCACCCTTGGCCACATTGAGCTCTCAATCTATCCACCAATGTCATTCACCCCTTGGTCACCTCCTTCATACTAATACTTTTTTCTCCCCCAAAGTTTTTGATTCTAGCCGCCCATCCTTCGTACCCCTGATATGACTAGATTCGCAATGCCCAAAAGGGTGTTTTCAAATAATTTTGTTACGTCCCTATGGAGGTTTCTTTCCTTCTCGTCTTTGTCACATGTGGAGGGCATAGATAGTTTGCTCCATACTAAGTCAGACTTCAAACTCTCCTTGTTGGTTGCTACTTGTACTGAAGGATTATTCACGTGGTTCACAAGGTCCTCTCTTACCTTGTCGTGGAGTGATAAGTTTCTTGCAAATTCCTTCCACTCTTGTCTTGTAGTTTTTTTTCTGCCTTCCTTGTCAGTAGGCCTTCACCTCCCACCACTTGGCTTAAATTGACACTTTGACTTTTGCTTCATGGTGGGCTTTGAGATTCCTTGACGATTCTCTACAACCCTTATTGCCACCTCTAACTCTACTCCTTGATGTGGAGAGATCTCCTTACAGATGCTTCTCCTTCTCTCCCTTCTTCTATCTCCTTGTACATCTCCTTTTGTCCTTGTTTGGCAGAAGGGACATTGATTAGTAGAATTATCAGTGGTGTGACATCCTCTTGTACCCTTCTCCCTTTGGTTCTTGACCTCATATCGTTGTAGTTTCTGTTGTTTGTAGTCCTCCCGTGCTCTTGCCTCACGCCAACCTTAAGTTTTGTTAGCATCTCAACTTTGAGGCTAGATTAGGACAGTGGCTCCTAGCAACATTTCTCACTGTAGTTTTCCCATCTTGGGTTTCCACATATTTCTTGTGCATTGGCTTCATTGTATGGCTACATCTCTTTCCAATTTTACTTCCAAAGTTATATTGCTTTCATGATTCAAAAAGAAATAAATTAAGTACACATTTTTTAATATGGGTACTCTCTATGCAGATATTATGTTTTGTTGTTGATGGCTGGAAGCTAAAAGTACTTAAAATGGTATATCCTAGAAAGCACTTAGTTGCAAGTTGCAACAAATGGCCATAGTGAATTTGACTATGTAAGATAAAGATAAATTTTATTAATGTCCAACAAGTGATCACAAATGGATCAAAGGGATTGAAGAGCTGAACAAGAGAGAAAGAACAATAGGAACACCAAACGGTGGCTAGAGAACAAAATAAAGAGAAACATAAGGAAAGGAGAAGAACAAAAACCAGGCCCCCAAAAAACATAGGGAGGGTGCGAGGTTCAACCCCAAGCCACCAAATAGAACTAGTGAATTGAGGAGACAGAGAAAAATGCCAAAACGAAAGCATAATCCATAGAAGTTACAGGGGCACTATCGACAATGTTGCTTGTGGACGTGACCCACTTGACTACAAGGAATGGATCTATGCAACTAGGATATGTAGGGCCTTATGAACATGGAATGAGGAGGTGAGGCTAAGTGTCTTTCGGTGCCATGCAGTGTCCCAGTAAAGAAAGAGGTAATTAGCTGATTGGCCAAAGGGTGCTGAAAAGTGTGATCTCATAGATGGATGGCCTCGTGTAGATATAGAGAAACACATCTTTGATTTGTGTAGCTGAAGAAGGAGACAGATTGAGGCTATTTGAAAAGACAATAGAACTTTCTTGCAATCTCATGCTAGGTAGGACAATGGATGATAAGTGCCCCGACTCCACCTCGCTAAGAGTAAAAAGAAGGAAAATCCTATCGCGCTTGTCCAATAAGTGGTCGGTCTGAACACGAAGATGGTGGGAGCCCACTCTGGATGATCCATTTCTTATAAGAGAGAATATAGATTTCTTAAAGAAGCAGTGGTGCATAAATCTCCATAAAGTAGCCTCTTTTTGTCAGAGGTTGCAAAAAAATTTGAATAGAACCACACAATATTAAGGCCAAGGATCTCCAACAAGCTTCAAGAATTAGCTTCAATTTTAAGCTTAAATCTTAGATGACTTCCTTGGATCCTTACTTAAAAAGCTACATATTGGATTTCGCAACTTAGAAAGTCGCTATAGGGAAAGAGTGGGGTCAAATTAAAACTATAGAATAAGATAGATGTCAATTGAGATAAGCAATAGCCATGAGTAAAGAGGACATCCACTTTAGCCTAAAAAGGACAAGAAAGGAAGCTTGATAAAAGAATAGATAATGTGCTCTTTGGGGGTTTACAAAGGTGGGAAGTGAGTGATTCAAGCATAATTGAAAAAATCCACAGACAGAATTGCAAGTCCATGAGTGAGCCGAGTTAACTCGTTCATGGACTCACTTGTCTATTTGCAGATTTTCCAATCGTAAGTGATTCAAGCATAATTGGAAAAATCTGCGGATAGACTTGCGAGTGTATGAGCAAGCCAAGTCGACTCGCCATGGATGTAGGAGTCGACGATAGACAAGTCCAAACGATTAGACTCACAATGTTTTTACATGGACTTAGGGGAGTCCATTGTTGTGATCCTTGAGTTTTAATAAACTCTCGCCATAGCTTTCATGTGCTCAATAAGTTTAAAATATGTTTTTTTTTCACTTTTCCACTCATTTGTTGTTTCTTCTTGCCCAAAATAGTTTTGTAGGGTTTGATGAAGCCGAGGAAACAACATTGAAGCAGAAAAAGAGATCTAGGTAAAGGATTTTTCTTCTCTATTTTTTATTTCCTTTTATTATAAATCAAAAAAATCTTGAAAAACAAGTAGAAATGTTGAGAAAATTATTTCCATTTCCCTTAACTTTTTTCTTGCATTTTTTTCTTGTTTTTGAATATTTGTTATCAAAAGATTCATCATCAATTTTTTGTGGATTTTCCTTAAAACCCTATTGATTTTTTTTCATGTTAAATCAACAATGTCAACTTCCAATTAGAAGGCAACCTCAAAATCAGGGTGCAAAAAGATGAAGCATGGAAGTATAGGATAAAGTGAGATAAAAAGTGAAAGGTAACTTGTATCAAATGTGGCAAATGGATGACAGGTGGGGTCAACAAATTAAAATACCACCATGCAAAAATGCCTAAACAAAATGTTGAAGGTTTCCCTCATACAACACCAGAGTGTAGTAACCCCTTTAATATGAAATTTTATATTATAATATAAGAATCAATATCCCTGTATGATATAATGATGTAATTGGTTAAAGAATAGAATAACTAATTGATAATAATTCATGTCTTAAGAAAATATCAATTTAAATAGTCAACTAAATAATATTAATAAATATTGAATAATTAAATGAATAAATATAAATTGATTAATTTCAATGTACAAGTATAAAATGGTATTTAATTACTAAACTTCTAACTAATAAAATATATTCATAAAAGTAGCGCCACTTTATGATGGGTCACGACCCTTGCATTGCTGTGTATTGTTGGTAAACCGATTGTTCTTTTGATTTAACTCTTATATGCCCAAACTTGTGAACAATATCTGGTTACAACAGTTGGAAAGTTGCTTCCTAAAAGACTAACCTTCCTTTGAATTCTTAGGTACAGCTCCCTATTGTAGTATGATTTGTAATAAATTATATTTGTTTCTAAATTTAAAACGGGTTGTGTTCTTAACCCAAGAACAGGAGAGGTAAACCATTGTAACATCTAGTTTTCCCGACTCTAATTTATCATTCAACAAACTCAAGGAATACAGTTACTTCTTCGTTTCATAGGAAGTCAGTTATATCATTCAGGTTCATGTGAATAAGATTTACCGTTAAAAGCAGTTAAACAAAATTTCTTAACTTAAAACTTGAATTACCATCAAATAAATTTACAACAAAAATTGAAAACGACATACCTCGGTAAATTGAGTTCGAATCAAACTAGGGATGCTTCTGCAACCACCCGGGTTAGTCCACAAATACACTATAACAATTTTATATGACAACTATCAACTAAAAACCGCTATCTAATTAAATACTTCTAATTATTTTAAATTAGGGCATCACATACCACTGTATCAATTAGGGCATTATTTACCATCGGTTCTTTTAGGGCTTCTGATACTGCTATCTCACTTAGGGCTTCCAGTACCATGGATTCATTTTAGGGCTTCCGCGTCCACGGATTCTATTAGGGTTTCCAATACCACTGTATCATTTAAGGTTCTAGCTGTCACCCAATCAATTAGGGTTTCAGATTTCTTTTTCTTCTGTTTACTTAACTGTGATAGTATCTCAAGATTAGAAAAATATTCTTATATTTGTTATTCATATATATGAAAGCAAATTGATGATAACAATGAAATACTTCAATTTAATCTTACCTCATAAATAAAAATGATATTACTTGTTTCGGATAAACATTTGAATGCATGGCTTATCTCTGTCTAACGCATATCCAACATCTCAAGAGAGGTGAAACATTGTTAGGGGCTTTACCACCCAACCTCAGACCACAACATATCCTCACACGATCTCTAACGAGAAAGGCCCTCCCTACCCGGAATTGACAGGGATCATCTTACCATCCACTGGGCATCATGATATATAACACGCTATACGACTTGGCAGCAGGAGATCACCATAACAGGAATATGCATGAGCTATTAATTAATTCATATTAAATGATAAAAAGGTCATAACTGATTACTGGTTCATGTTATCGATAATTCCTTCCTCACACCTCCTCACCCTATTCAGGCCCCCCCAAGCTGGTGATTCCCAGGTGTTATCAGGTTAAAGATCACAATTATATTTTACAACTTTTTCACCACATTCTGGCATCTTACTTGGTGATTTACTTCTGATTTCATTATCTCATTCTTAGTTAAATATATAATTCAGGATGGACCTGATTCTAAATTGGGTTGATTTACTTTCTTATCATGGATCCGGAGATAACTCAATTAGCTCTACATATTCAGATATATATATATAAAAGAAAGAATAAAAGAACAGACTTAATAATTTCAATGTCCTATCAAATTTGGATGCATTTGGATTTAAACACATTTATTTGAGTTTTACAGCATGGTTCTCCAATGAACAAAATACCAAAAGGTGTAAACACATTTATCCTTAGCTTATCTCAGTTTTAAACATTATTTCAATTTGTATAATAAATTTGATCAGAGAAGAAAAAACCTTCCAAGGAAAGATTTACTGAAAATTGCACATTCAGATGTTATAATGATGAACAGTCTTAAGATTGGAACTCTACTATAGCAGCCGGCTTCAAACATTACTTTCATTATTAAGAAATTTGAAGGCAGATGGAAATACGTATGGTTTCCTTCATAGTTCGTTTTCCCTATGACATACCCTTAAACAGCAATGAATATGCATGAGTTATTATCAATTATTAAAAATAAATGAAATTCGAGTTGACAGATTCTTCAAGAAGGATTCAGATTAATGCATGCAGTTTCAGACTTAAAAAATAAAATAAAAATTAATGATATGGCAGCCGACTGATATCAGAAGGTCATACTGATTAAAAAGAAGTCTTGATCGACTTCACTCACTGTCCTGCATTAAGGTTGATATGGAGGCAAAATAAAGAGGTAAGGAAAAACTTAAATCTCAATTCATAGTTCCTATAGCAGTACTGGCACACATATGTTAAAGGTGAAGAGCATGTACAACTGCTACAGAATTGATCACCATGCATTATCAAATAGTATGGAATGGAAACGATTTCATTGAATACATATTTGCAACCTTATGTGACTGAGATGTTCGGATGCTTGGAGAATCTCCAAACTGCGGCAAGCTTATTCAGCCGTATGCAAGGTAAATCCCACTATTACTACTGCAACTATATTGATTCCTAGCTGGAAAAACTCGGATGCCAATGTCTCGAGAGCTGAAAGAATAATGGACGCCAAGCAGAGAAAATGAATGCCGAGTTATGCTGAAGATTGTCGATTTTCCAACAAAGATGGTTGCCGAGAACAAGGACGACTGCCTCCATACATGCTAAAGGTTTCAAATCTAATATGGCTTGCAAGGCTGAGAGCAGAAAATAAATGCCAAAGGCTAGGAAATAAGGACGCCGAGTGGTGATTAAAATTCTCATATTACATGATGCCGTAGGAGAAAGAATGAATGCCGATAGTTAAATAAGAAAAACTATTAAATAAAGATAAGCATGTCTCTACGTCTTCCTACAATTACAAGACTCTTTTTGAATTCCCCAAAATGAATTTAAAAACATAAATTCTATTAAACATGCCAACAATAATTGGTTGAAAGCAAGAATAATAAAGAAGAGAATAGAATTAGAAAATTAAAATTTGAAGATTATAATAATGTAATTATTATAATCCGAACATTATTATAAAATACAACTTTTAAATTATTAAATGATAATGGTGCCAAATCATGGTTATATTTAAATGATCATTTATAAACAATTATTAAAAATACCACGATAAAAGATAATTTTAAAATCCTTTAAGATATGTTTAATAAATAATTTAATTATTTTAATTAAATTATTTATTAAATAACACAATTATTATAATTAAACTATTTATTAAAATAACTCATGTGATTCCATAGATGTATTCTGTTCCAAGTCACTAGGTCCCCTATCTGTTTGCCCAACGATGGTGATGACCTGCCTAATTCTTTTCTGACAATGCTTCACCCCTTCGGCATGCTCCCTGCAAGAAATTTCTCCGTAGTTAAATTATAAATTATATAATCATAAATAATCATAACAGTTATCCTAATTCCATGAATTCGCGATTAACGATCAACTAACATGTCATCTGCACTTGAAATCATAACGACCAACTAACTTACCATTTCGCCAGATTATATCAAATTAAACTGTCAACTGACTTCATGCGAACCTCAATGACTATATTTCAAACTAGGTCAAAAATTGGGATGTAACAACCATGCTAGGCCTAAATAGGAACTAACTTAGGCAAGAATTGATATTTCAAGATTGATTAAGTTTATGAATTCACACATCGTATGAACCCACAAGGCTTAATGATTCAATAATGCATACTAACTAATACTAAACTGATTTAGCAGGAAACTAATTACAGAGAAAGAAAGACTAACTTGAAGGTAAACACAAAAGGGATTTCTCTTGAACCTATGATGACAATACTTATCATATTCAGTTTGCTGCCTCAAAATAGGGAAATGAATCTCTGTTCGTTCCTTGTTTTAGTTCAGATGAAAGAGAAAACATACAATTAACACAAACAAAATGGAACAGAAAAATAATTGACATAAAATACCATTTAATTGTCTTTGAAACCTCAAGTATTTCACACCAAAAATTAGCCAACCTTTTATTAATCTTTCATTCTAGTATATATAGGATTTCGAGATGACCGTTACAAAGGAATTTAAATCGGTTCATCTCTTCAAAAATCAGAAATGGCAAGGAGCTAGTTTGTCCATTACAATCATTACATAAAAATATGAAAGGGGCGGAATATGAATCACTTCGCCTTCTTTCCCTTTTTTGATTTTGTGCTATAGGCTTTAGCAGCGACAATGATTGGAATCAATTCCTCATGCCTATGTACATGTACATTAGTGTATCTTAAGAGCTATTTAGAATGCTCTCTGGCCAAACCTTTGACCGCACTTAATCGATCTTGTATTTCCTCCATGGCCACGTGTATACACCCACCCAACTTCTGGAGTTCGGAAACTCTGTTCTGGTGACTGGAAGATATCCCCATCAAACTATCTATGTAATTGGAGAAATTTGTTTGCATGACAGTTATCCCAATGATTCCCTTTCCTTGTCCACTAGTCTAGGAATCTGTACGTAGACCTCTTAGGAGTTCATAATCTCTATCCTAATCCTTCTTCACTTGGCTTCTGTTTCCTTAAGCCCTTCCTCCGCCGCCATGATCATCTCAGACTTGAACTGCATGCTCTAAAGCCATTCAAATAAAGGCTTATCTCCTTTAGGCAAGATCTTTGCTTCGATAGCCTCCTTAGCCTTCATGTGGATAATCATCTTCAGTAAAGAGACACAATCTTCACTTTTAACCTTTTCTGCTGCCAGGGTAGCTCTATTAGCTGAAATGTTGTCCTTCTCTGTTTCCAGCCTCAGTATGGCATTTGCCAATCTGTTCTATAATGGTGAGTCCCTCCAATTTGAGTTTCTAGCTCCACTCTCTATCGATTTGCCCGAAGTGTTTATCTTCTTGGAGCTGAGAGATGAGTGCTTGGACATTGGCAGCAGTATGATCACTAGTGATAGGCATTCCAGAGATGCTTGCCAACGGGGTAACCAATTGCCTGATGAAGCCGTTTAGTTCATGGATCTCCGCCTTCATTCCAATCTTTGATAATTTAAGACCTTCCAGTTGTCCTTCTATTACCTCATTTGTTGACTTCCATAAGCCAACCTTGGTGTCATGTCTAGCCTCGCCGAGATCTACAGAGTGTAAGGAAAAACCATTTGTAGACATATCTTTGATTCTTCCTTCTTTGGTAGGCTTTGCAATCTCCATTGTGAAATGCCCTATTTCAGGATCTTGTCCGAGGATAGACAAAGTCTTCTGCTTTTTTGACCTTGCTCGGTGCTAATCCAAAGCGGATAGCAAGAGTTAAAGTATCCTTGTTGGTAACTCCATCTCTCCTCTTTCTCTTTCTGTCTAGGGTGTCCTCCAGCCATGAATCCGTGCCTATTACCTTGGAGGCAGTCCCAAGAGCATCTATACTAAACACCTTTCTCTTGGCCAAAGTGAGTGTCTTCGGAGTTGAGGAAAAAGGATTCTTTGGGGCTTGTGAAACAAGCTTTGAAGAATCCAGGCCCTTATCTGCCTTTGAAGTCTTCTTCATTGCCTCATTGGATTTAGTTGACTCACTCTCATTGCTCCCATTATCTCCAAGATCTACTACCTGCACTTGGGGACTGCTCGGAAGAAGAAGTGCAACGCTTACAAATGGGACTGGGTTGCTATGAGGTGAGAGGGCAAGAGTGACTGCACTAGCTTTTGATTCAACACCTTTCTCTTGGCCAGAGTGAGTGTCTTCGGAGTTGAGGAAAAAGGATTCTTTGGGGCTTGTGAAACAAGCTTTGAAGAATCCAGGCCCTTATTTGCCTTTGAAGTCTTCTTCGTTGCCTCATTGGATTTAGTCGACTCACTCTCATTGCTCCCATTATCTCCAAGATCTACTACTTGCACTTGGGGATTGCTCGAAAGAAGAAGTGCAACGCTTACAAATGGGATTGGGCTGCTATGAGGTGGGAGGGCAAGAGTGATTGCACTAGCTTTTGATTCCTCCGCCTTATTCTCAGCTTCTGAGGGAGTTCCGATCATTGGGAGGGAGCCATCTTGACAAGTCTTAGCAATGGAAATACTTTTGTTGGGAGGTTGATCACCTCCATCCGATGATTGGGCTGGCCCTTGGGTAATGGCCAAGGTTGCTCCCGAGGTACCACCTTGGGAGGAGGAAGCCGCTGCCACTGTTGGGGAAGCTTGAGCGGTTGTAATTTTACTTTGACTCCTTCTGGCTATGGTCCATTTGACCCATTTTTTGGTCCTTTTGATAATCCGGGCCATCATTATATCTAGCTCTTCCCCTGAACCCTCATAAGGTTCCGAGCTTATCAGAGTGCCTCTTAGCTTGGTCAGGTAAGTGTTACTATACATGTTTTGACCATCATCTTCTATTCCTTCTACATCAATATTAACTTTATACATTTTTACTTGATCAACTGTCAGCTTGGCAAAAGCACAATCACGACTCTCGAACTTGTCCTTGCAATCGGCCCAATAGTCTTCAATGGTGGTGATGTGCTTGATTACACTTCCGATCTACAATATCTCCCTTGCATACCCATTCGGATCAAACATGGGCCTCAAGACTTCATACATCTCCAACTTATACTTCATTTCAAACACCTTCAACATGTTCTTGGCATCAGAATGGGTTTCACAACTAAAAGCCCCCACCTTCATAGGGAATTCGTACCCTTTCTTCTTCAGACTCCCACTCAGTACGTTCACTTGAATAGCTTGCCCCACGATCTCCATCAACAAGATCATATCACTGGGATACCTTGGCAGCTTCAAGGGGAAACCATCAAAAGTTGCAAGATGTAAATAAGAAAAGGATGAGAATTGGATGAAATAACTTCCAAATTGGCTAATGGCTGCCATGACTTTAGGACTAAATCTCTTCTCTGGACATCCTTGTAGCTCCCTGCAAATTCTCATAGTGAATGCATCATTAACTTTCACATACTCTGCATAGCTAGTTTCCAATTGTAAGCATGGGTAAAACTCATAAGATTTCACATCATTAGGAAAATTTTCCACCCTTGGGAGGCCTAGCCATAATTGTAAAGAAGCTAACATGTAAATGAGGAAAGAGGACATATAGAATGTGTTGTAGAACTTTGTGGCATGAAGAGCATTGGACAGAATCTCGCTTACCTCATGAGCTCAATCAATGTATTGGGTGTCAGAGCAGATGACTTGCACCCAAAAGAAATATTGCTCAACAAAATTCAAAGCTTCTACCTCATCTTTTAATTTGTGTAAGAGAACCAAGATATTGATAATCTCAGGTTTGAGATTAGTCCCAAACAGAGTCTTACGAACCTTACCCTTGGCGCTTCGTGGTTTTTGGAACCATGTCTGCATGATTTCCTTCCTCCAGATCATCTTCTTTGTGGAGAACTCAGAAATGGCTCCTCTGAATGTCAAATTTGAGAATTCCTCTCGTTCTGGAACTCGCAGGCAATTCACCATAGTTTGCCTGTCGATGGAAATCAACATTGTGTCATTTGGTAGGACAATTTTCCTTGTGTCTGGGTTGTAATGATTTATACACTCATAGATTAACTCCAGGGCCTAGATTGCAACTGGAAAACTAATTGCCTCGACTAACACGCATCCTTGGATCTTCTCAGTGATGTGATGGATCAGCTCCGACTTCACTCTCCTTTGGAAATCCTTCAATGTCGTAGAAATGAAGAGAAGTATTCTTGAAATTTTGCAATTGGGACTTGATCCCGTTCAAACTGTCAGAACCTGCAAACTTGGTTGCCATTCTTTTGAAAATGAATTTTGAATTAAGAAACTGAGAGGAATAGCTAATGTAACAGATACTAGCTTTTTGAAAAAGTTATGCACATTAATAGAATAACAGTTCAAGAAAAAGAGTGGTAGTTTGTTAAACTGTTCATGTTTCCATATATATGGGAGCCTCAATTCATCCGTTGATCTTCAGAATTCGCGCCACACGAATGAATTGAAGGAGAGATCCGTTGAAACAATAAATGCATGGTTTTAACGAATACCTCAGGGTCTTTTCACTGTTCCATTGGTCCAATGGTAACTTTCTATCCTCCCACACTTCCCTATTTTCCTTTAAGTTTTGAGAAGTTAACAGTAGAGTACTCCATGGGAAAATATCCACTGGGTTGAATTCTGCTCATTAACTCTTTCCCATAATGGTTAGATTATTTCTATTATCATCTTGAGATGTTTTATGTACAAATTGCGGGTCCATTCTGCTTACTAGCTTGATTTTCTTTAAAATCCGGGAAATTGTTTTCATGGGTTGGAAATCCGCCGAGGAGAAGGCAATTTGTATTTTTCCACCAACTCTTCCCTTTCTATTGACTTTTAGACCATTCTCCTTTTTGAGTTCGAAAATGTCTAAGTGAGGTGCGAAAATTCCGTATGGGCCCACTTATTGTTTCTTTTCCTTCAGAAATGCCTTTTGTAGAAAACCAACTTCATGGGTTAGAAACCCACCGAGGAGAAATTCATTTTGAGTTTTCCGTTGGAATTGATTATGAAAGTTGTGATGACACTTTAACATTTTCTGAGGTAATAATAGTAAAGGGAACATGGATTCGCCATAGGGTACCTTGCTATTTTCTTGCTTTGATCGATATGCATCATTTGGTGTCCTTCGTGGAAAATTGTCTTCATGGGTTGAAAACCCGCTAAGGAGAAGACGAATTCTGGATTTCCGCAAGCTTTTGTTTTCATTGAGAAAGTGATAGACTGAAAGCAGATATAACTTGTAAATGAAAATTGTATGAGCAACATGGATCTCCATCGGACTAGGCACCAACCTACCCGTAAGACTGTTTTGACAAATTGGAGAACCATCTGGCTATGAAATGTGGAGAAGGGGAAAATGAGAAATCTGATGGAGACTCATTCCACCTAAGAGGGCTTAGACCTAGACTCAAACACAACTAGGAACTCACTACAACATAAGTATTCACTTTCACTAATCGAGTAGAGGGTGAAAAGTGGGGCAACATGTATATAATCCCATGTCACAACGTAGTAAAGGGGCATAGTCGACTACGGTGGAAGGTAAGATATCGAACAAATCCACACGGAATAAGCAAAGCAAACCCATTGCTTACTAGTAGACTAGGTAACTTATGTGGAGAAGATCGAATAAAGGGACAAGAAGATAAAACGAAGGAGGTGATGTGGATTTGAGAAGATCCAAATCATATTATCAAAACCATCGGACAAGGGCAAAGTCAATAAGAATGGAAACTTCCTATGTGGAGCAAGAAAGGACAAAGTGATAAAAAGCACATCAAGCATTCAACACAAGTGACGTGGGCCGACATTAATACCACCGAGAAAGTCAAGGGAAGGACTGAGCATATCCTCCAATCACATTGATGATGTATACACAAGCCACACATAACAAAGGAAGATGAAGGCATTAAGAGGATCCAGCATCGACCCATTAAGGGTGGGTATAAAGGTATGTTTCATTGCTAATATCATTTCATAAATATTCCTTAAGATACTTAAGATCATTTGATTATTGTAAAGAAATAATATCTAAATGATATACAAGTGGATTATATACATGCAAATATAAAGGTTATCATGTTCATTAATAATATTAATTGAAAGATATTTTAAATGAAATTACTCATAAAAAAAAATATTGATCCAAATATTAATAGTGTTAGTATGAGAGATCGAGAATCCCCATTTGATTGACATGACTATGTTTACTATAATCTCTATAGTATCAGTGTGTGAGATCTATATGGTCTCCATCTGACTGACATGCTTGAGGAATATCTATAATGTCGGTATGCGGGATTTATGATCTCCATTTGACCGACATGCTTAAGATTAATGAATCTCTATAATGTCTATATGTGAGATTAAGGATCTCCATCTGACTGACATGCTTGAGATTATCATTATCTCTTTAATGTCAGTATGTGAGGTTAATATAATCTCCATCTCACTGACATGCCTGAGATTGATGTGCTAGAATATTTAGATGATGTCAACATATGCATATGTGATTGGCCTTGGATAGAGGATGTCTTGTCCAAGAAGAATCTTAAGGGTTGCACTTAAGGGAAGATGATTGGAATAACTAAGGGTTAAGAAATCTGATTCGGAGACGCCTTTAAGGTTGGGGTGTAAGATAGAGGGTAGAATAGTATAGTCAGATTTGTTACTGTTATGACTCTAACAATTATTTTGCAGGTATTACTTGTCCCAAACTAGCCCTAATAGTGGGGACATTACACAAAGATTATTAGACATTTGAAGTTCCTTCTTGTCGAGTATGAATTGCCAAACTAGGAAAGGGAAAAAGAAAAAGAAGCCATGATAGCTACAATGAATTAAAATGAGTCCACTTTGGCTTCCCTTGGTTGCATTTGTAGAAGTGAAAACATCTACCAACTAAATTCATCCATCACTGCCAATGAGGTTGAGGTTACTAAGACTTAGAATCCTTATACATTATTGCTCAACATAGTGTTCTAAGAGCACAACCTTCACTTGAAGGTATCCAATGGAATAGAGAAAACCATGAGCAAGCAATGATAGCAGCAAATGTTTTTGGGTACTGCAACAATTTTCCTTTAAATGTGGTGAACGACCCATATTGGGAAGGTTTGGTTTCCACATTTACAGTCATAAGCAAGGGGTTCAAGGCCCCAACAATTAAAGACTTTAGTGGGCCATCGCTAGAGAAAGGGGCCATCGCTAGAGAAAGATGTGAGAAATTCAGAGATTGTTATTGATGACCAGATTTTTTTGGAGAAAAGGATGTAATGACTGATTCAATGTATGGATAGATGGATGGAATAGGTTTCTCCTCAACTTCGTGGTGGCTTCTTTGGTGAAATGGTATTCCTCAAGTCTATAGATGCCTTAAATGAAATAAAATGTTGAGACTTTGTGCAATTTGTCAGATGGGATTGTCGAGGAAGTTAAACTTGAGAATGTTGTCCAAATTATCATAGATAACACAATTGCATATGTAGTTGTAGGTAGAATGGTTATGGAGAGGCATCCCACAATAACATGGAGAGGTACACTGCTTGAACTTGTTATTAGAGGACATTGGGAAGATCAGATAGTTGAAAAGGGTGGTTGAAGATGCTTAAAATGTCACTAAATTCATCTACAACCATACTTGGGCCCTCTCTTTGATGATAAATGACACAAATGGCAAGGCCCTCGTGCAACTAGGAGTGACGTGATTTGCTAGCCATTTCCTCACATTGCAAGCATTTTTGGTGTCGTTTCTTATCTTAAGTAAATGTTTTTGTGTGATGCTAGGCTAGAGTTTGCACACTCTAAAAAACATGAGGTGGAGATGTAGGCAAGTAACAAACACAAATATGAACTCTATACAAAATAATTTGCTAATGTTTGATAGCTTTTGTCGAATAAACATATGTATAATTATATGAGATATAATTGAGTTATAAATATATGAGATAAGAAATTAATATAATAATATATATATTTATATATTATATATATATGATTAAATATATTATTATATTAATTATCTGATTAACAAATAGATAAGTCCCTTCGTCTATTCATCTACCTATTCTCAATATATATCTAAAGAGGATGTTGCATTTGGAAAACACATACCAATCCAGTAGTGCTTAGTACATTTGCAGCAATCCTTGGAAAACTAACATGATCTATTTGCTATTTTTTTTGGGTTTAATTTTGTAATAATTTATAATTTGTTATAATTTTTAGGTGGTAAACCCTTTGGTAAAGGTTCTTTGTATGATGGATGGAGAGGGCATGCTTGTGGGTTTCATTTATGAGGATATGCTTTATGTGAATTTTTCTCCAAGAGAAAAATAAGTTAAAAAATAATCTTTCTAAAATTAAAAAGGAAGATAAAAGTAAAGGATATTATAATTCTTTGATTTAGAAATACTAATAAAGAATATTTATCAAAGACACTCTTAAAAGAGAAGAGTGATTATATTTATTAAAGTATAATTAAGGTGACCTTTTCAAAAGGGTGTGATGGTTTGGAAACCGCCTCTTAAAAGGCTATATAAATCATTATGTGAGACTTGAGAAGGGGGAAGGAGGTCATGCATGGAAGAAGAAGAAGGTGGTGATTTGGTGTGTTGTGAGACATTTAGAGAAGGGGCAAACAACATGTGTCCAGCTCGGGGTACAATGTACACCTAGGAGTGTCTTGACCAAGGCTATGTTATTTATGCCATGAAGGTAGGTTGGGTTCTAAGCAAGAACTCATTACCTTTGAGGGTGCTATAGCCATATTGGACCCAAGACCATTAAAATCTTCTTAGAGTTGGAATTGATCACTGAAAGTGCTCAAGATTAAGACAAGTGTTTAGAAACCTTGATGCTATTAAATTTGGAGAATGTTATATATATATATATATATATATATATATATATATATATATATATATATATATATATATATATATATATATATATATATATATATATATATATATAATGACAATCTGGTTGAATTATGCAGCTATGTTATTAAGTTTATTGTGTTAACAATTATCCTGATAGTTCTTGTTAAAGATTATTTCATGTCACAGTTACTTTCACTATCCATATTTAATTTAAATTGATCACATCTTTTAATTGATCTTAACATTAAAACCTTTTCAAAAGGCTGTGATGGTTTGGAAACCACCCCTTAAAAGGTTATATAATCATTATGTGAGACTTGAGAAGGGAAAGGAGATCACACATGGAGGAAGAAGAAGGTGGTGATTTGATGTGTTGCAAGACATTTAGAGAAGGGGCATACGTGTGTCCAACTCAGGGTACAATGTACAATTGAGAGTGTCTTGACCAAGGCTATGTTATTTATCTCATGAAGGTAGGTTGGGTTCTAAGAAAGAACCTGTTACCTTTAGGCGTGCTGACCCAAGACACTGAAATCTTTGTAGAGTGGGAATCGAGCGTTCCAAATGCTCAAGATTAAGATAAGTGTTTGGAAACCTTGATGCTATAAAGTTTTGGAGAATGTTTTATATATATAATTGATGATAATATGGTTGAATTATGCAGCTATGTTATTAATTTTATTTTGTTAACAATTATTTTGACAATTCTTGTTAAAGATTATTTCATGTCACAGTTACTTTTGCTATCCATGTTTAATTTTAATTGATCACATCTTTTAATTGATCTTAACATTAATATTTAATCTACTAATTCTGATGCAACGAGTTATTTGAGTCTTGGAGAAAAGTCTTTTACATTTGGTATTAGAGCCTAAGAATGAAGCCTTCTCTTTAAAAGTTCCCTATGTTATAGAATTTCATATTTATTAAACCTAAAATAAAACTCCTTGTATGTTTTTATATGTATTTTACTTTAAACATTCACCTTAACCTTTGAAATATAAAATAACATTTATCTGCACCCCAGTATTATTGAAAATCTTAAATCACACACATGTTTATAACCATTGCTATATTTCAAATTGCTTGATATCTACCTATTTATGCTTAAACTCTACTTGAAATATTATAACCATACAAGTGAAATACTACCTATAATCTTGTAATCTTCTTTGCATTCTAATAAATAATAAATATTTTAGTATATGTTTAAATTATTTAATCTTACATCTAAGTTCTAATCTATTTTACACTGTTAGGAATCTCTACTCTTTATTATCCATAGATCTTTCAAAACAATTCGATATTCACATGCTATCATGCATATCGAGGTGTGCAAATGAAGTATGGATCACCTACATTTATGGATATCCCAAGACCTGTAAATGAGCATATAGAGTATGAAACTCTCATTGAAAGAAGACAATTTTAAATGTTGAAACATTTGAGTCAAAGGTTATGTCTCTAAAGAATGAGATCCTATTCACGTGTAGCATATGCACCATCAAGAGGAGTGTAAGCTCCCATACACACATTTTAATGGTGGCTAACATAATTTTTAACATATGGCAAATTGCTCCTGCTATAGTTTAATATGCATCAATGAGATCTATTAGATTTCCATAATCCATGCAAATACTTTCAAATTTCTGGATTAGATTGTGTATAGTTTTTTTTACATCAACGTTTCGGATCATACTACATGATCCATCATCAGGATGCTAGAGAGAAAAGAACATAAGGAAGTAGAGAGCAGATCCAACAGGATATAAAGTGGAGGGGGAGGGGGAAGGAGGTAGGGGAGGAGAGAGAGTTGACAAGACAACCACAAACAAAAATAAAAATACAAAATAAACACAAAGAGGGAAACCAAAGCAAAAGTAAACAAGTCAAACAAAGAATAATAATAAATGAATGAAGAAAGCCGGAGGGGTATAATAAAAGAACAAGAGAAGGCCCAAAAGTTAAAAGAAAAAATAAAAGTAAAATGCGAGCACTCAAGAAAAAGAGCCCAAAGACCCAAGAAAAGAGTTAAAAAAGAAGAAAAGGGAAAAGACAAAGACGATGAAAAATATAATGCCAAGCATCAAATGAAATGTAAAAACAAAAGAGACAATGAAACATAAAAAGATATATACAAATCTGACCAAAATGTAATATGTATATAAGAATATGAAAACAAACCTATGCAAAAATGTAACAATGTCAATATATATATACGGGAATATACACATATATGTGTGCATAAATGAATATATATATATATATATATATATATATATATATATATATATATATATATATATATATATAGAAAATAAACAATAAAATGATAATAATAAAAATAATAGAATAATAAAAACTAAAAAATAAAAATAAGATAAAATATGACCTATCAAAAAATATGATAAAATATGAAAATATTCAATAAAAGATAATAAAAAATAAAATAAAATTAAAAAGTAAATTAAAAATAAAATAAAATAAATAAATAAATAAACAACAAAATAACAATAAAAAAATGATAATAAAAAGTCAAAAATTCAAAAATAAAATAAAAAAATTAAAAAAATTGAAACAATTTAAATAAAAACTAAAAATGAAATAAAATTATATATATATATATATATATATATATATATATAAAATAAAAGTTTACAAAAACACAAAAACCAAAGCTAACATGGAGAAAACCTATGTGTGCATGTGTAAATGTGTATGAATATATATATATATATGTATATATTAGATGAATATAAAAATATAAATGTATATATAAATGTGTGTATATATATGTGTATATATATACATTTATATATACATTTATATTTATCTATATATATATATAAATACCAATATAAGAAAGACAATGAGACAAGCATGCCATCTTCAGACCTAAAGGAGGGAGAAGCAAGGGGGGAGGGAGGTGAACAAGAGTGGGCGGGGGGGGGGGGGGGGGGGGGGGAGGGGTGGGGGTGCACAAAGAGAGGAAGGGGAAAAAACAAGGGAAGGGGGGAGCATGGAAGGAATGGGACTAGGAAGGAGTGACATGAGTAGGGGGGTTGCAAAGAGAGGATAGTAACGATTGCCAAGACTCGCTTAAGTTCCATCCTTCATCATGATTGAGGTTGGTCGGGTTATCGTTGATGACAATGGCTTCCTTGAGTTTTCTTTTAGCGAAGTTGTCTTCTCTGTACACAATTTGCGTCTTCTCTAAGAAAATGTGATGCTTAGTAAAGGAAGAATGCTCCGCTAAGGCAAACTTGAGGACCCGCTCGTGCTTGATGTCGGCTGCATGCTCTCTTATTCTGGTGTTGAAAGATCGACCAGTTTCCCCTATGTATGGGGTACCACAAGAACACATGACCTTATAGACCCCAGAATTTGAAAAGGTATCTTTGCAGTCTTTGATGGGGGGAACAAAATCTCTTAGAGTGGATAAGGGTTTAAAGGCAACTCGAATGCCTTTTTTGCCCAAAATCTTAGATATTTTTTTGGAAATACTTGTGACATAAGGAATCGAAATGAAAGGAGAAGACTCGGAAATAGAGGGGGGAGGACTAGAGGAAGAAATAAAGAAGGATTTGGCTAAGCGGAAAGCCGTGGAGATTTTCTTGTCAGAGTATCCATTCCACTTGAAGACTTGACGAAGATGCAAGAGCTCTTGGTCCAAGTTGTCTCTATCGCAAATCCTAAAAGCTCTTAAGGCTAGGCTTTTTAGGATCCTGACCTTTTGATTGGGGTGGTGGTGAGAGGTGGCATGGAGATAAAGGTCAGTATGGGTGGATTTGTGAAAAACTCGACGGCCCAGGGTACCATTAGGTTTTTTAAGGATTAAGACATCAAGGAAAGGTAAGTAGTTATCACATTCCATCTCCTTGGTGAACGTGATACTAGGCACATAATTGTTGATATGGGCATCAAACTCTTCCAACTTGTGAAGTCCATGAGGCCAACACACATTGGTGTCGTCTACATAGCGTTTTTCCACCATTTGGGTAAGGGGGAAAGAGTGTAAAGCTTTTGCCTCGAACTCTTCCATGTATAAGTTGGCAATGACCGGTAAAAGAGGGGAGCCCATGGCTAAACCATCAACTTGTTCATAGATGACACCATTGAAGGAGAAGAAGGTAGATCTCAAGCATAACTCCACAAGAAAGGCTACCTCAACACTAACCTTCTTCTTAACAATAGCAACAGAATCGGGAATGGGAACCCTGGTGAAAAGAGAAACGACATCGAAGCTGACTAAGATGTCGTTGCTGTCACACCTAGAGTCTTTAATGAACTCGACGAAATGGTTGGAGTCTTTGACAAAGGAGTCAGAATTTCCAACTAGGGGAGATAATAATTTGGCAAGGAAGGCTGCCAACTTGTGGGTCAGGGAGTCGATAGTGTCCACAATGGGCCTCAGCGGAATATTGGCTTTGTGGATTTTGGGAACTAGAATAAGAGAGCATGTGACTGACATCAAGCACGAGCGGGTCCTCAAGTTTGCCTTAGCGGAGCATTCTTCCTTTACTAAGCATCACATTTGCTTAGAGAAGATGCAAATCGTGTACAAAGAAGACAACTTCGCTAAAAGAAAACTCAAGGAAGCCATTGTCATCAACGATAACTTGACCAACCTCAATCGTGATGAAGGATGGAACTTAAGCGGGTCTTGGCAACCGTTGTTATCCTCTCTTCGCAACCCCCCTTCTCATGTCTCTCCTTCCTAGTCCGGTTCCTTCCATGCTCCCCCCTTCTTGTTCTTCTCCCTCCCCCCTTGCTTCTCCCTCCTTTAGGTTTGAAGATGGCGTGCTTGTCTCGTTGTCTTTCTTGTATTGGTATTTATATATATATATATAGATAAATATAAATGTATATATAAATATATATATACACACACATTTATATTTTTATATTCATCTATATATATATACACATATATACATACATTAATACTTACACACACACGCGCACACACACATATATATATATATATATATTCATACACATTTACACATTTACACATGTACATATAGGTTTTCTCCGTATTGGCTTTGGTTTTTGTGTTTTTGTAAACTTTTATTTTATATATATATATATATATATATATAATTTTATTTCATTTTTAGTTTTTATTTAAATTGTAAATTTTTAAAAAATTTTTTAATTTAATTTTTGACTTTTTGACTTTTTTAGTATCATTTTTTTTATTGTTATTTTATTGTTTATTTATTATTTATTTTTTAATTATTTTTTATTTTTTGATTATCTTTTATTGAATATTTTTATATTTTATCATTTTTTTTGATAGGTCATAGTTTATCTTATTTTTATTCTTTAGTTTTTATTATTTTATTATTTTTATTATTATCATTTTATTGTTTATTTTCTAAATATATATATATATATATATATATATATATATAAAATAAATATATATTCATTTATACACATATATTGTATATTCCCATATATATATATGTATGTATGTATGTATATGTATGTATATATATTGACATTGTTACATTTTTGCATAGGTTTGTTTTCATATTCTTATATACATATTACATTTTGGTTAGATTTCTATATATCTTTTTATGTTTCATTGTCTCTTTTGTTTATACATTTCATTTGATGCTTGGTATTATATTTTTCATCGTCTTTGTCTTTTCCCTTTTCTTCTTTTTTAACTCTTTTCTTGGGTCTTTGGGCTCTTTTTCTTGAGTGCTCGCATTTTACTTTTATGTTTTCTTTTAACTTTTGGGCCTTCTCTTGTTCTTCTTTTATTATACCCCTTCGGCTTTCTTCATTCATTTATTATTATTCTTTGTTTGACTTGTTTACTTTTGCTTTGGTTTCCCTCTTTGTGTTTATTTTGTATTTTTATTTTTGTTTGTGGTTGTCTTGTCAACTCTCTCTCCTCCCCTACCTCCTTCCCCCTCCCCCCCCCGCCCCCCCCCCCCTTTATATCCTGTTGGATTTGCTCTCTACTTCCTTATGTTCTTTTCTCTCTAGCATCTTGATGATGGATCATGTAGTATGATCCGAAACGTTGATGTAAAAAAACTATACACAATCTAATCCACTATACAGCTGGAGAATCTAAGAACCAAACTTGCAAAGAAGATTGCAGATCTAGCCTTTCTGAAACGGTGTCGTGACTCCAAGCTTGTTCCCACCTTTGTCAAGATAACCCACCATATGTGGAACATCCACACTAAGCACATTTTTCTGCGTTCTACTTTGTCTTTACTCAGAGTAGTCATCAAATCTATGAGGAGGGTGATTAATCTCTTGAACTCCAAGTTGCTTCCCCTCCATCTGGAGCTTGTTGCCAGCTTAAGATCGGACCTCTGGATACGTCTAGATATTTCCTCCCACGCCAAAGCTATGGGTCGGAAAGCTGAATGTGTTCGGAGACAGCAATCCAAGTTTGATGCTCTCCTCCCCAAGAAACTTCGGATTAACAACCACCAACAGCTCTTCACAAATCTCCACTCCTTCGGGCTGCTTTCTATGCTTCCTCTCTCTGGTCAACACCATTCGTCGTAGCTGCATAGCCTGCTACTCCCTTATGTTTCGGGCAGCTCTAGCTTTGACCTCCCACCCCAACCCATTGTTGCTTCTTACGGTTCTTGCATCTCTTCATTTGCAGCCACGTCCTCGCCAGTTGAGCAGCATTCCAATGTCCGCTTGCTCCAACGTTCTGCTCGCTCGCAGCCCCCTCCATTCCAACTGCTATGAAGGTGACGCTCCTACGTCACACACGCAGACTCCAGCGCTCCGTGGATCACCAACGGGCAATTATCAATAGTCGGCATTCAAATCTAGGTGCACCCTCTCCTTTCTCTCATTCTTTAGTCATTAATGGTGGCATTTTTGAGTTTGAGTCCTCTCTTAGCATAGGCAACACGTTTCATCCTCAACCACCTCCCTCTGCACATTCCTTATTATGTTCTGAACCGGAGCTGACAAGGAGTACCCTCATCCAATCCCCACCCCTTTCTCTCTTGGCGCCCCTCCCCGTTGACCAAGATAATCCATCCCCAATGCTTTCTCGAGCCACGTGCTTGGATACTCCTCCGATCTTCGTCCCTTCTCGTACCACCTCCCCGTTCTTGCTGGTTGGCCCATCATTATCCAAGGGCGGTCCCATTGAGAATTGGGATTCCAAATTAGTGGTCAACCTATCTAGTGCCTCTATCGACCCCCTCTCCTTCAATGTTCTCAAGCAAGGCCTCAATTTCTCTCTCTCTCCTCGAACCATTCCTCATGTTAATTTTTTGGTTGATATTGAGAATGCTCTTCATTCTCTTCCAACCCCGTTTGTTGAAGAGACTAGACAAGATTGTGTTGTGGCTCTTAGGACAGCGAAGCCCCCTAAAGGCAACTTACCCTCTCAAGAGATCAAAGCCTTTAAAAATCTTGTTCGCAATTATGATCTTATTATTACCAAGGCTGACAAAGGTAATGCCACGGTAATTATGAACAAGTCGGACTATCTCTGTAAGATGTTGGACCTTCTCTCAGACTCTTGTAGCTACAAGGTTATTTCTCCGAACCCTTGCGCTAAGATTGTGACGAAAGTTAAAGCTGCTATTAGTAGATCCTCCTTTGATATTGCCACTAAGAAGCGCCTTCTGCCCACCAAGGAGCTTACCCCCCCGCATTTATGGGGTTCCCAAAATCCACAAAGCCAATATTCCGCTAAGGCCCATTGTGGACACTATTGGCTCCCTAACCCACAAGTTGGTAGCCTTCCTTGCCAAATTATTATCTCCCCTAGTTGGAAATTCTGATTCCTTTGTCAAAGACTCCAACCATTTCGTCGAGTTCATTAAAGACTCTAGGTGTGACAGCAACGACATCTTAGTCAGCTTCGATGTCGTTTCTCTTTTCACTAGGGTTCCCATTCCCGATTCTATTGCTATTGTTAAGAAGAAGGTTAGTGCTGAGGTAGCCTTTCGTGTGGAGTTATGCTTGAGATCTACCTTCTTCTCCTTCAATGGTGTCATCTATGAACAAGTAGATGGTTTAGCAATGGGCTCCCCTCTTTCACCGTTCATTGCCAACTTATACATGGAAGAGTTCGAGGCAACAGCTTTACACTCTTTCCCCCTTAAACCCAAATGGTGGAAATGCTATGTAGACGATACCAATGTGTGTTGGCCTCATGGACTTCACAAGTTGGAAGAGTTTCATACCCATATCAACAATTCTGTTCCTAGCATCACGTTCACCAAGCAGATGGAATGCGATAACTGCTTACCTTTCCTTGATGTCTTAATCCTTAAAAAACTTGATGGTACCCTGGGCCGTCAAGTTTTTCGCAAATCTACCCATACTGACCTTTATCTCCATGCCACCTCTCACCACCACCCCAGTCAAAAGGTCGGGATCCTAAAAAGCCTAACCTTAAGAGCTTTTAGGATTTGCGATAGAGACAACTTGGACCAAGAGCTCTTGCATCTTCGTCAAGTCTTCAAGTGGAATGGATACTCTAACAAGCAAATCTCCATAGCTTTCCGCTTAGCCAAATCCTTCTTTCTTTCTTCCTCTAGTCCTCCCCCCTCTATTTCCGAGTCTTCTCCTTTCATTTCGATTCCTTATGTTGAGGGTATTTCCAACAAGATCTCTAAGATTTTGGGTAAAAAAGGCATTCGAGTTGCCTTTAAACCCTTATCCACTCTAAGAGATTTTGTTCCCCACATCAAAGACCGTAGAGATACCTTTTCAGATTCCGGGGTCTATAAGGTCATGTGTTCTTGTTGTACCCCGTACATAGGGGAAACTGGTCGATCTTTCAACACCAGAATAAGAGAGCATGTGGCCGAGATCAAGCACGAGTGGGTCCTCAAGTCTGCCTTAGCAGAGCATTCTTCCTTTACTAAGCATCACATTTGCTTAGAGAAGATGCAGATCGTGTACAGAGAAGACAACTTCGCTAAAAGAAAACTCAAGGAAGCCATTATCATCAATGATAACCCGACCAACCTCAATCGTGATGAAGGATGGAACTTAAGTGGGTCTTGGCAACTGTTGTTATCCTCTCTTCGCAACCCCCCTACTCATGTCTCTCCTTACTAGTCCCATTCCTTCAATGCTCCCCCCTTCCCCTGTTTTTTCCCCTTCCTCTCTTTGTGCACCCCCTCCCTCCCCCCCCCCTCTTGTTTGCCTCCCTCCCCCCTTGCTTCTCCCTCCTTTAGGTCTGAAGATGGCGTGCTTGTCTCATTGTCTTTCTTATATTGGTATTTATATTTATATATATATAGATAAATATAAATGTATATATAAATATATATATATATATATATACACACATATATACACACATTTATATATACATTTATATTTTTATATTCATCTATATATATATACATATATACATACATTCATACTTATATATATATATATATATATATATATATATATATATATATATACATGCACACATGTACACATAGGTTTTCTCCGTGTTGACTTTGGTTTTTGTGTTTTGGTAAACTTTTATTTTATATATATATAGATAATTTTATTTCATTTTTAGTTTTTATTTAAATTGTTTCAATTTTTTAAATTTTTAAATTTTATTTTTGACTTTTTGACTTTTTATTATCATTTTTTTATTGTTATTTTATTGTTTATTTATTTATTTACTTTTAAATTATTTTTTATTTTATGATTATCTTTTATTGAATATTTTTATATTTTATCATATTTTTTGATAGGTCATATTTTATCTTATTTTTATTTTTTAGTTTTTATTATTCTATTATTTTTATTATTATCATTTTATTGTTGATTTTCTAAATATATATATATATATATATATATATATATATATATATATTGTTACATTTTTGCATAGGTTTGTTTTCATATTTTTATATACATATTACATTTTGGTCAGATTTGTATATATCTTTTTATGTTTCGTTGTCTCTTTTGTTTTTACATTTCATTTGATGCTTGGTATTATATTTTTCATCGTCTTTGTCTTTTCCCTTTTCTTCTTTTTAAACTCTTTTCTTGGGTCTTTGGGCTCTTTTTCTTGAGTGCTCGCATTTTGCTTTTATTTTTTCTTTTAACTTTTGGGCCTTCTCTTGTTCTTTTATCATACCCCTCCGGCTTTCTTCATTCATTTATTATTATTCTTTGTTTGACTTGTTTACTTTTGCTTTGGTTTCCCTCTTTGTGTTTATTTTGTATTTTTATTTTTGTTTGTGGTTGTCTTGTCAACTCTCTCTCCTCCCCTACCTCCTTCCCCCTCCCCCCTCTCTTTATTCCTGTTGGATCTGCTCTCTACTTCCTTGTGTTCTTTTCTCTCTAGCATCCTGATGATGGATCATGTAGTATGATTGGAAACGTTGATGTAAAAAAACTATACACAATCTAATCCAGAAATTTGTAAGAATATGCATCCAATCAATTTTGCAACTCAGTCGAATTTCGATGATTTCAATCACCCTCAATGTGACTGATTTAACTCATGAGGTAATTTTAGTGAACTCAATCATTTTATGCGGGAAGGCTTTAAGATCTGTACTTGCAAGTTCTTGCAAAAAGAATCATCATTTCTAGTCCATGTTTTTTTTGAAGTATCTATAGAGTTACCTTGCATGTTATAAAACTGCCTATATAGGATAACTGTATTGAACATCCATATGCAGGCAAATTGATTCATAAAATGTATTCTATTGCAACATGTTAATTCATTTTGTTGTCTTACCAGTACTCATAAAGCCTTTTGCTTCACAAAGTAGCAATGCAATGACCAGATGAAATGTGAAAACTGATGAACGGAACTGTACACATGTGAAATGATTTGAAGAAGAGAGGCTAATTAATCTCCAATGAAAACATTATATAAGTGATAAAAAGCAACAAAGCCAAAGGTTGCTCTAGTGTGTCTCACACAAATTGGGAAAAAATGAAGCTTCAAAATAGAAACATCGATTCAAATGCTAAAGATGTCCTCCAAAAATCAAATGGTAAAAAAATTTGTCATCATACATATTCCTTTATAATATTCAACATTGGATACATCTCTTGTAGGAAAGATACACATAACTCATACACACTTATACATGTTCGTTATGTTTATTAGGATAAAAGTTGTTTGTGAAAACAAAAGTGTTGAAGAAAATCAATGAAAATCAACTGAAATGAAGTCAATAGTAATCTAGGAAAAAGTAATCAAAGGAGTTAATCATACTAGGGGATCTAAATGACGAAACTAATTGATCACAAAAACAAGAATCTTCTATGTTGGCAAAAGGAATTTTCATTGCACACACACACTCTCTACATCTCTATATATTCATTGAAACATTAAAAAAGAGAACTAACAAATGAACAAAATTTCATTGTTTTTTATGTTTATGTGTATATAATATATAAAATTATATATATAATCATACAAAATGTCCAAATGCTACAAGTTTTAACTAGAAAATGATAAAAACATAAAAAACATGCAAATATCTCTAATCAATATTTGGTAATGCTGCTTCATAATCAAAGTAAGAGTTCAAGTCAGTGTGACCACGAGGGGCTACCTTATCCAATGGAACTCCAATCAACTCATCATGCACCTCCTTTTCATCAACTTAAATGACATCTTTGTGATCACCATCTTGATGTGCGATTGAAGTTCAATAATATTCAAGAGTTTGTCGATCTTGGAGCCTCAAGACACCATGCACAACTGCCAACTTCTTTATTTATCTAGAGATAAGTTTGTTTCTCTTGTCTGATTAATAAAAATTGTATGTAGTGATTCCTATTTGCAATAGAGGAATTGGTAACTTGTGAAAGAGGTGTGGCAATATCCTCAACTCTAGTTTATCTTTGTCATACCACATCAACCAACCTATGATTGTTTGAACTAATGTCGTTCAATTCATCCTCATTTGTGGTTTGTGGATAGTTAGATCAAGAGATCGACAAAAGCGGCCACTGTGTTAAGCATAGTAGACTTGTCAATGTACATTTTAGGAAGGGCTTTCATGAACGCTTCTTTCACGTTTACATCATAAGATAGTGACACTATATGGATAGTAAAATTAGCCACATAAGTCTAATATAGATTACTCTATGGGTCAATAATCCACAAGTCCAAAAATGTATTTTATAACTAGAAAATAAGATATCTCAAGGAGTTAAGATATGCCATGTTGAATGTTATAGAGGGAGTGATGACCTTCAATTTTTCTTTTTTTGAAATGTTAACATCAATATTGTTGAATTAAAATTAAAATTCAATTATCATTGTTACTTAAACAAAATAAATGTTTAAAAAAACACAATTTATGAAATGCTTATTGTGTAATCACAAAGAATATTGTTTTCCTTTAAAATGCTAACAATGCATATATACTTTTTATAAAATATTTGCTAAAGTCTTGGTTAACAGAATAAAGCCTTTCTTGGAAAAAATAATTGGCACTCCACAGAAAGGATTTGTCCCAGGGAAACAAATTCTAGATGCGGCGATAACTACACATGAGGTTATTCACTCAATGGAGAAAAACAAACGACTGGGTATGGCCTTCAAATTGGATATCTCCAAGGCCTATGATAAGGTCAAGTGGGATTTTCTCTATGATGTGCTTGAAAGAGTGGGGTTTAATAATAGGGTTATAAATCTCATCAAGATGATGGTAGGCTCAGTTCATTATTCTGTTCTCCTAAATGGTTCTCCTTGGGGCAATTTTGGAGCAGAGAAAGGTCTAAGACAGGGTGACCCACTTTCTCCTTACCTCTTCATCATGATTGCGGAAGTCTTACGAAGGTCCTTCTCTAAACTAGTGAATACTGGTTGTGTTAAAGGGTTCAAGTCTACTACTACTGCTGAAATTGAAGTTCTACAACAATTTGTAGATGACACATTCCAATTTGGAGAATCCTCGGTTATGGAGGCTGAAGCTTGGAAGACTATTTTGCACAACTATGAAGAAAGTTCAGGGCAGCAAGTGAACTACCACAAGAGTAAGATTTATTTCTTTAATACTGATGCCCCATTACAAAGGAGGATAAGGAACATTTTGGGTTGTCAGTTTGCAAACCTTGCGGATACTTATCTTGGATTACCATTAACTACTAAAGAAGTGACTAATGAATTTTGGAATATGATAGTGGATAGAATTCAGAGGAAACTTGCAGGATGGAAAGGGAAGATCTTAAGCAATGCTGGAAAATTGCAATTACTCTTGGCAGCTCTCTTGGGCATTCCCATTTACTTCCTGTCCCTTTTCAAAATTAACCAAAATATGGCAGAAAGGATTGAGAGAATACAAAGGAATTTCCTTTGGTCAGGAACAGAAGAGAAAAATAAACTGAGTTTGGTTAATTGGGAAGAGGTGTGCAAGCCAAAGGAAAAGGGGGGGTTGGGGATAAGAAGACTTCGTGACCTTAACAAGGCTCTTCTTACGAAGATTGGCTAGAGATTGGGAGAAGACAACACTGATTGGGGTAATATAATGAAAGCTAAATATTTGTCAAATTCCCCCTTCAATTGGAACCTATTCAATAATGACCTCCCAGGAGGCTCTAAGATGAATATTGTTAGGAGTAGAGGATTATTGAGAGAAGGGACAAGGTGGATAGTGGGGAATGGTCATAACATTAGATTTTGGGAAGACAATTGGATGGGAGGGAAACTGTTGGTCTTCAACAAATTCAAAAGATTAATGGAGTTACTTAAAGAAGACATGGGAAGGAACGTAAAAGACTATACTGATCAGAGGAGGAATTGAAAGAAACTTTATAAAGATACTTACTCTCAGGAGGATATTCAGCTACTAAAGGAGTTGGAAGAGTTGTTAGGAGCACAGAGACCCCCAATTCTGTTCCAGGAGGACACTACAGTCGAGGACTTAACTTCAAGTGGTAGCTTCACAGTCAAATCGTCTTACAAACGCCTTTTTAGCAAGGACCCCCACCCACCATGGTGGAGTAAGGTTTGGATTTGTAACCTTCTTCCTAAAATCAACTTTTTTTGGTGAACGGTTTAGCATGGCAAAATTTTAACCTTAGACAATCTGAAAAGAAGCGGCTTTTATATAGTAAAACGTTGTTATCTTTGCAAGGAAAAGGAGGAGAGCATTGCTCACCTATTCCTTGAATGCCATTATGCCGTATGGATATGGCCTAGGGTCTGGGAAAGATTTGGTCTAGATTGGGTTATGAAGGACAATCTGGGTCAATTCATGGAAAACTGGTGCTGTCCTTTCTATCACCCAAGATTGATCTTCCTATGGAAAATTGTTCCACCATATATTTTCTAGCATATATGAAATTAAAGAAATAACAGAATATTCAGGGAGGAGGAAAAATTGGTGGAGGTGGTTTTTGAAATAATGGAGAAATTGCTGAAGGAAAATATAAGGGTTGACAAATGTAAAAAGCTAAAGGAAGAAACAAGTAGGCAAGAAGGACAAATTGCAGAAAAATGGGGTTGTCATGAGGATTTTTACCTTTTTGACAACTCAAAAATGTTAAGGAGACAGCGAACGAGATGGAAACCACCTACTCTTACACAATTTAAACTAAATTTCGATGGTGCTGCTAGAGGAGGTATTGGAGCAGCGGGTGGTGTGTTGCGAGATAGGAATGGTGATGCGCTGTTAGTCTATGCTGGCAAGGTGGGAAATGGAAGTAATAATCTAGCTGAGGCAATGGCTTTGTTCTGGGGGCTGCAGCTGATTAGTGAAATGCAACTTAAGGAAATAACAATAGAAGGGGACCCCAAATTAATCATTGATTTGGTTGATGGGGTGTCCCAACCAAGATGGAAGATCCAGACTATCATTATGGATATCAGGCATATTTTAGATGGGATGGAAAGAGTCCACCTGCAACACATCTACAGGGAAGGAAATAAGGTATGCGACGGCTGCTATGGGGTTTAATTCCACGGTAGTCACGTGCTGGAGGAATATGAAGAATCTTAATGAAAATATTATGTCCTTGATAAACAAGGAAAGAGGAGGGAGTATCATTTAATAATGACTATAAAATTTAATGCTGGGGCCAAATTTGGCAAGTGTGAGTCGAAGTGTGCTAAATTTAAGAAAGGTTTTAGGGAAATGAGGAGACATGGCCATACAAACGGAAATATGAGTGAATGCAAATTAAGAGGAATGTCACTTCATCATTATGGTAACCCATCGCGGAATTCAAATTTCGCCCCATTTAAAAGTACGAATGATATCATTTATCAGATTGTCAGAGATTTTCAGGGTGTTAAAATTATGATACTATACAATCACGAATCCTATAATGAATTCGCATGGGATTTTGAAGCTTATCAAGCACGGGACTGTAAAACCTTTTTGCTCATTGTTGAAAGACTTAGGGTTGATAGTAGGTGCAGTGCTTTCGCAAACAAGGAGGTTCTGATGCGCATCACTGAATTGGGGGAACGGGAAATTGGTGGGATAGATATGGGCAGGGCCTTGAATAGGCTGGAGCCCACGAAAATGGAGAACTTCAAAGATAGGATGGCCACATGGTTTTTGTTGAAAGAGAGGGGCTTTCTACCCTACATGCAGTTGATGGCGGGGTATGATGAGAATTGTGCCCTCTAGTTTGTCAATGGGTGGAATGACCGCAAGGTCACCATTAATGGAATCACTTTTCAAGTGAATGAGGAAGTGATTGCCATGGCTACTGGTCTTTCAATGAGAGGGAAAAAATGGAAAAAGGTCACTAAAACTGCAGACAAGGCCAATATGAACAGTTTTTTTGCAGACGGTGAGGAACCAGTGCGCTATAGAGGATTTAAGAGGGACAAGCTGTCAGCTCCATGGGATGATGTGTGCCTGGTTCTTATGAAATATCTGACGCTGGAGGGCAGGTTCGGTGTTTGCTACTACTATCATTTCCCTTTGTTGAATCATTTTAAGATTAGGGATTTTATTTCTATCCTGTTTTTTCTGCTACATTCTCTTGAAGATATGGTCAGTGATGAGAGGGAGAAGAGAAATAAAGGGCAAAACATTACCATTATCCACCAAGGCCTTATCTTTCGCCTATACCAATTCCATCTTGCCCTTTGCCCACCTAGGGTGGTGGTGGTTGACAACCAGTGCCACTGTCAGAATTCACCCCGGAGCACCAGTACTGGAACTAAAATTCATACCCCGCAACCCTCCCCTAGTCGTGAAAATAAGAAAAAGAAAAAACTTGATATGGTTGGGGAACAAAAGGGTAGTAAAAAAATTAAAATGGAAAAACCCATGGAGGTGGAAGAGGACTCCTTGAAGGAGGAGGATGAGGGAAAGGCTAGGAGAAGGTCTGGAAGAATTGCCCAATCCCAGGCAAGGTAAAAACAAAAATCCAACAGATTTTGGGTTGAGGAGGCTGAAGAAGAGAGCGCAGAAAATAATGAAGAAGAAGGGGAGGAGGAGGATTCCGAAAGAGAAGAAGGAAAGGAGGAGGTAGACAAAAGTGTTAACTTGGTGGACAATTCTATTGACAATGCCCAGTTTGTTGGTAATGCTGCAACCACGGAGACTACCCATGTTTCTGCCAGCTTCACCCTTCAACCCATTACCTTCTGTGAGGATAGCAGCAAAGTGGACACTTCCCCCATCACTATTTCCTCCCCGGCCAAAGAAAAATTTAAGGTTTTTACTAACCCAAGGCTTTTGCAGGATGATAACCAGGTGCAAAATGCTAAAGAGGAAGCTAAAAAGGTGGAAACAGATAATAAGGAAGAGATTGAGGAGCAATTGAAGGTGTATGCCAAATTGGAAAAGAGGGTTAAAATTTTAGAAGAAGGGTTCTTCCCCTTCTCTAAATTTTCCCTAAAGGTCACCCACGCTGCTGCCACCACCTTCCAACTGTTGGCACAGGAGAAGGAAGATACTGGAATGGATATGGAGGATCATAAGCTCCTCTTTAAATTCCTGGCTGATGACTGGGCTCGGATTCTGCTAGCGGTGAAGGGAAAGGAGAAAACTGTGAATTAAGTTTTTTAGTTTAAGGGGATCCTCGGATCCAAGTTTTATATGTTTATATGTTGTTTCTGGATTTGTTGGTATCCAGCTATTTGCTCAGACTTGGGTTGGCATGGTTATGTCAGTAGTTTTTATGATGAACTTTCGTAGTATGATAGACATTTTAGACTTCTTCTATAGTTTAGATGGTTTTGTTCATAGTATTATGCTGGTTGGTAACATGCATAAGTATTACTGTGGTTAAGCGGAACTCTAGTTTATTTCGTTAATGTCCTTAGTTGGTCTCTACTGGTAATGTGCTGGTTACCAGTTTTTTGGTTGTAAGGGCCGACCACCTCGTTTTTGGTCTCTTTTTATTTCAAAAACAATGCATATATACATGTTATCTTTATCTATTTTACTTTATTATTGGACTTAATCAACCAAATAATGTTGTACATTTGATTTAATCTATAGCAAAAGAGGATGCTCATGTTGTCTGGAATGAATTATTATCATCTTAGGATATATGTTGAATATGTAATGATAAGTAATTGCATTGTAGGGATATGCATGCAATTCAGTATGTAAATGTTACGTCAACATAGAATGAATTCTTTAAAATTCAATATTGAAGTTACATGTTGAAAACAAAAATCTATATGGAAGAAAATAAATTGCATAAAAAGATAAATTGCTGAACTTGAAATATATGAGATAGAACATTGTGAATTTTTGCATTTATAAATTTGTGGTATACTTATAAGATACATGTTTAATTATTTGTCATTGTAATTTTGATTGAGCAAATGATTCTCTTCAAATTGTTTGCTAGTTGAAATAAAATAAAATAAAAGAGATCTATGGATCAAAAGAAGAAATTAATGTATTTGATGAAGTATAAATATTCAAACTTTTTCGTATTCAATTATTAATCATATATGTTTCTCAGTTGTGATGTAGACATATCTAATCAATGCTATTGAGGACAACAACTAAATTATAGGGAAAGAATTGTTATGTGACTATTTCTCCAAAAGAAAAAGAAGTTATAATATAATCTTTCTAGGATTAAGAGGGGAGATAAAAACTAAAGGATGTTATAATCAAGAATATTAGAGACACACTAATAAAGAATATTTATCAAAAACACTATCAAAAGAAAAGAGTGATTATGTTTATTAAAGTGTAATTAAAGGTGACCTTTTCAAAAGGGTGCAATGGTTTGGAAACCTCCCCTTAGAAGGCTATATAAGTCATTATGTGAGACTTGGGAAGGGGAAGGAGATCACTCATGGAAGAAGAAAAAGAAGGTGGTGACTTGGTGGGCTATGAGGCATTTGGGGGAGGGGCATACAGTGTGTGTCCAACTCAAGGTATAGTGTACACTCGGGAGTGTCTAGGCCAGGGTTATGTTATTTATGCCATGAAGGTAGATTGGGGTCTACGTAAGAAACAATTACCTTCGGGGGTGCTATAGCCATAAAAGACCCACAACCGCACAAATCTTCTTACAGTGGGAATTGACCATTCCAAGTGCTCAAGGTTGAGATAGTATTTGGAAACTTTGACAGTTTTTAATTTGGAGAAGGTTTAATATATATGATTGATGATAATATGGTTGAATAATTTGGCTATGTTATTAAGTTCGTTTTGTTAACAATTGTCCTTGTAATTCTTGTTAAAGATTATTTCATGTCACAGTTACTTTGGCTATCCATATTTAATTTAAATTGATCACATCTTATAATTGATCTTAACATAACTATTTAATCTACGAATTCTTTTGCAATTACATATTTGAATCTTGGGGAAAAGTGTCAGTACAACATAAATAGGGCCAAAGAGGCCATTTCACATTTCTATAACGGAAATTCAAGAAAATATGAAATCCTTTCCTGCATCATTGATCATAGGTGGACAAACCATCTCCTTCACTTGATAAATGCCTTGGCCTATTTGTTGAACTCAAAATTCTACTTCTTTGATTCACTTAAGGTTGATGAGGAGGTCATAGCAGGTGTTGTTACATGCATTGATAAGATGACACTTGATTGTGAATTGAGAGACAAAATTCTTGATGAGCTGGAGGCGAGATTTGATACTTTCTATGTCTTATTCATGAATTTACAAATGTTAATTGTTGAGCTTGACAATTCTTATTCATGAATCTGGAAATGTTCATTGGTGAAGATCTATGGGGGTGCAAAGGGAAGACTTTTCTCTATAGAAAAAGCAATTGATAGGAGTGAAAAACAACCAGTTAAAAACATTTTGTTCCACATTAGTATAAAAAATTAGAAACTTGATATTGATTGTTACATATTTTACTCAATTCTAAATTTCTAATATTTCTAAATGTTTTTTTGTATATTTATGGTGGGAGAATTAAGGTGTTGGCACACCTAATCTTCAAAAGATAGCCATTTGTATTTGGTCCCAGTCATGTAGTGCTTCTGACTGTGAACGGAATTCGAGTTTATTTGAGAACATTCACATGCAGAAGAGAAATAGGTTGACCCATAAGAAAATCAATTATCTTGTCTTTGTTCAGTACGACCTTCATGTTTGGACTAGTAAGGTGGAGGGTGTTTTACATTTTTCCTATTAAGATAGTGTAGCAAAGAGTACATAATAGACCAAAACAGCCATCTATGGCATCACTGACTGAGAAACATAACTACCATCAAGGAAGAGAATATCAGCTTACATCCCCCTGATGGTATCTACAATTACAAAATGGGGGGTAATTTTGTAAACATTTATAAATCATGCTTCTGTTATAAATTTCAACTATTGAGTGTTTGGGATTTCATATGACATGTATTGTTTCAATAATGGTTCTTATGTTCTGTAAATGCATTGATTTTTTTTTTTTTGTAAACCTACAGTTTCTTTCTTTTGTCAAGTCCTTGTTTAATCTTTGCCTGAGTTTTCCATGAGTCTGAGTCCAAGTCAGAATCCAATTTTTTGGTCTGCGGAGTCTGAGTTCTCCAACTATGGATTCAAGTACTCATTTAAACTTAAGGGACATAAAGAGTTGAACGATCATTTGAATGCTTATGAGAGCCCATTCAAGGTTCTTTTGGAGTTTGAACTTTAAGTAGGTGTCCGGATTGGATATGTATATTTTATCTATATCATGTATTAAGTGAATAATATAAGTACAAATATATTGTCATTATGGAGATAGTTCTTTTGGGAGTCTGTGTGCTGTCACATAGCAAGATTGACATGAACTTATGTGAAAGGGCCAAACACAACAAATAAAAAACATGTTCTCGAAAGATGGTTTGTGCTAAAGTACCAAAGTCAGCATCACAGCCATCTTCATTGTTGAAGTCATTGATAAAAAAACCAGCAATTGGAAGAGAATAATATAGTTGTTTGCTGTTCTTTAGGTAGGAATGACGATTTGGCAGCATAAAATGTTTTTGTAAGAATTTTAAAGTTAATGATGTGTTTGTTTCAAAGGTTTTTCCAAACCACCCAGATTTGTATCTACCGCCAGTGTAAATCTTAATCACAAGGCTACTAATAATTGGAGTTGCTTGTAAAATTCCGAAATGGAGAAAACCTAGAAACTGCTTATCTGCGGTTTTACGTTTTGGGTTTAAAGGGTTGCACAATTTTCCAGCGGTAGAGAATGTTCAACAACAATATTTATAGATGGCCATTGCTACTACCTTGTCTAAATTAAAACTGTTTAGTTTAATGGATATGATTTAGAAGAATCTGTAATCAGGTAGGCAAATTATTCAGACATTAGATCAATTCAGTAGCAAATCATGCAAGTATACAAAATTGAGATTGGTGCTCCTTTTCATTATACATTTTATCTTTCCAATATTTCTTGAATTAATTTGAATATGCCTTTCCTTTGGTATATTTTTGTAAGCAGATATAAAATGCTTACAATTTTCAAGACATTAGCTTGACATTGGCACTATTGTATTTTACCAGGTGGAAGGTTCTGTTAAAAAGTTGCTGAAGAATGCAAATGAAATCGACGATATCTTGACAGCAGCTGTTATCAGAAATCTGAAAATTGTAAATGTATGCTCACCTAAGATGGATTGCTTCTCATTATGTATGATTTTGGTGTGGTATATTTGAGCATGTCAATTATCATGTCTTTTTGATATTTTCCTTCTCTTTCAAGTTCAATAGTGCTTAACACATTCATTTACAGATATAAGTGAATTGTAATAGGGGAGTTCAAAGGTGTTAATTATGGATGCAAATGGATCGCAATCCAAAAAAGTGGCTAGAGCTTTGAGAAAGCTTGGAATCAAGGTATATTCTTAATGCACAGATGACGGTGATGGGTTGATGGACTTAACATTTGGTTTTGGTAAATTGGTAGTCAGCCATAGATGTCCATGTTTGTAACCCAAAGTGAAGTATTACAGATACCAGAAGATATTTTTAAAAAAAATTTGCATGTGCAACAAATCTTCTATTGGAATTAGTACAAAATTTCTTTTTTTTGCACCTCTATTCTCAATGAAAGCCAAATCAAATTAGTGACAATACAGAAACCATATCTGATTAAAGGAGGCTTTCAATCTTGGGTAGCTGATGGTCTTCGTGTTAAAGAGATGAAAATGGAGACCCCCTTGACAATCTTGAAAGAGGTAATCTAATGATCTTGACTTCTGGGAAGTATATATCAGTGTGATTAGTGAAATATGCAAGGATTAATTTCAATCATAGTGGCTTGACCAAATTTTTTTTATTGTGATGTTTTAATATAGTATTGTAATCAAATTGTTGGTCCACATAGTTAAGCACTGGTCAAATGTTGGTGACGATATTTCATGTTTAAGGATATTGCTGAGACTAATGGACTTTAGTTTTGAGAATAATATGATATGATGTTGACTTAGACAGAATTTTCACATTACTTATTTTTAAGAATAGCTCAAACAAATTCTTCATTTTCTGTTCAAAGGATTTAGTTAACACTCAGACTAGATCAAACATATTTAGCTTCAAATAGAAGTTATGTAGCTTGTATTTTTTTCTGGTAATGTCCAAAATAGAACAAGTAAATTTTATATAGTGAATATGTCTTTCTGAGTATTGTTCATCTTAAAAGGTCTGGAATCAAGTGTTTCAGAAAATCTACTAGATTATCAATTAACTAAATGAGATATATAGCACTTGTCTTTCAATAACTTGATGTTGAATGCACTCTTGGTTTTAATTTTCTGTGATCAACAATTTGAGGGGCAATGTTTGGGATGACAATTAAAATTTGGATTGTTCTTTACATCTTGGCATGTCTGCACTAAAAATAACAAACATTATTTATTTCCTGATTTACATCCTCATTCAAAAAGTTTGGGTTAGCTAGATAATGCCTTGAGCATCTAATATGCCATTGAAATTGATTGCCTGTTTCCAGGATACAGAGGCTATCCTTGAAGAGACCAGGCCAACCCCAGGAGCTGTTTTTGCAGCGTGTGTGGTGAGTCTCGGTAAAACTTGTTTTTTTTGTTTCTGTCCATCTATCCTCCATCCATTTATTTGTTTGTTAGGATATTTGTCTTACACCATAGTATGTTTAATTATTATTGAGGCGGGGCCATGGTAAATAGAAAAAGGCACTATATTATTTAAATCTATCCTAGTTGAAGTTAATTAAACTGTATCTGTAAGGTGGTTTGGTGATTTGTTCAAACTTGTATTGCACATGGCTTGTAGTTGAGGAAGATAAGGGATATGAGGCTAAAAATATAAATGTATACTCTGGGCAGATCAAAAAACCAAAGTTATGTATATATACCTCTCTTAATATTATGGATAAAATATATTGATTTTCTTATGAACTACAAAATCCTTCATTTTCTATTAAAGCAAGTGAAATCTGAAGTACCAAGACTTGTGCAAGATGGAAGGGAAGTTGGTGCCTTGATTGCAAAGGGACAGCTCCAACAATTTGGATGCCCTGGTTGATGATTGTTTCGCTTATTGAGATTGTTTGTAAGCTTGGAACTATTAACTTTTTTTAGAATTTAGAGTGTTTGAATCACAAATAGTTATCTGTGTGCACTTTCAGTGAAGAGCTTGAGTGTTAAAGAAAGCATTTCTATTTTTATTTTTTCACCATTTCTATTTTCGTGAGATACAAAGTTTTTTTGTGCATATAAGTGGCATAGAGTTGTAACTATTTTTTGCATTGTGATGGTTTTCAATAATGTTTTGAGACTACATCACTAAAACTCTAAATTTTAACAAAATTTAATTGTTTAAAACATAGCTTTCAGACTCGAACTCAGAGAGTACTCGACAAGCCCAAAATTTTCAACCTGGCAAAAACTTGGAGAAAACTCAACAAAAACTTGAGGAAAACTTGACAACTTAGAAAGAACAAAAATATAAATCTCTTAAAGAAACATATTTTTTGTAAAATTCAATAACAAAATGTATTAAATAAAAAAATGACATCTTGAAAGAGAAAATGCATGGTTTTATAGCAAAAATAGTATATGAAAAACATATTTCAACCATCGTTCTTCAAAGGTTTAACTTTTAATAGTTACATTTGGAGGCCAATGCGAAACACTTATATATCTTGTAATGCCCACCATTTTGGTTGTGTGCTTGATTCGTGTTTAGGATCTCCTTTTGGGGCTTGAGTTTGGTTGGCGCTTTGACAGTGTTAATAAAATTAGCATTGACCATAGCTAATATTCTTATACAAACTAATTTCTTATGAGGGGAAACAATAATACTTAATAAATGTCTTTTATTACTACTATCGATTTTGTAGAACCTAGTTACTATCTACTTATTTTAAAAAGCAGTATAACATAGTCTTTCTACATTAATTGATAAATCTTATAACGACTAGAATGCATACCATTGTTAATGGAGCAATGTAATAACATATCTTTTGTGCCTACATACAAATATGCATTGATGACCTTCTACTTATCAAGAGAACTCTCATTAGAAGTGTTGTGAATGACAAATGTCCTAAATATGTTTAATTGATTGCAATTGTTACCCTTTTATTAAATAATATTGGAGGAAAGTGTGTCTATTAGAGAATTTCAATATAATATTTCAACATAGTTTTGTATGATTAAATATCTATTATTACTCTTGATGATATCAAAATATAACTAAATTGTGGTCTATATTGATAATTGAATATTTATGCTGACAAAAAATTGAAGGATATTAATTATAGTGGAAATTCAATTTATATAATCATAATTTTGTTATGATAAAAACAATACTAAAGACCTTAACAACAATAATAATGGTAATGACAATAGTAATATGACAAAGTAATATTGCTAATGTGTGATTTGTTGACTATTAATGTCTAATCTAGCAAAGAGGATTTTTTTAATTAAAATAACGTATATTCATATATATAGCCCTAATATAATGAAGTCTATGATAACATTTTTTTATTGAAACTGTAATTATCCTTGACAACATATTAGGCTATTAAATGCCTTCATGTTAAATAGCTAATACCTTCTAGGACTGACCTCCTTATTGTAATGAATGTCAAAACACAATAATAATTGATGAAGGAGCATCTTGGGTGTAAGGGCAATCTTACATCACCCAAAAATATTTTTGTTCTGGCCTTTATCAGTAAGGGTTTTTCAGTGTGGAGTTACCATTTGTGGAAGCTTACTATTTTTAGTAAGTTGGTCATTTGAGCTCATAATGTTTTGATGTCACAAGTGGAGGTTCATCTTAGATATATCATCCTGGTAGTTGAGTTTCATTGCAGTATCATCTGTATTGGTGAAGTTATTGAGGACTTTTGGTACAAAATCTTTGAACTCAATTTTGAAGGCCTTAGATGCTTCGAAACGAGGTCAAACCTTGGTTGACGATGCTTGTGCAATTATAATGTTGTAGTTCAAGAGATGTCATTTTCTGAAAAGTGGTTATCTTAGTCAATTAGAGCTATGGTTAAACAATTATTGTCTCCAGAAGTTGGGCTACTTGAAAATATAAAAATGAAATTATGTGGGCAAACTCTAATGTAATAAAATATGAAAAGTAAAATAGTGTTGGGTTGGTCGGCCTCAAGGATTAGTGCTAAATTTCTAGAACCTTCTTAGGCGGTGGAGAATTGCATATATAAAGAAGGCTCGTAGGGTTTTCTAAGGCAGTTCTAGGTTGTTCGTGGTGGTTTTGGCTCACAAAATATTGTAAGGAGAACACTCATGTGGCTTTGCATGTTGTATTTTTGAAATTTGTAATTCCATACTTTTGGAGATAATAAGAAGCCCATTGTATGTTTTTGCAAATTGTTGTTCATCTATTTTTGTTATGTGTTTGTGGTATTAAGGGGAGCACCTTTCATCAAGTGGTATCAATGCGGCACTTCATCAGTGGTATCAGAGCGGCCCTTCATTAGTGGTATCAGATAAGGAGATGAATGAAAGATTGCCTTTAAGACAAAGGAGGGGTTATTTATGCCTTTTGGGCTAACCAATGCACCGAGCACATTCATGCGGTTCATGAATGAGGTATTGAAATAATTTTTGGGTAAGTTTGTCATTGTTTAGCTAGATGATATTTTGATATTTATTAAGACGTTGGAGGAGCATATAATACAAATTCGTATGGTGTTTGAGAAGTTAAGGGAAGAGAAATTGTTGATTAATTTGAAGAATTGCAGTTTTGTGATGGAGGAGTTAGTATATTTGGGATTTGTAGTTTCAACAGAAGGTCTAAAAATGGACCCAGAGAAGGTGAAGGCTATCCTTGAATGATCTGCTCCAAGGAGTGCTACTGAAGTAAGATCTTTTCATGGTTTGGCTAGCTTTTACGGAAAGTTTATAAGGAATTTTAGCAATGCTTGTGGACCCTTGACTGAAACAATGAGATGGGTTAAGGAGTTTAAGTGGACTTCAAAAGCAGATGAGAGTTTTGAACTGTTGAAACTAAAAATTTTAGAAATGCTTTTGAATTGAGGAAATTAGACATAGGGGAGACAAGTAGCACTTAAGCTGAGGATTTTATAGAACACTTAAAGAACATTCATGAGGAGGTAAGGAAGCATATCACTAAAATGAATACACAATACAAGGTTAAAGAAGATGAGAAAATGAGGCATAAGGAATTTTAGGTTGAGGATGAAGTCATGGTTCATTTGAGAAAAGAGCGATTTCCAGTAGGAACATATAATAAGTTGAAAATGAAGAAGTTTGGACCATGTAAGACATTGAAGAAGCATGACTTAGGAAATGCCTATGAAGTAGAATTGCCTAGTTAATTGAATATTTCACCAGTATTTAATATTTCAAACTTGAGAGAGTATCATGAAGGAGGTGTTGAAGATGAGGTCACAGAAGCACAATGGAGTATTTTAGCAACTACTTTAGTTACAAAAGAGATTGAAGATATATTGGATAGTCGTGTTGGCAGAAACACAAGGAATAAGACATATGAAGAATATTTGGTTAAATGGAAAGGACGACCTATAGAAGATTTATCTTGGCTGACAAGAGAGGAGGTTAACCATCTTGGTTTCCCTCCAAACCCTTGAGATGTGACAGGGTCGCTTCTCAAATTACCTTGGGTGTCTAATGTAGGAGCATCTTGGGTACAAGGGCAATCTTGTATCACTAAAAAATATTCTTGTTTTGGTCTTTTTAAATAAGGGTTTTTTAGTGCAGAGTTGCTATTTGTAGAAACTTACTATTTTTAGTAAGTTGGTAATTTGAGCTTAAAATGTTTTGATTTCATAGGTGTGTTGTGAGGTTTTCACATCATCGTCCCAAAACTTTGGGGACACCCCCTTTTTCGAGCAGGCCTTGGCAATTTTCGTAGGTGTTGTAAGTCTATGTTTGCCTTAGTGAATTTTTAGAGTTGTCCAGAGGTTTCAAATTGGTAATTTTACACCTTGGATGTCTTGGTCTCTAGGAGGGATTCATTTATTTTCACCTAGTGCTAAACTTGATTTTCCGGAACATGTAACTTTGTCCTTAGGCCAAACAAAATTCAACAACATTTTTTCAATGGCTAAAATAATATCTGGTAGGACAAATTTGCAAATTTTGGACTTAGATGGATTTTTTGAAAATTTGATATAATTGTATAAGCTTGAGCATTTTCAAAATGAATTTGTGGACTTGGTTGTTTTGGAAATCTTAAAAAAACTTTGATAGTGAAAATAAATTTTTTGATGGTGAAATTGAATTGCCAAATAAGGATTTATTTTAATTGCAAATCAAAATTTTCTAGCAAAATTGAAATTGGATTGAAGTGCAAAATTTGATTAAGTTGATATTATACTGCCTTGGGGGGGGATTTCAAAATTTTAAAAAGAAGTGAAATTGAAATTAAAATCATATTTTTGGGCTGAGTGTGTGTAATTTGGAAATTTAATTTGGCCCCCTTTGTGTGTTAAATTCAATGTATTTTAAGGCCAAGGAGGTGTGAAATTCAAGGTAAATTATGTGGTTCACAATGGGGAAGATTTAAAGCTATATTGGAGGCCTACATGACTTTTTTTTTGAAATTTCAATTTGAGGGCTTATGGTAATTTCGGATTTGGCTAATTTTTGAAAAAAGAGGGGTAAAAATTTATTCAATCACAAACAAGATACAAGGCAAAGGCTAAACAGCCCAACACAACACTATAAACTTCTGTCCTCCAGGAGCATCAGATCAATCATCTCAAGGTACTCAGTGGGTAACTCATCCCTACTATTAATATCCCATTTACCCTCATTCTTAGACGCCCACTTAGCCAGACAATCTGCCACTCTGTTCCATTCTCGAGGGATATGACGAAAGGCAACAGATTCCAGTAACTGACAAAGACCCAAAATTTGTCTGGCTACAGAGGCAAGTTGCCAACTAACATCTTCCAACCTCTGGTTGTGCAACATATCTACAACAATTTGTGAGTCAGACTCACAGATGATCTTCCGCCACCCTAACGAGAGGCCACACTCAATAGCAACCTTAATAGCCAGGGCCTCCATCAAATTATTAGAATGTTGACCCTTATAAACAGAGAAAAGAAACACTACACCACCATCATTGCCTCTACCAATAGCCCCAATACTGGCATGTCCAGGATTCCCCCGAGAAGACCCATCTGTATTGATCTTCAAGAAACCTATCGGGGGAGGGGACCATCTCCCATCTCTACACACCCACTGCTTACCATGGCTCGATCGTTTGCCGGGACTGCCTCCCCACCAGCTATCATTCAGGTGCAAATTCCTCACAATACCTTGATCCCCAGAATCAATATTAACTGCCATATCACAGTTTGCATATATCGTCTCTTGGAGCCTATTAAGAATCAACTTCCACAATTGGGAGTTGCTAGTTTTGACATCACAAAAAACTCTGTGATTCCTTTCCAGCCAAAGATTCCATAGAATAAAGACTGGACCGACCCACCAGGCCACTTGTAGGAAAGAAGTCTTCGTTGGAGGGCGGTCCAAGCTTTCCCAGAAATCGGTAAGGGAGTTAGCATGAATACAACCATGACCCCAAGCCTCCCACCATCTATGCCATATCTCTCTCGAAAAGGGGCAGAGAAAAAACAAGTGGGAGATACACTCCTCATTGTGCAAACAAAGAACACAAATCGAGGGACCCTAAAAACCTCGTTTGCGTAGATTCTCCCAAGTAAGGTATTTCCTCTGAGCCAACAACCATAAGAAGAAGTTACACTTGGGCCACGAATAGCTGCTCCAAACTTTCTTCCACCAGTGCGCTTTAGCCAAACCATGAAGATTCCTGTCCAGAATAGCATATCCTTGAGCCACTGTAAATTTACCCCTTGGACTTGGACTCCAAGCTAGGTTGTCCCTCCCACTGAGAGAGCTACACAATTTGTCCTCCAGAACATGAGAAAGGAGAGCCCGATCTTCAATAGATCCACCCATCGGCCACTCCTGAGGATCCTTCCAACAAGTTATCTCAACATTGCCCAGGCGTTTAACAGTCTTAAAATGCTCCACCTTAAGCCAACCAGCATCAACGAAAGTTTGGGAAAGAGGAAGAAGTTGGGGAAAGCTAGAAAGAATAGGAGGATGGCCATCCCATGAGTCTTGCCAAAACAGAGTATCTGAACTGTTGTTACAAATCCAGAAAAGCCCCTCCTTAACAAGTCGAGCTCCCCTCTTAAGAGTATTCCAAATGCAGGAGCCTTTCCCCATCAAAGGAAGTCGTGGCACCTCAGAGCAATCTGCACTAGGAAGGTACTTATGGGAAAGAATCTTGGCCCACTCTTGATCTTGACTATTACACCAATGCCAGTATAATTTGGCAGCCAACGCAATGACAACAAGAGTCATTGATTGAAGCCTGAGGCCACCTGCATGCTTTGGCCTACACACATACTCCCACTTGACTAGACTCCACTTGGAGGAAAGCAGATTTCCAGACCAGAGGAATTGCCGAGAAACAACATCAAAGTCTCTCACAAAACTAGACGGAGGAACCTGGACACAACACCTGTAAATGGGAAGGGACTGCACCACAGTCTTAAGCAAAACCAATCTCCCAACAAAAGATAACCATCTATATGTCCAATGACTAACCTTACTCCTAAATTTATCCAAAATCCCCTGCCAATAATCCTTCCGCTGAGCACCCAAGGACAAAGGAATCCCAAGATACATCAAGGGGAGCGAGCCAATCTGGAATCTAAGAATTCTAGCAATCCTGTTCTGAATAGTCTGAGGAGTGTTAAAGAAATAAATAGAAGACTTATTGTCATTAATTTTCTGACCTGAGGCTTTCAAATAGATATCCAAAGCTTTCCTGAAACTAACTGCCTCACTAATTCTAGCCATGCCCATAAGTCCAGTATCATCCACAAACTGAAGATGAGAGTATGAAGGAAGGTTATTACTCCAACTCCATCCCTGGATAATTCCCTGCTGAACCTGAGCTTTTAAAAATCTGCCAAGCCCTTCTGCCATAATAATGAATATGTAGGGAGATAAAGGGTCGCCTTGCCGAAGTCCCCGAGAGGCACCAAACAACTCCGAAGGTTCTCCATTAATGAGAACAGAGAAAGAGGCCGAGGTCACACAGCTAAGAACCTATTCGACCCATTCCACCGCAAACCCAAAAGTCAAAAGAATTTTTTGTAAGAATTCCCAACTCACTAGATCATAAGCCTTGGCCATGTCAAGTTTTATAAACATAGCTTTCTCCTTAGAATTAGCCATAGAATGGACCGCCTCTGTTGCTATCACAACTCCATCCAAAATTTGTCTTCCATCTACAAAGCCACCTTGTTCCGCAGAAATCAAAGAGCCAAGGAATGGCTTGAGCCTTTCTGCAATTAGCTTGGTGATGATCTTATAGACCACATTACATAATGCTATGGGCCTGAAATGATCCAACCTATCACTCCTTCCTTCTTAGGTATGAGAGCCAAGAAGGTTGAGTTCAGAGACTTCAGCATCTGTTTATTCCTATATGATTCCTAGACCACATCTAGAAGATCATACTTTATTATCTCCCAGAACTCTTGGAAAAATTCAATCGGAGACCCATATGGACCAGGGGCCTTACCTTTCTTCATATTAAACACAATTTTCTCCAATTCAGGAAGCAAGATAGGATTTAGTAGGGCTTCGTTCATATCTGCAGAAACAAGATGAGGGATACACTCCAAGATGTCCCGCTCCTCAGGCCCAGCTCCAGGCTCCTCCCTAGAAAAGAGATTAGAGAAGTATTTGATTGCCTCCCTAGAGAAAGCTTCACGAGAAAAAATTTGGGATCCATCTGGTAAGACAAGAGAGGATAGAGAATTCCCATGCCGTTGTGCCTTAACGGAGTTGTGGAAAAAAGCAGTGTTCCTATCCCCCTCCTGAAGCCAATCAATACGAGATTTTTGCTTTCAAAAAATCTCCTCTCGAAGCTCCCATTCTTCCAACTCCTTGAGGGCAAGAACCTCAGCTTCACTCCTCTCAAAACTCAACCCAAGGTCCCGAATTTGGCGGGTAATGTTATCTAGCTTGGTTTGGGCCGCATTCTTTTGAACATGTAGATAACCGAAACACTGTTTGTTCCATCCCTTAAGCCTGTACTTCACATGTTGAAGTCTCTTGTAGAAAGTATACATGGCCGTACCATGATCAGGCATCCCCTCATACCACCAATTGACCATTAGATCAGGTAAAGACAAGTCTCTTAGCCACATCAACTGAAATTTGAAAGAGGGATTCTTGGCGACCCTGTATGGAGTGATGGAAAGCTTAATAGGCCAGTGATCCGATCCCCTCCAGTCAAGAATTTCAGAGCTGGTAACCCACCTGTTGTTCATCCAATAGCAAGAAACCAGAAATCTATCAAGCCTTTCTGAGATAGCCTCACCACCACATCTCCGGTTATTCCATGTAAAGACTCCATTATTCGGCTTCACATCAATGAGAAATAAAGAGCTAATCATTTCTCTGAGTAGATTAGACGATTGATCCAACCTAGCAAGCCCGCCTCTTTTTTCCTCTAGGCTAATGACCGCATTGAAATCTCCTGCCATAATCCATGGAAGAAAAGGTTCCAGGGAGCGAATGAATCTAATATGGGCCCATAACTGAACTTTACCTGCAAAGTCCGTTGGAGCATAAATGTTGGATAAGAAACACCTTTCTCCATTCTCAAAGCTAGTGGCAATCAAAGAAATGGGTGACCGACTGGATAACCACCATAATGGAAAGACTTTCCTTGGGTCCCAGAAGCAAGCCACCCCTCCAAAACTATTCAAAGCACCCACCCGCTGCCAAGCGCCATGAGGCCAGATATACGCTGCACACTTAGCCAAACCATCCAAAGAAAGTTTAGTTTCCTGAATAAAAACCATATCAGGAGACTGAGATTCAATTAATCTACGAACAACCTTTTGCCTGGGGATACTGTTCAACCCCCTTACATTCCATGATATCACAATCATTTATAGGGGTGAGAGAAATGTGAATCAATGGGACGCACCGACCTAGACTCCACCAAATTTTCACCCATTATCTTCACTTTCTCCTGATCAATCTTCCTACCACTTTTTATCGGTTTATCTAAAGGCCCCTTTTTGAAGGGCTTCTGATGGATGCCTAAAGCAAGAGGAGCCTTATTGCTTTTACCAGAGCCAGATGCCCCCTTAGGCCAATGGGAGTCATTGGACACTCCTGCTAGTCCCTCTGATCCCTGTACTCCACAAAGATCCCCAATATTCTGAGCAGGAGGAGGCTCATCCATATCCAACTGCATGGCCTGTAGGACACCTGTATTAAGATTCTGATCCTCTCTCTGCATTTCATCTTCATGAATCTCCTGCTGAATATTGGCATCAGAAGAGAGCTCAACTGGGATACCTTCCTCTTGGGCCATGCTACCCAGAGCATCAAACCTGTTAAAGGTGTCATCCGTCCGCCTGTCCATCCAGGCTCTCTTCTTACCTTTGCCCTTGTTCCGATACTTAACCTGGGTAAAACCCTCGCCGTCAACAGGTCCATTGGAAGCTTTGGCCTTTCCCTTGTCCTCTCTAAGGGGAGCTGGGGTATCCAAGGAAGGATTCTTGTATCTAGGACAACGGCGCAGTAGGTGACCATACTCATGGCAGATTCTGCATCTAAATGGGAGAGTCTTGTAATCCAACTGCTGAATCCAAGAAACTGAGCCCATACAAATCTCCATAGAATCTGGCAGTGGGTTATTCAAATCAACTTCAACACAAATACGAGCAAAAGAAATTACCTTACGATCTTGCGTCTGAGTAGTCGATCCCACAGGTTTTCCAAGAAGCATCGAAATTGAATGAAGAATATCCTCCCTCCAGAATTCCAGAGGAAGTCTCGGTAGGCGAACCCAGACCATAACACGAGAGGGGATTTCCTCAGTAGAATTAAAGCCTGTGTGCCAGGGCTTGATAAATAACCCCACCTAGTTAAAGAAATAAGGGCCACCTTCAAACACCTTATACCTATCCGACATGCAAGAGAATATAACCAAGAAAGAATTATTGGCTGCTATCAGAATCTCCATATCTCCTTCTGGATTCCACACCCTACGGGCCCAGGAATCCAACACCGGTAAGGAAAGGCGAAGTCCCAAAAATTTGCAGATAAGAGCATGATTACTCCAGTACTCGACATCCTCCGAAACCTGTTCAGGTTGAACGACAAGAATAGGGCGAACCTCGGCTTTCTGTAAACATCCATTAATTTTTTGAAGTCGAAGATTTCCATTCGAAGAGGGCTCTCCCTCCATTGATTGGGAATTGCCCTTCAAACCCTTACTATTATCATGCACCCTCGAACCTAGCTCACCCATTACCAAATCATCACCAGAAGGCCGGGAAAAGGCGACCCCGAGATCCCCCATAAGCCCCGTGCCCGAACTTGGCAAATCAGCAAGGGGAAGAAGGGACAAAGGCCCCTCAATCCCGCACAGCCGTGGGCAGTCACTCACGATGCCACAGAAACCCCCGACTCCCAGCAGCAGACCCAAACCCGTGGACAAGAACAACCCAAACCCCCGCACGCAGAAAAGTCCCCTCAGCCGCCACACCCAAGAAGAACACACGCTCAGCAACGCAGGGAAACAAGGAGAACCAGGTCGGGCTAGGGCACACAGGCCCTAGCAGACCAAACCAATACATCCGTCGTAGCCAGCCATTATCAAACTAGCCCCTCGGATTTGGCTAATTTAAACCCTTTATTTAATTTTAGTTTCCTCCAATGCAGGTAGGCCCTATTCAAGGAGGCAAAAGTTTGGTATAAGAAGAGGCTCCTTTTCATTTCTCATTCCAACTTTTTCCATTCTGTGGAGCAGCGAATTTGTTTGGAAGGTGAGCATGGTTGATTGTGAGGTTTGACTTTCCGATTTTTGGCAACAATTTTCCTCCTCGTGGGAAGTGACTTTCTTTATTTGAGGGGCATTTTTTTGTGAGGAGCAATTTTCTGCCCTAGCTAGGCAAATTTGTTTGGAGGCCCAAATTTGCAGTTGGAGGTTTGATTTAGAGGAGCAATTTTCTACCTTAGTTGGCCGAAATTTGCAGTATGGCAGAGTTTTAAAGTGCAGACCCGAATTTGCAGCAAAGGTGCAATTTTGAGAGCAGAATTTTGGAGGTTGGCAATTTTTGCCAGGGGGGATTGCGATTTCTTCCTAGGGCAATGATGTTTTGCCCTAGCTGGGCAATTTTGAAGGTATGAAATTCGTTAAAGGGAAGGTTGTTTTGGAAAGTCTGATTTTTGTAGAGCTGGGCGAATTTCACAAGGGGTCAGAATTTGCATGAGATCTAATTTTGCATATTGGAGAATTTTTAAGAGAGACAAGGTTGGTGAATTCTGATTTTTGCTAGAGATTCATTATTTGCAAGGAGGATTGAATTTTTTGAGATCAGATCTGAACTTGAAGAGGCTCGATTGTTGGTAGAAGGCAGATTTAAGGTAAGATTCTCATTCATTTTAAGAGGTGAAGATTGGTTTTAAAGGCGGATTTTATTCCTTGTTCTTGCTTGGTTCATTTCCTTATCTTCTTCTTGCACTATTCATCCACCCCTTCATCATTTCCATTGATAGGCTGAAGTTAGGAGATATATAAATGTAGATTTCATGATAGGACATTTGGAGAGGCAGAAATAAGCTAGACCACCCTAAGATTAAAGTTGAGAGATATAAGTGTAGTCCATCCTAAGATAACGAAGAGGCAGAATTAAGTGGTAGTCCCACCCCTAGGTTGAAGAGGTGATTATAGGTGTAGAGATAGGATTTAATGAGGTAGAAATAAGCTAGATTCCATCAATAGTAAGAAGTTTGGAGATTGATAAGTGTAGTCCATATCATTTAGAAAGAAGAGGTAGAAATAAGTGTTTAGGATGGTGGATGTTAGTACAAGCAAGAACCCAAAGGGAACGAATACCAAAAAAGACAAGGAAGACACGATACCTAAGACCACCTTCTTCTCGAAAGTGAGGTGAATAAGTGTTACCAATATTGGCACAGTGAACATGGTACAGTTGATGGATAGATTGAAGGAAGGACAATCCTCCATGGCGAAGATCTACAAGAGCAGAATTGTACACGTGGCGGCTTTCCCTCCTACCTTGCCTTGTCCGGAATTGCTAATGAAGTGTGCATCCCAGTTTGATATTGTGACCAAGTCCATCATTTTTGATGGAGGAGAGTGTTAGCTAACGTCAGCGGACAAGTGGTCGAAGAAGTATTCAATATTCCCCAGCATAAAGGCATGATAGTGGTAATGATGGATCAAACAACCAAGCTTTTTCAGGATAATTAGGATGCCTACTACATTCATTTAAAGCAGAATTGGCTACACGAAGGCAAGAAGGGAATTGCCAAGTTGTTAAAGCTCACCAAGTTAGATTTCAAATCAGAGTATGGCGACCTTATTGTGCTTCTTAGCCGAATCATGGGCATGGCTCAAGGTATGCAATTTGAGAACTGGATATACTATTTTATTGATGAAATTGAAAATGGAAAGAGAAAATTTGCTTGGGCTAGAATTATAAGTGAAAATTTAGAGTCACAACTAAGGACAGTACAAATTCAAAAGCAATTCTACATGGGTTCCTATCTTTTCTATCTAATTGTGAACTACATGAAAATCCTAGACTTAAGGCCTTAGGAGTGATTGGCAATGGGCCGGGACAATGTTTGGTGCATGAGTGCTATCCACAGCTTCATTTGCACAACACCAAATATTATAAGATGTTTTATGACACCTTTGCCATGAGGACGGTAAGAATTTACAAGGGGCACCTGCTAGGAGGCTCTCATCAGAAGCGGAAGAAAAAGTTAAGTAGTATGGGAGTTGGTTCATCCAATTTCTGCAATTCACATATAGTAGAGTAGCAGGAAGTATAGTTTGTCTCAAGAGACTTCCAAGGTACCCGCCTGATAGAGTAGTTTTGATGGAGTTGACTAGGCAACTTGAGCATTATGACAAGATGACAAAACTTAAAGGTGAGATAGGGATTACCTTCTCATTGGGAATAGGCAATGATACTTGCCTCAATCTTGTCACCTTTGCAGCTATGGAGGAGTGATGACAGTATGCTCTGATACCACTTGATGGAGGGCCACACCACCCTTACCCACTCACAATCAAGAAAGCAACAATATAGAGACCAAGAAAAAAAATGCTTCACAAATAATTTTATTATACTTGAAAAATCCTTACAACACCCACAAGATGATATGACTTCTTCAACATAAGAGAAATCCTAAATAAGAGTCTTCACACCAAGAGCTTCACCAATAACTTCTACTTGAAGAGCTACACCTTTACAGTTTTCACACCTTGAAGTCTTCACGCTTTCTAGCTTCTACTTCTCAAACTTCCACTTCTCAAGCTTCTCCTTGAGCTTCCACTCCTCAAGCTTCTCCTTGAGCTTCTCCTTCTCGAGCTTCTACTCCTCAAGCTTCCCCTTGAGCTTCTCCAAGCTTGATTAGAAATGTTCATATGCCTTGCTTAAATAGGCACTTACCACCAATACATGACTTATCCACAACCTTCTAGAATTCCTCCACAACCTTCTACAACTTCCATAACCTTCTACAATATCCACAACCTTCTACAACTTCCAAAACTTTCTACAATATTCATAACTTTCTAGAATTCTACCCAAACACCTCGATAAATGGAATGACAACCATTTTTTTAATTTTATTTTTCTATTATGCCACCTATGCACCTCGAAAATAGAAATCCTCTTTTTCTTTCTTTTCTCCTTTTTCCCTTTTTTAATTTTTTTATTATTTCTCCTCTAATTTTCGTCACTTTCTCTCTCCTCCAGTTTTTTTTTTTTTTGCCAATAATTTTTCCATGCAAGATGCTCCTGCATCAGACTCCCCCGTTAGATCGAAAAGTGTGTCCCACACTTTGACTCTACAAAAGAAAGATCTACCACCATCTTCATCTTCACCAAAGGTTTCCACCTCAACGGGGACAAGAAAACCACCATGCAAATCTTCCACATCTGCATCCATATGTCAAACACCAACATCTCAACCATCCAATCAACATGCTCACTCCCAGGAACAAACTGAACATAATGCTTCATCAACAAAACCTCACTCACATTAGCAACTAGTGAATCCACACCCGTAGCAACAAACCCCACATCAACAGCCACATGTAGATCTCCATCAACACATGCCAAACTCTCAACACCAGCAACCTCATTGCTCACAACAAGATGCTCTATAATACATAACTCACCTCCAACAACTGGATTATCCACGACCAAGTGCTCTGCAGTCTCCATGTCAGACTCAACCAATTGATCATGAAAACCAACCTCTGTCCCAACATCAACAAGGTTAGGAATATCCTCAGCAACAACCTCTATTTTCTCTACAAGTTCTGCATCAGGCTCCACAAACTGATCAGCAAAACCATCCTCTTCCACCTTGACCTTCTTAGCTTGATCAGCTAATCTAGCATCCAACCGAGAAATCATCTTAGAAAAATTCCTCTCCACTATATCATGGATTTTCGCAATCATCCTAGGGTCCAATCCTCTTTGAGCCATCTCCCAAGATCTTCGTAAACCCTCTGCAACAAATCCTTCCCACGCTCCTTGTGACAACCTCAAATTGTTTGCAAGTCAGATCGCAACCTGCCACCTCGCATGAACAATCAGGAACCACATCACAAGTCTGGGACAACGGATTTGCAATCCACGAGCTCTGATAAACTTTGCCCAACCAAGGTCCTGGTACAAACTGCCTCACACTTCGACGATCTGCTTGTACACTCAGGAACTCCTGCTCTGATACCACAGATGACAGTATGCTCTGATACCACTTGATGGAGGGCCACACCACCCTTACCCACTCACAATCAAGAAAACAACAATATAGAGACCAAGAAAAAAAATGCTTCACAAATAATTTTATTATACTTGAAAAATCCTTACAACACCCACAAGATGATATGACTTCTTCAACATAAGAGAAATCCTAAATAAGAGTCTTCACACCAAGAGCTTCACCAATAACTTCTATTTGAGGAGCTACACCTTTAGAGTTTTCACACCTTGAAGTCTTCACGCCTTCTAGCTTCTACTTCTCAAACTTCCACTTCTCAAGCTTCTCCTTGAGTTTCCACTCCTCAAGCTTCTCCTTGAGCTTCTCCTTCTCGAGCTTCTACTCCTCAAGCTTCCCCTTGAGCTTCTCCAAGCTTCACCTTCCACAACTTTCACCTTTCCAAGCTTTCCTTCTCAAGCTTCCACTTCTCAAGCTTCCACTTCTCAAGCTACTCCTTGAGCTTCTACTCCTCAAGCTTCTCCTTGAGCTTGATTTAGAAATGCTCATATGCTTTGCTTAAATAGGCACTTACCACCCCATGCATAACTTATCCACAACCTTCTAGAATTCCTCCACAACCTTCTACAACCTTCTACAATATCCACAACTTTCTACAATATTCATAACTTTCTAGAATTCTACCCAAACACCTTGATAAATGGAATGACAACCATTTTTTTAATTTTATTTTTCTATTATGCCACCTATGCACCTCGAAAATAGAAATCCTCTTTTTCTTTCTTTTCTCCTTTTTCCCCCTATTTATTTTTTTTATTATTTCTCCTCTAATTTTCGTCACTTTCTCTCTCCTCCAGATTTTTTTTTTTTTGCCAATAATTTTTCCATGCAAGATGCTCCTGCATCAGACTCCCCCGGTAGATAGAAAAGTGTGTCCCACACTTTGACTCCACAAAAGAAAGATCTACCACCATCTTCATCTTCACCAAAGGTTTCCACCTCAACGGAGACAAGAAAACCACCATGCAAATCTTCCACATCTGCATCCATATGTCAAACACCAACATCTCAACCATTCAATCAACATGCTCACTCCCAGGAACAAACTGAACATAATGCTTTATCAACAAAACCTCACTCACATTAGCAACTAGTGAATCCACACCCGTAGCAACAAACCCCACATCAACAGCCACATGTAGATCTCCATCAACACATGCCAAACTCTCAACACCAGCAACCTCATTGCTCACAACAAGATGCTCTATAATACATAACTCACCTCCAACAACTGGATTATCCACGACCAAGTGCTCTGCAGTCTCCATGTCAGACTCAACCAATTGATCATGAAAACCAACCTCTGTCCCAACATCAAGAAGGTTAGGAATATCCTTAGCAACAACCTCTATTTGCTCTACAAGTTCTGCATCAGGCTCCACAAATTGATCAGCAAAACCATCCTCTTCCACCTTGACCTTCTTAGCTTGATCAGCTAATCTAGCATCCAACTGAGAAATCATTTTAGAAAAATTCCTCTCCACTATATCATGGATTTTCGCAATCATCTTAGGGTCCAATCCTCTTCGAGCCATCTCCCAAGATCTTCGCAAACCCTCTGCAACAAATCCTTCCCACGCTCCTTGTGACAACCTCAAATTGTTTGCAAGTCAGATCGCAACCTGCCACCTCGCATTAAAATCAGGAACCACATCACAAGTCTGGGACAACGGATTTGCAATCCACGAGCTCTGATAAACTTTGCCCAACCAAGGTCCTGGTACAAACTGCCTCACACTTTGGCGATCTTCTTGTACACTCAGGAACTCCTGCTCTGATACCACTGATGAAGTACTGCTCTGATACCACTGACGAAGGGCCACACCACCCTTACCAACTCATGACAAAGAATGCAACAAGTTTTTTCAAGATCCAATCCAAACCCAAGCTAGTCCAGATCCACTTCTCAAGCTTCCACTTCTCAAGCTACTCCTTGAGCTTCTCCTTCTCGAGCTTCTACTCCTCAAGCTTCCTCTTGAGCTTCTCCAAGCTTGATTAGAAATGTTCATATGCCTTGCTTAAATAGGCACTTACCACCCAATACATGACTTATCCACAACCTTCTAGAATTCCTCCACAACCTTCTACAACTTCCATAACCTTCTACAATATCCACAACCTTCTACAACTTCCAAAACTTTCTACAATATTCATAACTTTCTAGAATTCTACCCAAACACCTCGATAAATGGAATGACAACCATTTTTTTAATTTTATTTTTCTATTATGCCACCTATGCACCTCGAAAATAGAAATCCTTTTTTTCTTTCTTTTCTCCTTTTTCCCCCTTTTTATTTTTTTATTATTTCTCCTCTAATTTTCGTCACTTTCTCTCTCCTCCATATTTTTTTTTTTTTGCCAATAATTTTTCCATGCAAGATGCTCCTGCATCAAGGAGTTAGAATGGTATCATCTAGGATGGTATAGAGCAAGATAGGGATTCGATCCTAATGGTCTTATCAAGGCATCTCACAAAAACACATTCAAACATATTTCTTCTATAGAAGATTTTTGGGCTAATGCATAGGATGACTTTCATGTGAGGAAGCTAGCTTTCTCAAGATTGTCAGTGGGCATGATGAGGACAATCAGAAGAAGAGGCCTTGATATTCCCGATTAGCTAGAAGATGATGAAAATGTGCTAAGGGAAGATTATGATGCAGTGGATGGAAAAGAATTGGGTCTAGTGGATTGGTATGATCATCAAGATCCTTCCTTAGAGGCAGTTACAAGGACGGTTGATCTACACAGAGTCATGGTACAATGAGAAGTTAAGGCAATTACAAAGTTAGAAGGTACGCCTTATGAGAAGATGAAATCGGAGAAAGAAGGTCCAGCAGAGTTAGTCGGACAGAAAGGTGGGGGCAGTAGCCAGCAACAAAGAGTAGTTAAGAGTAAGAAGAGAAATTTGGAGGTTGAGAAAAGTTAAAAACATCAGGAGCCTCCAACAAGGAGATAGAATGCAACATTGTCGAGGGAGAGCATAATTGAGGATAGGAGCCAATAGGTTAATACAAGTGGACAAAGGGTTGTGGTAGAGGCGAGTTCTGACTTGGAATCAAGTGGTTACAGTGACAGTACCAAATACTCTCCTCTCTCGGAGAACCAACACAGAGATGGTATGACAGTCACTAGCGAAGAGGAGGATAGGTCAATTGATATCGAGGAAATAAGCCAGACACCTGAGGCCAGTTGGTGATGCTTTGCTAATCAAACTGAATCTAGATTTGGGGACATGCATTGCACCACTATGGTTAAGGCAAATGCTTATGCCAAGAGCTGAGGTGGTGACTATCCAAACAATTGAAGATATTCAAGGGTTAGTGGAAAAGGAAGATAGTGAGAAACATAAACAAATTGCAAAAATGGTGGCAAAGGTAATTAGGACGAATGATGATGGTCACTGAAAAGTTCAAATTGCTATACCAAAGGTTTGCAAGGTAGTGGATGAGATTGTAGCCTAGGAGTATGAGATAGTAGAGCATAACTTGGGGAGAATCACAGAGGACATAGAATGTGAGGAGATCCAGGAAGGCATGGTTTTAATTAGAGAAAGGTTAAAGAAGGCAAACAAGAGGATTGTAAAGTTGGAGGCCGAAAACAAGTATTGGAGAGATTGCCAGCCTATCCAATAGTTGCATCAAGCAACCCTTTCGCAAGACAGCGAGAGCATAGTCATGGATTTATAAGTTGGATACTTTCTTGGATTCATAATTTGAAAATTGTTTGTAGTTAAATCATATTACCATAACAAGTTATTAGTTATAAATAATCATAACAACTAACCACCTTTTCAATTCCATGAATTGATGATAAACGATCAACTAGCATGTTATTTTCATATGAAATTATAACGACTAATCATCTTACCATTTCGTAGGATTATAACAAATTTAACTGTCAACTGACTTCATGTGAACCTCAATGGCCATGTGAACATTTTAAATTGAGTAAAAAATTGGGATGTAACAAAGATATCAAGAGAGAAGTAGAGCATATGATTCCGACTAGAGGAAGGCATTTGTTGAATGAAACAGGGGTGATGGTTTTGCTTGGTTGGTATTGAAGTGCTTCATACATTTTTGACAGTTTGATTAAATCTAGTAAACAAGATATGAAATTGGATGTGCAGGGGGGTCAAGGATGTAATTATTAGCTCAAGGTTAGTTGAAGATGAAAGATCAATGTTGTTGTGGGCCTTATACCCTCCACACAAAAGGCCACTATTATTGATGTAGATTAGGATTTTGGTCATCTGATGACATTGAAGGTAGGGGTGACAACCCTAACAGGGCTGCAAGTATGCACGTTGATATGGCTTTGTTCAATCAAGCCAATATGAAACAAATGACATTTGAGAGGGATAACTAGAAAGCATTATATGAGAGTATGTTGAAGTTAGGGTAGTCATTGGTACAACCAATGATCCAATCATCCGATGATGCTTTGAAGATTGAATCGAAAAGGTTGCAAGAAGGGAATTCAAAATTGAAAGATATTTCCATGATTCAAAGAGAACTCTCTGGTACAATGACAAGAAATCATTTTAGGAAGTTGCTGATTAAATTAGGGCAAGTTTGGGATGTTTATAATGCCTATAAGCCTATGGCTTTGAGGCACAATGAGATATACAAGAAATTGGTTAAGGAAAAGAATGAATTAGAAGAAGATATACAGGAAGCAGAGAAATTGATTAGTGTTCATACTGCATATTCACAAGAATTCAAGGTTACTTTCTGTTTGATGGAGGAATTGGTTGCAGAACATGGGGTTACATCTTGGCATGATGAAAACGGTGATACAATTGACCGAGAGAGATGTATAGGTATGTGTCGTGTAACGCAGGATCAAGCCTTAGGAGCCGCATAGAACAATGACCTAGAGATGTTGAAGGCCAGCATGTAGATGGAGCAGATGTTTGAGATTGAGATCAAGGCCTAGGAAGTGATCAGCGATGTAGATTTACTGGAAGATGACAAATATCAAGAGCACATAAAGCAATGCAATGATTTTATTGAAGAATCATCATCAGATTTGACAAAATGAATCTTTATTTTGCACACTTGTCTAATATACATAACAATTAACTGTTAGTGAGTCGATTAGTTCAGAACTTTGTAAACAAAAGGTCATACCCTTTCATTTTGTAACCAATTCGATGCCTATAATTATAAGGGCTGAATTTGGAATAAAAATCATCATATGATATAGAATTATTACCAAGACATTGTTCATATAGTTATATAGAGAGGAGTCGATTCTATTGTCTACTTTGGATTTTGTCATCTGTATGCACCAGCAACACATGTAAAACTCTGGTGAAAATATTTCAAGTTCAATACAAAGACTTATGTGCTTGATTGATCTTTTGGTAATATCATTTCCGTCTCTTTCATTTTGTTTCCTTTGATCAAATATTCAAAGTTTTCTTTAATTGATAGTCCAATTGGATGAATGCAGTAAAGGATTTTAGTATTTGAAAAATAGTAGTGTTGTATTAATTGATTAATCTACATTGCTGTCTTGTTGGGCTCTTGAGGGGAGTTAAAATCAATAAGATTAAATATTGAAGTTTTCCTAAGCATTTCAAATAGTTCATACTTCATTAAAGTGATAAGAATTTATCTTAAATGGATTTATTGCTCGTCTCTAAGGGTTACATTAAACGTTTAAACGTTGTGAACAATTGATGGAAGTATGGTAAAGAATCCATCGGTTAAGGCACTGGTCTGTTGATATTGTTTTGAGTCTTCATGCTGATTGCAGAAAGGACATACATCCAAGTGATAGAGATCGACAAATCACACATATATATACACACACACTTACAAACTTTTATTCATCTTTAACCTTTATTTATCTTTTAAATAAACACCCGAAATCCCACAAGTTATTTGCTCAAAGCCTCTAGGGTGTGAGGTATAGGCCTACCAACCTTGGTCATGCAGAGCCAGAATTGCAGAGGTTCCCATTCATTTGGGTGGGACTTGTCAGTTGGCAAATTGCTACTAGGGTTTCCCAAAATTGGATCATCATTCCATAGGAAACTTATTCCGTCAATTTGGGCACCAACACGCTGCATTATATAAATGTCTAAACCTTAGATTTGATGTCATGTATAATTGGACTCGCAAAAATATAGCTACATGTTAATATCCTCCTTTAAGTCAATGAAATGTGCTCTCATGTCCCATGTTGTCACTGCCTTGGTATTCCTATGGAACATAGATTGTAACATAACCTATGCATCCTTTCAACTGTCTACAAAGACTAGACCAGATTGCTTAGGAAAAGTACAGAGTCAGTTTCTTCTTGCTAGGCCTAGTAGTGTGTTGATGTGAGTTTTGTATCACTTACATAACATATTAGTAATTGAATATTTGATACGGAGTATCAGACATACAATTCCCCTCTTGAAAAGTTATTGCTCATGGGATATGAGAATAACTCCAATGTTCCTTAATCTTGTGGATACTTGCTCAGTTTTATCGATGTGATTCGCTGATAATCACGTAGGCGGCCTTACGCAAATTGTTTAGGATGACTTGGACTTTGGTGGGAAGATGGAGATGGTGGTTTGGTATGAATGCTAGATGATGTTGATGGAAAGTGATGGTGGTGGAGGGTGAATGGTTCTTACGACTGGTGTTTTCTAACTCTCTTCTCCTAAGTTCTAAGTCCTAAATTATTCGCTATCCTTCTCCTACTCCTATGGATGGAAGACTAGCAAATGGACTGGGATCGAACCTAATGAAAGTTAACCAGCAACTTCACTTCTACAGGTGCAATGATTCGAAGGAAAAGTAAACTAGTTTGCCACACAAGGCTTCTAAACAAGCCGCTAGGATGCTAGTGGTCTAGTATTGATCCCTATCAAACACCTACTAATGCTACCATGCAACTATCCATCTACTTTACTCTTACTTAGCAACTTGAAATGAAATTTGCTTCAACAACTTAAAAAGAGATCTACTCTTAGCTTTTTGGAAGTAGAAACCATGCAATAATACCAAAGGCCCTTAATCACCATGCAAGTCACAACAATGAGAAAGAAATAGAAAATTTTGGTATTATCTTATGCAACAATTTTCTCTGACCCTTACAAATGAGAGCAAATGGCCTTTTATAGATGCCAAAATTACAACCGATGGTAGAGATCAAAAGAAAAATTGACGATCCAGATTGAATCTTAGAAACCCTAATTAGGGTTGCCACCCCACCGGCCAATGAGAAGATGCCACCTCGTCAATGGACCAATGAAAAAAGTGTAAAAGTGGCAACCAATGAGAAGGCACCAAAATGGCAGCCAATCAGAATTAGACACTTGTCCTATTCTAAAAGAAAGAGAAATTGCCACTTGGGCTTATATTAAATGATCTTCTAATATGACTCTTCCCTTTTCTTTTGTTCTTTTAGCTAAGGCGATGAACCTAGCTAGCCTTTCGTTGACTTCCTCTATAGGAGGACAAGGTGTGTGCTTCATCTTGAGTTCAGCTCATCCAATCTTGATCCAAGTCTTGTCTCATTGATATCCTCTTCTTTGGTGTCTTCAAAATCAAGCGCCATCTTGACGTCGCTCAACATGGTTGAAATGGAAGTGTCGATGCTTGAGCTATGCTGTGTCACTGATTCGCGTATCTCTTCGAGCATTCTCAATCTAGTAGTCAAGGCGACAAACCAAGATTCAACCGTACCCAATCCTCTCTCATCAACCAACTTGGCCCTCTGTAAATATGCCTCCAGTAGCCCAATGAATGCTTGTAGCCTGGGAATAGCTAAATCTTTGATGGGGAGGAAATCCTTCCACTCTTCTTCAAATAATCTGAACTTGTCTCTAACAGTCACTAATGACCGGAATGTCGAGATGAAGGAAGGCAAGAAATTTCGCCCATCTTGGATTGTATCATGGATCCAATCCCTAACCTCATGAAACTGAGCTGATATTTCTTCCATATTGCTCCCACTGTCTTGAGGAAGGGCTGCCTAGTGCAACTGTTGGATAGGCTGACAATCTCTCCAATATTTGTTCTTAGCCTCCAACTTTACAATCCTTTTATTTGCCTTCCTCAATCTTTCTTTGATTGAAGCCATACCCTCCTGAATCTCTTCACATTCCATATCATCCGTGTTTCTTCCCAAGTTATGTTCCACTATCTCATATTCTTGGGCCGCAATCTCATCCACTGCCTTATTCACTGTTGGTATAGCAATCTGAGCCTTTCGATGACCATCGTTGTCGCTCTTGATTACCTTCGCCACCATCTTTGCCATTTGTTTCTGGTTCTCGTTATCACCCTTTTCTATTAATCCTCGAATGTCTTTTGCCGTTCGGGCAATTACTACTTCGCCTCTTGGCATAAGCATTTGCCTTAACCATAGTGGTGCGGTGCATCTCCCCAAATCTGGATTTGGTTCGACTAACAAAGCATCACCAACGGCCTAAGATGCTTGACTTATTGCTTCGATGTCAATCGGCCCATCTTCTTCTCCACTAGTTTTTTCCATATCATCTCCTTGCTGGTTTTCTGAGAGAGGGGAGTACTTGGTGCTCTCACTATAACCACTTGATTCTGAATCAGAGCTTACCTCCACAGCAGCCCCTTTATCACTTGAATTGACCTCTTGGCTTCTAGCCTCAACTATGCTTTCTCTTGATGGAACTATATGCTGTTTCTTGGCCAGAGTTTTCGAATGTTCTTTGTCCTTCTCTACTTCCAAAGCTCTCTTCTTGTCTTTGGCTGCCTCCTGTTGCTGGCTACTTCTTTCACCCCTCTGTCCGACTGATTCTGTTTGCCCCAGTTTTGGCTTCATCATCTCATAAGTAAGAGGTACCCTTTGCCTTTTTAGCATCCTTAATCTCTCATTATACCATGACTTAGTATGCAATTCTACTGCCCTTGTGATTGCCTCCAAGGAAGGATCCTGATGGTCATCCTAATCTACTGGATTCAATAATGTTCCTTCTACTGTATCATAATCTTCTCTCAACACATTTCCATCATCTTCCAGTTGATCGGGAATATCAAGGCCTATCCATTTGATATCTTTCATCATGTTCACCGACAATATTGAGAAAGCTAGCTTTCTCACATGAAAGTCATCTTTGGCGTTGGCCCAAAAGTCCTTTATAGTGGGAACATGCTTAAATTCATTTCCATGAGATACCTTGATAAGACCATTAGGATCAAACCCTTGCCTCGCTCTGTACCATCCTAGATGATACCATTCCAATTCTTTCTCCGCAACTGCAAAGGCGGCCCGATTGGGGCAACTATCATTGCCAATTGCGAGTGAGAAGGTAATGCCTGTTTTACCTTCAGTTCTTGTTATTCTATCATAGTGCTCAAGTTGCCTAGCCAATTCCATCAAAACTAACTTGTCGGCAGGGTATCTTGGAAGCCTCTTGGGACAGACTGTACTCCCTGCTACTCTAGTGTAGGTGAATTGTGGAAATTGGATGAACCAACCTCCAAACTTTTTTATCTTTGCCTCTGCTTCTGATGAAAGTCTCTTAGCAAGTGTCCCTTGTAATACCCTTATTGTCTTCATGGAAAAAGCATTACAGAATATCTTGTAATCCTTGTTGCTGTGCAAATGAAGCTGTGGATAGCATTCATGCACCAAATATTTGCCCCGGCCCCTTGCCAACTTCTCCTAAAGCCTTAAGTCCCGGACTCTTGTACAATCTAGCAATTAGGTAAAACAGATAGGATCCCATGTAGAATTGCTTTTGGTTTTGGAGGGTTCTGAGTTGCAATTCTAGGTTCTCACTTATGATCCTAGCCCAATCAAATCTCCTTTTCCCTTTTTCAATTTCATCAATGAAGAAGTACATCCAGTTTTCAAATTGCGTACCTTGAGCTAGGCGCATGATCCGACTGAGAAGCACTGTGAGATCTCCGTATTCTGATTTGAAGTCCACCACTGTAAGCCTCGATGATCTGTTGACACCTTTCCTACCCTCGCATAGCCAATTTTGCTTTAGGTGTGTGAAATAGGCCTCTTGGTTTTCCTGAAATGATTTTGCTGCTTGATCCATCATCACTATTGTCATGTTCTTGTACTAGGGAATGTTAAATGTTTCTTCGATTGCTTGTTCGCCTATGTTGGCCAACACCCTCTTCCCTTCACCAAAGATGATGGATTTACTGATTAGATCAAACCGGGATGCACATTTCATAACCAATTCTGGACAGGTCAATGTAGGAAGAAAAGCCGCTGCGTGTACAATTCCACTTCTGTATATCTTCTTTGCCAAGGGGGATTGTCCTTTACCCATATCATGTCTACTGTACCGGTGTCAGTTATTCTCTTCATTTTCGAGAAAAAAGGTGTTTTGGGCATCATATTCTCTTTGTCTTTCTTAGTGTTTGTCCCCTTAGGATTCTTGCTTGTACTAACATCCTCCATCTCGTTGCTCTATTACGGGATGGTAAAGTGGTGGACAATAGACAAGAAGAACCAAGGGAGGCAATCCTTAGACTAGAACGAAAGAAGCAAGTCAGCTTAAGGACCCCTTCCAACTCTAAATGATTAAAAGTCACCTCTACCATAACCGGATCTTGACTCTTTTGGATTTAGGATCAGACTTTGAGAATTTCAAACCCTCTTGCAAATCAGAAATTTAAAAACTTGAAACTGTCCACCATTTGTCCACAAAAATCAAACTTTCCTCATGGATCTCCTCTCCCAACCAAAATCGCCTAAGTCTGATATAAAAAGTACAGTCCCAAATGGGGAAAATCAGACATCCATCATAAATCGCCTAGGGCACATGAATCAGATCTGCCCTCAAGAAAATGACAAGAATGTAAACTTCTGCCCTCAAGCTAATTCGTCCAAGCAAGAAGGTGCCCTCTCTTAACAAAATATCGCCATATGTAGGAGAAATCAGTCTGCCCTAGCAGAAATTGCCAAACAATAGGGGAGGGATCTGCTCTCTCAAAATCTTCTAACAATGAAAAATCCTGCCCCAAGAGGAAAATCGCCAAGGAAGGAGAAAATCTGCCTTGCAAAATTGCCAAAACAAGAAGAAGATCTGCCTCTTGCAAAATCACTCACACCATGGAGAAGAAAAAATGAGAAGTGAGGAGAAAATGGGAGAGAGGCCTCCTCTTATACCCAACTTTCTTACTCCCTTCAAGCTGGCTGACTTGGACCTTGGGAGCAAGAAAAACAACAATTAATGCAAAATTATGGCCCACAATTAAATACTTAGCTAAAAATTAACTTTGCCAAAATGAAAATTGCTTTTTTAAATTGCCAATTAGTTTCAAATTGCAAAAAGAAATTAAACAATGCCTTGGGGCGTTAAATATTTCCATTTAATGAGGATTTAGTAATAAATATGTCGTTAAAATTGGATTTTGGCTAACCAAAAGCCATTTTTTCAATATTAAATTACCAATTTCATTAAAGGCAAAAAGTTTTCAAGGCAATTTTAAATTATTAAAGACAATTTTTGCAATTTTTTATCCAAATCGATTTTGCTATGCCATTTAAATTTTTTTGACAAAAATAAAATTACTTCTAGAGTCTAAAATCGATTTTGCAATTTGGCTTCATTCCTACAAAATTAATTTTTTTACCAAAGAAAAATTTAAGATTTTCCAAAACTCAAGTCTAACAAAATTTCCCTTTTGAAAATTATTCAAATTTACACAATTATATCCGGATTTTCAAAAGAAAATGTCTAAGTACAAATTTACAATTTTATCCTGCCAAATGTTGTCTCTTAAAATTTTGTCTGGCCTAAGGATGACATTGGTCGTTCTGGAAAATCAGGTTGAAAGAGGGTGAAAATAAACTAAGCCTCTCCCCACTGGCCCGAAGGTGTCCAAGGCTCAAAATTCTCAAAAAATCAAAATTGTTGGACAATTCAAAAATTTACCAAGGCGATTGAAAAAAAAAGGGGGTCCCAAATTTTTTGGGGCAATGGTGTGAGAACCTCACAACATAGTGAAAAAAAGATCAAATGTGACTCTTAGGTAATACATGATTTGATTGCTGACAGGAGTAAATAGTGCTACATGCCTTTAGAATTTCACAATTCAAAATAGCTACAATTTTTTAACAGTTGGTCCTAACAAAATTTGATGTTGGTACTTGCATTAAACAGTGTGAATTACAAAATGATGCCCAAATAATTAGTGCCAACGTGAAAGGAAGGCAGAATGCTATACTTTTTGTTGCAATTTCATTCATTTTCAGATGGTTTTACTTGTCAGAGAGGTCGTTCTTTCTGCAGTCAGAAGAGCTTTGGAAACATGTCTACTGTTTTGAATAAGAGGCAGAAGAAGAGATGATATCCATCCTTTATACCATGGAGAGAAACTTGAAAAATGTGTTGGCCATCAATTTTTCTTTTTTATAGGGCTTGCTTGTTTTGACATATGTGGCTATTTGCATTTAATTTTAGGATTTAATTTCTTGTAAAGTATGCCAAGAGAATTTTGACATTCCTTTTATCAACAGGGTATTATTGCAGGCATCAATGCTCTACTTGGTAAGCTATTGATCTTTTCGGAAAATGGTTCCAGTTTTGAATACTTGTCATGTCCGAGTATGATGTTATAAATGGTAATTAGGATTTCTGTGAATTCCTGGCTTAAAGATTTTGAATCACTCTTACTATCCTATCTGTTACAAGATTAATGCTACCAATTTTTTGTGATTGCAGAGTGGGAGAAGACATTGCAACTTATAGGCTTTATTGGCCTTGTGCAGGTACTTTTTGAACAAGACTGGTCACGACATATTCAATTTTTTAATAAGGGCGTGTCTTTAGCATGCCCAACCCAGTACCTTACCAAATCAGTTCCCTAAAGTGCACATTTTAATTTTTTTGAACAGGTGGTGTATAGGCGAGTTAGTTCATACGAAAATTCAGATGATCTGAAAGCTGACATCAGGTAATTTTATACCCAGGACTTTAGGGTGTGGTCAAGTAATTTTCCTTAGGTCTTGTGATGCTCTTTTAAATTATAGATTAATTTATGTGCAACCAGCTTGAATGTCATCTTAAAATAACAGAATCGTATTATACATAGTTGTGGGCATTGATGCAGTTCTAAACTCTTAAGCATTCTATTCATTGTGTAGAATTTTTACAAATTTCCCTATAGTCTATAGTAATCTGATATTAGTAAAAATCTGAGAGGATCAAAATGTTTTAGCTAAAAGACAAGGCATGACTTTACCTTTTAATGTTTGAAGGGAGACATTAGTTTAGCCATATCCTCTAACACCTTGTTAGTCATTTTTGCTCAAAGTGGTACAAAACGAAGGTCATCGGCTTTCTATTGACCAATCTGCATCCCAGTTGAGCCATTGTGGGCTGATTTTTTTGCTTCTTACAATGAATTATAATTTCAGTTATATTCATTCCAGAGAGACATCGTAGCCACTATAGATGCAACCATTACCAGGGATATAAAATTAGAGTGACAAAGCAGAAAACAACATCATATCTGCTGATTCAGAACTCATATTGTGTATAATTTTTTGTCATTGCAGAAACCCAGTCATATCCATTGATATCCTCAATTACTGAAAAAGAGGTAGCCTTTTATTCGTAGTTGAGATCCATACTTGTCTTCCTTCCTCTGAGTTAGAGCACTTACATCTTCAGCTTGCAAATAGAGTAACCCTCAGTAAGGATCTACACTGTAAGTGATTGTTAAATCATAATATAGAAAATCTCTCATGGTCAAATCAGAGAAAGTTAACAAGGGTCATCTTGCTTACTCAATCAGACATAACAAATATTGCAAGAGTTAGTGCAGTAATCATTAAACAATTAATCATTCATTTCCAGCACCATTTTTATACAAAACAATTGTTCATTCAATCTGAGATAGTAGTGAGATTGCTAAACAATGGTCTTACATAACAATGACATTCTCAATTACATAATTAGTGAGTGAGATCATATACCATAAATCAATAGAAAAATTAAATATTAAAGGTAATAATCCCAAATTCCCAACTAATACGAAAAGTGTACACCACGCTCGAGAACCCAAGAGAAACAAACCTAATATGATACAAAGTTTACTGAACTATTTTTTTGTTGTTAAAGTTTATACATTGTCAAAGTCACAATGTGGAAGCAATAGACATATACACATCAACTATACATATGCAATACAAAAACAGATTTCATTCCTCAAGGGTTCCATCACATTGAGTCACGTTTAAGAAGTTTAATTAATAGGTTTTAACTCTTATGTACAATGTCCATAACTGTAAATGAATAACAGATACATAATCTCATAAGTAGATACATAAGTAAAACTGATACAATGAAGTATATCTAAAATATAACATCCACTGCACATGTCGCACGATATGCAATCATAAATACAAGTGCATCAATATACAATACATCATCTTGTAGGATCTTAAGATACAAGATACATGATACATAGATACATCAAATGAATAGAAGTCTCCAAGATAAAATAAGAAAGATGATGGTACAACTGCATCAATGAACATCCAATATCTATCAATCTGTGGTGGAACCCAAATGGTAAGAAGTCACTACCACCCAACCTTGTGGTAACCCAGTTAGGTACCACTCCAACTGTGTAGGGAAGATAATGAATGATTCACACACAGATAATCAAATAATCAAACAATCGTAGGCACGAAATCCTAATAGCCCAATCTACCTCAAGGGTACACAAACTACTAATAAAAAAAATATGACCAAAGAGATACAACCACTGAAAGAATATCCACTTCCAAACATACATACCAAATGTCAAAAGCACAATAACCAACAAATATTAACTATCATCAATATGAGTAAATCAACAATCAATAACTCCAACAATAAATACACCACCAGAGGCAAATACAAAATCTACAAAGGAGACTTAGGCTACACATTGGGGAGTGTCATCGCATGGTCAAACTACTTGAGTTACCTTGGACAGGTCACTCTTGACCTTGAACCCTCAATGTGACACATGCGAAATTAGAATACCCTCTCATAAAGATGAGGAAACTAGTCATACCTCTCACTAGGCATCATCCCATTCTCATCCCTACCCTATACAAGCACTAAAGGCCTAGGTGAGGCAACATATCTATTTATCATTTTAACGTGTTTTCCAAATATTAATTACTAGATTATCACTTTTTACACAACTTATGATAGGTTACTGTGGTACTAACCACATTGGGTCTCGGACCCCTATTCTAAGCCACCCCTATAGAAATGCACCTAGACAACTTCTCCTAAGTTTACAAACCATAATTGTGTTCCATACCACAAAACAATATTAATTGAACTTGGTTCCTTGACAAGCAACTTGAAAATGCAAACGTTCTCAAAACCCAACTCAAATGCTCAACAAAATAAATTCCCTAATATAAATCCTAGTTTGAAACATAGAGTATATCATGACATCTAGTCAAATAAGCAACATAAAATAAAGCTTCCGCATATGCCTCTGGTGTACATCCTAGATGGCGAAATAGACAATCTCAAAGAAAACCATCACAAAAAATAGTTAAATCATGGAACTATAGACAAACTGTAAAGAAACACACACTTCCAATCACATGGTTTAAATAACTTGTTTTCTAATGTTGAGTTTGGACCATCGAATGGTTCAATCATAATAATTTACTTGTTTCCCAAAAGGGAATATTGTCCTCATGGTTAAAAATTTCAAAAAAATCACAACAACATTAACCAATGTATATTAGTAATAACAATACAATTTAGTTGATTATTATTCATTATTAATGACCATGATTCTACTAACAAAATCTAAATCAAGAGTCCATATATATAATAATTTAAGAAAACTATTAAAATATCTTAGAAAATAGTTAAATGTAATAAAATCTAAATTAAATAACTCTAACTAAATTCAATAATATTTAATATACAGATCTTTGAATTTATAACATATAATTCAAATTTATTTTAAATAAATTAAAAACTTATTTTAAAACAATTAATGATAAATGTTAAAATTTAATAACATTTAATATTTTGAATTTAAAATATTTAAATATTTTTTTAAAACAAAATTTATTTATTTCTAAAAAAGAAATCGACGTACCCTATGGCAGGACCAATGACTGCCTTAAAGGCACCGCCTACCTCAACAGTGACGTGATTGCTTTTGTAGTCATGCACTACCCTTGGGCGGTGCGTGCTACCTCAATAGTCACGCAAGCTACTTTGGCAACGCTTGAAACGAGGGTGGGGCTTGGGACCCCCTGCCCCTAATAACATTTAATTTTCTTTTTTTAATTTAAATTTTAAAAAAAAAAAGCCATAAAATATATTTTGATAAAGATATATATTTTTAACCAGTAATATACTATGTAGTCTGATAGGACAAATTCGATCAACCATTCGATTTTAAATTTAAAAAAAAAAAAGGAAACAAAGAAAGTAAATTCTTCATTATAATTTGTTTGAAAATGATGGGGAAATAAATTCTAGCCCCTCAGTTTATTGTTTTTCTCTTTGAATTTGATAATGAAATAAGGGAAATCATCTATTTTAAAAGGAGGTAAAGACAAGCAATCATATGAGTTTAGCAACATAAATTGGGATCAAACCCTAGCTAATTTGATTTGGTTTTTTTCCAATTTTCTATTGTAGACACTCAAATGAAAAGCGTTTCCAAATTATAATTTCCTAAATATTTCTACAGTTTCTTGAATTTGATAATCTCAAATTCAAGTTTTCAAACCAAAATGAAATTAAATTCTAATTCCAAATAACAATAGTAATGTTCTATCATTTCCAACAAACATATTCAACAACATGGGAAACATGAGACAAACAAGGTTTTTCCAAATTAATTTTCAAGATGGATTTGAGACGCTACCTCAATCTGCCAATTAAAATATAAGACAATCTATGAGTGCATGCAAATCCAAGCTCTTTGAAACTTTTAACATTTTTTTTGCTCCAATTCTAAATTTGCTTCCCAAAACCCATCTCTATAATGGACTACAAACTCTCTAATAACAAGCCCTAACCCTATCTAAGGTTTTTGTTCTCTAATTTTCCAAAAGCCAATTGCTTTATTAAATAATAATTACTTTTAATTATTTAATGCTTTCATGCACACTTTAGCCCTTTTAAATTAAAATATTCTTTTATTTTCTTTTTCTCCACTTTATTTAATTAGTGCAACTATTTTTAAAGTGTAATTTATTATTTTAATTAATAATAATAAAAACTCATTATTTAAATGCAACTCTAATTTAATCATTATTAATTAAATAATTAAAATAAGAAAATATTAAATCTTTAATATTTTAATTTCCTTTTATTCAATTTTTCAAATTAGACTTTATTTTAAAACACATTTAATTAAAATCTAATTAATTAAATATCATCATACTGAATTTTTTTAATCAAATATTATTTAATAATTCTAATGTCATAAGATTAATCCGAGCATCATAATTAAACCATTTACTAGGTAAATCACATAGCAAATATCTCCTATAAACAATATGAGCAAAATTGACTAAAGTCAAAATCAAACAACACATGCAAAGATTAGTCACGGGTTTAGAAAGGGTAGGTAGTCAGATACATTTCCTTCTCAGAACAAGTAATTAGGCTATGGTTAGAATTGGACCTGAACATTATCTTTTCTTTCTTACCACTGAGTGCTTGCAATAGGGCACACTCATTTTGGCAATTCAAGGAAGCCGATGCCTGATCCTTGCAACCTGCATTACAAGACAAGCATATATATATATATATATATATATCTAAACTAAACAGGCAATGGCAGGAAGTGGTGCATTGTGTAGATCTCAACTAACAAGTGACTACGACTCCCTCCCTTAACCAAATGAAGCACTTCAAACAGAAATGCAAAATAGATACCATACACATGCAAGTATGGGATAAGTACCATAATAAATCATGAGTACAAATAGCATTTGAATCCAATATAATTAACTCATCATCATGAAAATAATTGCATTTACTAAGAGTTATAAAAGTATCATCAAATAACACTTGAAATGAATAAACTATGTAATCAATTTGAATATATAATTATGTCATGGAATAATGTCGTATAACTGCAAATCAAATATCTTTGAAACTAACACATGCATGAAAATAGGCCTAATTGAGTTTGACAGTCAGAATAGAAAAGTAAACTACGGGTGGGCAGTACAAAAAGGGGCCATTATAGGTTTCAAGGAATTTTTGGATGATAGTTAAAAAGTAATAAAATTATGAAAAATGGCATTCATCACGATGGTTTGTGTGATCTCAACGTTGTTGCTGCTAGATCCCCACAGGAGTCTTTGGCTTTAACTCCACTAGAGGTGCTATTTTCTCAAACCCTTTCTCTAATTTTGAAGAACAAAATAATGGAAGTATTTTTGGGGCAATGTTGGACGGAATCTCAATTTAAAAAAAAAATCTTTTGACTTCTATCTTATTAAATTACATTGATACTTCTAGTTTGCTAATAAGGGTAGGGTTCTATGAGGGAGTCTTCAAGGTCTATTTTTAAGGAGTAGGAGGTACGATAAAGTAATAAACAAAACTGCCACAGGATTAAGTAAAACCTTTTTCTAAAAAATTGTAGTCACTACTTGTAAGGGCTGCAGATTTGATTGGGTGAAAAAGGTAGGGGATTTGAAATTGCTCTATCAGCTTACGCTTGTTTTGCCACTTGCCATTCATCTGAAAATTTTAATTATAATCAATTATTATAATCATTTTTTAAAATTTTATTTACTCAAATGAATTGAATATGTTGAATAACAAAATTCATGGGACCTGTACAGCTCTACAAAGTTCATGGGACCGCCCACTTTAAAACATTCCTAAAGAATCTTCGCAGCACCCACTAAATATTTTTAGGAAGTCCCCATCCATGGGACTCCAGCCTAAGTCAAATTATATCCTAAGTATGCTCTTAAGTGTAAGGAAATTCAGGTGCGGAAACAACTTCCTACACTAATCCCTTAAGGAAAGTATTGTGCAAATTCCTATTAAATTCTTACAATTTCAAATTCGATATTATGTAAACAATAATATTGCAGTCAACCATGAATATAGAAAACCGATAGAGAAAGAAAACACATAAACACAAAGATATGCCAGTGGGGAAAAACCTTTCGGTAAAATAACCCCACCCCTCCAAAACTTGCACAATGTATTATCTTCAACACAAAAGGTTACAACACACTTGCAGTGCAAGTTCTTTCAGGACACAAAAGACCAATTTAGTAGCAACATACCATACCAACAATACACTTTCTCTCTTTGTTATCTGCAACCCTAAAAACGCTTATATCATGCACTTTCCCTTTTAGGAAAACTTCCAAAGAACAACCATATTAGGGTTTTACCATTCTCCGAAAAAGTAGGAACCCACACAAAAGGTTACAACACGCAGTGTAGGTTCTTGTAGGACATAGAAGACCAATTCAGTAGCAACATACCATACCAACAATACACTTTCTCTCTCTGTTATTTGCAACCCTAAAACGCTTATATCATGGGCTCTCCCTATTAGGGAAACTTCCAAAGAACAACCATATTAGGGTTTTACCATTCTCCGGAAAAGTAGGAACCCACACAAAAGGTTACAACACACTTGTAGTGCAAGTTCTTTCAGGACACAGAAGACCAATCCAGTAGCAACATACCATACCAACAATATGTTTTCTCTCTTTGTTATCTGCAACCCTAAAATCACTTACATCATGTGCTTTCCCTTTTAGGGAAACTTCCAAAGAACAACTTTATTAGTGTTTTACCATTCTGTAGAAAAGTAGGAACCTACACAAAAGGTTACAACACACTTGCAGTGCAAGTTCTTTCAGGATATAGAAGACCAATTCAGTAGCAACATAACATACCAACAATACACTTTCTCTCTTTGTTATCTGCAACCCTAAAAACGCTTATATCAGGCCCTTTCCCTTTCAGGGCAACTTCCAAAGAACATCCATATTAGTGTTTTACCATTCTTTGGAAAAGTAGGAACCCACACAAAAGGTTACAAAACACTTGTAGTGCAAGTTCTTTCAAGACATAGAAGACCAATTTAGTAGCAACATACCATACCAACAATACACTTTCTCTCTTTGTTATCTGCAACCCTAAAAACGCTTATATCACGTGCTTTCCCTTGTAGGGCAACTTCCAAAGAACAATTGTATTAGGGTTTTACCATTCTCCAAAAAAGTAGGAACCCACACAAAAGGTTACAACACACTTGCAGTGCAAGCTCTTTTAGGACAAAGAAGATCAATTCAGTAGCAATATACCATACCAACAATACACTTTCTCTCTTTGTTATCTGCAACCCTAAAAACACTTATATCATGCGCTTTCCCTTTTAGGGCAACTTCCGAAGAACAACCGTATCAGGGTTTTATGATTCTCCAGAAAAGTAGGAACCTACACAAAAGGTTACAACACACTTGTAGTGCAAGTTCTGTCAAGACATAGAAGACCAATTCAGTAGCAACATACCATACAAACAATACACTTTCTCTCTCTGTTATCTGCAACCCTAAAAATGCTTATATCATGCACTTTCCCTTTTTGGGCAACTTCCAAAGAACAACTATATTAGTGTTTTACCATTCTTTGGAAAAGTAGGAACCCACACAAAAGGTTACAACACACTTGCAGTGCAAGTTCTTTCAGGACACAAAAGACAAATTCAGTAGCAACATACCATACCAACAATAGCAACATACCATACCAACAATACACTTTCTCTCTCTGTTATCTGCAACCCTAAAAATGCTTATATCATGCACTTTCCCTTTTAGGGTAACTTCCAAAGAACAACCATATTAGTGTTTTACCATTCTCCAGAAAAGTAGGAACACGAGAATTTTTTTTGGGGCACCTTGCGCGAGTTGGAGACTCGAGTGTACAGTATTCAATAATCAATTGCCACGTCTTCGCGTCTTCACCCATCATCAAATCTTCTAGAGATAGCTCTTACGTGTCATAGGAATCTGTCATAACCGTTTCAGCCATGATCTCCTTACACTGAATTGAAGATGCCAACACATACAAGTGAAGTGACATATCAACATGCAAACTAGACATGTACACTCACACTTAATTATATTATTTGCAAAAAATACATTTACAAAACACATAATAAGAATCGGAATTATCCAAGGTTGAGACACCTTATTCCTAACATTAAGCCTATAACAACATTTACTGGTGTTGTTTGAGAACAAGTGAATGACTCTTTGTAAAGTAAGCATTATTGGGTTGAAGGATACAAGCTCCCTTTAACCATAGTTCATGGCCCCATTGTCATTTTTGTTTTTGAAGTTGTGGATTCCATGATCCATGAGTCTTATACATCTTAAACACTTGACAATATCTATATTTCTAACAATGTCGCGTCCTCAAATGAAATTCCAGTTTAATACTTATGTAATTGATGTATTAGAATATTATAATATTTTTTTAATGGTCATCTTAGATAGTTTTTAGTTTATTAGATAGTTTTTATTTTTGTCTTTAGTTCACAATTGTTTCTTTTAGAAACACCGTCTTTGTAAATCTTTATAAAGAGCTTTCATCTCCTCTGTTTAAAACAACATCGATTTACGATAACAGGATGTATACTTGTTTATGTGATCGAAGTAGCTTCTATTTTATTAGTTTATTGTGTTTTTAAACCATGGATGAAACAAAATTTAAATCATTAAAGAAAATTATATATTGATTTCACTGAATCACAGTCTATGTCAAAGAACAGTTTGCTGAGTTCAAGGCGAGTCCGACTCTTGCAACACTGGATAAGACAGTGCCTCTAAACGAGTTTAGATAAAAAAAAGTGCAAAATAATTTTTACTCATAGCTGTCATTGAGCACAAAATTGGTCCCAAATACGTCAAGAAGCATTGTAAAGCTCCGCCCTGGCCACCATATTCCATAGGTCATAATCCCCTTATTAAATAATTCTTACCCTGCATCTTAGAGAAAGATTTTTTTCCTGCAGTTTTAAATTATGCTCAGTTTACATGCAAACACAAAGCAACAGTTATAAGACTCCAGTAGTCCCCTTCACAAAATCTCTTCCATAATTTAGGGTAACTTTCAAATATATATACTTCCAGCATTGCTGAATTAGGCAGATTGATTGAATTTCTCTGTTTTACAATGTCATTTGTTTATTGCAATGATTTCAAGCATATGGTTTTAGCAAGTGCTATTGCTTTATTGCAAACTCCAAATCTTCCTGTTTACCAAACATCATTCATTATGGCATTCAGGTCATTGCTTAGTCCATTCCAATGGGCTACCCAGGGTGCTCTACAAATTGCTGGAAAGGTGCAACCAAAGCAATTGCAGTTGGCAACATCTCCATCAACTACAGCTGTGCAAAATAGGGTTCTTCAAGCAGCTGCAAAGCACAGTTCCATATCTTCTGAGCTGGAACAAACTCAAGATGAAGAGCCTATCAGTGACTTTGCTACTGCAAGTGATAATGCAGGTGCAGCCTCTGAGCAGGAACCACGATTATGAGAGTTATGGACATAAGATGTTTAAAAAAAACCTATGTGCTCAGGTTGAAGGTGAATTGGCAAGGTTTGATTACTCTTACGCTTGGTTGGTGAGTCAAAATCTTAGGATATAAAACTTGAATAGAATGTAAGGTGAATGGAAAGAAAAGTCTTGAAGGCCTCCACAAGAGAGGTGTCAGACTTGTTCGTGAGCTTGAAAATTAAACTTTTCCTGAGCTTATAAATTTCTAGATTACAATCTCTTGTGTCACATGTTCACAAATATTTTTAACCTGTCTTGTTTTGAATTTAGAAAGGCATTTAACTCTCCCAAAGTTACAACCTTTAAAAAATTGTCATTAGTACAAAGCACATTAGAACATTGTGTGTTCAACTTGACAGTAGAATTTCCTCGGACATTGTTGTAATGTAGTTTATACTTTATAGTGAATGAACCACAAATCTGGTTTCTAATTTTTGTCAACATGCTGGCGTAATCTATTTATGCTGTTTAAAATGAAGAATAACCATACTTGTAGTATTCATAATGAGTTACAATAGAAAAGCATGGTGAAATGAAGTCCCAAGGAAGCTATATACCACTCTGTTATACAACGAGCTTGACATTGATAGAACATCACTCATGTTGGGGGTATTCTCAATTCAAGGGGTCACAAAGTGCACAAGTAGCTCTCTGAAATGTGACTATTGAAGATGAGAGAGATGATACTCCAACTAAGATGAAATTGATGATAAGACACAAAATTGTTACCGATTAAAATCTATCATCAGATAGCATCAAATTGTATTTATTTAGATGACTACTATTTCTCTGTATGTATTGGAGAATCAGTTACATTAAACACATGTGGTATGTGTTTTATTTTATGCTAAGAGCCAATATAAAATATTATTGGTGTCTTACTATTTTGGATGAAAACTCAAAACATTCTCTAAATGTGAACAGGAGTGGCTTTTGAAAAGAGCAAGCATGTTTAGATTTCTATGATAATATTGGTCATTTATAACAATAGCTCACAATGAATGATATAGGTCATGTTAGATATTGTTAGAGGCTAATCCATCACAAGCTCACTTTTAGTGCACCTGGTCCCTTGAGCTTCATTCATATGAAGTAGTCCAAAGTCATAATAAATTATTTCGGGATTTTGAAAGAACACGTGGATGAAACAAAATGTTAAATGGATAGAAAAATAGAATGTCAGTTTGTATGAATGTCTAAATAACAACGCTGGAATAAAAAGGTTTGTGAAGGAAAAATTTAGGAGTCACATATGGTCAAAACAAAATGGGCACAAAAAAGACTATTATATCAAAGATTTTAACCCAACACAGGCCCATGAGGAGAAAACATACATAGGAGCAAATATCAGATGGAGAGCTAAAATGTTCATAGCGCAACTTAGGATGAGCTCTCATCATTTGAGATGCAAAAAGGGTAGATGGATGATGCCCAACGAAGAATGGGAGGAGAGAATGTCTTTTTTGCAACACGAGAGTGGTGGAGACTGAGTGACATTTTCTCATGGAATGGCCAACATACAATAACATCTGCTCCAGCTATAGGGATATTCTAGAAACAAACAATTTGGGTACTCTTTTTGAGAAAACACAATTGGATAGGACAACAAATCTAGTGGTCAATATTCATTATCGAAGGGCAGAGTTAAAGAGGCCTAACGTTTCTATCTTGTGGGGATGCTTGTCTTTTGTCTTGTGGGTCTCATAGGCTACTTTGGCCTCCCAAACATTATTAAAATCATTCATTCTTCCTCTTTATTTATTGCATGTAATTACTTTTTATAATAATTTAATTATTCAAGTAGTTCTATAATGAATGTGAAACATTCAATACTCTATATGACAAATACAACGCAATATAAAATTGTGATTTTGGCATAAGTTTTTCATGTGCCATTAAGTAGTGGCTGTAATTTGAAAAGTTGTAATTTTATTTTTGTATGTATATTTTCAAATAATTTATTTCTAGATTAAATGAAATTATAATAAATATTGAAATTATTGGGCTCATAAACAAGTTAGTTCTTTTAGAGAGAGAAAAACTTATGAAGTCATATTAGAAATCTCTAACAACAAGTGAGACAAACTTTTAAGTAAAATCTTGAATGCATAATTCAATCCCAAAAAATAGGCATGTCATAGACACAAGATGATTTAGTTGATCTAAACAAAATGACAAGTTAAAAATATTAAGAGGCCCTCTTCCTACTATTTCCATGCATAAAATGATTTTACATCTTTTCACATTTCTTGTTGGATGTGCATCTTTTGTAATGAATAACTTGAAACAAAAAGGAATTTGATATGAAAAAATGTGAACTACTTGATAATGAGAATAACAAGTCACTTTGAGGCAAGGAAGCTCCAAATATCTTCAATAAGAATACCATTCACAAATTGATGATGAAATATGACTTTCTACTTCTTGTATATACCTTGCTTATGTGTATGATATCAGTAAAGTCTAATTAAATAACAACATATAGGTCAAGACTTAAAGAGAGCTTGTGTCCATCAATCGAACAATGCTTACTTAGTTGACCTTAAGCCCCCTTTAACTACTACTTACAATCAACAAATACCAATAGTTGTGGACACTAGCTTCACGATTAATCACAATTCAACATGAAATGAAATCTTCTAAGTGAGGAATTGAAGAAACTATGTAATGCTTCAAAACAACACAACTAATTCACCATGAAGGTCAACAATGAATCAACAATTAGTTTGATAGCATTATGAAAACAATTTCAACAAGTCTCCTCCTACTCTAATCTAAAAATAATCTCCCCCCCTAAGCTTACTAAGTTACAAATTAGAAGGCCTTAGCCTTTTATAGTAGCTCCAAGTAAAATGAAGGTCCAAGAATAATTTGAAATTGAAGGCCAAGATCAATCCAAGAAAATCATAATTAAGGTTTCATAACCTCCAATAAAAATTATTAAATGTCCATCCAATTACAACAAAGCACCACCATGTGGGTCAATTAGAAAATTGCACTTCCTCCATGGGCTAATAAGAAAATAGATTAGGTTGAAGAATTAGATCAGCTAATGGGCCAATGAAATAATTACAATATTTTGTGGGCTAATAAGAAGATACTTTAGGTAGAAGCTTGTGGAAGAAGTTGTCATTTAATAGACCAATAAGATGACACCACTTGTATTTACTCTTAGTCACACTTGAGACTATTCTTTCCTTTTTCCCATTTATTCTTTAACATGTTTAGTGAATCTAGACATATTATGATGAAGTCCCTTCATTGGGACACTTGGCACATTCTGATTAGTTAAAGGTGAATAGGTGCCACCTTAACTTGTTCATCTCATAACCTTGATAAATACCCCTTGTCCTCTTCATAAATTTATACTTTTGGAAAGCTTCTCATTACCTTGGCATGTTCTTGGATTCTTGACCTCTTAGTGTATAAACCTTGATCTTCTACTTGTAAAATGATGCAAGTGTGGTACATAGTTGGACCATCTATGGATTTTGATCTCTAAAGGAAATTCAAGTTTGATAATCTTCTTGAGTTTCTTATAGCCTTGATTATTATTTCACATTTTCCCTTTAAATTCCACTTTGATAGCTTGCACTAGAACTTGGATTCTAGATTTGAATAGTTGCCACCTCAACTTGTTCATCTCATAACCTTGATAAATACCCCTTGTCCTCTTCATAAATTTATACTTTTGGAAAGCTTCTCATTACCTTGGCATGTTCTTGCATTGTTGACCTCTTAGTGTATAAACCTTGATCTTGTACTTGTAAAATGATGTAAGTGTGGTACATAGTTGGACCATCGATGGATTTTCATCTCTAAAGGAAATTACAAGTTTGATAATCTTCTTGAGTTTCTTATAGCCTTGATTATTATTTCACATTTTCCCTTCAAATTCCACTTTGATAGCTTGCAGTTGAACTTGGACTTTGGATTTTTTGAATCTTGATTTGACCTTCAATTTGAGCCTTGCCTTTCAACATTCATCATCCTTTTAGCCTTACAAAAAAGTATTGTATTGTCAAATCAACAAATATATGCAATGAGTACCTATTCAAAATATGAAGCTCTTGACTTTCAGATTTGATTTCACCTAAATGAACGAAAACCTCAAACTTAAATAATTCAATCACAACCACAATTTACATCCAAAAAATCAATTCATATGTTTCTTCAATAATTTTGAAGTGTTGTGCATTTGATTCACCTAGATCTCTTCATTGTTTCAAGTCTGATTTCAAATCTTTGCAATATCTCTCAAAAATTTAATTTTCTAATGAGGTTCATTCCCTGATTGAATTTTGACTTGTAATTAACATGGTGGAAATTGCTTATCTCTTTGAATCCTACAATTTCAACTTCCCCCAATTTTGCCTTCATACTATTTTAGATTCCTACAATTTTGGCCTTCACTACAATTTCAGATTTGGACTCCTAGTTGGGAAATTTTGACTTGTGTTGTATTTTTCTTCAAGTAGTACTGAGTGGTTTCTTCTTTATTTTTTTGATTGAGTTTGAGTCTAAAATGAGGCAATATGATTCGCTTTTATATGACTAATAAAACCCCAAGAGGCATGACCATTAATCTAGGCCAACTTGGTTAGTGATAAAAATAATATTCTTTGGTCAATTTATTAAACAATCTCCTTTTATTAATTAAATTGCAGCTCTACCATATAAAAGTCGCACACCATCATTCCTTAACCTAAAAGATGAACCGCCACTGGCAACTAATTTTAAAATTTTAAAATATAAAACAATAATCATACCAAGTTAGTAAGACTTAGAAAATCATCACAAACTTGCTATATTTTTAATTTATCTCTTAAATAAGAGGAAACTAATGGATATAAAAGAAAATCTTCAACTCATTTTTTCAATGGATTTTAGTTGAATCCAAGCTTACCATTTTAATTACCCATCAAATTTAACTCAATAATGTCAATTGAAATCTCATCTCTCATCTTCAAATTGATTTTCAACCAACAATAATTAGCATCATTAATTTTGTTATTTTCCTTATTTAAATTCAATGTAAATTATTTGAATTTGATGGCTCCTTCAATAAATCAATTTGAATTGACTCTCCTTTGGTTGCCATTGATTGATATTTCTATAAAATTGAGGGCCTTGGATTAAATCAATCAATGCATGGCCCTTTACAACTTCAAGTTGATTAGAATATATTTAATCCGTTCCTATTTATGATTAATTTTCTCATTTATTAACACTGCTCATTTGTTAAAATTGATGTCATTTGGATAAGTTTGATGCTATAGTGGATGGATTAATAAATTTATATTTAAAATCAATCCATAATATTTTCAAAATCAAGGTAGATTTTAATCTCTTCTCAAGTTACAACCCATTTGCATTTGGTAAAATCAAAGTAAATATAATCTCATATCAAATTAGATTGATCTTCATTTTGCAAAATTGAGGGAAATTTGGTCTCATCTCAAACTAAAATTGATCTCCATTTTTGTAAAATCAATGCAAATTGGGTATCTTCTTAATTTAAAATCAATTTTCACTCCAATTAATGTCATTCAAATTGAGCTCCCTTTGCTTTATATTATTAAATATTTAATCCAAAGCTTATTAAATATTTAAACCAAGCTTAGTGCAAGGTTTAGTTACATTAAATGATTATCTTCTAATGTCAAATTAGAATTGAATCTCCATGGTTAAATTATCTCATTGGTTTTCATTTTATTTACACATGGGGAGGTGGAATTGACTCTTTAATATGAAAACCTTGCCTCATGAAAAGGTTGAATCCATTTCCTGATGTGTCAAGTCCCAATTGGGAAGGTGGAATCCACTCGATGTGGCAACCATTCCAGTTAGGAAGGTGGAATCCACTCCTTCTAGTGTCAATTTTCTTTAATACATGGGGGTATCCTTGCTACCTATCCCAACAACCAATAACCTATGCAAACTAGGGTGGGACTAGTCACCAATGACTAAGATCGATTGCATACAAGATGTGTCACCTCTTAAATCTAAGAGGAGTTCAAACCAGAGACCACGGGGAACTTCCCACAACCGCAAGACAATTCATCTACCCGTACGAGATCTTGAAGTGCTAGTATTATTAAAAAAAAGAGAAAAATAACTTGCAAAATTCATAATTATTTCCAAAACTATTCTATTGGTCACATGAAACTTGTTATGTACCAAAATTTGCACCTGATACTAAACTAAAAGAGTTCAACGATTTTGGCTTAACATGTGAATTACTTTGACATGGGACACACAATTGAAGTGAAACCTCTGGTTAATAGGTGGGTTCATATAAGATGCTTCACTTAAAACTTGTGAGTTTTTCAAGGGAAAGGGGTAACAAGATAACGGAAAAATGAAACTAAACCTATGGTGGTGCATCAAAAGTTTGAATTGATGATATTATGATAAACTTTAACACTTGAAACCCAAAAAGATCAATACTAGGTTCACACAACTTGCCTCTATGATGCATGCAAATCAATATTTTGCAGGAAAGTTTAAATGCACACTTTCTCAATAAAGGAAAAGAGAATTTTAACAATACTGTATTAGAATATTTTGAATAACTAAGTGATGAATCAGTTATCCTTAGGTCTAGATGTACCAATTCAACTTTTAATAACTACAAACAACTCAATCATACTCATAAAACCACTTGGTCTATATAGCATCTCATTAGCAACTTAACATATTTATTCAACACTTTTGTTCAGTATATGTCGACTAATAGCAAATAGCATGCATCACACATATAACATTCACACATGTTGTAAAGTAGGATTCAATGTGGAAACCCAATTCGGGGAAAAATACCAAATAACATGCTACCACTTTTCACTCTTCTTAAGTGAGCTCGGTTAAGAGCCAACCCTATTAAAGGTTACAAAATATACTATTATGTGTGACACTGTTAAAGGATTTAATCACCTTGTTAGGAGTGGCTTGGTTAGAGGACTTTGGATGATTCCATTAGAATGTCACCTTGATTAAAGGATTTACAAAATGATTATCAGGTCAACCTTAATTATAGGATTTTTTTATATGGAGAGTTTAGACCTGCAAGGAAACCCAATGAGGCACGAAGCTTGCAAGCTACCAACTAGCGAAGGCCACCACATAGACTTTTTAGGGACCCAGTACAGACCCAGTCATGCCTAAAACCTCTTCGACTTAGAGCCAAGGAGTGAGGGGCATCCACACCATCAAAATCACCCAGGGCATGATCCCGACCTCATCCCTTATGATGTCAGAGCCTTGCACTCAACAAGACTTGATCCCTGGTGGGCTCTTTGTGAGCCATTCAACTTCACTAGTAGACCAAGGGCCCATTGACGATTAAAGAATTTTTATTGCCACAATGTTTAGAAAGTAATAGCAGGTTTGATCTATAAAGATACAACTCACTTTGTAAATTTAGACTTTCATTTGACTCATTTGCTGGCTCATTGATTGGACTTCATTATCATCTCCTCCTCTGATCTATTTAGCAACCCTTCAAGCAATCAGACACCACTAATCTTCTCACTTTCCTCTACTACTCCGTTCTTCATGGGTTCTCCATAAAATCATTAATCAACAATGAACCAACCCTAGAAAAAATCTCTTATGCCTCTTTAAATAGACATCTTTGATATTTTGGCTCTTAAACACCAGTGCAGATCTTAAAGGATTTGAGTGATATAAATCCACAAAACCTGAAGAACACCTGTATGCAAGAGCATGCCATAGAGAAGAAAAGACAAAGAAGAGGCAAGGATTTTTCTCTAAGAATATGGAAAATTATATTATTAGATTGAAAGGATGAATGAAATTTACAATTGATCAATCCTTATAGAAGGAGATCATAAAACCTAAAAGGGAAACCCTAAGAGGTAAATGACATTTGATAATTAATAATTAATTATTAAATGGAAATGCAATTGCATAAAGGGAAATCTTAAGAAGGGTGTAAAGGTAGTTTAATAAATGAAATTAAATTAACCCTTTACTCTAACACCCCCCTTAAGATGAGCAACAATGCAGCTACAAACAATGCATGAAAAAGCAAGGAAACTACAATGCTAAAAGCAAACTTGGGTCCTGGAAACAAGGCCTGATGAGGTATCCAATCACAACCAAATCTCTATGAAACAGAGAAATAGGGAAAACTATGTGGGAAAAACCCTACTCCAAAAAGAGATAGAAAGAAAAAGTACAAATGCTATGTCTCAAGAGACTCTCAAAACCATAAGTACAATGACACTCCCCATGATAGAAGCTTGAGACTCTGTAGCCCCCTAGAATGATAGAACTCCTATGTCGATGAACATACCAACGCGGATCCAATCTGAAAGAAACAAAGGCAGTGGCCAAGGAGGGTCAATCCCCTAAATGGAAGGTGAAGTTGGAAGTCCTAGCTGATTGTCAAAGGAGAATGCATGAGAATCCTAAAATGGAATCTCCAATGGAGGTGGGATAACATGTGTGTTGAATCTATCATCTAGGTAGAGATGGGTGTCCTCTGATATATCCTCAACAACTACAATAGGTGGCTCGATGACTAGAGTTGCAATGGTAGGAAATGCTAAAGAGTAATCATGTGTAATAGATGGAATCTGAACAAGAGGTGGAGGTGTAGAAGTCACAACACTTGTCTCAGGAAAAATACATAAGTTCAAGTGACCTGACTTCACCTAAGTAGTCTCTCGTGAAGAGTGAGTCTTTGATAGTGGAGATGGTGGACCAAAATGAGAGAAAGAGTATAAGTGGGAAGAATGATCAATAGTCCCTATAGCAACAATATTGCCTATCTCACTATCTCTGATGTGCATTGAATCTTGTACAAACTCAAGTTTCTTCCTTGTCCCAATATGTATAATCAAATAAATAGAGAGAAGGGTAGAGGACAAAGATGGAACACATAGTACATCATGAAATGTACCATCGCCAATGTCAATAAAACCTTTCCCACATACAATCCCCATCAAAATGTGTGGAGTAGGAGAAGCCTCAAAAGAAGAGAACAAATCCTCATAAGATTCCATATGGTGTGAAACACCTGAAACCAATAACGATCTAGAAGAATGTGGATTAGTAGTTGCACAAAGTGCATGACCTTTCCTATATCTTTACCATATGAATCAAATGATAACGATGATGAAGATCTATGAGAAGTAGAAGGAATATCAATGTTGCTCTTCTGAAAGAGAGTTGTCAAATCTAAAACCTATTTGGCATAGCCATCTAACTTCTTCTCATAGAAATGTGACTCATCAAGATTGGGCGTATTACAATAAGCACACTTCAGTCTTTGTGGCTTTGGTTTATCTCCCTTAGGAGGAGGTGGGCCTGATGTGATGTGAGGGCTAGAATCAATTTAAGGGTTTGTAGGATGTGACTTATGTTTCTTCTTGTTCTTTCTAGAAGATGTTTGAGCTACCAATGCACGAGTCTGTGAGCATGTGAGAGAATCCAATTGAGAGAGCTTAGCTCGCTCTCGAGTCAAACAATCATACAAAACCTCAAAGGATGGCATGATAAATCTAGTATGCAAGGCATCTATGGTGGAATGGAAGGTAGAAGCAAAAATATGAAAGTTTCCATGAGGCTTAGAAAGAATCAGGTAAATGCACTTAGTGTCAGTCTTGGTTTTCCCACCACCCTGCAATAACAATCTCTATTGTTTCAACTTCATCAAGAAGTCCTCAATGGAAGGAAACCAATACAATACAAGAGAGGTAAGCTCTATCTCAATCTAAAGTGCCCTGAACTCATTCATTTTACCAAAAAAGCCATCAAGCTTGGTCTACATAGCTAGACGGGTATTACACCCATCAAGATGAAACTATAGACTGTTGGATACCTATAAAGCAATCAACCCCATTGCCTCATCCATCTTGTTCTTGTGTTGCATGACCTCAAAAGGCCTATGTAAAATTAGTTGAATTGCATCTAAACAAGACCACAACCCTTTTGACTGGAGAAGTTGTGTCATTAGGGACTTACATGAGTGATAGTTACGAGGGGTCAATATTTCTAGACAAGAATAAGTCTTGGCCATTGTTTTAGAAGGCGGTGGATTATTTTTTGAAAATGTTCTGGTTTACTAATATAAATAACATAAACACTAATACAAAACACCCCCACAATGCAAAAAATCGAACCCCAGCTACTAGAAGGAATGTGTATACAAGAAAAGAGAAAAAAATATTCAATTTGATAATCACATGCAATTTTAAAAATATTGATGAAGATAACAAAGAATCAGGATAGTGCTCGAGAAGATCTTTTTGACACTTCTTTTGGATTAGAAAATGAAGCTAAAATGAGCAAGTTATGCCCTCGAAAGATAGAAATCGCTATCTGACTTTGAGCGAAAAATCAGGTACCAAACTGTAAAAAAATCCAAAATATACTTTTATCATCATGTCTATCTTGGAATAATCTTTCCAGCTCTTTTCAAATTGAAAAAAATGCCTCCATATGCTCAAGTTAGAGCCTAAAAATTGACATGGCCTTCGTATAGCAAAAATAAATTCCAAAACACCCCAAAATATTGAATTAGGGCTTAAAAATTTAGCTCCTAGCTCCCCATGTGACTGTAGCTTGGGTGATGGAGGCTAGGTGAGGTTCAGGTAGTGCAGGAGTTGCTTGCAAGTAGAGGTAGGTGTTGTGGTGTGTAGGTAGAAAATGTTGGTAGCAATGACCAAAGGGTGATGAAATGGTGAAGTGGGGGCGATTGCTTAGTGGTGCATTTTTTTTAAAATGCTTTCTCAGCCTCAGAATGCATGCCAAGGGTCATATGGTCCGATTAGGCAAATTTTTTTGCCTTAGATTTGCCCAATGTCCAAAATTGACAAATTCTATATGAAAATAAGGGTTTTAATGTCTTCTAAAGCCAACCATGAGGTTTGTTTGGCCTCAAAGTGCTTCAAAAATTAGAGACCCCCCTATTTTCATAGAAAATACTAAAAAATAGCTAGATATGTTATATCAAACCCTCATTCTTCTTTTTCTCCAAATAAGAACAAGCTACAACAAGTCAAGCTCTAATACCATGAAGGATTTGAGAAATACAAATCCTCAAAACTCAAAGAACACCTGCATACACGAACCTATCACAAATAAGAAAAGACAAAGAAGCAAAGATTTTGCTCTGAGATTATGGGAAACTATATTATTAGACTGAAAAGATGAATGAAATTTACAATTGATCAATCCTTATACAAGGAGATCCTAAAGCCTAAAAGGGAAACCCTAAGAGGTAAATGCTATTTAATAATTACTAATTAATTATTAAATGTAAATACAAGTAAATAAAGGAAAATCTTAAGAAGGGAGAAAAGGTAATTTAATAAATCAAATTAAATTAACCCTTTACTATAAAATATCTTAGGGTTTGGTTAGATTCATTGAATCTATCCATCATTTTGTCCTTCTACTCCTTTCTTAATACTTCTAGAAACTTTATTTTAAATCCTTGCATTTGATCGCATAAAAAACTTTATTTATGCATTACATATACAAACTCATCAATCTTTATCATCCATGCATTTTGACTAATCAAAAAATCCAACTTTGTTAGTTTCAGATTTGATTCTTTCACAAACTATTATTTTGTTGACACTCGATCATCACCGTGTTCTCCTACTCGGTCAACACTATGCAACTTGGTCTCTATTGTTTTGTCTCGCTTGACTTTCACTATCTTGCTCGGTCTTCACTATATTTTCCTTCTTCAAATTGCTTGACAAAAACTATCACTCAACTAATACTATTTACTTGGTTAACTCTTAAGTTCCTTAATTTTCTATTTCATTAGCCTTGTAAAACTATCACTCAGTCAAGTTTACATAATTTATCAATTGATTTTCTTCTCTTCTATACATCAACTCAACTATCTCCTTCACTTACATATAATGCAGGAGCATCTTGGGTTGCCTTTAATCCTGCACCTTTTGTTCATTTTTCTAGTTGGTGTGAAGTTCTTAGTGGGTGTCGAGCGTTTAGTTGCTACCGAACATTTAGTGGATGTTGAGTTCTTAATTATTGCCGAGTGATTCCTTTTGCTGAGTGGTCCTTTGGTTACCAAGTTCTTCATAGTTGCCAAGTGCTGGAGGGTGCTGAGTTCATAGTTGCTACCAAGCAATTCTTTGGATGCTGAGCTTGTGTGGACGTTGAGTGCTAGTTTTGAAAATATTTCATTTGCCAAGCAGTCTATTTCTAGTTCTAGTTTGAGCTGACCTTGCTTGTATTTAATTCCAATATAAGTAGTTAATATCTAATGTGAGATGACTTGTGGCTTGATTATGCATTGGGTTTATTAGTTGGTATTTGCACGAGGCCGAATTGTGGCCATTCTATGTTCTAGAATCTTCTGTAAGTCATTTTGGCAAGTATTTAAGGAGGTCTAAGATTGAGTTTTAGAAAAGGGGAGAGCGAGGGGATAAGAATTATATGTCTAGAGTGCAAAATTAAAGTTTGTTTGTGAATCTAAAAGTTGTAACTTATTTGGCCGTAACCTAGAAGGCCTTATAGCTTGACATGTATGTTGAATATTTGAAGAATCAATTAAAGTGTTTGCTCTTCCTCCTTTGGTTTTTGATTCTATGTGTTATATTTTTGTTGTGTTAACTCTTGTAGGGTGGTTTGGATAGCTAGGTGTGCCTTAGCTTTGGCTATTTCTTTGCCTTCCCTACATTAGGGAATGAAGTTCTAAAAAGATTCTTGGGTAAGTTTGTGATTGTCTATTTGGATGATATTCAAACATTTAGTAAGGCTAAGGAAGATCATCTTGAGCATATCAAACAAGTATTACAAAGATTGAAAGAGGAAAAGTTGATGATTAATTTGAAGAAGTGTTCTTTTATGCAAGAGGAGATTGTGTATTTGGGATTTGTGATTTTAGTTGATGGTTTGAGAATGGATCCAAAGAATGTTAAAGCTATTTTGGAATGGCCTACACTAGAGAATGTGGGTGAGGTAATATCATTTCATGGTTTGGATAGTTTCTACTGGAAGTTTATAAGAAATTTTAGTGCTGTCTGTAATGCTATGATCGAGACAATGAGAGGAGATAAAAATAAATTCATATGGACACATGGAGCTGATAAGAGTTTTGAGACTTTGAAATAAAAGGTTTCTTTTTTACCTGTATTGGCTTAGCAAGATTTCAATAAGGTATTTCAAGTTGAATGTGATGCAAGTGGTAGTGCAATAGGAGTTGTATTAATTCAAGAAGGTAAACCTATTGCTTTCTTTAGTGAAAAGTTGAATGATGCTAAAAGAAAATATTCTATGTATGATCAAGAGTTTTATGCTATTTTTCAAGCCTTGAAGAAGTGGAGACATTATTTAATTCCTAAGGAGTTTTTGTTGTATACTGATCATAAAGATTTACAATACTTGGGAAGTCAACATAAATTGAATTAGAGACATATGAAGTGGGTTGAGTACTTACAGAGTTTTACATTTGTGATTAAGCATAAGAGTGGAGTTACTAATAGAGTTGCTGATGCATAGAGTAGAAGACATTTTTTATTGATTGAGATGAAGGTTGAAGTTCTTAGTTTTGATGAAATGAAAGAGTTGTATGATACTGACCTTGATTTTTTTGAGGCGTGGAGAGAGTGCAGAGCACCAAATTTAATAGATCACAAAAGTATGATCAGTATTTCATTCAAGAAGGTACATTGTTCAAAGGTATTTAGTTATATATCCCTAAAATTTTTATGAGGTTGAATTTGTGAAATGTCCCCTTTTCTGATTTGATATGGTATTTCACACCTCTAATCAGATCTTTAAAATCAAACAGTTAATATCCCAAAGATCCACCAAATTCCTCAAGAAACCCCAAATCGGGTATGCTGAAAATAGTGCTAAAAGCTTCACAACTTCACAAATTATTAATAAATCTGAAAATGGAAATTTTTACAGAACTTTCAGCAGCATAACAGCCTACAAATTGACATTTCCAGATCCGTATAGCCTTTACACAACAGCTCGAAAATGTAGGACCAAAACTATGCTCATCGGGCTCCCGAAATAGCACAAAATATGCCCGAAAACACCACAAAAACACTAATAATCTATCTCAGAAGTTTAATCACGTCCCAATATATATATTCAGCTCTATTTTAACATTTAAAAGTCTGATATACAGCAGCAACCCACACTGATATGAAATACTCAACTGTAAACACCAAACTCATACAAAAACACACCCGAAAACTCACAAATCTGCACTGTTCAGCACAAAGGCAAACTCTGTATGAGCATGCACATGGAATGGCTTCAAACTCCTGTCCTTAGCTTTCTTGGAAACCTGCAAACTCCCGTTCTTGGGTCTCCCTGGAAACCTGCAAACTCCCGTTCTTGGGTCTCCTTCTCCACAGGTTTGGCAGCCTCTGAAGAATAACAAAGAATGAGCAAAAATCAAGTTCTGGAATGTGCCCAAAATGCCTCCAAACCCCCTTAAAAGAGGGCATAAATGTAACTCACGTCCAAGAGAGGTTAATGAAAAATATTTTAATAATAATTTTCATTTATTAGTCCAACGGTTTCCAAAGATTAACCCCCTTTTTCCGAAACTTCACTTTCTTGGGCCTGCCTGCCTTAGCAAAAATTATTATTTTTTTAATTATTTGAAAAGGGGACATGACAATTTGATCAAGGAAAAGCATAGTGGTGGATTGGCTGAACATTTTGGAATTGATAAAACATTGAGTTTACTAAAGGAAAAGTATTATTGGCCACAAATGTATAAGGATGTTTAGAAATTTGTGAAAAGTTGTGGAGTTTGTTAAGTTGCAAAAGGAGTAATTTAGAATATTGGTTTGTATACACCTATTACTATTCTTGAGAAACCTTGGAGTGACATCAGTATGAATTTTATTCTTGGATTTCCTAAGACAATGAAGGGGTATAACTCCGTATTTGTTGTGGTGGATAGATTTTCTAAAATGAATCATTTCATATCATGAAAGAAGACATCAGATGCTAAGCATGTTGCTAAAATTTTCTTCAAAGAGATTGTGAGATTGCATGGATTACCAAGAAGTATTATTTTTGACAGAGATAGTAAGTTTGTTGGTTACTTTTGGAAGACTATGGAAAAAGATGGGTACTAAGTTGAAGTTTAGTTCCACATTCCATCCACAGACAGATGGATAGACAAAGGTTGTGAATAGAAGATTGGGTAATTTGTTGAGATGTTTAGTAGGAGACAAGCCAATTAATTGGGAGATGGTATTGGCACAAGCTAAATTTGCGTATAATAACTCTATGAATAAGAGTACAGGGAAGACACCTTTTGAGATTGTTATAGGAATGTAGCCTAGAGGAGTATTAGATTTGAAAGACATTGCTGGTGAAGAAAATAGAAGTGTTGTAGGAGAAGAATTTGCTGATTTTATAGAGTCTTTGCATAAGGAAGTGAAGTTGAGGTTGGAAAAAAGTAATCATAAGTACAAGGAGAATGCTAATAAGTCTAGAAAACATCATGTTTTTGAAGTTGGTGATGAGGTGATGGTTCATTTGAAGAAAGGAAGATTTCTTGTTGGAACATACAATAGGCTGAAATGAAGAAGTTTGGACTTTGTAGAATCTTGAAGAAGTTTGATAGTGGAAATGGTTATGAAGTTGAGTTACCTAATGACATGGATATATATTCTATATTCAATATTGCTAATTTATATAAGTATCATGAGTCAGATGATGAATTTTTTGTCTTAGAAGATTATCCTAAGAAGTAGATTGAAGAAGTTGAACAGATATTGGATTAGAGAATTAGTAAGAGCATAAGAGGAAAACATTACTATGAATATTAGGTAAAGTGGAAGAACAAACCAATTGAAGATGCTACATGGATTTCTCAATTTGAGTTGGATTTAGCTCAAGTTGTGACACTTACATGATTCAAGAGAATCATTTCTCCAACCTTGGTTATTTGATATAGGAGCATCTTGGGTTGCCATGTAATCCTGCACCTTTTGTTCATTCTGCCAGTTGGTGCCAAGTTCTTAATGGGTACTGAGTGTTTAGTTGCTACTGAGCATTTAGTGGATGCCAAGTTCTTAATTGTTTTCGAGTGATTCCTTTGGTTGCCGAGTGATTCCTTTGGTTCCCGAGTGGTCTTTTAGTTGTTGAGTTCTCCATGGTTGCCAAGTGTTAGAGGATGTCGAGTTTGTAGTTGCTCCCAAGTGATTCTTTGGATGTGGAGCTTGTGTGGATGCTGAGTGCCAATTTTGAAAACCTTTCATTTTTCGAGTAGTCTATTTTTGGTTCTTTTTTGGGCTGACCTTGCTCGTATTTAATTCCAGTATAGGTAGTTAATATCTAATGTGAGTCAACTTGTGGCTTGATTATGCATTCAATATATGGGTTTATTAGTTGGTATTTGTATCAATCCAACTTGTGGGCTTTCTATGTTCTAGAATCTTCTGTAAGCCATTTTGATAAGTATTTAAGGAGGTCTAGGATTGAGTTTTAGAAAAGGGGAGAGCAAAGAGATAATAATTATGCATTTGGAGTGTGAAATTAAAGTTGGTTTGTGAATCTAAAAGTTGTAACTTGTTTGGTTGTAATGTTGAATATTCAAAGAATCAATGAAAGTGTTTGCTCTTCCTCCTTTGGTTGTTGATTCTATGTGTTATATTTCTTTTGTGTTAACTCTTGTAGGGTGGTCTAGATAGCTGGGTGTGCCTTTGGCCCTGGCTATTTCTTTGGCTTCCCTACATCATATAATGATTACAAAATACACCATCTTGTGAAAGACTAACTAACCAAGTGCCCATTGTAATTCCAACACACTTGCTCCTCTTTGCTCAACAACTTTAGTAGCTCATCTAGTTATCTCTCAATTCAAAACATCTCCATTAATCAATAGATATGACACTCCACATTGTTAGTAAATGTCTCTCCAATTGTAGTTTCCAACAATATACCTCTTTGGCATTGATGGAAACACCTCTAGTTACCATGCAAATGCAAAATACATTCTCATGATTTATCATTATCAAATCCCTTTATGATTTGATACAGATCTTCATTAATATCCTTAGTTTCATTCTAATTCTCATCTTGCACTTACACTTCTCCCTCTATGATACCAATTGTATTTTCTTCAATGCTAACACCAATTGTATTGCCAACTATATTGGCTCCCCTTTTCATATCTCTTCTTGTGATTCATCTTATGATCCTGACCATTGGAGGGCAACACCTCTAATCATATTCTCCCTTGCTCATTTTTCTATAGGATGGTAATTGTACATATCTTCCTCTTCTATATCAACACATACTCTCCCTCTTGATATGTAACACATATGGTAACTTGAACACAATCTCCCTTTTTGAAAATAATGCCAAAGACATCATCCATTCACATACACAACATCCTCATGTCATTGTTTGACTGATATTTCAAGATCACTTTCTCTTTCATCTTTACGTTGACTCTTTGTAGTCCCATCTTCTTCATTCCTTAGTTCATCATTTCACAATCTTTAGGTAGCTCCTAAAGTGTGAATTTTTGCATCAATGTGTGAGATATTTTGATTATATCTTTTGATGCAATGCTAGATCTCTTCTTAGCTTGCCTTAGATAAGAGAATGACCCCTAAATTTCCTCTTAGATACTCAAAAAAATCCTTAGGTAATGCCTTAGTGAATATATCAACTATTTGCTTCTTTGTGTTCACATACTCCAGTCTCACTTCTTTATCTTGTACGAACTCTCTCAAGTAATGATACTAAATAGAAATGTGTTTGGTCTTGGTGTGCATCTCAAGATTATTTGATATGTTTATAACACTTGTATTATCACAGTATATCATAACGGGTTCAGTAATATCTTCCTTCATACCTTTCAATAGTTGCTTGATCCACACAATATTTGAACAATCAACTATTGTAGCAACATACTTAGCCTCTGCTATGGATTGAAAAATACAAATTTTCTTCTTGCTTCTCCATGAAATCAGTCTCCTACCTAGAAAGAAAGTGTCTCCACTTATACTCTTTCTATCATCAATATTTCCCACCCAATCAACATTAGTATAAACTTTGAACTCAAATTTGTTACTTTTCTTGTACCATAACCCAAAGTCTTTTTTTTCTTTCAGATATCTTAGTATTCTTTTCATAGCCATCATGTGATTTTCTCTAGGATTAGCAAAAAATCTAGCAATAATAGCAATTTCTAATGCAATGCCAGGTCTTCTATGTACAAAATATTTCAATTTCCCAATCATTGACCTATATAATGTTTGATTCATCTCATCTGAATCATCATTCTTTGAAAGTTTGTGACTAGTAACCATAGGTGTTCCAACTAGCCTTAAATCCTCCATTCTTAAAGTCTTCAATATCTCCTTGATATACTTTGATTGTGTAATGTATATACCTTTCTTCATCTGATCAACTTGTAGACCAAAAAAAAACTTGTGTTCATCTCATTTTGGTTTTGACATATGAGTGAAAATACACTTAAGTCATTACTTAATAGTACTAAGTGCATGTCGAGAAAGTAGTGTATGCCAAGCATAAGATGTCAGATAATGCATACTGAGAAAAATATACAGTATGTTCAAACACTAGTATGTGCCGAGTAGATAGTTAATGCATAGTAATTCTAGTGACAAGCAAGCTAATACATGTTGAGTGATTCACATGCCAAGTGAACAATGGATGTCGAGTCATTTAGACGTCATGTTACAACATTGAAGATATAGTGGATGTTGAGCATTAGAGGGTTCAAGTGCCAAGTAAACACTTTTGGACATAGTTGTTTGTAATGACACAAACTCCTATGTAAACCATTTTTGGGCTGATTTAAGGATTATTTTACAATTCTAGAAGATAAGAACTAATCTACACTGAGGATCCCTATATAGTACATGAAACTAATCATATAAAGGGATGAATTAAGTAGAAAAATACGTAAATCATAATCATTGATTCCCACCTAACCATAGGTCACCTAAGTATTCTTAAGGAGGGAAAACCCTAAAAGAGTAAGTGTATAAAGAGAGAAGTTTGCATGCACAAACAACACATTCATGGTGACTAAGGAGTTGTGAGAAATATATGAATTGTAGAATAATCTAGAGAGAACAGAGGAAAGTAGAGAGAGGATAGAAGTGATACATCTAATTAGGAGGATCAAGTATACATCACAAAAGAGGTGATTTGATATCTAGTAGAGAGGTGCTAATTGAAGGATGAAGGATGAAATATTCTATCAGGTGAATAAGTGAAAATCTTTTAACTGAGTAGTCCTAGTTGGATTTTATAAATGCTTTAACAGGGTGCTTACTTTATTATAAGTTGAATTCCTTTAACCAGACACACTTTTAGCAAGGTGTTAGAATCCTTTAACATGGTAAGATTAAACAGTCTTTGTAAGCCTTTGATAGGGAAGCCCTTTCATAGGGTAGTTCATAGTTTATGATCAAACTTATTATAACCTTAATTGGCTACACTTTACAATTGTAGTAGTGAAGATTTGCGAGTGTCATCCCCACCCTAGCTTTACCTTCTTCTTAGAGGGTTTTTGGGTAAACAAATATCTTGTGTCATAAGTGTTAATTATTTTTATGCTATGGATGAATATGTTTAGTTTGGTATTTCAATTTACATGCAAATTGTGAGATGGATGTGTGGTGAATGTTTTAATGGTTAGAGTTTTGAAGTACTAATTCAACCCCCCTCCCCCTCTTAGGGTTTACTTTCCCTATTTTTATTTACAACAATTGGTATCAGAGCCTTGTTCTTTGGAAATGAAATTTTGGCAGATTTGAGGAAATATCTTGGAGATAAAAGTCTACAAGTTGGGAATAGTCATTGAGAACTAGAAAATTGAAATCCAACTTTCCCTACACAAACTCAATGAAGCAAGACATGAGTTGAAACACTCATTAAAGAGAATGAGAGAGATAGATATTGAGGAGAATGCCACACATTACCAAGAGGAAGACACTACTGATTTTTTTGAAGATGGAAGCCCAAGTGAGTTTGATGCAGTAGTTGCAGATTTGATGGAGAAGAATGGTGCCCTAATTGAAGAGGTCATAAATCTTAAGATAGAACAAGAAGTCCAATCAATATTTTTGTGTGAGGTGATTGAGAAGAAAAAGAAAGATGAGGAAGAAAAAGTCATGATAAGGATGACAAAAGGACACTAACCAATAGATTGGAAGAGAAGACATCAGAGGTACAAAGGACTGCTAACATGCAACTAGAAAAAATGAATCAAGTGATGATTGCCAACCATGAATTGAATGGAAATGACCTTGAGATCACAACCCTGAAGGTACAAAATAAACAACTAAGGAATGAACTAAGAAGAGAAAAATAAATTTTTAAAAGTTTCAAGAAATCTAGTGAAGCCATCAAATGCTTTGAGAAATTGATGTGATCTCCTAGATCTAACAATGATATTACTAGACTCAGATACACCAGTACTGAGGAAAGAGAATAATCTAAAAGTGGTGAACAATGAAGCAACAAAGGTAAGAACTACAAACCCACTTGTCATAATTATGGAAAGTTAGGTCATACAACAAATATTTACAACAGCAACAATGTAAACCAAAACCTTAAGAAAAAATTCATGGGTTACTGTCATAAGTACAACATGCATAGAACAATCAAGTTTAGGGGAATTATGAAGTTTTGAGGTATGACTAATAAGTCATCACTTTTGCAAAATTTTGACAGTTTAAAATTTTATGCGAGCTAGGTAAAGAATATAGATTATTTGAGTTATGCTCATAAGTTAAGGTTATATATGCATGACAGAGTGTTTTTTTCACTCATGTCAAAGGGGGAGATTTTTGATCTCATTTTGGTTTTGACATATGACTAACAATACACTTAAGTCAAATTACTTAACTATACTTAGTGCATGTTGAGCAAGTAGTGTATGCCAAGCAAAAGATGTCAGATAATGGATACTGAGAAAAATTTACAATATGTGTCGAACACCAGTATGTGCTGAGCAGATTGTTAGTGCTAAGTCACTCTAGTGATGAGCAAGCTAATACATGCCAAGTGATTTAGATGCTGAGTGAACAATAGATGCCAAGTCATTCAAAGGTCATGTTATAACATTGAAGATATAGTGGATTTCAAGCATCAAAGGATTCAAGTGCCAAGTAAATAGTTTTGGATGTAGTTGTTTGTAATGACACAAACTCCTATGTAAACCATTTTTGGGCTGACATAAGGATTGTTTTACGATTCTAGAAGATAAGAATGAACCTACATTGAGGATTCCTATGTAGTACATGCAACCAATCAGATAAAAGGATGAATTAAGTAGCAAAATGGGTGAATCATAATCATTGATTCCCACATAACCTTAGGTCACCTAAGTCTTCTTAAGGAGGGAAAACCCCAAAAGACTAAGTGTGTGAAGAGAGAAGTTTGCATGCAAAGACAAAGCATTTGTGAGGACTAAGGAGTTGTGAGAAAGATATGAATTGCAGAATCAATTAGAGAGAATAGAGGTAAGTAGAGAGAGGACAAACATGATACATCTAATTAGGAGGATGAAGTATGCATTAGGAAAGAGGTGATCTGATATTTAGCAAAGAGGTGCTAACTGAAAGATCAAGGCTGAAACATTCTAATAGGTAAATTAGTGAATATCTCTTAACCAAGTAGTCCTAGTAGGCTTTTGTAAATCCTTTAATAGGGTACTTACTTTATTGTAAGTTGAAGTACTTTAACCAAGCACACTTTTAGCAAGATGTTGAAATCCTTTAACATTGTAACAATTAACAGTCTTTGTAAGCCTTTAATAGGGAAAACCTTTTACAAGGTAGATCATAGTTTATGATCAAACTTATTGTAACCTTAATTGGCTACACTTTACAACTGCAGTAGTGAAGATTTGTAGGTGTCACTGCCACCCTAGTTTTACCTTCTCATTGAAGGGTTCCTAGGTTACCAAATATCTTGTGTCATATGTGTTAATTATTTTCATGCTATCGATGAATATGTTTAGTTTGGTATTTCATTTTACATGCAAATTGTGAGATGGATGTGTGGCGAATATTTTAATGGTTAGAGTTTTGAAGTACTGATTCACCCCCCCTCTCAGAGTTTACTTTTCTTATTGTTATTTCCAACAACTTGATCTCTCCAAACATTAACATCTCAAATTATTTCTTCATCTTATTAGAAAATGATTTACACAACATATCATGTCCTCCAAATATGATCTCATCAACAAAAAATTCAGCTAGCAATATCTTATTCTAAAATTCACTTTTTAAGTACATATTGCTATTATCATTAGTTCTTGCAAAACCATTTTTTACTAAATAAGAATGTAACCTTAAATAACATGCTCTAGGGGTTTGTTTCAAACCATATAATTCTTTGTGCAACTTACATACCATATTCTTCTTGCTAGGATCAACAAATCCTTCAAGTCGTTCAATGTAGACTTCTTTTAAGATTGCATTCAAAAATGCAGATTTTACATCTACTTGGTATACCTTGGATCCTTTGTAAGAAGCATATGTAAGAAAAGTTTTCACTCCTCCCAACCTTGCAACTAGGGAAAATGTTTCTCCATGGTCAATTCCTTCCTCTTGTGCACATCCCTTACAAACTAGTCTTGCCTTATTCTTTGTGACTTCACCTTTTTCATTAAGATTTTTTTTGAATACCCACTTAGTTTTGATCACATTATTGTCCATTCCTTGTTCTTCTCTATTTGATTAATTTTCTCATTCATTACCTTAATCCAATCTTCATTGTCCAAAGCATCTTTAACTTATTTGGGTTAAACCTCACATAATAGGCGTGCATTACTCTTCAACTTACTTCTTTTCATGACTCTTGAATCTTTTCTTCTAATGATTTGGTCTGGTCTATGATTTCTCCTTACATAATTTGCTAAGCCAAGTTCAAGTCTTCTTTCTTCTTGTTGTGATTCACTTGGTTATTCTTGTTAACCTTCATCAAGTATCCCTAGCCGCAACTCGATGCTATCTATCTGATATTCAATTTCTTCTCTCTAATTTTTGACTTCTTCATTCTATGACTCGACTCCTATAGCTTCTTAATGCTCAATATCCTATTGATGCTCAATAGATCTTTTCTGGTAAACCTCGATAGTGCCTAGCTATCGATGCTCGAAAACCTCTTTCTCTAGTTTAGATAAAGTACTAGGTTCCCCTTCATAGATGTAAACACAATTTCTATAATCTTTAGATTCTTTCTTGCATTCCTCTTTATTCTTTTTTGCAAATTCATGAACTCTAACATTTGCACTTTCCACAATCCTGTTAGTGTTAGGATTCAAACACTTATATGCATTTCTTTTAGTCGAATATCCTAGGAAAATATATTTATCACTCTTTTTATTAAGTTTTCCTTCCCTTGCATCTTTGAGTATGTAACATTGGCTTCCAACAACTTAAGAAATAATTCACATTAGGTTCATAGCCATACCAAAGTTCAAAAGGGGTTTGTTTGTACATTTCTTAAATTAAACTTGGTTAAGAAAATAGGCTGTAGTACTTACAACTTCTCTCTAATATTTTTGTGAAACATTCTTCTCCATCATTAGTATCTTTGCATAGTCCATGATTGATCTATTCCTTCTTTCAGCTATTCTATTTTGTGGTAGAGTGCTTGGTGCACTCATTTTTCTCTTGATTCCTTTGTCATTCCAAAATATGTTGATCTCTACTAATATGAATTCACCTTCTCTATCTAATCTCAAGCAATTTAGACTCTTGCATGTTTTTTTTTAACTCTAGCCAAATACCACTTAAATATTTGACATGCATTGGATTTTTCTTTGAAAAACATCATAGTCATCATTCAAGAGAATTCATCAACAAATAGTATGAAATATTGATCACCATAATAGCTTTTTACTCTAATAGAACCACAAAAATCAATATGAACTAACTGCAAAATATCATAGGAACAATAAATATTGCTCTTGAAACTAGGCTTTGTCATTTTTTCCATTTGATATTGTTTGCACACCACCTTATCAAGCTTATTCAATCTTGGTAATCCTCTCACTCTTTTCATCTTACTATTTCTTACCAAATTATCAAAGTCCACATGACATAGCCTCTTCTGCCATAACCAAATATCTTCAAATTGTGAAAATAGATAAGTATTTTCAGATAGGTCTACATAAAAAAACTAACCTCTTGTTTGATCACTACTTCTAATTAATTCACTAGTAGCATCATAAATCTTTGCCTTCCTATTTTGAAATTCAACTCAGTAGCTTGAATTGTTCAATTATGGCACACTCATCAAGGTATATTTTTAATACCATCAACCCAACATATATTGTCACATTTGATCTTATCATTCAGTATAATTTTTCTTTTACCTTTCATATAACAAGGTGCATCATTTCCAAACTTAACACTACTTCCATTATAATGTTCTAACTTTTCAAACTTACTTGTATCACCAGTCATATGATGTGAACAAGCACTTTAAATTATCCATCTTTCATTTTTTATTCACATGTGAAACCAATGCAAATTTATCATCTTCATTAGATTCATCTTTCATTGCAACATAAACAACTTCATCATCATTTTAATTAGTATCAAAATTAGAACTATCTTCTTCACCAATATGACAAGATTTCTCACCTTTTCCTTTGTAGTTTTTATTACCTCGACTATGTTATCTCTCGTTTCTCAGTATTTGTTGTTCTTTCTTTCTTCCTTTTCACCTCTATGTGGACATCTTGCAACAATATGACCAAATTTGTTACATGTAAAACACATAATAAGGAGTTTAACTTTGTATTTTCCTTTTCCTCTTGGTAGCCTTCTTTCCAACAATGCTTCTAACTCACTGAGTTCATCATCTGACTCACTATCACTATCCACATGCCTACTCTTCTTCTTTCTCTTAGACCCATAAGAACATTCAATACTAGATGGTATATAATTATCAAAATTTGACACTTCAAATGCAATAAGTCCACCAATCAAACTATCCAAGTTTAGACCATTACTAGGTGTACATCTTGTTAGAAATAGGAAATACTAAGATGGGTAGGGGAAGGGTGGGTTTTTGGGGGGGAGGGGGGTGCTTAAATCAGTATTTCACAAATTTTTATCCAAAAATGGATATCTTTAATAACTTTATAACTTTCATAAGAAAGTAAACTAAGTATGTTGAAAAACCTTGGTAGGGATGTTACCCATAAAATGATTGACATATCAAAAGTATTCAGTTAAAAATATTGACCTTTTTAGAAGTTTGTTACATCTGTATAGTGTATCAATCCTTGTTAAAGGACAACCTTGTTAGAAGTTTCAAACCTATTAGGAGTTATTATATACAATTTATAAATGCATGCAAGATGAACCCAATGCTCAAACATGTAATGTGCAATAAAGTTTTTTAATACAAAAGATAGATTCAAAAAAATTTTGCACTTTTGCTAATATCTTCAATATCTAATATTGCCTTTGTTGCTCTTCACAAAAATTTATCGCAATTCACACTTCTCTAATCATACATTAGAGTTTTCATCACATGCATATCATACTCACTTCATTAGAAGCACATTTAACACCACATTTACAATTTTCCTTTATACCTTGTTATTTCATAATTATCTTCTTTGTCGACCTTCATACCTTTACAAACTTGCCAAAATATAAAATCAGCTCTTTCTAGCTTAGGATTAACATCTAAGATGTTGTCACTAATTAGTTATGTAATTTTTTTGGTAAAAATAATAATTTCTTAACCCAAAATACTCATTTCCTTATCTTGCTTTGTTCTTTCTATACAATATTGCAATTGGTAAAATCATTATAAATTTGACAATACTGACCGTACTATCTTACACTTTTGCACACATCATCCTCATACTCTTCACTAACCATACCTAACTCTGCACATGTCAATATTTCTTATGTGAAAAACATTGATTAAAACTCTTATTGTTCTATCAGATGAACTGTGTAACACTTATACAACTTTCTAAGTATGTAACCCAATTCTTCATCATCATGATCTACTCACTTCACCTGACTTATATGTTGCCATAAATGATAACATCATGCTGACCAGCCTAACCAAATTGCCAACAATATCTCCCTTTGGCATTGATGACAACATATGGAAAAATTGGCTAAGTCCCAAAATAAAACTTCAAAATTTACAAAAAGTTGTGCCTTTACAAAATTTCAAAAATCAAGGACCATCATATATACCATCTTTCCTTATTTCTCCTAATTGACATAACTCCCTCTTAGATTAGAATTATTCACTTTATTAAAATCTTATATATACAATTTTCCTTATATATCTCCCCCTTTGACATGAATGAAAAAGGTGTCAAAAATTATGTGCATGTCAGAATTGTTTTACCTTTTTCTTCATGGTAAGTTTTCTATCTTGGAGATTTAATCTATAAATTTTGACTTCAGGCTCTCAAACTCTTTCTTCCACATGTCCTTGACTACCTCATATGCACTAATCAAGGCACATAGTCTATAGGATGACATCTCTACCACATTAAGGTCTGAATAGATAAACTTTTCATATGATGTGTTCGGTGCAAGATATTCATCCAATTTCCTATGCACATTATTGATCTTCAATGTTAGGTGTTCTCTCAATTTTGAGAACCTATTTATGATTCTTTCTTTCTTTAGCCTAATAATCTTTATATCATCATTATCTATGCAATAGTTTCCTCTATCTTCAATCTTTGTAGCTAGCTACGGAAGCTTATTTACTAGGTTCCATAATTCATTTCACTTCCCATTTATCTCTTCATTCATATCTTTGACATAGTTGTATGATCTGGAAATTTTTTCGTACAATGTATTTCTTTCCATTAGGAATCTTTTTAGTTTCTTGATACAAGTATCAAGGGTCATCAAACCATTTCTGATATTTGTACACACCATGTCAAACATTTGTGCATCATGCTTTGTATGTGCCTATGTTATTACCACTTCTAATATTTGGGCGAACTCATTATCAAAGGATTTCACCAATTTCTTTTCTCTTAGTTGGGGATCCACCTCTGTCACCTTGACTATGATGGTAGTCTACAACTTCTCCGTAACTTCCTCTAATGGATTTTCAACGATCTTCACTTTCTTGTTCCTTTAAGAAGTTTTCTCAAGGATGATATCAACCTTATCTAATGATCATCATCACTAGATAAGTTCTCCAATGTAGATTCCAATGGGGATATGGACTTCTTAGGGGTTTGTAATAGAATATTTGTCTCATGTTGAAATGCGACTTTGTCAACTTTAGTTTTTGTATGCTTCAATTGAGGTAAGAATGCTAACTCTGGCATTATTATCTTCTGATTATTTCTAACATTCTCTTCTTGCTTCTTCTCCTCTTCTTCTATCCTCTTCTCCTCTACTTCTTATTGCCTCTCTTCTTTTTCCTTCTCTCTTTTTCTTCTTTTTTATTTCTTTCTTCTAAACTCTTTTCTTTCTCTACTTGTTTCTTTCTCTCTTCCTCTTCTCTCTTCCTATTTTCCTCTTCCTCATTCTCAAAAATTCTATAACCTACCATATTGTCAATAATAGATGGTCAGTAGTCTTTTAATAGATCATCTTCTATGTCCAAGGTAATTCTTGTACTGTCTATTTTCATAGTGTTAGTAGTAATTGCTATCTGTGGAGTGGTCATTGCCTATGTCATTACTACATCTATTGTTGATGCTCCTACTGATAATGTTGTTGTTGTTGTTGATGGTGGTATGTCTTGTTTCTCTTTTGTAGGGATTTCTCCCCCTATTTCCTTGCTTTCCTTTTTTGATTGGGTTCCACTAAGGTCATAAACTTCACAATTGCTTTTTATATTTCCTCATTAACTTCCTCATAATTTCCTCTCATTATGAGTAATGCTCTTCTCTTGTTCCTTAGTAAGGGCTTAATACCTTACACAATGTTCGAAAGATGTTCATCATTATTAACTTTGCTGAAAATAACAATGGGAATGTAAACTCTAAGGGGGGTGAGGGGGGAGGAGGCAGTGAATCAAAAGTTCAAAACTTAAACCATAAAACATTCGCCACACATCCATCTCATAATTTAGCATGTAAACTAAAACAGCTAACTACACATTTGCATCCATAGCATGAAAGAAATAACACATGACACAATAAATTTGTTACCCCAAAACCCTTCAATGAGAAGGTAAATGATGTAGAGCATCTTAAAAACCAAACAATCATTGAAGATCTTGATGATCTAATCTTCACTAAAATAATTGAAAAGAGGAAAATACTACTTGTTTTCTTCCTTTAACAAATAACTTCAATACTTTCCCAAGTTTTACAATTTCCAAGAATCGAGTTATTTGACCTACTAAAACTCAATATCAAAATTTTTGGAAACAATAAAGTTTTTAGATAACTATAGTAACTATCACCTCTCTAAATCTTCAAGTCTAAGGACCCCATTTGATTCCTCAAACAATTATTGTTTCTGACTTCAAAATTTAGTCCATATCCCTATCACAATTCAGAATTAAAACACCAAACCTTGCCTAGGGCATCCCATGTATTTAGTAAAATGAATCTGAATGATACCAAAAGAATTCCATGTGAAAAAATTATGAATCTAGTTTAATAATATGCAAGCCATTTATTTTTCCCAATCATAAATAATTTTTCAAGCATAAATCACTGCATGCAACTCCAACACAGATCTTTAAAAACCTATTTCCACTAAAATATGCATAACCTTTACAAATCTGCATAAAACTAGCTCACACCCAAAGGAAATGAAATATAATTCACATAGCTTTCCAATGAATATTATTAGAGGTCCCGAGTCTCTAAAATGTGTCCATACTACACACTGCAACATGACTATATTCAGGGAATCTCAAATCTGCAAATACCCACTTTCACCAAAATGCTCAAAACTTATTCATTTATTTATAAAATTGAACCAAACCAAAAGAATGAAGAGGATAATTCATCAATATATATATATATATATATATATATATATATATATATATATATATATATATATATATATATATATATATATATATATATATATATATATATATATATATATATATATATATATATATATATATATATATATAACATGGTTTATAGGCTATACAAGTTTGTTAAAGGCCTGATAACAATGCTGGAACTAAAACACAATAAAAAAAACAACAATAGAATGCACCAAAAATGTATCAAAATATTTGATCTTCTCAAAATATGATTTAGTTTGAGAATACAATGGTATTTATATCCATTTTATAGTTAGAAACCTTCCTAACTACCCCTAAGACCAACCATCTACCTTTTTACATCATTTTTGTAATGTAAACAACTTTCTCAATGTTGCATTTTACAACTTTTTATGCAACTTTTACAGTTTTGACAAAATGACTTCAAAACTCTGTCAAACCTCTCTATACATATCCAAAAGGAATATTTAAGACCTTTTATAGTTCTTTTACCCTTCCATGGGTCTTTTACACAAATTTGACCATGTAGACCTAAATATGACCTATTTGACAACTTCAGCAATTTTGTGCACATGCTTACATTTCTTGTCTACACCTTTACAAGTGGATTCAAAATGAATCAATACATCACATAATTGAGTTTAAATGACTCAGAAATCTTATAAATCTCATAGTGACCTCTAGGATTAGGTGCTTATAGACCATACTGTCAGCCTTGAAAATTTTCCAAGTCTCTTGGAAAGGTGTGCCATAACCTGCAAAAAAGTAATAACAAAAATCTTCATCTTTACCTTCCTTTGCCTTTTCCTCTTATGCCTTTATCACCATCATATTTTCCCCTAAGGACATATGAATGCACTCAAAAATCATGTTCTCAAATACTCCTTTCAATGGAGCATTAATGGCTACAAATTCCATGGTTCCTTATTAGTCAGACATCCACCTTTACCATGCTACTTCAAACTCACCACAACTCACCCTTGTGCCTCACCTAGGAGTCCTCTTCTTTGCCTCTCGCCATAGTCTGTTGGAAATCAAATGGACCACTCCTTGGCCTTGGACCTTATCTTGGACCTTGACATACTTTTAGTGTTTATATAGAAAACCCAAATTTCACATGCAACAAGATGGATGAGCACCTGCAACCAAAAATCATTAACAAAATAAATACCAAATCTCTAAGGTCCTGGTGTGGATTGCCTCCCTCGGTGCTCTACCCACACACTCAAGATCTTCAAACTTTGATACCAATCTGATGCAAAGCATCCTACAAACTAAAAAATCATCTAAGATCTTGATGATATTGTAAGAATTTTCCTTAGGGAAAAATTTACCTAGGAACTAAGAACTTAGACACAAGCACAACTATAGACCAGAAAGGAGTATGATTAGAATAGCAATGTATTCAATTCAATATGCGCATAAGACTACACTAGAAGTGCCTATATATAAAGGCCTCTGAGATGCATCTAGAATGCCTTAGAATTAGCTACATGATAAGTCATACAACTAGGCACATGTCCACTAGATATGTATTATCCTCCATTAAGCATAGAAGTAAGTGTGATGATGAGAGGATAAGCCTACAATGGTGTAGCAGGAAAATCAATGTTGTAGACAAGATGTGCTGAATTAGAGTTGTGTACTTTTTTATTGTCAAAATGACAACTCAAAAAGGTGCACAAACTCCTAACTATCTCAGAAAATAAATAATAAAATAATGCATTAACCTAAGTAAACTTAAGTGTAAATAGTAAATACATATTTACACCAACACCCCCCCTTAAGTGCAACATAGGGGAATGCCCTTAAGCTTATGAAAACTAGGATGAAATGCAAGATGTGTCTCGACTACTAGGCCATGTTTGGTACCCATGTACATAATGAAAATGTAGTCTCTCATAAAGTAGAGGAAGAGGGAAAATCTCATGGGAAAAACCCTCCCCTAAAAAGATAGATGAAAAGGGATGCATGGATAGATGGAGTATCAAGACCCCCCTCATTACGACATACATCTAGTATATACAAAAGTGAAGAATGAGAAGAACAAGATCTCATAAGAGGAAAAAGTCCCCCCCATAAAAAAGAAGAGGAAGAGAGACAAGGTAGTCCCCTCCCCTCCCCATCCAAATGAAGAATGTTGACTAGTGATTGCTACTCCAAGGAAGAAGCTAGTCCAAGAGTGCAGAATGTTGTTCCTCCTCTTTGGAAGAAAAAATGGCAAAGGTACAATCCTAAAGATGTATGGTGGTCCTAAAACCTGCTCAAGTATCCTTGTGTTGATGTTGATGGTTGCCCCTTCTAACTATGCTAAAAAGAATGAATGCAGATCTACCAAGGATGTCTATTAAACCTGTCCTAATGAGCCATCTGTCTCCTCAACTAATAAAGAGACCTCTGAAAACTATTGTTCATAAGGATCCATAATCACACGAACCTGTAAAGATTGATCATGTAGAGAATGGACATGAGGGTCAAAGTGAGCCCTTGCAGCAATTGTAGAAGGATCATCTTCATCAAGGAGAAGATGAAAATCATCAAGGCTGTCTCCCAAATCTATAGTGTGTGACTCCACAAACAAACCTATAATGTTTGCCATGTATTCATCAATTGAAGCTAGAGCTAGAAGACAACATGTACCCTATTGTGTTGGACCTTTCATTGTGGTAATATAAGCATGTGGACTATATTGATGATGTGACCTCTCAATGTAACTATTGATAGAACCCCACATGTCTAAAATTGTTAAAGCACTATCGCTGGTGTCACTATCAATTTCCATAGTGTATGAAGTGTAGAGAGGATTAGAGGATAAGCTGGGTGAACTTTCCTCAAAGTGAACATCCTTCTACAGAAAAATCTCATGAATCTCTAGATCCATAAGTCTATATGCCTTAGCATTGTCTTCATAACTGATGAAAGTACAAGGCCTAGATGCTTGTGCCTTACATCCCTTGGAAGATAGGTTTTCCCATGCTAGATAACTAAAGACTCTAAAGTGACTCACAACTGGTTTTTTACCACACCATGCCTCAAAAAGTGTCTTCCTATCTAGAGCATTATGAGGAGACCTGTTAAGTATGTGAGTAGTACTACTAATGGCTTCAACTTCAAGTGTAGGATCAAGAGACTTTTATTTAATCATGAAACTTGCCATGGTCTTAAGAGTTCTAATCCTCAGTGCTACAACATATGTCTTGTGTGGACTGAATGTTGGTGGATTTTGAAGATCAATCCCCTCAAGTTTGTAAAAATTATAAATCTTCTATTCACATATTTGTATTCATTGTCCATTCGTAGAACCTTGATGGATTTCCTTGATTTGTGTTCAACATGACTCTTAAAGGCTTGAAGCTTATCAATCACTTCATTCTTGTGATGAAGGAAGTAGACCCATGTGAAGCATGAAAAGTCATCAACAAAAGTAAGGATGTAGTAGCCTTGGTTGATTGAAGTCACTGCAAAAGGTCCTGCTAAAACCATGTGAACCAACTAGAGAACAACTTGAGCTCTAGAAGACTTCCCTTTATCATACTTCTCTATATGCATATCCATTTAACATGATGAATACTCACCCTTGGAAAAGTTGATGTTAGGTAGATCTTTGACCATGTGTTTTAAGAAAAGTTGCTGAAGATGGTGGAAGGAAAGATAACCAAACCACTCATGCCATAGTTTGATGTGTGAATGTGAGTGAGTTAACAAGGCTTGAGAAGGAGACTTAGGCACAAAGTGGGAGAAGGAATAAAGCCTCTTTTCATGATTGAATTTCCCCACTACAACCAATGAATCATCTCTAATACTATGCACCATCACTAAATCTAGAACTCAACTTTGTGACCATCTCCAAGGTGAGTGATTTGGTAAACTAAGAGGAGACTGGAGCTGAGGTTTGGAATGTAGAGAACATCTTTGAATTCCCCATTTTCCATTTCCACATGTTTTTTCCCTTCAACTTCCATTTTAGTATCATCTCCAATGAAGATGTGTGGTACCTTTGACTACTTCAATGAAGAAAAGTCTTCCTTTGAAGAACCTATATGGTAGGAGGCACCTGAGTCAAGTATCCATTCTATAGAAGAACTTGAGTTTGAAATAAGTGCTTTCTCTTTTCCCTTTGAAGAGGTTAAAGTTGAATCCTTGGAAGTACCTGGCACTTAAATTTTTTTCTTCTTGAGTAGGTTTTCCAACTCATCAATGCTTTTAGTCTTGCAATGATGCTTGTCATGATTTGGATTTTTGCAATATACACAAAAAAGTTTATCCTTCTTTTCATTACTTCCCTTCTTGTTGGAGGGAGAATTACCTTGCTGTGAGGAGGATTGTTGTGTCTCAGATTGTGATTTCTTCTTTCTTTGCTTCTTCTTATTGTTGCTAGAATTTTTTCCTCCTCGATTTGATTGTTGCTCATCACTAGCCACCAATGCTTTGGTCTTTGATGTTGTAAGAAGTTCCAAATCTATCAAGTGAGATTGTTCAACAATCAACATCTCTACAAATGCATCAAATGTAGGCTTCTACTAAGTAGTTCCCATGGTTAACCTATGAATATTAAAACTCAAAAAAAAGGAAGTATACTCTGAAGGTAGGCTCTTCAGGATCTGATGAATCAATTTTTCATCCTTCATGGGATTTCCACAATCTTTAAGTAGTGCCCTATACTCAGTAGCTTTGTTGATGTAATCTTGAATTTTGTCAAATTTTGTTGGATCTAAGAGAAGTAGATCATCCTCAATATGAAATTCCTTTTCCTCATCCACCTTACCATACAATGATTCAAGTTTGTCCCAAGTAGGTTTGGATTTCATGAAACTGGCAATGTGAAAGAAGAGATCTCTATGTACACAACTCCTGATAATTCCTAAAGCCTATCGATCTTGTTTTTTTCCAATCAATGAGTTCTTTAGCATTAGTAGGTTTGGTAATTATACCATCAACATAAAGACTATAACCTTTTTGCATTAATCTACTCCATGCAATATATTTCTATGTTGTGAAGTTGGAAGTCGCCATCAGGGTATATCAGCCACAAAATTGGATTTTGATGTACTTTTCAAAGCCTTATTTTTCTTGGCTATATTAATTTTGTCCTTTTTTCTTATCTATCATGACACATCAGATGTTCTTTCTTATATGACTGTCTTCCGTTCTTACGTTGAGTCAAACCTTCAATCTTTGTGATGCCAGAAATGCCCTCGATGGATCTCTACGCTCACTCAGAGAGGCTTCAAAATTCCCTAATCATAGGAACGTAATGATGCTTTTACACTATTTTGCAAATCCCTTTTACGTTCTTACGATGCCTTTTACCTTGTAGGATCTCAAGCCCTTTTACTGTATATTTCTGCTTTTACGATTTAAGCTTCTTCCGTATAAGCGTAATGATCCTTAACTCTGCCTTCTCATCTTTTACGCTTATACATAACCCTTTACATCAGAACATTGAAAACCTTTCTACTAACATCTCTGTTCTTACGATTCAACATTCCTCGTGTGAGCGTAAAACCCTTGCTCAAGCTGTCCTTCCATCCTTTACGCTCCTACGTGCACGTATCTGTGGAGACCTTGGAAATTCCCTCTACGTTGCTCCACTTACTTCATTTCTTGAGACACCGTAAGGCTTCAAAACTTATCTTTCACTCTGATGACTTAGCTTCATTCGTATCACCAAAGAGCCCTCTCAACTGCTATTGCGGTCTCACATTTTCCTTTTATCATATAAGCATAAAGCCCTTTTTCTTGATCTTCCTTTATTCACCTCTTTATGCTTACACGCTGAGATTGGACCCGTAACCACGAAAAAACAAAAAAAAAACTCTTCATTCATACGCTTAACTTACAAGTGTAAGCGTAATATCAAAAACTTAAGTCATGTGCCACGAGGGATGGGCCCATCTAGCATAAATGTCGTGCCTCTATCTGATTCGCTGCAACTGGGCCCTTCTGACACTACAACAGGTCCCACATGATTCCTTTACCGCTAAAACAAAGCTTTACGATCGTCCGCAAACCCAAGAATCGTAGACACATAAACACCATGGAACCTTGCCTCTGTTCTTACAAATATTCCTTTACTCGTAACACCGTAATACCCTCGTGCGCCCTTCAAATCAAGCTTTATGTCTTTACGCTACCCATTGAAATGTATATGCGTAGATCACACTACAGGCTTCCCCGCTCCTTCGCTCAAGGTGTTTACTCATAAGCCCGTAACAAGAGATTTTCAAAGTGTGATAAATCCTTTACACCTCTTCGCTGTATTAGAAAGCGTAGCCACAGAAACCAAAAATGAAAGGCATTCTGCTCTTACGTGAAACCTCACACTGTAAGAACGTAAATGACTAACTTAAAACATTTTACAACTCCTTCTGAGAAATTGAAAAGGGATACTAGGGTTTTTAGACCTAGGACAATTTCATGGCTATTTTAGGAGATTAACCTAGGGAAATCAATAGACTCTGATAACACATGAAACAGGGGAAAACTACGGCAACCTAAAAACTTCCAGCATATCTTGAAATAAAAACACTAGTTAGCAACATTTAAAACTCAAATGATTTCTCACCATAATTTTCAAAATTTTTTTGCAAGTGTGAAAAATCAGACCAATAGTGGCTCTGTCTGGGGATGATAGACTACTTGAGTCTAGGCAAGAAATCAGAATCTATGGGAGAGCAGACCACATACTTGGTGCAAAAAATGAGAACTTCTTCAGAGAGCACAAAGCAACACACAAAAACAAGGAACCAGACTGCACAAGGATACTTACAAGGACTTACAGAAAATACAAAATGACAGGAAACCCTAAAACTATTGTTCATGGAAATAAGTATTTTTCAAGAAAAATACCTCTTCAAGAACTGTCCATGAACTAGCAATTCAAGAATACTGTCAAATACATATTTGAGTATATAAGAATCTTCACCCCAAGTATTTTCAATTAGATATGGGCCTAACCAAATAGGATAAAATTTTCCATGTTTTCCTTTATCCTCAATTCTAGCATTCCACATTAAGACTAACTCTCCTTTTTCAAACTTTCTGCCTACAGTTCTTTTATCATAGAGTGTCTTGACTTGCAATTGCAACTTTTGGTTTTTTAGAGATGCTTCTCTTCTGGTCTCTGTCAGTCCTACCAATTCATCCATTCTTTCTTGCATTTCATCTGTAGTATCTTGATCATACAACTGGATGTAATTGTAGAGTCCCATCAAGTTATTCTAAGGCATTCTGGCTTGAATCCCATACACTAAATCAAATGGAGCTACATCAATTGCTTTCTTTACAGTCACTCTGTCAGCCCATATTGCCAACTGTAACTTTGAATCCGATGCCTTTTTATTATCATCCAAGGTCCTCTTAATGACCTTCAACAGGCTCTTATTTGTGGACTCAGCTTGTCCATTCCCTTGTGGATGATATGGAGCAGATGATGACTTTGTCATTCCATATTTATCAAAAAACTTGATGAATTCCTTAGACCTGAAGCACATAGCATTATCTGTTACAATTTTCTGTGGACAGCCAAATCTAGAAATAATATTATTCAGTAGGAAATTATTGACCACTTTACTTGTTGCATTTCTTGTGGGGATAGCCTCTACCCATTTTGTAAAGTAGTCAGTAGCAACTAGAATCCAAGAATAGCTAGTGCTAGACTTGGGGAAAATCTCTCCTATGAAGTCCAGACCCCATTGTTGAAAAGGAGCTTGAATCTCCACTGGCTTTAATGGGTTGTTTCCTAAGAATTTTAGCTTTCTGGAAAGCCTCTAACAAGGATCACCTTTCCTAACCATAACTTGAGCATCTTTGAAAAGGGAAGGCCACCAAAATCCAACCCTCATTATCTTATGTGCAGTGGTTTTGGCCATATAGTGCCCCCCACACACTCCAACATGCATTTCTTTCAAAACCTCTTTTGCCTTTTCCTTATCAACACATTTCAATAATACTCCCTCAAAATTTCTCCATCATAGGTTGCTTTGGACAATTACATACCTGATGGCTTGCAATTTAGTATTCCTCTTTTCATTTTCAGGAAAATGGGGAGGAGCTTCCATGTGTTGCAAGTAATATATGACATTGGTGTACCAATCACACTGGTTCATGTCACATAAGTCAGCTTTGAGATCATCATTTACCAGATTTATCTGGTTAGCCTCTAGATTAGCTTCAGCCATAAGTTTGGCCAAACCTTGACCCCTTACTAAATTTTTTATCTATATATCAATGTTGAATTCCTGGATTCTATTGATCCATCTACATCTCCTGCCTGATACTTCCTGCTGAGAAAATATATCCTTGACTGCAGCACTAGGTACACAAGCGATAACAGTAGCACCTATCAGGTAACATTTGAAAGCTTTTACAACCTTTACTAAAGCATACGCTTTCTTTTCATTTATTTCATACTTAAGTTCAACAGGCTGTAGTGACTTACTGAAGAAGGCAATAGGCTGCTCATATCCTTCTTGATTTTTCTGCAATAAGACTGCAACCACAGTGTGGAAGGATGCAAAAGAAAAAATATGCATGTGTTTTGAATAATCTGAGGTCTTTAGCACTGGAGCATTTTTTATTGCAATCTTTATATCATGGAATGCTTGTGAATGTTCACCATTCCAATCTACAATGGCTCCTTTTTTGAGCATCTTTGAGATAGGTCTATTGATCTCAGCAAAATTTGTAACAAATCTCTTAAGGAAATTAACTTGGCCAAAGAAGGATTGAATTCCTTTTACATTATTTGGCTTGGGGACTTTGTCAATAGCTGCTACTCTCTCAGGATCTATTTTCACCCCATCCTTAGACACTATATGTCCTAGTAGTTTTCCTTCTATGACCCCAAATGTGCATTTCTTTGGGTTTAAAGATACTCCATATTCCAGGGCTTTTATAAAGATTTTTTCCAAATGTTTGCAGTGATCTGCAGCCTTATTAGAATACATTGTAAGATCATCCTGGTACACAACCATAAATTTGTCAATATACTCATGAAATGCTACATCCATGGCTCTTTGGAAGGTAGCTCCTGCATTAATCAAGCCAAAAGGCATCCTCACATACACATATGTTCCCCATGGGGCTGTGAAGGCTGTCTTGAATTGTTCACTTTCCTTTACTAGAACTTGATTGTATCCAGAGAAACCATCCATCATTAACATTAATTCAGAGCCAGTCACTTGCTACAACATGGCTTCCATATTAGGTAAGCCACAATTGTCTTTCAGAGATGCAATGTTTAAATTTCTAAAATCAACACAAAGCCTAATATCTCCATTCTTCTTCCTAATAGGAACCAAGTTTGAAACCTAGGTGGAATGCTTGATTGGTTTGATTATCCCACCATCTCTTAGTTTTGTCAGTTCTTCTTGCATTTTTGGGGCAAGGGTAGGATTGATTGGTCTCTGTTTTTGCCTGAAAGGTCTTACATTTTCCTTCAATGGTATGACATGCTGGAATAGATCCTCCCTATAAGCCTTAAGGTCATCATATGACCAAGCAAAAACATGTCTATATTTTCTAAGTAGGTCAATCAATGTTTTCCTGATTTCAACAGGTAGATTTTGGTCCATATAAACCCTTTTAGGAACTTCATCAATACCCAAGTTTATTTCTTCTAACTCCTGAAGTTTGGGGTCGTTTACTCCTGATTTTACTCTGTCTTGGTTATCAAAAATATTTTCCAAGACTACTAACCCCTTCGGCATCTTATTTGTTTTCAATTGCATTATCTCTTGACCGAAAATGGTTTCCTTCCCATTTATGGTTTCAATCAGTCCACTACAATCCATCTCCTGACCATGGTACTTGTCTTCATTTAACAAAAAATTTGTAATATCTTTGTCATCTTCAAAGACCTGCCAATTTTCAATGTTGTCAGGTATGGAAGGTCTGTTTTGCACCTCAATCTGGGAGATTCCTACAAATGATATCTCTTTTGGCTTGATTGCTACATTTGCCAACAGATCAACCATCTTATTTTGGGTCCTATCTCTCCATGAGATCCCAAATGCATCAAAGAATTCTATCTGATCACAGACTACATTTCTATATTGTTTCAATCTCTTATTCTTGGATGAGTAGGTTTCTTTGATCTGAGAGATAATTAGTTCAGAATCCCCTATGACACATAGTTTCTTAATTCTATGATGTATGACAACTTTGAGTCCTAGCAGCAATGCTTCATATTCTGCAATATTATTAGTGCAGGAAAACTTCAAGGTGAATGAATACTTAAAAGTGTTATTTTCAGGGGACACAAAAACTACACCTACCTCTGCACCCTCTTTAGAACTAGCCCCATCAAAGAACATTGTCCATAATTTTTCTGAATTCATGCAACATTCAACTTCATGTTCAATGATAGTAGGTAATTTTTCAACTTCCTGAATAATTAATTCAGCCTTGAAAGCATTAATCCTAGTATTTAGGAAACAAGTGGTATCTTTGTCAATTTCTTCTCCTAAAATGTGGTTAACCCTTGGCTCCATATTTACCCTAACAACTTTGTCCCTTATATGAAAAGTGGCATAGGTGAGGTCACAATGCAGGATTCCCCCCATGTCAGCACTCCATTTTTTGGAGAGTAACATTCCATAGTGTGGAGGGATATCTACCACAAGGACAGACATGGTTAATTCTACTTCAAGATATGCAACCAATTTGAATGGTAAGGCATTTATGGTACCTATGACTAGGACTTCCCTAGCATCCATTCCTCTGCATCTGTCCTGCTTGGTATCTACTTTCAAACCTAAGGCTTCCATTACTTTGAAAGGCATTATAGTGTTGGAAGCTCCTGAGTCTATCATGCAATTTTTTAAGGTCTTCCCTTTTATAATTAGACTGAGGAAAAAGGGATCAATATCTTCTATAAATGCCACTGAGGAATCATCTAGAAACATTTGAGGAATCTAGGATATGATACCACTATCCTCTATTACTAATGGGGTTTGTTGGGACACAGTTTGATCTACAACAATATTATTGTTTGCTATTCCACCCAACCATGACAAAACCTTATTCTTGTGCTCTTCAATTCTAAAAAGTTCAGACAAGGGCACTTTTACAGTAATTTGAGATAACATGGATATCATATCAACAGGTTCAACAACAATAGGTTTTACAATAGTACCTAGAGTCAGAATCTTTTGAGCAGTAGGCACCACATTTTGCTTGATAACATCAGGTTCTGATTTCTTTGGTTGCACAACTGGTTTTGTTGCTTCACTTATCTGAAATTGAACCTTATTCTTTGGTTCCCATTTCTTACCCTTGTTTTCCTTGATCTTGGCCACATCTACATTGACTTTCTTGTTTTGGTCATTCATCTTATAAGTGATGTCTTTGATGAATACACTAGATGGCTTTCCTACATCATTATTTATTGCTTTGTTTCTCAAATTGTAATTACTATGGACTTGTGAAATCATTTCTATTGTAATTCTGTCAATCTCCTCTTTGGAGGGCATTCTTAAGCTTGTGAGACCTACATCAGAAAATGTACTGCATACCTTATCTGTATCATACCCTTCATCATCTGAAAGCACTTGCTGATGATGTAGCTGGTAAGCAATTCTCTGGCTAGTAATATCATTTTTAGGTTCTTCTGAATCAGAATCTATCAAGTCATCACACATGCTTACCATATTGCAACTTATGTCATCATGGCTTTTCTCTTTAGTTTCTTCTTCAGGTTGCACTCCTTGGCCTTGGGCAAATGACTGAGCAACAACACAATAATCAGTAGAATGAGGTGATTGACATATAATGCACCATGGTACATCATCATTCATATTTACAATGTTCCTTTGTAGGGGATCTGGACTACCCTTATCCTTCACATTGTGGGTTTGGTTGGGAACTGGCTTACCATCTTTCCACTGAGTGGTGTAAGGGTAATTTTGCATTCTAGGTTGCCTATTGAAATTGTTGTTATTCACAGGGGGTCTTTCAGCAATATTTGGCTTATTGAAATTGGTGGGATTCATCTTCTTGAGAAATTCCAAAACCTGGCCTATAGTAGGTTCTTTGGGCTTCTTTCCTATAGGAGTTTTGTCACCCTCCCTTTTATTATTGTTCTTAGGATTAAAAAGCTTAGGATCATCCCTCCTGCCCAGTTTACCAGATGCCTTCCTATTATTCTCTATATTTATTGCAATTTTATAGGCATCCCTTAAAGTCTTAGGATCCTTATCCCTCAATTGATAAGCCATTTTTCTATCAAAGGCATTGAAATATTTTGTGAAATAGACATCTTCATTTAACCTCATAACTTGAAATAGTCTATACATACCTTTCTGGAATTTTACATTGAAATCAAATGTAGACTCATTTGGATTCTTCTTGATGTTGTTGAACTCATTCAACATGAATCCTGCATTAGTGTTTTCCCCATATTGTTCTTTGAACAATTTCTCCAAATCACTCCATGAGGTAATACTATCATCAGGAAACCTCCTAAACCAATCCCTTGCATCCTTTATTAGTGAATGTACAAACAATTTCATTACCATATCTTCATGTTCAACTTCATAATCATTCAACATATCAATGAAAATTCTCAAATGTTCTTCACTAGTAACATCATTATTCCCAGAGAACTTGACCACTTTATCTCTTAAATCAAATGATATGGGATGTGGAGCACCAGGAATACCATCAAATGATATTTGTCTATACTTTTCTAGGTATACAAGTTTCTTCTAGAAACTAGGAACATTTGAGGTGCTAGCTATATTAGCTTGACTTAGAGGAATAGCTTGAGATTGTTGAGGTGGGACAAATAGGACTTAGGTGCCAATAGTGGAGGATGAGGTAGGAGCAGATTGGGGTACTCCCTGAGTTGAGATTATTGGACCACTAACTAGTGCAGGAATTGCAGGTGGGATAGACAAATTGGGCCATGAAGCCAATGCAGAATTAGATTTTATGAATTGGATTTTTCTCCTAGTTTCTGCAGCTTGAGCTTCATTCTCAACTTTCTCAAGTTCTTTTGCAAGATCTTCCCTCTCTTTTCGAGCCTTCTCAAGATCTAGATCTAATTTTGACATGGAGGGTTGTATAGGTTTTCTTGGTATAGCTTGAGGCTCATTTATTTGGATTCCTATAGCCTTGCCTTTCCCTTTATCTGAAGCTTTTGTAGTGGCCTCTATAGGATCTACTTGAATAGGTTTATAGGATTGGATTTGAGCAATAACTGGTTCTTGCCTTTGATTTAGGCATTTCTCTTGTTCTTGAACTTTAGTTCTTAGATTATCAACATCTCCAAAAACATCCTTATGGAGAGTTGTGGTATTTTCTTCTAACTTTTTATTTTGCTCCTTCAAAGCAACCATCCTTCTTAGCAAAGCATCCCTCTCTATTATGGCATCCAAGGTGGCTTGCTCCTTCTCTTTTTCAAGACGAATGTGTTTAGCTTCTTCTTCAGCAATCCATTTCTTCAAAAATTCTATTTCAGAGTGCACTTCTTTAGGATCTGTAGAAGTTGCTTCTGAATCAGTAGGGTCATCCAGATCTATAAGATTTGGCTCTACATAAGGGGCTGCTCTGGGATTAAAAGGATTATCAAATGAGCTCCTAAATCCCAGCCTATAGTTCATATCTGCTATAGGATCTGTCCTTGATGAAGCAATTCCCATAGTAGACACGTCTTTGTCTTGAAAGACTCTCTCATTTGGTAATGGGGTACTGAAAATGCCTCCTAAGAGTCTTGTAGTATTGGATTCAGAACTGAGTGAAGAAGACTCTCTTCCTATTACTGGTTGATAATGGGAATTAACAGATGGATTGCCTCTGGGTTTCCAAGTGGGATTTGGATTTGACTTCTTCTTATTTTGATTCTTTCTACCACCTTGGGGTAGATCAATATACATTGATACATCAGAATTGGCTCTTATGTAAGCTCTTGTGTTTTTTCTCTTGTCAGCCATATTCAGCTTCTGTTACAACAAGCACTAGCTTCAAAACCTTGACTGAGTTGCCACCCTATTTTGGGAAAAATAAATAATGACACTTATTGCTAACTCACGAAAAACAATACACAAGTAGAAAAAAAAATATCTGGCACAGATAGACCAATCACTGATGTCGTAAGACTACAACTCTTGCTTGTTAGATAAGACACTTGGATAAGCTAGATATGTTAGTGTGTAACAATGGTACTTGGGCTTTATCTTCTTTAAATTCTCAATGTTTGTCACTAAACGATTCCCTTATAACCACGAGCAAAACTTAGATAATATGACACACATGTACACAACAGGACCAAAGAAACTGCAATACTTTCTCACAGATGTGTTGGACAACTCCCCAGCAGAGTCACCATTTTGTTGGTGTTTTAAAATGCACAAAAAACTACTAAGTGACAAAAGGTTTAATACCAAGATAACAGTACATACACAACCTAAAGACTAGCCAATTCTTATTAACAATTGCATATGCAAAGTACTTGGACCCAACTTCAACAAAACCACAGATGGTTTTTTTCTCTTTTGGCTCTGCAAAACCAGGGCGGGTATACCCAGGGATGATTCAAAACTGGAAAAATTGTATGAGGTTTATTCTTAGTTTTATTATGATTCTCATCTCACAATCCTCAAAACATATACATAATTCCTACTAACTGGATAAACACATCCCATGAAACAGATATGGCCAAGAATTCTTCTATAGGTCTGCAGATGTCCTTAACAATAGTGGCTAACTGTAGTTAAAACATTCCATGCAGACAAGTGCTAGCCAACTTTGAAGATCTACAGGAAATAAAAGTAAAATTTGATTTGATGATGCATTTGAATAACCATTTATAATATATTTCTCCTTCAGCTAAAAATAACTTGATCAGTGCCTAATCCATTGGGGTTCAGAGTCTATAGAAAATTCTTAGATCTAATTTGTTACCTTACAACAAATTCTATCAGCAATTCTTATCAAAATTTATCATTCAAAATCCTTTTCAATACTCAAGGAATCTCATCACATTCATCAAAGATTTTATTTAATCCATTGAATTAATAGCAATGATAAATGGATATACAACCTAACTAGATTGCATTCAATTGTACAAGCTTTTACTCATACAACATCAAGGTAGCTAAGTATTTAAAAGGAGACAAAATTCAAAAAGAACTGATATGGGGACAGTTCACAATTTGTATCCATTTCCTTTGAAAATGGTATATCCTTTACAATAGACTCAGAATGGCCTTCAAAAAGAAACACAGCTCATTCTATATTCATGTATTCTCAGATAATTGATAGAAAAATACATTATAAACTTGCTTTCAAAATTTGGACCAAAAATAGACTAAGCATAGTACTTAGAAAAATAGAATTCGGACCCTTTTTTAGCCTTGAAATCTCACTTAAATAGTGTGAGATGCAACAAACTTTAGGCTAAAAGAAAATGACAGGTGTCCTTTTACAAAAATGGGTAAATTACCCCTTTTCAAAAGAAAACCAAACCAATAAAAAAAAACAAATAAAATAGAAGGCAGATGACAGCTGGAGCATAAAATCTTCAATTTTGTCCTTTTCTCTAACTGCTCCCTGTTGGTAGTGCTTTGATTTCTGTGATTGCTTCCCAGACAAATATTTCTCTTTTAGTGGGCCAATCACATTCCTTAACTGTTGTTAGTTCATCCAAAGTTTTCTGCCACCTGGCATCAGTAATCACCCTTCCTTCTATGATAAACCTATTCACATCAGTTTCAATCTTGAAAATGGTATCAATTAGTTCATTGAAAAAACATTCATCAATACGATCTTGGAGAATGGATACCACTTGTGGCAAGTCTATAATGTGATCAAAAGAATTAGAACACTCATTAAAATATTTTAACTTATCATTGTAATCAATAATAGAAGGAATCAAAGAATAGAAACCATTTGTTAGCATTTTCAATTTACTTTTAATTACTGCCAGCTTCCCTGTGAAGATTTGCAATAATTATTTCACTTTGTCCATACCCTCCTTCACAGTAATAACTTTATCTAGGAGATCTGACTTCTCGGCTAACAAGGATATCAACCTGTCAAAAAATTGCATATATGGTCCCTAGTGTTGAAAAATAGGCTCAAGCCATCTAACTGCATCCATGCATACCTGTTCTGTAGATTGTAGACTGATGGATGTATTATAAGTATCCTAAGATATTCTTTTCAGAATGCTGATTCTATGATTTAATACATTCATCAAAGCATTTTTCTTGGTATTACTATCAGCTTGGGAAAATTCTATTTCCACACTAATCACAGGCACTGGCACTGTTGTTCCCATAGGTATTCCTTTTGTTTGGGCCTCTACTTCTACCATGTGCCTTCTTTCTTCTTCTTGCCTTGGTGCATGTTTTGCCTCTGCTGCGACCTTGAGTTGTTCTTTGAGGGATTTTATTTCTATTTCCAGAATCTTAATTTTTTCCTCCAAATCCTCTATTCTTTGTTTCTATACATGGCTCATTTTGAGCTCTTCTTCATATGTTCTCCTAATATCAAGGCATTCATTGAACATTGCAGCTGACTTATCCTCAATTTCATCAACCTTTTCCTCATTCATACAAGTAAAATGTTTTACCAAACTAGAGATTTCTTTCCCAGTAGTGCTCTCCAATGTCTACACAATCATATTTCCCTAAGCAGTTTCTTCTATATCCATCATCTTAGGCTTCTTGGTGTCAGGGGCCACACTCCATACTACTAGGGTTTTAGTGTCCACATTAAAACCTGACCCTCTTTTAAAGCCTTCACTGCTAGTGGCTTCATAACTGATGGCCTTATCTTGTCTTCTCATTTGGTCCAACACAAAGGCTTTCTTAATATCCCAATGTGGTATTAGAATCATACCACTCCTATGTACCAATTCCCTAGCTTCTGCAGCAGTCATTGTTTCACTTTTAGGGTCATAAGCCAATAGTTTTTTAACTAACTCTTTATTTTTCTCTGGATCTTCTCCTGGCATGAGACTCAATGTGAGTTTATTTTGTTTTATTTTATAGAGAAAAATTTTAAATTCTGATGATTTAATAAAATCATCATCTTCCATGAATTTCTCAGATTGAATGAGCCTGTCATCCAATCTTGATGCTTCAATTTGCATGTCAGTAGAAGCTTTTCTTGCTTCAGTAGCCCTTTGGTGAAAATAATTTTTCCTAATATCAGCAAAATACTCACTACTTCCAGACATGACTTGTATACCTCTGCTTACCACCTTTTCAGGGATGTGCATTGTCTTTTGTCTTTTATTTCCTTGTGGCACCCAGGCTGAAGTTGATGGCTGCTCTTCTTCTAAATCAATTTCTAATTGTGTATCTGGTTCAGGGGATTCTCTATTTACCATGGCTTCTTCTCCCTCTAGCTCATGAGGCATTTGTAACATAATATGGTCAAAATTCTCAATCATTTTCCTCAGATTATTAGGATATTGAACTTCTATATAAAAACCCTTAAAATCAAGGCTGGTCCTCTTCAAAGCATTCTCCACTTTCCTTATTTCTTCATACTTCCTCAATAACTCATCTGCCTCCCCTGTTGCTACTATGTTGGCAATTAGGTCCTCTACAGGGATAGGCTTTCTTGGAGGCAAAACAAAACCCCTAATGGCCTTAACCTCGTTTGCAATATAACTGTCAGGATCATACATCCTATAGGGCCCAGTAGCAAATTTATGCTGACCTAAATAGTCACTTAATTCATCAAAAGCATTCTTGCCTATTTCAAAGTCTCCTACTTGAAAGGTTCTACATACAAAAGTAGGCTTATGCAGAGAGGGAGGGATCATTTCTCTATTCATCAATAATAATTGCCAAAAGAATTCAATAATGGCCAATCTAGGGGGTAGATATTTAGGCAATAGATGAGGAGGCTATGGGCATGCAAAAACTCTAATTAAAGTACATTCTTTAAATAAAAATATGCTTCCCTAGTTATGATCTAATTTTGTTTTTTCATCTAAGAAAGAGGGCCTAAGTAGAGTCTTCAAAACATTGGGTGCCCTAAAGAAAGTATGATCTAGCTGCCTCATAATAACAGAACTGAACAAATTAAAAAAAACTAGGGCATTTGAATAAAAGCAATCTTTATGCCAAATACGAGTCCAGAGTTGCACAGGTAACTCACCAAATTCATCAGAAGTTTGATCAATGAAGTCTCCACTAATGTACCCAATGTTTCTATATAGGATAAGGTGCATCAATAATGAATAATGGTGGAACTTGAAGTCTTTCAGCTCTCCTTTCTTAGCATCACAAATCTGCATGTGCATACTGTCAATGATAAAGGCCACATAATCATACTCCTTATGATGAAAAGGATCTTGTATGTCGGATGCCATCAAAAAAAGAGAACCATATATGCAATCCTCTGCACCATCACTTCCCAATACTTTGTACAACCCATACACTATGTTTTTGAAATAATTTTTGAACCTACTCAAAGGTGAAAAGTCTCCCACCTTTCTTGGAATTAACCCTACCTTCTTAACTCTGTAAGGAATGTGCGGCGGCATGACATTGTTTACAAAATAGGTTTTATTCCTAGGAAATTTTCCTTGTAAGTTTGCAATGTCAATAGGTACATCCATTTGTCCCATCAATCCAAAAGCCTCAATAAAAGAAGTTCTGTCCAATGTACATAATACACTCCCATTATGCCTATGGAAAGTCCTGGTTACTAGATTGTATGAATTTATTAGGGCCTTCAACAGATCAACATCAACAAACACTTCTGGGAATATTAATTTTGCCATATTTCTATTCCATGGGTTACATACTAGCACATTCTCTATTCTATTCTGATAAAAGTACATGAAAAGATTGTAACCAGTAATTCTAGGGCATTCAGCATCTCAAACAAAAGCATAAGGGTCTCTGAATATATGATCATTTGCAAAAATTGCATTTGACGACCCTGGAAGGAGTTTTAGCCAGTCTTCTGCATGCTTGTTTTGTTTTCTAACCCTTGTCTTCTTTTCTATTTTGATAGCAAATTTCTTCCTTTTTCCTTCTAGTGTGACTTCTACCACATCATCACCCTCGTCCTCAACTTCAAATTCTTCTGCGTGCACCTCTTCAACTTCTTGGTCGGCCATTTTTTTTTTAAAACTATACTTTGAATTCTTCTGCAATTTCACAGGATACACAGAGCTCTGTAGCTTTCAAAATTTCAGAACAGCACAGAAACAAGCTTCTTGAGGCTAGCAATTCAATTAAATCCTTGATGTTTTAATTATATATCTGCCAGCCTTTTTAATAAATTTAGCATGCATGAGCCTTAAAACTTATGATTGCAAGTCGCCATCAGGGTATATCAGCCACAAAATTGGATTCTGATGTACTTTTAAAGCCTTATTTTGCTTGGCTACAGTAAATTTTTCCTTTTTTCTTATCTGTCATGACTCATCAGATGTTCTTTCTTATATGACTATCTTTCGTTCTTACGCTGAGTCAAACCTTCAATCTTCGTGATGCCGAAAATGCCCTCGATGGATCTCTATGCTCACTCGGAATGGCTTCAAAATGCCCTAAGCATAGGAACGTAATGATGCTTTTACACTATTTTGCAAATCCCTTTTACGTTCTTACGATGCCTTTCACCCCGTAGGATCTCAAGCCCTTTTACTGTATATTTTTGCTTTTACGATTTAAGCTTCTTCTGTATAAGCGTAAAGATCCTTAACTCTACCTTCTCATCTTTTACGCTTATACGTAACCCTTTACATTGGAACATCGAAAACCTTTCTACTAACATCTTTGTTCTTACGATTCAACATTCCTCGCATGAGCGTTAAACCCTCGCTCAAGCTGTCCTTCTATCCTTTACACTCCTACGTGCACGTATCTGCGGAGACCTTGGAAATTCCCTCTATTTTGGTCCACTTACTTCATTTCTTGGGACACCGTAAGGTTTCAAAAATTATCTTTCACTCTTACAACTTAGCTTCATTTGTATAACCGGAGAGCCCTCTCAACTGCTATTGTGGTCTCCCATTTTCCTTTTATTGTATAAGCATAAAGCCCTTTTTCTTGATCTTCCTTTATTCACCTCTTTATGCTTACACGCTGAGACTGGAACCGTAACCATGGAAAAAGGAAAAAACAACTCTTCATTCATACGCTTAACTTACAAGCGTAAGGGCGTAATATCAAAAACTTAAGTCATGTGCCACGAGGGATGGGCCCATCTAACATAAATATCGTGCCTCCATCTGATTCGCTGCAATTGGGCCCTTCTGACACTACAATAGGTCCCACATGATTCCTTTACCGCTAAAACAAAGCTTTACGAGCATCCGCAAACCCAAGAATCGTAGACACGTAAACACCATGGAACCTTGCCTCTTTTCTTATGAAAATTTCTTTACTCATAACATCATAATACCCTCGTGTGCCCTTCAGATCAAGCTTTACGCCTTTATGCTACCCATTGAAACATATATGCGTAGATCACACTGTAGGCTTCGCTGCTCCTTTGCTCAAGGTGTTTACTCGTAAGCTCGTAACAAGAGATTTTCAAAGCATGATAAATCCTTTACGCCTCTTCACTGTATTAGAAAGCGTGGCCACGAAAACCAAAAGCAAAAGGCATTCCTCTCTTACATGAAACCTCACACCATAAGAACGTAAAGGACTAACTTAAAAAATTTTACAACTCCTTCTGAGAAATTCAAAAGGGATACTAGGGTTTTTAGACCTGGGACAATTTCATGGCTGTTTTAGGAGATTAACCTAGAGAAATCAATAGACTCTGATAACACATGAAACAGGGCAAAACTACGGCAACCTAAAAACTTCCAACATATTTTGAAATAAAAACACTAGTCTGCAACATTTAAAACTCAAATGATTTCTCACCATAAATTTCAAATTTTTTTTGCAAGTGTGAAAAATTAGACCAACAAACTCAATGAATGATGCAAACTCCAGTGTTGTAGACACCATGTGCTAAATTAGAGTTGTGTGCTTCTATGTTGTCAACATGACAACTCAAAAAGGTGCACAAACTCTTGAGTGTCTCACAAAATAAATAATAAAATAATGCATTAACCTAAGTAAACTTAAGTAAGTGTAAATAGTAAATAAGCATTTACACCAAAAGATATAATCTTCATTGAAATAATTGAAAAGAGGAAAATACTACTTGTTTTCTTCCTTTAACATAAAACTTCAATATTGTCCCAAGTTTTACAATTTCCAAGAATTGAGTTATTTGACCCACTAAAACTCAAAACCAAAATTTTTGGAAACAATAAAGTTTGTAGATAACTACAATAAATATCACATCACAAAATCTTGAGGTATGAGGACCCCATTTGGTTCCTCAAACAAGTATTTTTTCTGACTACAAATTTTGGTCCATATCCCTATCACAATTTAGAATTAAAACAACAAACCCTACATAGGGCATCTCGTATCTTTATTGTAATGTCCCATTTTTTTTGAAAGAATTAATTATAAAGTTATCAATTAAAAAATATATATTACAAGGTAACTTTATAAATTAAATAAAAAAAAATCTTCTAGAGGTTGTTGGAAGAAGCGGAAAAAAAATAAAAAGAAGGAGGCCGACCTATCAAGGAAAAAAGAATAAATAGGCTTTGAGGGCTCATTGCCTATCATTGAGATTTATTATTTATTTTTGCTGATGTGCATTGTGGAGCCTAGGGTTTTTGCAAGTAGTCACAATTGGCCATTGAGAATGAAAACTCTCAATTTGTACACAATTTTGAGGGTGTGAAAAATCACCTAAATTATTGCAACCGTGGGAAGGATATTTCAGTCCTTTCACTTGTGCGTAATTGCTGGTTTGGAGTTTCTAGTGGAGTTGCACTTTCATCATATCATCTTTAGCATTCAGTCTCCACCATTTGATCAATCTAGGTTCTTCATTTCAATCTGTAGTTGCAACAAGTTCTCAATTGTATACAACTAGTTAGGGTTTCTCTGTAATGTGCTATGTCATAATGTCTTGGTGCTGAAATTTTCCATATCATTTGTAAAAATATTTGGTTTTCTTTGAATGAATACATTGGCACTATTATTTCTTTTATTTCAGCAATATATTTTAGCAGTGTATTAAATTTAGGGTTTTGTTTAGTGGCCGCTTGGTACGGTTCACTACAGTGGTATCAGAGTGGTTTCCTGCCAGCCTGATAGGGTTACCTAGCCACCATTTAATTTAGTTTTAAAAAGAACCAACATAATTGAGAATATGGCTGAGAGACATTCTCAAAGCCCATCCAAAAGTGTGCAAGATGATGAGACTTTATAGCAATAGGAGAGGCTTCTACAGTCAATAGAGGCAAGTACATAGGCAATGATGGTTATGATGCAACATTTGATTGGGGAAAATAGGAGGAATAATCATAATAATGACCAGGATGATAGAAGCATAGCAAGATGACAACATAGGACATAGTCTAGAATAGTTGACAGACCCACATGTCCTACATTCAGAGAAGAAACTCTAGCACACACACTTGATGCTATGGTAATAGATATTGTAGATGAACTCTAACAAGCAAGGAATGAGTGGGATTCATTACTAGAATATGTACAGGATGGATGGACATTTGATAGGTACTTAAACTATAGAGCTACCAGGCAGAAGCAAGTAGATAAACACAGTGAGTTGCAATAGGTCACCAACAAGTTGGTATTACCCGCATTTGATGGCAGTGGACAAATGACTGCTCTTGCTTGGATTCAAAAGGTGGATACTTTCCTATCTTTGAAGACGATGACAGAATTTGAAGCACTCAAGTATGCCACTTTACACTTAGATGGGGTAGCACATGATTGGTAGACACATGGCATGATCACATTGCAACACAATTAGGTAACCACTTATTAGGAGTTTGTGGATAGATTGATAGAAAGGTTTGATAAAAGAAATCCTGAAGTTTATTTTTGGGAGTTAGCCCAGTTGAGATAGTCAGGAGGCTTAGAACAATTTATCAATGACTTCTAGAAGCTTGTAGTGATGGTGCCTAACATTTCAAAAAGGAGGCTAGTCATTTTATTCATAGAGGGATTAATTGAACCACTCAAGGGGTGGGTAAAGGCTTTTGATCCTTCTACATTATAGGAAGCCATGAAGAAAGCCCGCAGTATGGAACTTGCTGCTCCAACAAACCGGTTTACTTTAAAGAGTTTTTCATCATTTAGAGATAACAAAGGGGAATTCAGAAAGGGTAAAGAGAAGGTTAGTGACTCAAAAGACAAGCTAGCTGCACCTTGGGATAAGGAAACACTTAATGACCTGCGTAGGAAGAAGCTATGCATCTTTTGCAAAGTTCCCTATGAGTTTGGTCATGATTGTCCAATGAAGCTTAAGGGGAAGGCTAATCGAGAAATATGGGTTTATTACGGAGGTTCAGATTCAAAAATCTTAGAGCACTATGATGAGGACCCTGATGAGGTAGAGGGTGAACAAGAGGTAGATAGTTCTGAGAAAAAAGAGGCTCCAGAGATACATTTACAGGAGGCATGTCTGTCTAGTATTTAAAGAGAGGGATCTTTTAGATTTTGGGGAGTCTTGGAAGGACAAAAGATTATTACTCTGTTGTATATAGGTGCCATGCATAATTTCATTGATGCAAGATTTGTGGAGAGGTGTGGACTCATTATTGAGGAGTTTGAGGGACTGAGAGTTAAGGTAGCTGATGGATATACTCTTCATTGTGATAGGATGGTGAGAGATCTACCTTTGCACCTGAACAACTATGAGTTTAAGGCAGACTATCATGTGGTCAACATGGGTGACATGGACATAGTACTTGGGATGCAATTTCTACATTCTTTGAAGGAGGTTACCCTGAGATTGGAGGATATGGAGATACAATTCGTGGTGGATGGCAAGACTCATGTGCTGAAGGCTATCTGTAATGGTGATGTGAGGACTATCTCATTTAGGTAGTTTGAGAGATTAGGCAAACATAATAATATAGAGTGGGCAGCAATATATGCTTTGATGCCTACCCAAGAGGGGAGACATAAGACTAAATATCATCTAGACATTCAGGAATTGAGAATCAAGTATGGGAAGGTATTCAGTGAGATTCCACCAGGCAGGCCACTAGACAGAGGTATTGAGCACATTATCAAGTTGGAGGAAGGTGATAAGCTTGTCATGATCACACCATATCAGCACCCAAAATGACTCATAGATGAGATCGAGAGGACCATCAATGAGTTGCTATCAATGGGACACATCAGACCAAGTAAGTCACCCTTTGCATCTTCTGTTGTTTTGGTAAAAAAGAAGGATGGTACTCTACGAATTCGTATTGATTATATTGTGTTGAATAAGAGAACTATAAAGAACAAGTATCCCATCCCATGCATCGATGAGCTGATAGATGAATTGCATGGGGCTTGTTATTTCACAAAAATTGATTTGAGATCAGGCTATCACCAGATTAGAGTTCAAGAGCAGGATATTGAAAAAACTACTTCTAGATGTCATTACGGGCATTTCGAGTTTGTAGTCATGCCTTTTGGTTTGACTAATGCACCTGCCACTTTTCAGTCCACTATGAACAAGGTCTTTCACCATTAGTTGAGAAAATTTGTGCTAGTGTTCTTTGATGATATTTTGATCTATAGCAGGACATGGCAGGAACATTTAGAGCACTTGGAGATAGTATTAAGCATTTTACAGAGTGATTCCTTGTATGCCAAGGAGTCCAAATGTGATTTGGGGATGAAAGAATTGCTATATCTTTGACACATCATTAGTGCGAAAGGAGTGCCAATAGATCTTGAAAAGATCCGTGCTATTGTTGATTGGCCACCACCAGAGAACCTTACACAGTTAAGAGGGTTCCTTGGTCTATGTGGATTCTATCGTAGGTTTGTTAGTGGCTACTCATGACATGCAACGCCCATGATAGATTTGTTGAAGAAGGGGGCATTTGTGTGGACTCGAGAGGAACAAGAGTGTTTTATTTAGTTCAAGGAAATAATGACTACATGCCCAGAATTAGCATTACCTAATTTCACAAAGCCATTTGAGCTTCAATGTGATGCTTCTAGAGAGGGAGTTGGTGCTGTACTCATGCAGGACAAGCATCCTATAGCTTATGAGAGTAGGAAACTCAGAGGGGTTGAGAGATCATTTAGCATATATGTTAAGGAGATGTTGGCCATCATGCATACCTTGGCCAAATTTAGACAGTATCTTGTGGGCAGCAAATTTTGTATTAAAATTGATCATAATAGTTTGAAGCACTTTTTGGGATAGTGGGACCTGAATGATTATCAGCAGAAGTGGGTGAGTAAGTTACAGGCATATGATTTTGATATCATGTATGTTAAGGGGATATAGAATATTGTTGTAGATGCTTTATCCTGTAGGCCACACCTCACTTCTATGATTCAGATATTAGAGGATTGGTGACACTTGATTGTAGCAAAATATGCCAAAGATACGTGGGCCTTTACTATAGTGGAGGGAACAACAATCGACACTAGATACACTCTCATAGATGATTTGATCATTTACAAGAACAAGATTTACTTAGTCCCAGGATCAAAAGTGAAGCAGTTGATTTTGAGAGCATTCTATAATTCACCTACAGTAGGCCATCCTGGGTATTTCAAGACTTACAAGTTAGTACGGGAATGGTTCACTTGGAAGGGACTTAAGGCTGATTTTTTGCAATATGTGCATGAGTGTCATGTTTGCCAGCAGAACCAACAAGAGCACACTTATCTAGCAGGGCTCCTACAACCACTTCCTATTCCTGACAGGAAGTGGGAGTACATCTCTATGGATTTTATTACGCGCTTGCCCAAGGCCTAGGGGTGTGATTGTATGTATGTGGTGGTGGATAGGCTGAAAAAATATGCTCACTTCTTCCCTATCACTACTACATACTCAACAACTCAGGTGGTAGAGGTCTTCTTCAGGGAGATTTTTAGATTACACGGTTTGCCTCAGAGAATTGTGAGTGATAGGGACAACTGCTTCATGAGTCACTTTTGGCAGGAGATATTTTGGTTGTGTGGCATGGAGCTTACATCTAGTACTAGTTATCACCCATAGACTGATGGTCAAATAGAGATTGTAAACAAATGGGTGGAAGGGTATTTGAGGAATTATGTGGCAGATCAATAATGAGCTTGGGTCAGATGGATATATCTCTGTGAGTATTGTTACAATACTACATATCATATGACTATACAAATGACACCCTTCATGGCACTTTATGGTTATGAGGCACTTAGTTTCTTAGATTTTTTGTTGGGAGATAGTCGAGTACCCTGTGCAGTTGAACTATTATAGGAAAGTAAGGATATAGTTGCTACTCTTAGAGACAAAATTGCTAGAGCTCAGAACCAGCAAAAATAGTATCCAAACAAGAAGAGGACTAAGCGTAGTTTTGAGGTAAATGATATGGTTTACCTCATGTTGTAGCCATATAAGTAGTCCACTCTCAAGAAGAGTGGTACAGAGAAACTCAAGCCATGCTATTATGGACCATTCAAGATCATCAAATGAGTTGGTGAGGTGGCTTATGAGTTGGAGCTTCCCACAGATAGTAGAGTGCACAATGTGTTTCATGTATCACACCTCAAAAAGGCATTAGGTCAGAATGTGATGCCTTTTGCAGTATTACCTCCCTTGGATGATGAAGGGAAATTGATCTTAGTGCTAGAATCCATTCTGGATAGTAGAGAGAAGTAGCTTTGCAAGAGAGTAATCAGAGAGTATCTAGTTAAGTGGAAAGATTTACCTATTGAAGATGCTACTTGGGAGGGAGAAGTGATTTTGTAGCATCCAACATTAAGATTCCTTGAGGCCAAGCAATTTTAGGAGGGGTGGACCTGTAATGTCCCATTTTTTTTGGAGGAATTAATTATAAAGTTATCAATTAAAAAATATATATTACAAGGTAACTTTATAAATTAAATATTAAAGAAATCTTCTAGAGGTTGCTGGAAGAAGTGGAGAAAAAATTAAAAAAGGGAGGCCGACCTATCAAGGAAAAAAGAATAACTAGGCATTGAGGGCTCATTGCCTATCATCAAGATTTATTATTTCTTTTTTCTTATGTGCATTGTGGAGCTTAGGGTTTTTGCAAGTAGTCACAATTGGCCATTGAGAATGAAAATTCTCAATTGGTATGCAATTTTGAGGGTGTGAAAGATCACCTAAATTATTGCAACTATGGGAAGGATATTTTAGTCCTTTCACTTGTGCTTAATCGCTGGTTTGGAGTTTCCAGTGGAGTTACACTTTCATCATATCATCTTCAGCATTCCGTCTCCACCATTTGATCAATCCAGGTTCTTCATTTCAATATGTAGTTGCAACAAGTTCTCAATTGTATATAGCGAGTTAGGGTTTCTTTGTAATGTGCTATGTCATAATGTTTTGGTGCTGAAATTTGCCATATCATTTGTAAAAACATTTGGTTTTCATTGAATGAATACATTGGATTATTTCTTTTATTTCAGCAATATATTTTAGCAGTGTATTAAATTTAGGGTTTTGTTGAGTGGCCTATTGGTACGGTTCACTACATTTATCAAAATGATTCAAAATGATACCAAACCAATTACATGTGAAAAAATTATGAATATAGTTTAAGAATGTGCAAGTCATTTATTTTTCCCAATCAAATAATTTTTCAAACACAAATCACTGCTGCAACTCCAACGTAGATATTTAAAAACCTATTTCCACTAGAATATGCATAACCTTCACAAATCTACATAAAACTGGCTCAAACCAAAAGGAAATGAAATATTATTCACATATCTTTTTAATGAATGTTATTAGAGGTCCTGAGTCTCTAAAATATGTCTATACTACATGCTACAACATGACTCTATTCAGGGAATCTAAAATTTGCAAATACCTACTTTCACCAAAATGCTCATAACTTATTCATTTATTTATAAAATTGAACCAAACAAAAAGCATGAGAAGGAGGATTCATCATTATATCTATTAATTAATATATTACATATTTTCTAGGTCATATAGAGCTGTAAAAGGGATAGTAACAATGCTAAAACTAAAACACTAATCAAAATAACAACAATAGAATGCACCAAAAATGTATCAAAATATTTCTTCTTCTCCAAATATAATTTTTTTGGATGATAGAATGGTATTTATATCCATTTTATAGTTAAAAACCTTCCTAACTACCCCCAAAACCAACCATCTACCATTTTACATCATTTTCGTAATCTTAGCAACTTTCTCACTATTGCATTTTACAACTTTTTATGGAACTTTTACATTTTTGACAAAATGAATTCAAAACTTTTTCAAACCTATATATACATATCCAAATGGAATATTTAAGACCTTTTATAATTCTTTTACCCTTCCATGAGTCTTTTACACAAATTTAACCATGTACACCTAAACATGACTTATTTGACACCTTGAGCAATATTGTGCACATGCTTACATTTCTTGTCAACACTTTTACAAATGGATTCAAAATGAATTAGTACATAATATAATTGACTTTAAATGACTCAAAAACCTCATATATCTCATAGTGACCTCTAGGATTAGGTGCTCCTACACCAGTAAAATTGGGGTGGGGATGACACCCACAAATCTTCACTACTGCAACTATAAAGTGTAGCCAATTATGGTTACAATGAGTTTGACCATAAACTATGATATAAATTGTGAGGGGCCTACCTTGTTAAAGCCTTACAAAGACTATTAGGTCTCACCTTATTAAAGGATTTCAATACCTTGTTAGAAGCGTGCCTTGTTAGAGGACTTAAACTTACGATAAAGCAAGCACTCGATTAAGAGATTTACACAAGTCTATAAATACTACTCTATTAGGATATTTACTCTATGCCCCTTGTTAAAATAATTCAACAACATGATCCTTCAGTTAGCACACTATTTCTAGATGTTAGATCTTCTCTTTCCTGATGAATCCTTGATCCTTCTGATTAGATATGTCTCCTTTATCCTCTCTCTTCTTTTCTTTTTCTCTCTAATTGATTCTACAATCCAAAACATTGTCATAACCTCCACAACCACCATGAATTCTCTCTCTACACTTAACATTCATCTCTTTTAGCACATACAAACTCTTTAGGGTTTTTCTTGTAAAATAAATAGAGGTGGAATGGGTTAGGTAAGAATCAACGACTAAGGTTGATCCATATTGCATCTTAAAGCATCCCTTAATTTGATTGGTTGCATGCATTGCATAGGGATTCATAATATACCTCCATACTCATCTTCTAGAATTGTAAGACAATCATTATGTTGGCTCAAAAATGGTTTCTATAGAATTTTGTGCCATTAAAAACAACTATGTCCAAAACTATTCACTCAACATGTAAACACTTTGATGGTCAACCATCACTACATTCTTAATGTTGTAACCCAACTTCTGAATTTTTCAATATACATTGTTTACTCAACTCTTGAATCACTCGACATGTATTGAATGCTCATCTCATGAGTGACTTGGAACATACTAGGTATTACTCGATATATATTGTTTGGCAACTGATACTCGACATGATTTTATCACTTGGCTCACATTGATTGCTCGAAATGCTCCGATCACTCAGTGTGCACTACAATTTTGATAGAAAATAACTAAGTGTCTCATGACTACCTTGTCAAAACCAATATGAGATTAACAATCTACTCCTTTGACATGAGTGGAAAAAGCACATTTCCATGTATATAAAATCCTTATTATGAGCATAACTCAGACAATATGTATACATTACTTGGCTCTCATACAAAGTTTCAAAATTTGCAAAATTGCAAAACTTAGGACTAACTGACATACCTTTTTTGTCCATTACTCCCCTTGAGAAAATGTTTCCTTTCTACATCTAAATATGATACTTCTATTGAGTATATTTTTTGTTCCCTATTTCTTCATTATTACTCCCCCTTACTCAAAACTAAATTTTTCTCATAACTCATTTCCCCATTATACTCATTTCCCCCTTTTTGACACTTATGTCATGGCTGATACACTAATAGTGTATTTATCCAAAAATGATTTATGGATCTCCATGATAATTTTCAACACTGGATCCCAATTTTTGCATGCTACCTCTAGAGATTGATATTGAATATCTAGCCAGGAAGCAAGGTTAACTAAGCCATCATGAGTTGAAAGTTGTTTATCTTTCTTCATCAATGTCTCAACATAGGCTAGTTCCTTATGCAACACTTCCATGTGTGGGGTCAACATGGACTGAATACTTATCAAGGTAGCTTGAATTTTTGCATCCCGTAGCTCAACAAGCCTACCTTGTGTGGATAGTAATCTCTAAAGATGAGCTTAGCTTTGACCAGGAGATAACTTAAGAGTAGTACCTGTAGTTTGTAAATCTCCTTGTAGTTGGTTAATAGCCCTCTAAACTTCTTGTGTGAAAAGATTCACATCACATAGCTTGGTGTAGAGAGAGGAGATATTCTCTAACACCTTCTTCACACTCTCCATTTTGGTTGCAAAATCAACCTTTCTTAGTGCAATAGCACTAGATATCTTCTCTAGTACTTGATCAAACTCAAAATTTCACCCTCGATTTGAGTACCATTTTAAGCTTTTGAGTTTTTTTGAGCCCTTATGAGTGCATTTAATGCATGTGCAATTGACAATAATTTTGAGGCCTAAGAGGTGTTTTATGTTTCTGACACCTTGCATTCAACATATCCATATGTCTCATGAAGATAAATTTCTATTTTGAGTCATTCTGTGGAGTTTCGTTTTGAGCAATGTTGAGTTCTACATTTTTGCCTAAGTGTCAAATAGTAACATGAAGCCTAGTTTTCATTTCAATATCTTGCACCCAGTAATGTTTCATGACTCATCCCGTTGGGAGTGTTTATTAAACATATTAGAGAACCCATGTTTCTATTTTCAACTCATTTTGATATGTTTTGATTAGGTTTTGAATCCCTCAAGTTTGTTGTTTACTATTGTCATGCTAATGTAAATTGTTCAAAATTCTCAAAGGCCCTGTTTAACCAGTTGCAACTTTGAACCAATTGACCAAAATGAGAAAATTCCTTTTGCATTAAATTCCAAAAGTTAGAGACTTGTTATGCTTCAGAGTTGAGTTTATGATGACCCCATTTGATTAGTTTTCAAATGTGATTCCAAATGCAATTTGTAAAGTTTTACTGGTGTCATAAAATGCAGATTGATCGATACCCGTGTCTAGGATGTCATAACTTATCATTTTTGATAGGTGAGATCAAATGGATTGTACCACTATGTTCTACTCTAAAAATTCTTTAAATGTGCTAATTTTCAAATCCTTACGAATTTGTCCACACACTTTCCTAGATCTATTTCATTTGTGAAAATTACTTTTTTGCCAGTGTTTCTAGTCCTACAAATCCAAGTATCCCACTTCAAACACTTGCCAAATGCACCCAATTATTTTTCATGGTCCCTAATCATAGATTTATATTCTCCTTGTGATAATAAACTTAGACCCCAGTTCTTGTGTCCCCAAGTGTTAGTTTGACCTATTTTCAAAGCCCAAACCAAATGTGATTTATAGTTTTCTGACATGTTTGCCTGCAATCAGTTTCATGAAGGAAACTTTGATGGTCAATATCTTTTGAACCAAATGTAATTGTGAGATGAGATTTGATAAGGAAAGAGAATACAAAGCAAAGAATTAGCCTGTCTTTTCTCAGAGCTCAATCAAGTGTTTCAGTCAATTTTTAAGGCCTGTTAGAGGGCCGCTTGGCACAAAATTAGTACTTTATAGATAAGAGGTGAAATGAGTTATAAATGATGGTTCAGTGGTTGAGTTCGATCTTGATCAGTACTAGATGTTCATTAGATCAGTTTGGGATGTTAGTTTTTTGAAAACAATTTTTTTTTTAGCTAGACCCACTTTGGGGCTCAACTAAATTCATCAAATCACTAAAGGGGATGGAATCTTCCTAGCTAAATGGATAATTCTTAACATGCATTTATCATCATCATCAGTCATCAATTGAATATCTTTGTGCACAACCCAATACATTAATTATCATATGTTTATAATCATATAAGCTTTAATCAGTGAGATGTCTGCTAGTTGATGAAAGGGAATACTCATGAGTGTGTCAGCCTAAGAATGAACCTTCCACACTGAGGCCCCTAATTCTAATCTCTTTATAATATTGAAGTTTCATTTATTATAATTGTATTTTAAAATGGTAGATGGTATATTGATAAGGGAAGAGATTATCATGGTTGGATGCCTAGCCTTCATTCTAGCAAAGGAGCTCTTGAATGGTTAACAAGGAGTACTCTTCACCCACAATTCTCTTCTACTTCATCAAATGGTTGTAGTATAGACACATAATTTTCAACAAGGTTCCTCTCTTGTGGGAAATTTTCAATGCTCTTTTTGATGAGGTGGGACCCAACATTTTCCTCTACACATATAGAGATAGTATTGTTAGCCATGAGAGACAAGCATAGGAAGATTCCCCCTTCTTTGATATGAAAATATTGGATCCACTAATGTGAATGCTTAGTGGATAGGAAATTATACCACTAGAAAACTTGGTGAAGCAATCATATAGGCATCCAATTTGTTTTTCTTATCTTGTGGTGGGTTTGTCTAGCACAAATCTTGATCACTACAACATTTGCGCTCTATTGAAGAGATGGCGAGAGTTTCCCATTGTTGTCAAATCTCATTTTGATGTAGAAGATCCAATTAGGGTTAAAAACACCATTTGGGAGGAATGGAAACACATGATGCATTAGGTCATGGGAGCATTAATCTAGATGAGGAGCTGGGAAACATGACAACAATTTCATGGAAGAATTTGCTAGGATGACCTCAACTTTCAATCATTGATAGAACGTGTTGTGTGAAGAAACTCTTTTTAGCATCAAAAAATTATTGAAATATGAGCAAGATTGGTTTTGGAGGAGACCTTTAAGGATTTTATAGAGAGAAACTTGTACATTAGATCTCTATCCTTGATGGTTGGAGCCATAAGTTCTTCTAAGTGTGGAAGCCTATGAGTTTTAAAGAGAAAATCGATCAAATAATTATCCCACATTCAAGTGGATGGGGATTTTTTGCTTGTTTATAAGCCCCAACACTCACCTTTAAATTGTCTCAAAGGCTTGTGGCTTTTGGAGACAACTATTTGCATGGGGGCCCCACCGTGGTTAGATTTAGTTGGTCTGAAACCCAAATTTTGAGCAAAATTGTAAATTGCAAATTCCAGAATTAGAGATAAGTGATGACATTAGTAGTGACACATGGCACAAAATCATAGATTCGTGGTGGAAACCACATTGTTAGGCCTTAACCACGCAATGACGTGAAATCGTCAATCATAGCATTGCCAACATTAAATGCTAGATTGAAAATCTAATGTGACCATGTGAAAATGATCATTTTGTAACATTATAAGCCTTAACTATAGTTAAACAAATGAAGCCATGAAAGAAAGGTTAGTCACATGATCACTAGAGTTAAGGAAAAATCCAGGGTTAAAGATACGAAGGTGCACTGAGCTGAAACATGGCAAGGGCACTGACAGGGAAGTGCGAGGTGGTGAAGTTGACCAATCAGGAGCTTCCATATGGAGATCAATAGAGGGTTGACTTGGATTCCAAAAAGTGTACAAAAAGGATAAAATAATAAAATTTAATTTTATTATCTTCATTGAAAATTTTGATTGAGCCTAAGATAGAAAAATTTAAATGTTTTTAAGATTTTCTATAGTTTAGACTATAGACATTATAATTTTTTTATTTTTACTCTATTCATGAATTCAAGCATAGAGTTTCAAACAAGCATGAGAGGGGCATTTTTAAATAAAAAATATGCAGCTCAACATACCGTTAGAATCAAGAGAAGATGAGCTATCCAAATATGGAATCAAAAATTGCATAGGTATTCACTAGTACAAGCTATAAGAAGTTTTGTGTTTTCTAGGGTATTGTCAGTCAAACAGGAAAAATTCATCATTGAGCATAAAAATTAGTTGGAAGGAAGACATGCAAGTTTTTTGGCTCTAGAACTTGGAGGAAAATTATTCTGAGTGTTTTCTCTTGCTTCTAGAAATCATTTAACAGGTGTTTTTTTCCCTTGTTGTGAAATCAGATCTAGCAACTTAATCACTTAAATCTTCTCAATCATTCTGAAGATATTTTTATGCATTCTTTAGTAGTTGGGATCATATATGATTTTTAGTTATAGAGAGAAGGTAGAGAGAGGGTTTTCATTTGCAAGTGGAGTTCCAAGTGAAAAAATGGTTACATCTGATCTGATTTGGGAATTCTCCTATCCTTATATTCTCTTCTTTTCTCTTTCTCTAGCATCAGTTCTAGTTCTTGGATATTTTTCACTACTATGATACGACAAGGATGGTTCTAGTTAGGTTAAATTTTTTGTCATGATTGTGATTCCACCATTTCTTCACCATTTCACTCATGTAATGAACAACAAGTAATGAATACAATGATAGTCTTAGTTTATTCAACAACTCTATGATTCAATTTCATGCATCTTATTGTATTTGTTTCAAGGAAATGAATAAAAGTATAGCAAAAAGTTTAATCTCCAGTCTGAATGTCTCCTGTTCATGCTATTTGTGATCTTTTGTGATATGTGAACAAAGAGCACAAGTCCAGTTGTAATCTATTTTAGGTTGGATGTTGTGGTCTATTTTTCTTATGATTTAAGGAGTCATGTAAATGCTTGATTTACCATAATACGGTTGCAAATTTCATGGGGAGATAAGTTGAGTATGATATTTAGAAAGATGCAAATGTTTGATTTACAAGGTGAATGGATAGATTAGGAAGTCCTAATACATGAAATATCTTAATGACTTTCAATGATGTATGCTAGTGATTTGTGGGATTTCCTGATAGATAAGGCACTATTTAGCTATAGGATCAATGTGTTATGTTGTTCATGTCTTGATTATGATAAAAATCAAATTTTTAGTCAAAATCATTTGCCCTTTTTGTTGAAGAGCTGAAAAGTGCTATCCTCACTTAGCTTATCTAGTTCATATGTCATGATTCTATCTATTTCATGTCTATGCTATTTGCATAAGTGTTAGAAGATTAAGGGTATTATCTGCTTTGTTAGATTCAAGTGTATGCTTTAACAATGGTACCATATGAATGAATTTGAGGTACACTTGCCTAAGTTTTACAGAGCCTAAATTAGAAGAAGGGTATAGCCTTATAGTTGGCCCTAGTGTTTGAACAGGTATGTTGTAGATGGGAAGTAGCTACCCCTAGATGTATTCTATTCTCATTGGAATTTTTCAAATATGATGTTTTGAAACACCAACAATACCTTTATGTGAAATCTCCTTTTAGACCATTCTAAAAGATTAACATTTGAGTCCAAGTCTTCATCCTTTATTTTTCAAACAATAGTGACAAGTTGCTCAATTATGGGCTTTTCTTCATTCATCTTAGGGAGACTAAAAGCATCATAAAATATGTCTTTTATCTCATGAAAAAATTTATTTTTCTTATACTCCCTTCTCATCATTTCTTGCATCTTCTTTACCTATAGAGCTTCCTATAGAATACCCATCTCTTCAATTGTGATGGTTTCTATATCAAACTTAGGCAACTCAATCACCTCATCTAAATTTAGATCCACTAAAGATGTATCATTTTTGCTCCTTGATATACTTTCACTTGGACTTGATATTTTCAAAGGTGTAAAATGTGTGCTTGACCTTTGAAGAGCTTGATTACTAGGAGGAGTAACAAAAGTTGGTAGGGTAACTAGAGTGTGTATGGAAATTTATTCTTCTGCTACAGTAGTCACCTTCAACCCTTCAAGCTTATCATCTTTATTGTTTTCCTACTGTGCTTCACCTTGTGTTTGTGGATTAGGTACAAGACTTTCTTCCTAACCTATGGGAACTTTAGTTCCATATTTCTCAACAGTAAATATAGCTTGCATTCTTGAATTGTTTAGGATAAGAAAAGATGTATCTATCTATTGTGCCTCAACCTCTTTTATCTAAAATGTAACTATAGGAATTATAGATTATGTCTTAGTTGTAACAACTTTCTATTCTAGGTTTGCACTATGATCTATTCATAAATCTTATTTTCCCTTCTCCTTTGCTTCTATGGATTTAGGGGGCACAATAGATGTGTCTCTTGGCTATTCCCCTACTAGTGTAACTTCTACATTTTGAATCTCATCAACTCTCACCAATATGGGTTTTGAGCATAATAGTGTTTTTGTGGTGGAGTCCTTCAATATCTTTTTCAATTTTTCTTTAGTCAAGGGATCGATGTTCTAAGCTAAATTATCATGAACAACGTTTATTTGTACTAAGTTTTATTGATGCACTTGGTCTATATTTGGAGGACTAGCACTCGAAACTTATTCATCTTGAACATTTTGCTGTTCTTCATCAATTGTGGCCTCCTCTACTATTGTCTCCTTAGTGCTTTCTACAATACCATCTTTAACTGGAACCTCTTTAGCAATATCTACTTCCTCTTGTTCACTTTTCATAGGATCTTGTATTCTTGGCTCACCTTTTTATGTGATTGCTAGAGTGGATAACTATTGTGGTTTCACAATGCACACCCCATTTCTAAGAGAAATGAGGACCCCCTAGGATTTTTTTTTGCTTTTTGAGAACCCTAATCTAAGGTCTAATTCCTTTTAGGACTCTACCTAAAGTTTGGGTCATGCCTAGTCCTCTCCTTGAAAAACCTAGTTGTTAGATTTAAGTAATTTGGACTAGAAATGTGTTTGAAAGGTTAAGGTACACACTGGTACACTTAGCGCACATGCTCTCCTATCATGGGTGCACAAGTGCGCTAGATGCATTAATGCACATGTACACCATTTGGAGGTGTGCACTTGCACACATCCGTAAGGTGCACATGGTCCTAGGTTTATAAACACTTGGGACTACCCTTCTCCTTATTCACTTTTCTCCACAAAGAATTTGTGAGTGCACCTCTGCACCTGCACTAAATTTCACCCACCTACAAACAAAAAGCAGTTAGTTAATAAACATAAAGGTACACACATGTGTACCTATTCAAGGTGCATAGGTGTGCATCTTTATTCACTTTTAAAACATAATGCAACCCTAAGGAAAAGTTACACATGTGTGCACCTCCCCAAGGTGTGCACATGCACACCTTTATCACTAAAACTATGAAACCTATGTAATGGTGCACATATGTGCACCTTGTCAAGATGTGCATATGTGCAATATTTTAGGCCCTTATAAACTAGAACAAAATAAGGGTGTGTACATACGAACCCATCAAGGTGTGCATGTGTGCACCCTTAACCCGACAAACCCTTCATATCCCTCATATGCACATTGCAATGTGCGCAGTAGTGTGCATGTGCATGTACGCACTCCAAAAGGGTGTACACCTACACAAGTGCTTCATTGTGCACTTAAGAACCTTGTAAAGGGTATTTAGTGCACCTAGCACACCTATCAAGGTACACAGGGTGCGCTAAACTACATAAACAAAGTTGAAAAGGGGATTTGGGTGGTTTTACAAGGGTTTTAAGGATTCTAGGTTTGGTTTTTTAACAATGAGGGTTTTTGTTAGGGTTTAATTTTCACTCCTCTGGAATAAGGTGTGTATGTTTTCTACAGATAAAATGGCTTCCTCATCATCCATACTTGTAGAGAAGATGGCTCCAAAATTAGTTATTTTCAAATTTCAAGGGGCACTTAAGAAATCATGCTTTTAGGATGCACATTTAGAGATTAGAGATACATAATTGGGCCATATAGACTAAAACACATTCTTGGTACTTTGTGACAAGCCTAAGGAGAGGTCCCTGATGGTCTCAACACTTTTAAGATCTAACTTGATTAGTGTGGCCTCACATCCCACATCAATGCAGTCTTTAGAGCTTGTCATGGCCTTGGTAGATAATTATGTGTTAGTAGAAAGAGTTGTGAAGAGTATAACAGGGGAGACAGTCCTTGATTTAAGACTGGGGAACATTGATAAAGTCTTCCATCTTTTGAGAGTGGATCAATATGTGAAAATTACTTATGATCAAGTAAAAAAAATGGTATAGGGAACATGAAAAGGAAGTTAAAGAGATCACTCAATCATCATTCTTGATTGAGAGAACATTGATAGGAAGAAGACCAAGCAAGGTAGATATGACTGGAGGATACATGAAGGATGATATTAAATACTCCATTGTACTTCTAGGTATGGTTATGAGTCTACCAATAGTTGGGCACTTGAACATTTGGATGGTAAATTTCATCGAGACCGTTAGAACAACTAAAATTCCAATTGATTGGACCACAATACTAAGTGAAAAATTAGATGAGTAGTTGATAGGAGTCAAAGCTGACCCCAAGTTTTACATGACATCATACTTGGTGTATTTACTGGTGGCAAGCAAAACTAACTATCTAGGATTGTACAAGAAGGGAAGCATGCAAGATGCTAATGATTGGACTTATGTGGTATATCCCCAACTGGTAAAGAAGAAGCTCTCAGATCAGAGCAAAGAACACAAAATAGTCAATGATGCTTTAATTTTTGCAATCATCCAGTTCATTGAGGGCGATTATGCTAGGAGGATGTCAATAGAGGCATCAAAAAAGATTGTAGAGATGCGTGCCTACTACATCCAATTCAAGAAATTCACCAACCTAAGGGTAGTAGGTACAACTATGAATCTAAAGAAACTCCTGAGATATCTATTGGATAGGCTCATTTTATTTAAGATTTCAAGACAACTCACATTTGCATATGACAAAGTGAGGAACCAACATAAGAAGACCTGGGTATGGCCCATCACTATAGGCCCATTTGAAGTTGAATGAAAACAAGATATCATGACCTTTGATGTAGAATGAGATTAATATCCCTTGGAAGATTACAACTCTCCTCGTCCATTTTTTGATAATATTGGTAGAGTTCAACTTTTGGTAGGAAAACAATTCATTCATGAAGATGCAATAGAAGATCATTGGATGAATGCTATAGTTCACTATGATATTTGAATTAGGGATTATTGTAGAATGACCCTATATCTGGTAGGAAGTGCCTTGAAGATAAATATCCCACTCAAGGTTGTCCAACAAGACACTCAAGAGGTCTTGGATCCCTTGTACAATTGTGATAAGATATTTGATAGACCAATCATGAATGCAAAGGTTGAAAATGAAGAGAATGTAGACTTCAAACATAAGGTGAGATATATAATCCAATTGAAAAAGGACTAGATCAAGAAGCCCTTTAAGCTAGACCCAGTTCCTCAGACTATAGTCTTTCAGTCTACAACATGCCCAATTATAGGTACAGGTGCAAAAATAATAGTACCAACTTTCCCTATGCAATCTCTAGTTAGGATAGAAATGATATATAAGAATGATAGGGAAGTTGGTTACTTCAAGGAGGAAAAAGGAAGAATAAGAGGAAAAGAGCTTCTCCAAATCAAGTTGAACTCAAATTTGAAGAACCTCAACAAGAAGAGGCATCTCAAGCCCAAGGGGTAGCTCGAGCACCTGAGAACCAAGAGCCTCAAAATAAAGAGGCAACTCAAACTTAGGATATTCCACTAGTACCTAAAAAAGGCCTAAAAAAAGCCCAAGAGAAATCCCCATAATAGGAAGCATAGGAGGTATCTCCACCTACACAAGAGGAACAAGCCTCTCCTTCACTTGCTAAGAAAGCTAGAGTTGGACCGATTGTTAGAAGGACTAGGAGATAGAAGATACAAAGAAGGGTTATACCTATTCCTCAAGTCCCAAAAACCTTCCCTAAAGAGGATGAAGAAGATAATACCCCATTGAGTCAAAGGATATGCTTGGCAAGGGTTTCTTGAGAAGAGAAGAGGAGGAGCTCCACCATTACACTGTCATCTATTCCTAGGAAACCTATCAAGGTTACAACATTAGAGGATGAGCAACAATAGTGGATAGATGAACAAGAAGGGAAAGGAACAAATATTTTCAACATATCTATTTTTAACTTTATGCTAGTAGGGATTGAAATGGTGGGTGATAAAATATGAGATACACTGGTGAACCAACCTTTAGGAGACGATTGGAATCAAATACCACCTCTACCACAGGGATCTCTTGGTACCCCACCACCACCACTTCTAGATTTGTCATATTTGTATAAAGGATCAACCACTTGTCTCCCTCCTATCACTAAAGAAGAGAGAGTGGTGCATGAAGAAGAGTGTGAAGAAATACCAATTGATGAAGTATATGAGGAAGGATAGATACCTAAAGCACCTCAACAAATTTCTCAAGATACAGAGGTTGGGACTTTGGATATAACTGATGAAGGGATACCATATTTGGATTTCTTGTAGAAGGAGAAGACTCTAGAAAGGAGTGTTAAGGGAAAGGGGCTTGCTAGGAAAACCTCCTCTTCAACCAAGTACTTGTCTCCTATGGACACTTCACTAGCCTGGTTGAAGAGGGAATTAATGGTCTAACAAAAGCAACAATTGAACCTAAACAAAGAGGAGAGTATGGATGCACTAGCAGAAACCATCAAGAGCCCTAAGCTATGTATGGGTGATGCACAATAATTGGCATTCATAATGAAGAATAGATATCAGGACCTACTTGCTCACATAGCCATTCCTCCTCCACATGTTGAGATCAAATATTTGACTCCTAAGGATTATCATATTACAAAAGTCCTATTAGGAAAACCCATAGTAGATACAACCAAAGTAATGATCACTATAAGTGTCAGGGAGGTATTTAGACATTTTTGATGATAATGAGAGTGAATTGAAAAAGCTACACAAAGAAAATGAGCTACTAAGAGGATATCTACATAGAACTGTAGGTCCATTGGATCAAGAGAACCCATAGGCTACTCTTGCTATGGCACTAGAAAGGGGAGATAAGGGTAGTATCCAAGTTGGTTCATTTTTGGGAGTATGTCAACAATGGCATGACAATTTTGAGTAGAAGGGTGTAGAGATAATACAAGATAACTTGAAACTATTGTATAATGTTCATTCTACTATAGAGAAACTAATATCTATTGTAGAACATGATTTGGGCTTATGGATGAGGTACATACTTGGGGAAAAGACCTTCAAGCACTCAAAACTATTAAAGGTCAAAGATATTGTACACTCATGGAGGTGTATACAATAGATGAGATTGATAAAATTGAGGATTGGATCAAGAAGATAGCGGTCAGGAATAAGGTCATGGAAGAACTTCATGAGGATATTCAAAAGTTAAAAGACCAGTCTCAAGAGAAAATTTTGGATGCAGATAGATATTACAATTTTGTTTCTCTGGAGATTTTTGAAGACAAAGCTCAAGTTAGTACAAGTAGTGGTTGAACAATTTTGAAGAACTTTTGAGGATGCTTCATCTGATGAAGATATTAGACAAGCATTCAAGATTGAAGAGGCATTGTTGAAACTTGATAGTAGACTTGACAATTTTGCAGAAATTTGAATGGATATTAGTAACTATTGGCAAATATTTAGGCATACATATGAGGCATTAGATTTACTAGAAGCTTCCCAAGTGATTTAGATTATAGAGAAATTCAAGAGTAAACATCCAAACATTGCTCTGGTATAAAAGGGAAGAAAACCCATAAGCTAGAAATTTAGTTTTGACACTTGGGGGAAAATTTTGGATTTTTTGAACTTGTTGTGCAGGTGTGCTAGAAATTTTGAAGAAGCTAGAGGTGTGTTGATAGTTAACTGCTAGTTCCAAGTTTAGAGCTTTCCATGCACCAGAAATACATTCTAATGTCAATTTACTAGAAACACATTTTGATGACAATTTAACTCCTACAAACATTCAAAGAAGGCCAAGCTTCTAGTTTTAGAGCTTCCAGTGACTCCTAGATCCTTGTAAAGTTTCCTTTTTCTTATATACTAATTATTTCTTCATTTTAAGACATGTAAAGGCTCATGCACCCATAAATTGATATAAAAAAGGGTAGAGTCCTATTTGAGCACCATTTAGAGAGTTAGTTTGTACATAAGTAGATTTTTTTTATTAGTTTTAAGCATATATTTTCATTAAGAGATCTCTCACTCTCAACACAAATTGAGGAGATGATTTCTTATAAATTGAGGAATGTAACATGTATTCCAGGCCATTATTTTGATGCAATAATATATTCCATTGGTGCTCTCATTTTGAGTGTAATTATTCTTGCCAGATTGTGTTATTTTTGTGGATTCTTGTTCATAATAATAATGGAGCCACTAGTTTTGTTTTGTTGATTTGATTGTACAATATTTTAGTTTTGGTGTTTTTTACGTGTTGACAATTTTTGCTAATGTAGTGAGTTGGAGATAAGATCACCTTATTGTTCCTACATAGCTTCTCATCTCACATGAATGCACTTTCCATGGCCTTACAATTTGATAAGAAGTGAAACATCTCTTGATTTTACTAAGTTTCCATTGATGATTATATTAGTGGATTTGAGGAAGAGCTAATTATACTTTCATTGGTTTCCTGCCCAATCTTTTCAAAGATTTAACTCATAGATGTGTTGTTATCTTGGTTTATGTCCATTAAGAATTTCCCTTTTATGATATTTACTTTCATCTCTCGTACCCTTATCTTTGTTATTTTCTTTGATAACCCTTGGTTAATTTAGGAATTAATATAGTTGCATTGTTAGATTGCATTCATTTAAAATCAAAAAATACCAAAAATATATCTCTTTTGTGTGGTTAATTTTGAAACAACAAGAGGACTAATCATCTTATCCAAAATTGGTTTGAACCAATAGAGGGCTGTTTGTGAACAAATGCATATCTTCAATTGAGAGGATTCTAGTAGGTTGCAAGATTACCCAGAGCCTTGGAGTTGATCCCAGATCAACTTTTCAAGAGATGAGTTTGAAAGGATTCTTGTTGTTAAGCATCGTGCAAACAATAACCCATATATTGATTTCTAAAATTTTGTGATTTTGTTAACCCTATCTTCAATATTCTTCATCAAGATATGGAAAGCTCTATATTTGGGGGCAAATTTAGTCTTGTGATTTTCCTTAGCTTTAGCAATGTTTCTTTTGTCTAATTTTTGCATATCTTGGGCTAATGTTGATTCCCTAATCTGTCTTTTAGTTTGCAAGCTATATTGCCATTTTTGCTCAACTCGGTCATATAGACTCTTGGGTAGTGAGTTGGAAATTTCTAGAGGAGTTGATTTAAATGTAGCCATCATGTAATATATGGCATCCTCAACTTTATTTTGATCAACTTTCCCTAAATTATCAAATTCAATATGTGTGAAACTAGATAAATATGCAGTTTACTTGATATTATCATATAAATTGTCTAAGTTAGAGGAGGGATTGTGGCTTACCACCTTAAATTGGCTCATGTCATTTGATTCTTTTTTCTCCTCATCTAAATCTAGTTGAGGCATTGACTTCTTCTTCAATATTTTTTATGTCTTCTTATTAGGTTCACTCAGCTCTACTATGCTAGGTGTCCTCTTGCCTTTAGGATTCACAACTTATTTTTCTTGAACAATGGTTGCCCTTGTGCTTGAACTAGTAGTAGGTACTACTAGCTTTTGTTGTGGCTTCTTCATAGGCTTCTTAGGTTTCTCCACTATTTGTTCATTTTCCTTTCTCTTCTTGGCCTTTGTGTCCTTTGGTGCTTCCTTTGCTTCTTCTCCCATGGCACCTTTTACAACATCTTCTTGATTGTCTCCTTGTCATTGAGTTAATGCTAATGGGGCTTGGCATTTTTCTTCCTATTCTTCATCTACTTCACCAAATCTTTCCTTTAGTTTTTTCACTAGTTTTTTCTTCTTCCTAAGAAATGTAGCTATCTTTAGATCTATTGTGATCCTTGATTTGGATTCCTCATAGTTACCAAATGAGGTGACACTCTTGTAAATATCTTCTACTAGTAAAGTTGTAATAGCTACAGAGGCCTCATCTACATTGATCTCATATGGCAAGGGCTTCAACTAGCTGACTATTGGTATAGCTTCTTGCACATATGTGTAGTCTACATTCACTAGGAAACAAACATCATCATAATTTTTTTCCAGTAAGGATATAGGGATCCTTAACCTCTATTTCATGGATTTCTTAAAATCCTCAAAGTAGCTAGTCATTATTGACTCAAAGTTACCTCCAAGCTATTCTATGAATTTTGAAATCTGTTGTTCAATTGGCCTGTTCATCTTCCAAGCAACTATGAAAAAGGTGGGGAAGGTGTTTTTCACATAAAATAATACGCAAAAAAGTAAAGAACCAAATTTTTATGATGCACTTTTTGCTTTCCTGATGGCCTCTAAGTTTTCTTATATTTGTTGAAGTTGCAACTCGACAAGGTCATAGGAATTGTCCATCTTTACTATCTTGTAACCTAAATCAATAGCCATACATGATACACTATTCAGTTGACTATATTGAAAGAGCTTATGAGAAATCACTCTCCCTAAAAATGCAATTAAGGGATTTGAGATTGAGTCAATAGACATCTCTCTTTTGTTCTATACCACACTTATATTCTTTTCAATAGTTTCCTTTACATCGCTTTGCATGCACTTAGGTCGATCAAGGGCAAGGTACCTTGATACTCAGTGTATGATCCTCTTTATGATCTTAACTGGTCCACCTTCCAATTAAATATAGTGATCATGTATATGGATAGGAATAATTCATATCCATTCAATCTTAAACACTTGAGAAAAATCTAAGCACTATTTAAGCCTTATTGTTAAACAATTTTATATTCTTCCCTCAAGAATTCATTATCACATAGTTTGTTGTAGGAATCTCTTCGCTCCATGTCACCTACTTCTCCTATCTTTCCTATATAGCAACATCTAACATCTTGTATCATTAATACTTTTGGTGGTATCATCAATAATGCACTAGATGGGTCTCCTTTATATGCTATCTCAGGAATAACTCAGAAAGGGGGCTACCTAAGATCATTACTTATCAATTAAACTTTGAAAACCTCTTTCCCCTCTTTCCTAACATTTGTAGAAGAGTTAGTTTCCATTTCAAATATCTAGGGTTTGTAAAAATTTAAAAAGTGTAACTTGGCAATATCTAAATATCTTTCAAATCTGATGATTGATCATGAGTAGCAGCTCAATCCAATTGAAAAAGACTTGAATCTTCTTTCTCAATTTTGCTTCATGCTCTTTGTGTGCTCTATAAGCTCTGGTAAGTGAAAATGAGTCAAAGATCAACTATATAGCCCTTCATATTTGGTAATAAATGCTCACTGCTTTCATAGTTGTAAGCTTAGCTATCATAGGACTTTCAACATGCTTGATCAATATTGAAAGCTTGACACTTAAGACCATGTCTCCACAACTCAGCATTACCACTATTGCTTCCCTTGCTTGGCAACAACAATAATGTCTTCCATGCTCAACACCAACATAGAAAAAAAGAAAACTATACATTTCCTCAAGGTTCTAATCAATACATTGCATCTTAATCCATGCATATATGATCTTTTTAGCTCATAGATTCTTGGAATTGATGCACAATATAACTTTTTAAATATTATTTCCATACATACCTCTTCATTGACTAGTTGAGGGTGATGTGATTACCTGATCTATTGGATGAAGTGACCTTGTTTGAGCTTGATGTGCTATAATCTTCTTTCTTCTTCCATGTCTTATTCATCTACACCTTTACCTTCTCTACAATGACCTTTTCTTTGCCTTTACCATTTCCATTACTTGGTGTTGGTGACTTTGTTGGATAGTTTCTGCTGACATGACCAATCTTGAGACAACTAAAGCATGCATTTTCTCTCAACCATCTATTGTATTTACCTCTAAAATATGTTCTAATACAATTCTTAGGAACATGTCCATATTCTTGACAATAGTGACAACTATGCCTTGTGTTATAATCCCAATCATAGGATTTTCCATTTTGTTGTACCTTTGTCTACTTTTTTGATGTCCACTTGGTCTTAGATATGCATTAATATTCTTTCTATCCATACTTCTAGAAATTGTGGCAATATCCTTCAAATCTCTAAGTGATCATGGTCTTGGTCTTGCATTCATGGGCTTGATGTCCTTGCTTGTTGCACTTATGATAGTAACCCTTGAATTTTTGCTTAGGGTTCTGATTTGCATTATTGCTCTTGTAAACATTTGTTGTATGACCTAGCTTTCCACAATTATGAAAAGTGGGTTTGTAGTTCTTAACTCTGTTGTTTCTTTTCTCACCACCTCTAGATGATTATCCTTCCTCAATGCTTGTGTATCCCAATCCAACAATATCATTGTTAGGTCTTGCAGATTTCATCAATTTGTCAAAGTATTTGATGGCTTCACTAGGCTTGTTGAAACTTTCAATGAATTCCTTTTCTTCTCTTAGTTCATTCCTTAGTTGTTCATTCTATAAATTTAGGGTTGTGATCTTAATGTCCTTTCCATTAGATTCATGGTTTGCAATCATTAATTGATTAACTATATCTAGTTGCATGTTAGTAAGCTTTTGCACATCTGATGTCTTCTCTTCTAGTTTGTTGGTCAGTGTTATTTTTTTATCTTCAATCATGACTTTGTCTTCCTCAAATTTCTTTTTTCTATTTAGTCACCTCACATAGTAATACTGATTTAACTTCTTGTTCTATCTTAAGATTTCTAACCTCTTTAGTTAGGGCATTGTTCTTTTCCACCAGATCTACAACTGTTGCATCAAACTCACTTGAGTTTTCATTCTCAAACAATCTAGTAGTGTCTTCTTCTTGGTAATTAGTGTCATTTAGCTGAATAGCCAATTCCTTTCTTCTCTATAATGAATACTTTAGTTCATCTCTTGCTTCTTTGAGTTAGTGTAGGAAAAATTGTACTTCAATGTTCTGGTTCTCAATAGTCTTTACCAAATTGTATACTTCCATCTTATAGATCTTTCCTCCAAAGCTGTAAAACTTTCATTTCTAGAGAACAAAGTCTTATACCAATTGTTGGAAATAATAATGGGAAAGTAAATTCTGAGAGGGGGGTGTGAATCAACACTTCAAAAATTTAACTATAAAACATTCACCACATATCCATCTCATACTTTAGCATTCAAAATAAAATAGCTAACTACACATTTGCATCAATAGCATGAAATAAGTAACACAATAAATTTGTTACTTAGAAACCCTCCAATGAGAAGGTAAAAGTCGAGTGGGTATGACACCCACAAATATTCGGTACTATAGTTGTAAAGTGTATCTAATTATGGTTAAAATGAGTTTGACCATAAACTATGATCTACCCTGTGAGGGGTCTACCCTATTAAAGGTTTACAAAGATTTTTAGGCCTCACCCTTTTAAAGGATTTCAACACCCTTTTAGAAGTGTACCTTGTTAGAGGACTTAAACTTACAATAAAGCAAGCACTCAGTTAAGACATTTACAAAAGTCAGTTAAGACTACTCTATTAGGATATTTACTTTGCATCACCTATTAAAATGATTCAAAACAATGATCCTTCGGTTAGCACACTATTGCTAAATGTTAAATCTTCTCTTTCCTGATGAATCCTTGATCCTTTTGATTAGATACGTCTCCTTTGTCCTTTCTTTTCTTTCCTCTATTCTCTCTAATTTATTCTACAATTCAAAACATTTTCATAACCTCCATAGCCACCATGAATGCCCTCTTTGCATTTAGCACTCATTTCCTTCCACACATACAAAATCTTAATGGTTTTCCCTGTTAAATAAACATAGGTGGAATGGGTTAGGTAAGAATCAATGGCTGAGTTTGATCCATATTTTTTCTTAAAGTGTTCCTTAATTTGATTGGTTGCATGTATTGCATAGCAATTTGTAATATACCTCCATACTTATCTTCTAGAATCATAAAACAATCATTATGTTGACCCAAAAATGGTTTGCATAGAAGTTTGTGCCATTACAAATAACTATGTCCAAAACTGTTCACTCAACATTTGAAGACTCTAATGCTTGGCCATCACTACATTGTCAATGCTATAACCCAACTTCTGAATGACTTGACATACACTATTTACTCAGCACCTAAATTACTTGGCATGTATTTACTTCTCAGCTCATGAGTGACTTGACACATACTAGGTATATTTTTGGGCATGTATTATTTAGCAACTAATGCTCATCATGCTTTGATTAGTTAGCTCACATTGATTGCTTGGCTTGCTCTGATCATGCACTATAATACTAATAGAAAATGACTAAATGCTTTTTCATTGCCTTGTCAAAACCAATCTGAGATTAACAAACTTCACATATCTTTGGTATCATGTTCTCCCATCTCTTCTTGTTCTCTTTAATTACTATTTTCTTCTTATTTACCAATCTATTAGAGATCTTTTAGAATCTATTTTTCTACATCTTCAAATCTCTTCTTAGAAAAAATCATATGCCTAAAAACTTCATTTTCCAACTGTAATCTATCCATATTACTATATAAATCATACAACTTATTTAACTGTAGAAAATTGCCATTGTTTATGATTGTGTTTTTTAATGTCTCTATCTTTGGCTTCCAAGGTTTCCTTCTAGTAGGAACCTTTACTTCTATCTTCACTTCTTTTGCATCTTTTGCCCTTATTTTTGCTTCTTCTAATTCATCTGATTTAGACTCAACTATTTGAGTCCTTCTTCTCTAAGTTCCCTAAATTTCTTTTCTTTTCTTTCAAGGCCCACTAGCCATTTTATTGGTCCCCTTATGTGTAGGATATTATATTAGCTCCTATTTTACTTCAGTTAACCTCACAGACCTTCTGGTACTAGGAGGGGTAACTGTTTGTAACTTGACAATGTTGACATCTTATTAATCTTCTTGCTTCTAAACTAGTGGTACAAAATGCGGTTACTCCTGTGATACTACTATGTATGATGCACTAGTTGATGGTCCAACAACTGTCACTCCCTATGTTGATCTAAAATCAATTGCTAAAGGCTTAGCAAGTAGTATTCTAGGGTGTCCACTTGCTCTCATTTCTTGAGCAATTCACATAGATTCCTTGTATACTTACCTTCTCATGCTTGTTTCCTTAAGAATGATTTATATCTTCTTGTCGACTCTTTTCTTGATTTCCTTGTTGTGAAGTTGAGTGTCTATATCTTTGACCTTTTCTTCATATGCACCCCATCTATGAAACTCCTTGTCTTTCTCTGGTTCTAGGATTATCTTTGTATATAATTCTATTATTTCCTCTAACATTTTATACCCCATAGGGTCAATGAACTCAACTCTTGGTTCTACTTCTCTCATACATGTTAAATAAATTTCAACCATGAAAAATAAGCCATTTTGTTTTTCTCTACTAGGGATGGAGGGATTCAGTATCTTTTTTTCATCATTTCTTGAAAACTCCCCATTATTCTAGAAATATATTCTATCATTCTATCTTTTGAATACTTCATGTAGTAGTATGTAATAAGGTTCATAGTTCATTTATTAGTATTTCACTCATCATCTAGCATTCTTTTAAATCTTCTTATCACTTGGTGAAACAAATGTTGTTGGAATTATGATAGGAAAGATAAACTTTTGAGAGGGGGGGAGGGGGTGGGGGAATTAGTAGTTTAAGCTTTGACTCATAAAAAAATTCACCATACATCCATCTCATACATTGAATAAGTAAACTAAAATTCCATGTAAAACATATACATCTAAATCATGTAAAGTAAGCATTCACACATATATGACACCAAATATGATTACCCAGAAACCCTCTAATGAGAAGGTAAAACTAGGGTGGGGATAACACCCACAAATCTTCATTGCTGCAATAATAAAGTGTTCCAATGAAGGTTACAATATTTGATCATGAGACATGATCTACCCTATGAAAGGTTTGCCTTGTTAAAGGCTTACAAGACTATTAGGTCTCACCCTGTTAAAGGATTTTAACACCCTATTAAAAGTGTGTCTTGTTAGAGGACTTTAACTCACAATAAAGTAAGCACCTTGTTAGAGGATTGCAATACAACCTATTAGGACTACTCTATTAAGAGATTTAACTACTTCACCTATTAGAATGACTCAACAATGATATTGTAGTTAGCACTTTGTTGCTTGATGACAGATCACCTCTAAACTGATGTATTCCCTATCCTTCTTAATCAGATGTCTCTCTATTGTATACTATCTCCTTCCTTTGTTCTCCTTTAACTAATTCTACAATGTAATCTAAGATCAGAATACCTTAGTCACCATGAATACTTTTTTTTCACATGCAAACTTGTCTCTTCACTCCTTCCACACTAACTAGATAATTTAGGGTTTTTCCTCCTGAAGAAGCGTTAGGTGACTTATGGTTAGGTACGAATCAATGGTTGTGATTCATCTATTTTTCTACTTAAACCTTCCCTTTACCTATTTGGCTACATGTAATGCATTGGGATTCCAACTTAAGATTTGTTCTTATCACCAAGATATTGTAATTCAATTTGTAAGTTAACTCAAAAATGGTTTACATAGTAGTTTGTGTCGAAACAAACAACTATGAAAAAATTGTGTTACTCAACATATGTAGTATCTGATGCTCAGCATATACTAATTTCTATAATATGACTCAACATCTAAATGACTCAGCATGCACTACTTGGCTCCTATATCGCTCGGCATACATTGTCTGCTTGGAACTTGAGTGACTCGGCACTCATTGTGAACTCGACAAGCTCTATCATATACATGTTGTGCTTGGAATATACTACCTTTTTAGCATGAACTTAGTAAATAACTTTAGTGTATAGACACTCATTTGTCAAAACCAATCTAAGATCAACAATCTCCCCCTTTGACAAGAGTGTCAAAAACACTTGGTCATGCATTTATATCCTTATGAGAATAACATATCTCTTATTTGACTTATGTAGAAAATTTCAAAATATCAAAAATTTGCAACAACTTATACCTCAAAATCTTATACTCACCTTGAGTTGTTAGATTAGGTTTCTATACTCAAAATTCTGTACTAAAAAAGTTGTACTCCTATTGAGTAGATATGCCTCAACTAATACTCTTTCATTTCATGTTTTCTCCCCCATGCTCTCTTTCTATCCTTTTCTTATGCTGACTTTCATCTCCCCCTTTGCTCTATCTTCTCCCTCTTTTTGATACTGATGTCAATAGGCTATACACTGATAGTGTGTTTGTCCAAGAAATATTTATGGACCTCAAGAATAATCTTAAGAGTTGCATTCCAATTTTCACATGCTACATCCAAAGACTTAATTTAGATAGCTGACTTGGCAACAAGGTGAACTAGGCTATCTAATGTAGACAGATTGGGATCTTTCTTCATAAGAGTTTCTACATAGCCTAACTCCTTGTGCAAAATTTGCATGTGAGGAGTCAATATTTATTGGATGCTAATTAATTTGGCCCTTATATTGGCTTCATCTACAAAAAATGCTACTAACTGACTCTAGGTTTGCAATAAAGTCCTAAAGTGTTTCTCACTCTGAGTTAGTGTCATAGACAATTTTGCACCTAATGAATTAATTTGACTTTCCAAACTCAAAATGTGACTTTTTGTATCTTGTGTGAAGAGTGCAGGATTACACAATTTGGTGTATAGTGAGAAAATGTTCTCAAGTACCTTCTTCACACTTTCCACCTTAGTTGCCAATGAAACTTGTGTAAGTTCTATATCACCTGATATTTTCTCATTCACTTTACTTCAAAATTTCTTTTTAGACCATTCTAATAATTTTGCATTAGTATCAAGGTCTACATCACTTACTTTTTCCACTATATTTTTCAATTGTTTAATGAGTGGCTTGGTTTCATCTCAAATTGGTAGACTGAATGTATCTAGGAAGATGTCTTTAATATCAAACAAAGCTTGCTTCTACCTATGCTCCCGTCTGAGTAGTTCTTGTTGTTTCTTTGTAGATAGGGCTTCTTGTAGTATAGCCATCTACTCTATTGTCATTGTGGCATAATCATACTTTGGAAATATAATCTCTTCATCAAGGCTTACATATCCATATGTTATTACCACTTCTACCTTTGATGAAATTGGACTTAGCACTGAGAATTGCAATGGTTTTGCATCTGTGCTCAGCTTCTGAAGAGTGTGACTAGAAGGAATGTAAAATTCTAGTAAGGTTACTAGGGTTTGAATAGCTATTTGATCCTTTAGCTTTGGTGTCAACTCAATCTCTGTAGGATTTTTTTTCTACCACAATGCCTTTAATTGCACCTTGAATTTGTGTTGGATGTGCAGATAAGTCTATTTGACATGTTTGACTCTGTGCTTTAGTAATGGCTTGAGTTTCCACTTTGTCTTCTCCAATTGTATCAATCTTTTCTAATGTAACTTTTGGTACTTTATCTAAAGGTTTTAAACTAGTGACTTGAGGGGTGATGGTAGGTGGTTCTTGTGTTTTCACCTCTTCCCTTGTAGTATTAGTTACTGATTTATGAATCTCAACTACACTCACTAATATAGGGTTATCACACAATTTAGCCTATAGTGAAGATTGATCAAGTACCTTTTTTAGGTCTTCCTCTATTAGGGGATTGATGTTTTGAGTAGTGAGATCAAAAAAATCCTTTACAGTAGCTATTTCAGTATTTACACTTGATATTTGTTTAGGGATGACATTTGGCAATTGTGTATCTTGTACACTCTATTCTTCTTGCTATTATTTCTCAGCTATTGCCTGGTCATCTATATTCATTTCTGTACCTCCCTCAATTGTGCCTTCATTTTTATCATCTTCATCATCTTTAACCTCAATAGGCTCTTGTTCCCTTGATTTGACTATCGACAATCCATATGTGACTTTCCACAACAACATAGTCTTCTTTACTACATCTTCAATATTATTCTACAATATGTTGAAGGCTCTATATTTGGGTACAAATCTAATAAAATATTTATTTATGGCTTGATCCATCTATCCCTTGCTAAGTTCATGCAAAACTTGAGCAAGGGTAGTCTCTCTAATTTGCCTTTGAATTTTTGAACAATGGTGCCATTTTTGCTCAATTCTTTCATATAGGATTTTAGATATTGAGTCAGCAATCTCTAGAGGGGCTTTCTTGACAGTAGCTGTCATGGAATATATTGCCTCCTCCACTTGATTCTTTCCAACTTTACCAAGATTATCAAAATCAATGTGAGAAAATCCTAACAAATCTGCATTATTCCTAACATTCTCACATAGGTTGTCTAAATCTGAAGATGGATTTTGGCTCACCACCTTGAATTGGCTATTGTCATCAAATTCAACTTGAGCAATGTACTTTCTTATTGGTATTTTTAATGCTCCTCCTTCCTGCTTTGTAGGTTTTTATTTTTCTTTAGCCTTTTGTATTGTGGCACATGCACTAGCCCTTGTAGTAGGTGTCGTTGGTTTGGGCTGGCTTGGTCTAGCAATCTTCTTTCATATTATCACTATTTGAGCCTTATGCTTTCTCTTCTTTTGATCAGTAGGAGTAGGTGCTTCCTCAACTTCTTCTTCCTCAAAACCTTTTGTAATTTTTGTCTCTTCCTCTTGTTGATCTTCACCTTGTTCTTGTGTTAATGCAAGTGGTGCTTAGATTTGATTGCCTTCTTCCTCTCCATCATCTTCCTTCTTGACACCTTTACCCAATTTATGTTTCAATTTCTTTACCAACTTTTCTATCTTCTTGATGATAGAGGAAGTCTTTAATTCCATGGTAATTTTAGATTTGGCCATCTCATAATTAACAAATGCTTGGACATCTTTATCTATATCTTTTGCAAGTAATCTTATTATAGCTACAGAGGCCTTATCCATATTGATTTCATACCCTAATGGTTTCAGCTATCTTACTCTTGGAGTTACTACCTGAACAAACATATAATAAACATCAACTAGGAAAGAAACATCATCCTACTATTTTTCCACTAATGATACTAAAATCATCAGTCTTTTCTTCATAGACTGCTTGAAGTCCTCAAAGTAACTAGTCATTACTGACCCAAAATTCTCACATAATTGTTCACTAAACTCACATATTTGAACTACCACAAATGTGTTTGTCTTCCATGCCATAGTGCCAAATGTAGGAAATGTGTTCTAAATATAGAATAATATACATATCAAGATAGAACCAAATTTTCACTGAGCACTCTTTATTCTCCTTATTGCTCCTAGGTTTTCAATCAATTGTTGTAGTTGTAGCTCAGCAAGATCATATGTATGATCCTTCTTCACATTCTTGTAACCCACATCTACTACAATATAGGCACACTATTCAATCTACTTGATTGGTAAAACTTATATGCAATTAGCCTTACTGCAAAATCTATTAGAGGATCTATGATGGTGTCAATTGTCATTCCCCTCTTATTCCACACAACTCCTATGTTCTTCTCAATAACTTCTTTTGATTCACTCCTCATTTTCTTAGGCCATTCTAGGGGTGGATACCCTATTACCCTATGGATTTTTCTTTTTATTTTGATAGGCCCATTATCTAACTGTAGTGAACTATCATGAATCCTACTCAATACAATCCTAATCCATTCAGTTTTGAAAACATTTAGGAAATCCAAGGCATAGGTTAACCCTTTCTTCTCTACAATTTTAAATTCTTCCCTTAACACTCCACTTTTACAAAGTTTCCCATAAGCTTATTTTATTTCCATGTCTCCAATACTCCCAACCTTATATTTGTAACACTTTCTGACATCCTAAATCATTAAAATTTTTTGTGGTATCATAGATAACACATCAGAGGGATCTTGTTTGTATGCAACGTCTAGTATGGCTTTGAAAATAGGTTGTCTTACTTCATTACTAACCAATTTAACATTCAAAACCTTCTTTCCCTCTAGTTATTTTTCCTTTGAAGAACTAGATGCCATTATGCAAAACTACCATTTATGAAAATAGAAATAGTGTAGCTTGGAACACAATAAATATCTTATAGAATCTAATGAAATGGTGTCAAATTTCTATTTAGATCTTCTACAATCACTTTGAATGAATCTGCCTATTCTCCTCTATCTCTCCGTACTTTCTCTCAATTTCAAATGATGTTGAATGAGTATAAAATCAATCAAATACCCTAAAAAGTACTACAATTAATGTTGAGTGCTTCCATAGCTATAAGCTCAGCATCAACCAATTTTTGGCTCACTTAGCATCCACTAGAATTTCCACTCATTTAGAAACCATTACAAGCTTGACAACAACTAGCCAGTTTGTTAGCTCGACATCCTCTTGTATTTCACTCAATAATCATAGGAAACATTTCATGCTCTGTAGTAACATGAAAAACTTAAAGATTTTTCTTATATTCCAAATAACATCTTGCATCTTTGTTCATGTTTATGTAATATTTTCAGTACTAAATCCTTTGGAACTAATGTATGATATAACCTTTGAATATTAGTTCCACATACCTCTTGATCACTTAGTTTGATGAGGTGTGATCACCTAACCCATTAGGTGAAGTAATCCCTTCTTCACTTGATATGCTACAATCCTCCTTTTTCTTCCATGTCTTGTTCATTTTATTCCTAACATTTTAAATATTTTCCTTTCCTTTGACTATATTAAACTCACAACTTGGTGCCTTTGATTTTGTTGGACAATATCGACTAATGTGACCAGTCTTCAAACAACTAAAATATGTGGTTTGACTCAACCACCTTTTGTAGTCACTTTTGAAGTTTTTTCTAATACAATTCTTAGGAACATGTCCATACTCTTGACAATAATGATAGCTATACCTTGCATTATATCCTAGTTATAAGAGTTGTTATTGTTCTTTACCTTTGTTTGCCTATTTGATGACAACATGGGTTCAGATCTACACTTAAAAGCTCTATGTCCATACTTTTGATAGTTATAACAATATCCTTCAAATATTTGAGTGTGCATGGTCTTAGTTTTGCATTCATATGCCTGATGACCTTATTTATTGCACTTATGGAAGTGACCCATGTTCTTATGCTTGACATTTTGATTTACAATCTTTCTTATGCACATATTAGTAGTATGTCCTTTCTTACCACAATTATGACAAGTAGGTTTGGAATTCTTACCTTTGTTACTCCTTTCTTCAGCACTTTTGGATGACTCTCCTTCTTTGATACATGTGTATCCCAGTCTAGATGTATCATTCTTAAGTTTATGGATCTCATTAATTGCTCAAAGTATTTGATGACTTCACTTGGTTTGTTAAAACTTTTAGAAAATTTCTTTTCCCTTTTTAGGTCATTATTCAATTTCTCATTCTACAACTTCAATGTTGTTATCTTAATGTCTTTGACATTTAATTAATAGTTGGCATTCATCATTTGGCTCAAAGTATCCAATTGCATGTTAGCAATCTTAGTTAGCTCTGATGATTTCTCTTCTAGTTTATTGGTCAAAATTGTTTTGTCATCTTCAATCATGGATTTGTCTTCCATAGCTTTCTTTTTCTATTCAGTCACCTCACATAGTAGTATGGCTTGAGATTCTTGCTCTAACTTGATATTTCTAATTTCTTTAGCTTAGGCTCTATTCTTTTCCATTAGATATGCAACTATTGCATCAAATCCATTGGAGTCTCCATTAGCAAATAGTTTAGTGGTGTCCATCTCTCTATATTGTGTGTCATTCTCCTCAATAGAAATTTCCTTCCTTTTATTTAAATATTTCTTTAAGTCTTCTCTTGCTTCATTCTGTTGATGTAGAATGAGTTTTATTTTAATTCTCTTATTCTTAATGATCTTTCGCAACTTGTAGACTTCCATTTCCAAGATCCTTCCTCAAAGTTGCAAAGCTTCTCTCTTAGAGAACTTAGCTCTCATACCAATTGTTGGAATTACAATAGGAAAGGGAAACTTCTAAGAGGGGGGTGAGGGGTGAATTAATAGTTTAAACTTTGACCCATAAAAACATTCACCACACATCCATCTAATACATTCAATAAGTAAATTGATATACCATGTAAAGCATGTACATCTAAATCATGTAAAGTAAGCATTCACACATATATGACACTAGATATGATTACCCAAAAATCCTCCAATGGGAAGGTAAAAGTAGGGTGAGGATGACACCCACAAATTTCCACTACTGTAGTAATAAATTGTATCCAATAAAGGTTACAATGTTTGATCATGAGACATGATCTACCTTGTGAATGTTTCACCTTGTTAAAGGCTTACAAAGATTGTTGGTCTCACCCTGTTAAACAACACCCTATTATAAATGTGCCTTGTTAGAGGACTTTAATTCACAATAAAGTTAGCATCTTGTTAGAGGATTTCAATATATCCTGTTAGGACTACTCTATTAAGAGATTTAACTACTTCACCTATTAGAATGACTAAACAATGATCCTATGGTTAGCACTTTGTTGCTTGATGATAGACCACCTCTAAATTGATGTATTCTCAATCCTTCTTGAAAAAATGTCTCCCTTCCATATACTATCTCCTTCCTCTATTCTCCTTTAATTGATTCTACAATGTAATCTCAGATCACAATACCTTAGTCACCATAAATAGTCTATTTATGAATGGAAAATTCTCTCTTCACTCCTTCCACACTCACTAGATAGTTTAGGGTTTTTCCTCCTTAAGAAAACCTAGGTGACTTAGGGTTAGGTATGAATCAATGACTGTGATTCATCCATTTTGCCACTTAAACCTTCTCTTTAACTATTTGGCTAGATGTAATGCATTGGGATTCAACTTAAGATTCATCCTTATCACCAAGACATCGTAATTCAATCTATAAGTCAGCTCAAAAATAATTTACATAGTAGTTTGTGCCAAAAAAAAAACTATGACAAAATTGTGTTACTCGGCATCTATAGTCTCTGATGCTTGGCATATACTAATTACTATACTATGACTCAACATCTGAATGACTCAGACTGCACTACTTACTCAGCTTCTATATCACTCGGCATACACTATTTTCTTGGCACTTTAGTGACTCGACACTCACTGTGAACTTGGCATGCTCTATCTTATACATGTTATACTCGACATATACTACTTGTTCAACATGAACTAAGTAAATGACTTAAGTGTATAGACACTCATTTGTTAAAACCAATCTAAGATCAACAAATGTGTTATTAGAAACTTAAAACTAAATACTCCATTCTTTTTTTTCTTGATTCTTTCAATATTGTCCAATAATTTCTATTTTGAGATCTCATTCATATTCACTTTTTATTTCTTCATAGTCATTAGATAAAATGCATGGATAAATCCAGTAGGTATTGAGTTCAACCTTGAACTATAATTCATCATATAACCAATTATCTTGCTTATCAAACTGACATCAATCTCTTTGACCAAATCCAACTTCATATTCCTACCATCTGACTTGGTTTTCAAAGCTATTTCAACCAGCTTCTTCATATTCTTCTCATTCATAGGATTCCTACCTTCATAACTCAATCTAGTAAGTTTATGATGTTGGAAGCATGAATGTTGATGATATTCCTATGGGGGAGCCCTGTAGAAACATGATTAGATCATTATCATGATGATATGTTACATTCATGATTGTGTTTGTCATTAATGTCAACATAACAGTTTCATGTGGTATCTGATAGAAGAACAATGGAGAGATCAAGTTGGTACAGATAGATAGTTGAGCATTTTCACTAAGTGAGGTTAAAGGGAGATACTACTAAGTTTCTAGTATATGCAACTAACCTTAGAAGCATAAGATATTAAGTCTAGAAGAAGTTATGCAAGTTTTGGTGAAGACTGTTATGAGACAGAGTTTATAGAGGCATGTTCAAGAAAAATTGTTGTATCTCTTAGTAGATTTGTTATTTTGAGAAGCCAAAGTTAAATATGTGAAGAAGACATTTTGAAGACAATATTTCCAAGCTCTCTTGTCATAATGACATGTGTATGAAAAATTATTTAAGTTGCAAGGTGAAAGATTAATGTTATCACTAAGTGTAATGTGTTGTTAATATGGTCCTTTAATAATTAATTGATAAGGTGTAATATCTGATTCATGAATTGTTTTATGGATTCAATATAAAGGAACGATATTGTCCTTTATCATGTTTGATGTATGACGAGATGTACAAATGATTGTAAGAAACATAAAGAGTAGAATGCGATACTAAGCAAAGAAAAGAACAGGTAAAGGAAATTTTTTTGCTGAGGTTTTATTGTGTGATCCAAAGTTGGATACTTGGATATTGGGTTTGTGACCTGGTCTACAAGGTTTGACAATGATTGGTCTAGTTGACAGGATAGAGGAAAGAAGTTAAAGTATAGTACATACAATTATTCTGCAAGGAATATTTGAGAGATTAGTTGGACAATGAGTTTGGTGATCTTACCCTAGAAGCTATTTGGACAATGGGTCCTTTTGTCTTCTACAACTCCTAACAAGGTTGGCACAATGTCATGTCCCCTTTTCAAATAATTAAAAAAGAAAATCTTTGCTAAGGCAGGTAGGCCCAAGAAAGTGAAGTTTCAGAAAAAGGGGGTTAATCTTTGGAAACCATTGGACTAATAAATAAAAATTATTATTAAAATAAGTTTCATTAACCTCTCTTGGACGTGAGTTACAGTTATTCCCTCTTTTAAGGGGTTTGGAGGCATTTTGGGCACATTCCAGACTTGATTTTCGCTCATTCTTTGTTATTCTTCAGAGGCTGCCAAACCTGTGGAGAAGGAGACCCAAGAATGGGAGTTTGCAGGTTTCCAGGGAGACCCAAGAATGGGAGTTTGCAGGTTTCTAGGAAGGCTAAGGATGAGAGTTTGAAGCCATTCCACGTGCATGCTCATACAGAGTTTGCCTTTGTGCTGAACAGTGTAGATTTGTGGGTTTTTGGGTGTGTTTTTTGCATGAGTTTGGTGTTTTCAGTTGAGCATTTCATATCAGTTTTGGTTGCTGCTGTATTTAAGACTTTAAGCTGTTAAAATAGAGCTGAATATATGTATTGGGACGTGATTGAACTTCTGAGATAGTTTATTAGTGTTTTTGTGGTGTTTCCGAGCATTTTGTGTTAATTTCGGGAGCCCGATGAGCATAGTTTTTGTCCTACATTTGTGAGCTGTTGTGTAAAGGCTATATAGATTTGGAAATTCCATTTTGTAGGCTGTTATGCTTCTGAACTTTCTGTAAAAAATTCCACTTTCAAATTTATTAATAACAGGTGAAGCTGTGAAGCTTTTTGGCACTATTTTCGGCATACCCGATTTGGGGTTTCTTGAAAAATTTGGTGGATCTTTGTGATAGCAGTTGTTTGATTTTGAAAATCTGATTAGAGGTGTGAAATACCATATCAAATCAGAAAAGGGGACGTTTCACACAACTCCTAATAGGTTCCATCCTCTAACAAGGAATATTTATATTAGTACATCATCTTGTGGGCATCATTTCCACTAGGATTTTTCCTTTAGTCAAGGGTTTTCCTAGTTAACATATTTGGTGTAATTGTGTATGTGCATCTTTGTATGGTTGCTATTTATTTTGGTTGAATGGTTAAGATTATTTAAGTTGGATAAATGTTTTAATTATTAGATAATTAATTCCCCCCTAGTTATCTTGGTGGACTATTATTTTTAACAATTGGTATCAAAGCATCAAGTCCTTGACGATAAAGTTTAATAGCTTTGGGAGATCCATGGAGAACATATTCAAAAAAGATAGTCTAAAGTTTGATGGAACAAATTATGACAGTTGGAAGGAAAACATGAAGACACATCTATTGTGTATGGGTCCAGGATATTGGATCTTAACAAAATTAGAAAAGACAATCATTGCTGAGAAAGATTTAGAAACTTGTACCAAAGGTGAAAGGGAAGTCTTCATGTGTGACATGAGAGCTAGAGAAGCACTATTGTCTGCACTTCTTGAAATTGAGTACAACCAAGAAAATTCACTTGTTACTTCTCATGTGATTTTGAAAGCTTTGGAAAATAGTTTTAAAGGAGATGAACATTATAAAAAATTGAGGTGACAAAGTTAGATTTGTGCATTTCAAGATGCTAAGATGATGGAAGATGAATCTATAAGAACATTAGAAATTACTGTAGGTATTAGATCTCAAGGAGGAACCAAACAAGATGATGAGGTGATATGGAAGATATTGAAGAGCTTAACACCACCATTTAAGCCAATAGTTCAAATGATATAGTTGTTGATCTCTTGTACAAAATATTTCACAAATGAAACATTACTTTGAAGACTTGAAGCAATTAAGAATGAGGTTAGATAGTCTGGAGATTTGACTAGAATAGAAACAATTTTCAGTGCCTTGAATATTCAACCTAGTTTATCAAGGAGCACAAGTGTTAGAGGAAACTTTGCTAGCATAGCAAAACTGACGAGGACAAAAATATTGAAGGAGGAGTATCCCTTCTAGTAAGAAGAGAAAAATATGGTAAGAAAACCTTTAAATGTTGGACTTGTAATGAATTTGGTCATTATGCATCTAAGTGTCCTAAAAGAGAGAAAAAGTATAGAGGTAGTTTCAAACCTAGAAGATATTAATAATGTTTGTATACAAATGAAGAAGATGATTTTTATGAACAAGCAATAAATGCTAGTGATGATGAAATAAGATTTGTAGCAATTAAATAAGAAAGTCCAAAGAAAATAGATTTGGTATCATACATTGAAAAAAATTTGATTGGATAATTGATAGTGGTTGTTCACATCATATGACTAGTGATATGAACAAAATTTCTAACTTCAAAAGTCATGATGGAGGCATTGTCAAAGTTGGAAATAATGTAGCATGCCACGTTAAAGGTATTGGATCTATAACTCTTGATGGTAAGACTAACACTAAGGATGTATATTTTGTTGATGGTTTGAAACAAAATCTTTTGAGTGTTGGACAACGAGTGGATAAAGCTTATCAATTTTAGTTCATAGAGAAGATATGCATGATTAGTGACAAAGTTGGAAAGATAATTAGAATAGGAACTAGATCTAGAGGTAATGTATTTCAGTTGAATTCTAGTGAAATGACATGTTTTTCTTCAATTCTGTGAAAGCCAGGAGACATGGTAACTCTATCTCAGGATTGGTGAATGATAGGGGAGAGCTTCTTTCTTCCTCTCTTGAAATGTTTAGGGAGGCTATCCAGTACTTTGAATCCCTCTTCAGAGAGGAATCGTTAGGGGGGTCTCCTGAGGAAGAGAAAATTATTTATTGTATCCCCTCTCTTGTGACTAAAGATATGAATCTGCAGCTCATGAGGGATATCTCGCTTGAGGAGCTTGAAGGGGTTGTTTTCAACATGAAGAGAGGAAATTCACCAAGGCTGGATGGCTTCCCTGTAGAGTTTTTTCAAGAGTTTTGGGATATCATTAAATTTGATCTCTTGGCCATGGTTCAAGAGTCTCAACATAATAAGTAGATGTTAAGGGCTCTAGATGCTACCTTCCTTGCTCTTATTCACAAGAAGGAGGGGGCTGATAGGTTGAGTCAATTCTGACCCATCTCTCTTTTCATTGTTATTGGTTGTAAAGGTAGATGAAAATTGGTTATAGAATAACATATTTTGTCATATAAACTTTGACAACATTTAGAAGACTATTAGTATGTTTATAGTTAGAGATTTTTCTAAGATTGTAAAACCTACTAACATAATTTTCAAGGAGTGTGTATTGACAAAGCATAACAAAACTTCTTTTCCCAGCAAGAAGTTTACTACTAAAACAAAATTGGAGATTGTACATACATATCTTAGCAATCCTACAAAGAGAAGATTGTAGATATTTTTACTAAGTCTCTTCCCAAAGAGACTTTTGAGCATTAGCGAGGTATGCTAGGGGTTATGCCCTTTCCTAAATTAGAGTAGATGGTGAAAGAGTACATCAGTCCAGTGTAATAGAGCACCATTGTTTGTCTAGATTGAATGCTGATGCTTCCTATATGGGGGAGTATCTGTGATGGATAGAGTCATCTAAGTTTTTTAGATGTTGTTTTTGAACAGTGTCTTTGGACACTTGAGCTAGTCAGAAATAGTTGTTACAGAGACTGTTGATTGCTAACACATTTGACATTGATGTCAATGGGGGAGAAGTTTTGCATGAAAAATAGTTCATGGAAAAATGGTTTGGAAATAGTAAAATGTTTAGAAAAGTAAAATAAGGAAGAATTATTGATGAAGAGGATTTGAAAAAAAAGGTTAATAGTGTTTTGTAATTGGTATTCTTGGAACTAGATTTTTTCATCTATGTTGCCATCAATGCCAAAGGGGGAGATTGTTGGAAGCATGAATGTTGATGATATTCCTATGGGGGAGTATTGTAGAAACATGATTAGATCATTATCATGATGATATGTTACATTTGTGACTATTTTTTTCATTGACATCAACATAGCATTTTTCTATGGTATCTGATAGAAGAACAATAGAGAGATCAAGTTGGTATGGATAGAAAATTGAGCATTTTCACTAAGAGAGGTTAAAGGGAGATATTGCTAAGTGTCTAGTATATGCAGCTAACCTCAGTAGCATAAGATATTAAGTCTGGAATAAGTTATGCAAGTTTTGTTGAAGACTATTCTGAGATAGAGTTTATAGAGGCATGTTCTGGTAAACTTGTTATATCTCTTAGTAGATTTGTTATTGTGAGAAGCCAAAGTTAAAGATGTGAAGAAGACATTCTAAAGATGATAAGGCCATGCTTGCTCATCATAATGACACATGTACAAAAAGTTATTTAAATTGCAAGGAAAAAGATTAATGTTATTGCTAAGTGTAACATGTTCTTAATGTGGTCCTATAATAATTAATTGAGGTGTAATACCCAACTCATTAATTGTTTTATCGATTCAATATAAATAAAGGACATTTTCCTTTATCATGTATGATTTATGCTAAGATTTATGAATGATTGTAAGAAAAACAAAGTGAAGAATGTGATATTGAGCAGATAAAAGAGAAGTTGAAGGAAATTTTATTTCTAAGGTTTTATTGTGTGATCCAAAGTTGGATACTTGGATCCAAGGTTTGTGACCTAGTCTACAAGGTCTAATAGTGATTGGTCTAGTTGAAAATATAGAGGAAAGAAGTTAAAGTACAATACATAAAATTATTTTACAAGGAATAGTTGATAGATTAGTTGGACAATGAGTTCAGTGATCTTGCCCTAGAAGCTATTTGGATGGTGGGTCCTTCTACCTTCTACAACTCCTAACAAGGTTGGCACAACTCCTAGTAGGGTTGGAATCTTCTAACAAGGATTCAAAGTCTCCTAATATGGACTCTTATGTACTAAATGTTGTAATAGACTCCTAATAGGGTCCATCCTCTAATAAGGAATATTTATATTAGTACATCATCTTGTGGGCATCATTCCTAGTGTGGTTTTCCCTCTGATCAAGGGTTTCCCTACTTAACATATATGGTGTAATTGTGTGCATCTTTGTATGGTTTCTATTTAATTTGGTTGAATGGTTAATATTATTTAAGGTGGATAAATGTTTTAATTATTTGATAAATAATTCACCCCCCCTCTCTCTCTTATTTATCTTGGTGGACTATTATTTCTAACATATTAATCATGTCATTTTCTATCATAACTAGTATGTCACCAACCCAAAACATATCTTTGTGAATCCTACTCAAAATAATTCTTGGCCATTCGTGATTATTAATCTCCACGTAAAACATATGCTTAGTGATGTTTTGGTTATTTGAGATGTGTTAGAACCCTTTCTTAATTTATAGGTCATTTTTTGGAAACCAAGTATAGGTCTTTGTGGATGTCACTATCACCTATACTCTCAAACTTGCAGTGAATGTATGCCCTAATGTCCTCTATGTGGAAAATGTTTTAGGGAACTTGTGGAAATGCTCCTCAAGGATCATCTTCCAATAAAACATAGTAATACTTATTGAATTTACATCTAGGCCTTTCATTGACATCACATACTATTGGGGTTTTGATTCTTTCAAATTAAAATTCCAATTTACAACTATGCAAGTGATAAATACCTCAATTTTGTTAAACTAGAGCAAGCTGAATTTGTTGCTCAAATCACTTTAATTTCACCTTTAAATTCTCTCCAAATCTCTCCTTTAACTCTTGCATGATCAAATGGTGCTTGATAATTTAATTTCAACCTTTAAATCACATCCAATTCATGTTTACATTAATTGCACAAGTACACAATCACCAAATAGTTGTTTTTATATGCTAGTGAACTTCTTTTTCTTCACACACTCACATGAGAGCTCCAAATATCATGTGTTCTTAACCATAGGTTTTTTTGATCATACTCTACCTCATGCTAACTACACAAGTCTCTAAATTACATAGGGGTAGGGTATATATAAGCAAGATATAATATAACTTAAAACATACACAAGCCTCGCTTAGAGTTACACATAGAAGAAATATAGATAACAAAGGAAAACCATGGAACTAGATACATATAATTTTAGGCAATTAGCACCCACACTAATGTAATAATTAAAACAAGTCTGTCAATATGCTTGACTGTGAGGCCATCTGGGTTTTGAGTATATACAATGAAATTAGAAAATTAGAATCCAAGCTTGCATCCTATCTTGCTTCTCAATATCATGTCATCTTATGCTCTACCTCTAACTAAGCTTCTTATATAGCCAGCTAAGCCACAAATCAGCTAGTCAAGCATTTAATTATATTATAGTCCAACCTGAGAAGAGTAAATCAAAATGGACACTAAATTAAACATAAAGAATTACACACTTGAATGTGATTCAATGTGTGTCCAAGGAGTAAGTTCCTAACTTTGCAATACATCATGTTAACATAAGAAAATATGCCAAGCACAATACACCTCATTAATAGGAAACATGCCAAAAATAGAGATAGAAAAGAACCATTCACAACTCAAGAAATATAAATGATCAAAGCTTATACTCTTAGGAGGAATATCAAGGGTAGGTCCTCATGATTATGTTAACTACACATAACATGACACCAACAAAAAAAATGATTACTTCATGATTAACAAACTAGTAAAAAAAACAAGGTATATTTTTGGTTGACACAAGATTTCTCAAAGACCCAAGATGCTCCTACATCAGACACCTGGAGTTTATAAAGAATTGATGTCCACATCATGCATCGCTCATGTTCTAACCTGAATCATAAAGATCTAATTCAGCTCTTGTAATCCATGAACTAACTTCAACTAGTTTATCTTTCCACTAAACTAGGTATTCCATATAATCCTTTCCTCTTGTATTCTTGGTTACTTCTATATTCATAATCTTTTGAATGTCCTCTTTTTGCTTTCTAGGATAATCCAGATTATTTTCATTCTAATATTTTGATTCATAGTACTCAAAGATATTTGCAATGTTGAATATAGACAATATATCCATATCCTCTGGTTACTCCACTTCATAGGCATTTCCAATGTAAAAAAATTTCAAAATCTTACAAAGTCCAAACTTCATTTTCATCTTACTGTAGGCACCAATTGGAAATTTTTTCTTCTTCAAATGAATCATAACCTAATCACCAACTTCAAAGGATTTGTGTCTCTTCCTTTTGTCATCTCTCTGTTTATAATTTTGATTACTATCTTCCAAATTTCTTTTACCTTCTTCATGTAAAGTCTTCATGAAAACTACAAAGTCCTCAACTTTAGCACTCCTTCCTATCTTAGTAAGAGATTTTCTTAACTCTGTGGTTCCTTTAGGATAAACTATAGTAACAATCTCAAAAGGTGTTTTCTTAGTACTTCTATTCACAAAATTATTGTATGCAAACTCTTCTTGTGCCAAGACTAAATCCCAATTAGCAGGCTTATCTCTAGCTAAACATCTTACAAAGTTACCCAAACTTCTATTCACTATATTTTTTTTCCATCAGTTTGAGGGTGAAATGTAGAACTAAACTTTGACTCTATATTCACCTTTTTCAAAAGTGTTCTCCAAAAATAACTAGTAAACTTAGTGTCTCTATGTGAAACAATAGTCTTAGGCAAACTATGTAATCTTAGTACTTGAAAAATAACTTAGCTACATGCAATGCATTAGAGGTCTTCTTACAAGGTATAAAATGTGACATGTTTGAAAATATCTCAACCACTACAAAAATAAAATCACTACCTCTCTAAGTTCTAGGCACTCCAAGAACAAAATCCATACTCACATGTTCCCAAGGTCTGTCAAGGACAGGTAAAGGTGAATACAATCCCACATTCTAACTAGTTCCTCTTTCTACTTGACAAATTCTACAACTTCTAACCATTCACTGCACATCCCTTGGAATCTATGGCCAAAAATATCTCTTAAAAATTAGTTTATCAATCTTATCAATCCCAAAATGTCCAAAAAGTCCACCACTCTATTTCTCTTTTATTATATTCTCTCTCATAGATCCTCTAGTATGCATAACTGAATTCCTCTGAACAACATATCCTCTTGAATTAAATAATCAATCCACTTATCAATCACTATTTTTTCCTTGCAATTTTTTTGAGGTTATGCTATAGATCAATCTCATACAAACACTTCAAGTCATCAAAGTCAAGTACCTCAACTCTCATTTCTACTAGAAAATTTCTTCTTCTACTCAACGTATCAAATTTTTTTTTTAACTATCTACTCTTATCCTTCAATGAAAAGGAAAAACTCCACAAGACTCAACCCACTTCATATGTCTCTGATAAAACTTATTCTAATTTTTGAAATACTACAAATGTTTATGGTCAACGTACAATAAAAAATCCTTAGGCATCAAATAATGTTTCTATTTCTTCAAAACCTAAACAATAGCATAGAATTCATGATCATAAACTAAATATCTCCTCCTAGCATCATTCAACTTTTCACTAAAGAAAGTTGCATGACTTCTTGACTCAAAAAAAATCTAATTACACTTCTACTAGCATCACATTCAACTTGAAAAACCTTACTAAAATCAGGCAAAGCAAGTGTAGGCAATTTCATAATCTTTTGTTTCAATGTTTCAAAACTCTTTTGTGCTCCATGTGTTCATTTGAAATCTCTTTTATCTCCTCTCATAGTCTCAGTCATATCATTACAAATAGAACTAAAATTCCTAATAAACTTCCTAAAAAAACTTTCCAATCTATGAAATGATCATACCTCTCCAATATTCTTAGGTGTATGCCAATCAAGAATTCCTCTTACCTTCTTAGGTTCAATCAGTAAACCATCAACTAAAATTACAAAACCAAGGTATACAATCTCCTCTTTCATAAATGAACATTTCTTCAAGTTATAATAAAAAACTTTTCCTCTTTCAATCTTTGCAAGACTTTTTTGATATGTCCAAAGTGCTCTTTCTTACTTTTACTGAATATCATGATGTTATCAAGGTATTCAATCACAAACTTACCCAAGAAACTTTTCAAAAATTCATTCATTAGCCTCATGAAAGTACTAGGTGCATTAGTCAGACCAAAGGGCATAACCAACCATTCATACAAACCTTCAGTAGTCTTCCTTTCATCTCCTTCTCTAATTCTAATATGGTGATATCCACTTTTCAAATTAATTTAATTTTTTTTTCCACACTCAAACTATCCATTATGTCATTTATCCTAGGAAAATGAAATTTGTATTTCACTATTATCTTATTTATGGCTCTAGAATCAATGCAAATTCTCCATTCTCCATTTTTCTTAGCTGCCAATACTATAGGTACAACACATGGACTCAAAATTTCTCTAATCAACCCTTTCTCCAACAATTTGTGGAATTGTCGATTCAGCTCAATCTTATCATTAGGTGTTAACCTATGTGGTTCTTTATTAGGCAAATAGATCCAGGTATAATATCCATACAACAACTTATAGTTCTCATAGGAGGAAAACCATCAAGTACATTATCATAAATGATGTCATGAAATTTTGTTAGCAAAGGTTCAATCTCATATGCATGTTTTAATTCACCTTGTTTCTCAATTTTCCTTGGAATCAAAGAATAAAAAACATTCTATTCTTTCATCTCTCTTGGAAACTTATTACCCTTTACTAAACATTCTTTAACTATATTACAATGATTTTCACTCAAATTTCCACCTAAGGTAACAATATTCATTTCATCCCATTCACCTAATAGTATACTGATTCAACCTACCATCATGCAAAGTTTTTCTATCATACTACCAAGGTCTACCCAAAAGAATATGATAATAATTCATAGGTATAATATCACAGAAGACTTCATCATGATAATTCCAAATTTTAAATTTGACAAGGCCTTATTCACTTAGAAGTAATGTTTGCTCCTTTTGAATCTAAACAACATGGTAAGGATTAGGATGTCTCAACCTCCACAACTACAATTTGTTAACTAGCTCTTTAGATGCCAAGTAATCAAGTCTTCCACTATTAATGACTACCTTGCAACATTTTCTAGTGACCTTACATCTAGTTTTGAGTAAACTTCTTCTTAGAAAAAGTTCTTCATCATTTTCTTCATTCTATAAAACTCTTCTCACCGTCAATTTTTCACCCTTCTTAGGTTCATTAGATGTTTCATCAACTTCTTCACAAGCCAAATTATTTATTCTATTACCTCCAACTTTCTTTCTAGAGTTAGTACATTCAAAAGCTTTGTGACCTTCTACTCCACATTTGAAGCAAGTACCTTTAAACCAAGAGCTTGCTTCCCTTTTACATTATTTTTATTCCTAGATTAACTAGTATAGTTTCCTCTAGAATAATTACCTCTTTCACTGTCAAGTTCATCCTTCCATCATTTATCTTGCACTATATTTTTAGATCTACTACCTTCTCCATAAGTTTTGCCTCTACTTATTTGGAATCTACTACCTCTTCCTCTATATCTTTGATCATGTTTCTTCATACATTTTTCTTTAGCCTTTAAAGAAAATTGATATTATTCCTCCACACTATCTATCTTAACATAGATGATCTCATCTTGAATTGATATTCTTAAGTGATTCAAGCATCTAGCCACCTTTTAAACTTCATCATCCACATGTCAAAATTTGGTATCTAGTTTATAGAATTCCTTAGTATATACCTTCACACTAATGTATTTTTGCCTTAACTTTTTGCATCTTCCTTAGCAAACTAACTTGGTAGTCTATAGGGAGAAACTTCTTCATCTTTCCAATCATTTTCATCCATGTCTTAATCTTCTCCTTCCCTCTCTTCTATCTATTAGTTTGCAAATGATCACACCAAAGAGATGCATGATCTTTCAACATTGTAACTTCTATCTTAACCTTTTTATTATCAGGAGTACCTTCATACTCAAAATACTTTTCCATTTTAGAGATCCAATCCAATACCATATTAGTCTCAATTTTTCCCTCATAGCAAGAAACTTCAACAACAGGTCTAGTATTTTCTCTAGACAAAACTCTCAGAAGCCTTTCTTCATCTCGTTCAACTTCAGCTTCAGGATTAGGGTTAAGTACTACCTCTTCCTCATCACTAACATATTCAAGATGTACTCCTCTTCTCTAGGATATCTCCATGACTTCAAGTCTAGTTGTAGTTTGCCTCAACATATCCATTATAGCATTATCAACCTTTCCTCTATCATGAACCATATTGGAATTAGTTTGTGTAAGATCATAACCATATAAAGTTATAGGTTAGATCTCAGATTTTCCACCCTAAAACCAATCCAATAAGATTTCCTAGAATCCAATCCACAAGAAATAACTCTCTAATACCACCTAACATAGGGGTAGGGTATATTCAACGAAAAAAAAATCTAACTTAAAACATACACAAGCCTTGCTCAGAGTTACACACAAAAGAAATATAGATAAAAAATAAAAACCAAGCTTCCTATATAGCTAGCTAAGCCATAAATTGGTTAGTGAAGCATTTAACTACATTATAGGTCTAACCTAGGAAGAGTAAATCAAAACCAATGCTAAATGAAACATAAAGCATTGCACACTTGAAGCTAATTCCACGTGTCCAAGGAGTCAACTCATAACTATGCAACACATCACATTAACATAAGAAACCACACTAAAAGAAACAACACATTTTGCTAGAAGAAAACACACCAAAAATAGAGACCACAAAGAATGGTTCACAAGTTGAGAAATAGAAATGATCAAAGCTTGTGCTCTTAGGAGGAGGATTAAGGGTAGGTCATTGTCATTATTTTAACTACGCATAACATTAAACCAATAATAGTAATAGATACTTCACAAAAAACAAACTGGTATAGAAAACAAGGTATATTTTTGCTTGATGTAAGATTGCTCAAAGACCCAAGATGCTCCTACATCACCAAACTTCTCCTAAGGTTCTAACTAAGTTTTTGATCCTAAATTTATAATTTTTTTCTTATAGAATAATTTTCTTAATTAGATAATGATTCGTTACCAACTATCATTAATTTTAATATTTTATCTGGTGCTTTACTTCATTAACTTTCCAACCCAACATATGAACTTGTTGGTTGCTTAGCTTTAAAAAATGATTCATCAAGGTTTCCCACAAGATCTTTTATTTTATCTCTTTGACTATTACTATTATTCACATTCCTTTGGTTGTTTTTCATGTTCTTTCTAGGGTTATGGTTTCTCATGTTGTTCTTCATGTTCATCCTAAAAAATCTTCTTGTGTTTTCTATGTTGTTACAAATCTGATAGATTGTAACATTGTTTCTATATCTAGGTCCTGATTGACCAATCTATGCTCTATAATCTCTAGCAATATGTCCAAAGTTGTTACACTTATATAACATATTACCATTCCTTATAAAATTTGTTCCTCCAAGAGGTCTATTTTCTGCAAAGTTTAGTACCTCTAAACATTCTACCATTATTATTACTATTATCAAGTTTAGGCTTTCTACAATTTAATGCTCTATGACTAAACCATGACAATTATAAGAATAATTATAGATGGGTTTAAATGATTTACATGTACAATCTTTTTTCATATGATCCAATTAATTATATGCATAACATCTACCTTTGAGTCTATTCCTTACTTATTTAGGTGATTCAATTTGCTCAGATTACTTAGGTACATCAACTTGTCTAGGTTGATTATCTTACTCAACTTGATTAGGTATAACTTTAGATTGAATTTATTTAATCTTGTTTTGATCATATTCTTTACATTTAGGTTGATGAATCAAAAGATATAGTTTCTTTTTATCTTCATAGTTCTTAGTTGACTTTTCTCCAAGGTATCGAAGACCTATTTTATCATAAGAGGGTCTCTGTATAAAGATCCACTTAGAAAAATTTTCTCTGTTATAGTACAAATTCTCAAGTTTTTTCTTAGACTAATTTAATATTAGAAATATGGCTAAGTAGGAAAAGATAGAGTTTCCATTTATAGAAACATATATCTTAGGATGAGAAGGCATTGTGTATAGATAAAGGTCTCAGAGTTAGATACAAAAAATTGTCTAAGTATCAGGTAGTTTAATTGGTAGTACAAGAACAATTTTGTTGAGTATAGATGATAGAGTAATATTTGGTAGATGTGTAATTAAGGATAGGTAGTATGAAGTGTCATGATGATATGGTTAATTGTGCAAGTTTGTACAAATTATATGGAAGGATTTATACATTAAACACCAGTAAAGACAGTGAACAAAGAAAAACATAACATAACAATAAAAGGAAAATCATAGGTTAAGAAATTGTTTTGGCTATGAAATAATTACTTAACTGATTAGGGATGGCATTCGAGGTGTTAACCCTAAGAGGGAAAGAGTTACTTTTGTATTATGCTAAGCATGTGAATTTTTGAAGGCTAACATGGCAAGTTTTGCAAAAAGGAAAGGTATAAGTAAAAGATAAAGATATGTGAAGTAAGTGTGGATGTGTGACATATGATATGCAAACTATATGATGCAAAATCTGATATATGATCAAAATATTCTAATGTACAATAGACAATAGTAAGAGGTTTTTGTATCTATCTCTTTTTGTATAAAGGAATTTTATTGTATAATTTCATGTTTGGGCAGTGGGCTCATCTTGCATACATTCTTTAATTATATATACCAAATTCCAATAGGGTTCAGGCTTTTAACATGGCCTAGTCCTTTAACAAGGATCAAGATACTATATGTACTTTATAAATTCCTAATAGGGTCAACATCCTTAACAAGATACTTTTGTTTAGTGGATCATTTTGTTGGTGCCATCCCCACTGGGGTTTTCCCTTGGCCAGGGTTTCCCTAGTTAGAAAAATATGGTGTTATGAGTTCTCTTTGTGTATGGTTATTATTACTATTCAACATTGTTAGTTTAATTTCAAATGCATGTTATAAAGTAATTAACAATATTCAGTTGTGGAAAAAAGCTTAGAAAGATGAACTGAGAGAACATATGGAATAATTAAAAGAGGTATTTTTGAAGGCAAAGGATCCATCAAAACCACATGTGATATTAGAAGAACAATATTTTGATGCACCTGATGAAAGATTGAATTTAGTCATTGTGTGTGATTCATCCTACTTGAATTAAGCACTTTTATATTGAAGATAGAGTACCAAAAAGATGGAATACAAAATGGAGATTGAGTTAAATTGTAAAGTTAGTATAATGTAGAATAGATCATGTAGAATCTATGGTTAAGAGTGCATGTCATTTGGAGATCGCATGAAGGTGTACAAATGAAAACAAGTTTACTGATTAGTAGAGACAATTTTTTTGTGGATTGAGTAGTTGTGAAAATAATGTCGAGATCATTTTGAAAATATTTAAGCTGTATGAGAATCATTATGAGTATCATTAAACCATGTGAAGAGTTAAGGAGAAATCAAGAGTAATTTGACAACAAATTTGCAGGAGATTTGAAGAGTTTTCAAGTGTGAAGAATAGGCAGCCCTAGTTACGCAATAAAATGAGGTATTTTACTTCCAAGAAAGGATTTATCTAAGATTTGTGTCAATAATTTAGTTATAGATATGGATAAGTACTTAATTCATAATATGGAAGAACAAGCAAAGCCTAAAATGAAGATTAACCTTGTTAGTTATGTAAATGATGACCCTAGCTCTGCATTATAAAAAATGGAGGAAAATATTATTCATTTAGAAGATGTGGGTAGTTATTTGAGAAGAAAAATTGATAATATAGGTTAAGATCATATCTCAAAGGAATTTGACAACATTTACAATCAAGACATGATCTATAAACAAGGTTTTGAATATCTGAAAGAAAATGACCTGCTAAAGTTTTTATTCTACTATAAGTTTGATAATGAAGAATGAACCAAGATAATTTTAAGAAAAATTCATGATGGAAAGTTTTGGTTAGGAGATAAATGTAGTTTAAATCTCTTCTAATCTAAATCATGAGGTTAATAGACTATGCAATGAAGGAAGCATATCAGTTAATGAAAAGAATGTCAAGAAATTAGTGCTTGATAACACCAAGTTAGTTTACAATTCTAGAGGCATTTTTATAAGTAAGATTGAGCAACATGATGTGAGATTCTTGAGAAAAATCATAGCAGCAAAAAATTTCTACAAATCTAGAGATGATCATATGGTAGTTGTGTTTATACAAGTAGCCTATAAGATCCACGTTGACAAAGAAAAGGTCAACTTATGTGAGATTCTAACATCACAATTAATAGAAAACCTAGAGAAGATAAAGAAGGTTAAGAATAGCTAATTCAAAATATAATCTTTGTTTACACATATTTCTTTCATCTAGTCAAAATATTTACTTTTATGCAAGCATCAACAATAGTGAGTAGTGACAAAAGCACTATGGAAAAGATTTTTGAAGTGTGTAATAGGAACCTTGTAATAATAGTGTGAATCTAATCATGAAGAGATGTTAGCCAAATTTGAGGGAAAGATTCATAATCCCACCTTCAATGACAGAAAAGTACAAACAATATATTTTATTTATGGTAGATAAAAAAATCACATTTATTGAGGCAATTGAACCAAGGATGTTGTATGTTGAACCCTTGGGATATGAGATCAGTGAAGACAAAATATAAGGATATGCCCAAGCCATTCTTGAAGTAGAGAAGGATGAAGAATTTGATAGGCTGGGAACTAATAAGGAGCTAATGTAATAAAAAATTCAAGATTAGTTAGAGAATTCTACCAAGAAGAAAGTGGAAGCAGTAATGAAGAAATCTATGGAGCAAGCTAGAATGTCAGCTAAGGAAGCTAGTGTAGTGAAACAAACAATCACTATAATGAGGAAAATTGGTCACCAAGGGATGGTGCATATTCAACCCTTGGCATTTTTAGGACCAATAAATGGAGTGACAATGACCACAACTCCTACTACTACACCTCTTGCACCCTATGGAATAGTAACTCAACAATAGGCACACATCGCTCTTGCTATACCACTAACCAAGGAATCAAAAGAAAAGGAAGCCAAAGTGTTAGAGGTTTAAAGGAAATTAGTTAGACTTGCAGAAGTGAAGTAAGAGTCACTTGATTCTACTAGGATGATGTAGAGCCACACCACCCTACCAACTCACAACCAAGAATGCAACAATATAGAGACCAAGAGAAAAAAAATACTTCACAAGAAATTTTATTATACTTGAAAAATCCTTACAGCACCCACAAGATGATATCATAGATATGTCTTCTTCAAAAAGAAGTTTACAAATTCTTCAACATAAGAGAAATCCCCAAATAAGAGTCTTCACACCAAGAGCTACTTCTACTTGAAGATCTACACCTTTAGAGCTTTCACACCTTGAATTCTTTATGCCTTCTAGCTTCTACTTCTTGAGCTTGATTAGAAATGCTCATATGCCTTGCTTAAATAGGCACTTACCACCCAATACATGACTTATCTACAACCTTCTAGAATTCCACCTACACAATATCCACAACCTTCTACAACTTCCATAACCTTCTACAATATCCACAACTTTCTACAATATCAATAACTTTTTAGAATTCTACCCACACACCTCAATAAATGGAATGACAACCATTTTTATTTTATTTTTCTATTATGCCACCTATTCACCTCGAAAATAAAAATCCCCTTTTCCTTTCTTTTCTCCTTTATTTATTTATTTTTTCTAATTTTCATCACTTTCTCTCTCCTCCACAATTTTTATTTTATTTTTTAAATTTTACATTCAACATGCCTCACCTTTATTTTGGATGAAAGATGCTCCTGCATTAGACTCCCTAGGTCCGAAAAGATGTTCTAATAACTAGAAGAAAATCTTTTGAGATTTAGCACATAAATTCCAAACTAGTTCTTCACATATATGTCCTCCAAATCTTTAACTTGCACACTCATTCCCTTTTTTTCTTCTTCTCCTTTACATCCACCATAGGTGTTCCATAGGTCTGCTTCCCATGTTGATTTTCAATCTTCTCAAAATCTGCCAACTCAACTCGACTGCCAATACTTAGGTTTCTCCTACCGAGCGCTTCATTCTACAAAGGAATCAAGGAAAACTTCCTACCACCTTTCTCAATAGTAAACACATTCCTAAAAAAATCATGCATAGCCCTGCAATCATACTGCCAAGGTCTACCAAGTAACACATGACAATTGTTCATATCCACAATATCACACAATACTTGATCCTTATACTGCCCAATCTGAAAATCAACAAGGCATTGCTCCCTCACTTCCAAAGCATGCTCACCTTGCAACTAGCCAATCCTATAAGGAGAAGGATGTCTCAATCTCTTTAAACCAAGTTTTTGAACCATCTCCTCAGCAACAAGGTTATCAGTACTACCATCATCTATAATCACCTTGCAAACTTTCCCACCAGACTTACAACAAGTTTTGAACAAACTAGTCATCTGACAAGAATCCAATGTCTTCTTACCCATTAGTACTTGCTGAGCCAACAAAATTTCTCCTTCCTCAGGCTGATTTTCTGGACTTCAACCTCATTCACAATAGTAGTTGTCCTACCAATAGAACATTCAAAAGATCTATGCCCTTCTTGAGCACACTTGAAACAATTACCTCTGAATACACCTCCACCTGTCCTTCATCTTTGTTCAATAGGTTTTGGTTCACCCTTTGCTTTTGCTTTAGCTTGTACCGAACTATCCAGCTTCTCCTTCCCTTGAGAACTACCTTGATTCTTCCTCTTTAGCTTCTCCTCTACTCTCAAAGCATACTGATAAGCATCCTAAACTGTGGAAATATTCAGCATACCAACCTCATCTTGAATATTGAATCTCAAACCATTAATGTACTATACTACCTTCTCCTTTAACAATTCTCTATGCCCACATCGAATAGGCAACTTGTAGAACTCCTTGATGTAATCCTTCACAGTCATATCCTTCTATTTCAAATTCTGCAACCTCTTAAACAATTCAACTTCATAATCAGTAGGAATGAACTTTTCCTTTAACTTAGTCACCATCAATTTCCATCTAGTGATCTTCATTTCACCTTTCTCTTCTCTATCTCTTTGTAGTTCCTTCCACCAAAGAGTAGCATGTCCTTTCAACTTAGTTTGTGCCAACCTTACTCTCAGTGGATCTTCAATACCCTTAAGCTCAAAGTAGTCCTCTAATTCACCAATCCAATCAATCAGGTCTTCAAGATTCAAAGTACCTGAAAAATTAAAAACCTCCATCTTATGCTTCAGCTTCAACTGAGATCCAAGTCGAGTAAACTAACTAGCCCTTATTCCAATAGGTCTCTCCTCATGATCACTTCTATCCTCACTAGCAGCTTCAAAGTCTTCACCAACTTTGTCATATCTGTCTTTAGTACCCACATGCCTAGGTACACCACCCAAAGCACTCACAATTTTAGCAATCATGTCACTCTTCATCAATGCAATCTCTGATTTGAGCTCTGCTCTTATCTTCTCTAAGATTCTTTCATCCATAGCTTCACTAAGGTCATCATTTTCCTTAGGGTCCAATCTTCTTGGAGGCATCTTCCAAAAATTTAGCAAACCCTAAGCTACAAGTCCACTAATTTGAAAGATCAATTAGGCACAAGATCAACCTTCTTTGCAAATCTTGGTGTAAATGGCCTCACATTTGGTAATTTATCCACACACTCATGAACTCCTGCTCTGATAAACTTCACCCAACCAAGGTCCTGGTACAAATTGCCTCACACTTCGGTGATCTACTTGTACACTCAAGAACTCCTACTCTGATACCACTGATGTAGAGCCACACCACCCTACCATCTCACAACCAAGAATGCAACAATATAGAGACCAAGAGAAAAAAAAATACTTCACAAGAAATTTTATTATACTTGAAAAATCCTTACAACACCCACAAGATGATATCATAGATATGTCTTCTTCAAAAAGAAGTTTACAAATTCTTTAACATAAGAGAAATCCCCAAATAAGAGTCTTCTCACCAAGAGCTACTTCTACTTGAAGAGCTACACCTTTAGAGCTTTCACACCTTGAAGTCTTTATGCCTTCTGGCTTGTACTTCTTGAGCTTGATTAGAAATGCTCATATGCCTTGCTTAAATAGGCACTTACCACCCAATACATGACTTATCCACAACCTTCTAGAATTCCACCTACACAATATCTACAACCTTCTACAACTTCCATAACCTTCTACAATATCCACAACTTTCTACAATATCAATAACTTTCTAGAATTCTACCCACACACCTCGATAAATGGAATGACAACCATTTTTATTTTATTTTTCTATTATGCCACCTATTCACCTCATAAATAGAAATCCCCCTTTCCTTTCTTTTCTCCTTTATTTATTTATTTCTTCTAGTTTTCGTCACTTTCTCTCTCCTCCACAATTCTTTTTTTTTCTTTTTTAACATTCAACATGCCTCCCCTTTATTTTGGATGCAAGATGCTCCTGCATCATAGGAAGAAGAGAATCAAGGCAATAACAACAAGCCCCAAAAAGTGAAAGAAGGAAATTTTGCTAAGTCTACCAAGCAAGAAGATGCAAGGTCAAGTAGAGTCTCAGAAGGATACAAAGAAGAAACCATAGGTTATAAAAATAGGAAGGAAGCCCTGGAAGCCCAAAACTAAAAATGTAAACAATGCCATTATTAAAGAGGGCAACTTTTTACAATTAAATAAGTTTTATCACTTGTATACTATAATTAATAGATTAAAGTTAGAAAATGTTGTTATTAGACACATCTTCCTATCTAATAAGAAATTTGAGGATGTTAAGCATGATATTTGAAAAGACCTCTATAGGAGGTTGAAAAACAAAAGAAAAAGAGTTGTTAAAGAAGATAAGAACATCATACAAAAGAAAATACAAAAACTATGTCAAGTTGATAGTGATGAGCATATGGCTAGCTTAATGAAGAGTCTAGAACCATATCTAAGAAACAAGAAAAGAGCCATACTGATAATGGGAGGAAATTATCATGAAGTAAATGAAAAAAATTGAAAAGGCAATTGTGTAGATGATGGGAGACTTGAATAAAGTAGTAGCAACAACACCCAAGATCATAATTGGATTAGACACCATGAAAATTGGTGGTACTAAGGTTACAATTAACACCATTGAAGATCCTTTTAAGGGTCATGGGCCAAATATTGTTGGCAATATCTCCAATGATTCTCTCTTTGAATGAGAAGTAGATAAAGAAGGAGAGAAAAAAAGGAGGAAGAGGAGAAAAAGAAGAAGGAAGAATAGAAGAAGAAGAATTTGGAAGAAGAGGAGGAAGAGATGAAAAAGAAAGAAGAATAAGAAAAGAAAAAGAAAGAAGAAGGAGAGAAGAAAGAGGAAGAGGAAGATGAGAAGAAAGAAAAGGATGATAAGAAGAAGAAGAAGGAAGAAGATGAAGAGAGGATGAAGGAAGAATAAGAGGAAAAGAAGAAAGAGGAAAATATAAAATATGTAGAGGAATAGAAGAAGAAAGAAGATGAAGAAAAAAAAGAAAAAAAGAGCAAGAAAATAAGAAGAAAGAGGAAGAGGATAAGAAGACAAGTGCAACTATCACATCTCTTACCCTTGCAACTCTAACAGGCTCAAATTATGATGATCAGACATAGATGATACCATCTTTAAATAAGATAATCAACAAGAACAAATAGGTGAAGTGTTTACAAAAAACTCTTATGGATGTAACTATAAAGTTACAAGGTACACTCACAATGAGATTATGAGATCCTAATCCAAAGGACAAAGCTAAGAAAGTGATTCAAGTATTTCATGCTAAATTCACCAACTTGTCAAATGTGGCAATAGTTTAAGTACAAGAAAATTGTGATGCTCAGATGTTTGACATAGCATGTTAGAACATCAAGAATGGTCTAGGAGCTCTTCATTCCTACATCGAAAAGTTAAGGAGATGCAAACTTGAAGGTAAGGAATTATATGCCAAATGTGCTATGTCTTTCAATTTCACCAAGGATATTGATGAGAAGCTAAGAAGAAAGAAAGATAAATTTAAGGCATTGGCAGATGAGCTCATCCAACCAAGCACCAAATTTGAAGACATTGAAAGGAAGATCAACAAGACTTATGATGAGATAAGTTTGATAGAACTTAGTAGAGAAAGGATCGCAAAGAGGTTCTCACTTCTGAGAGAATACCTTTCATTAAAGATTAGCACACTTGAAGAACAATTGAAGGAGTGTATGAAAGTGAAGCCATAAATTGAGAATTTTATTTACTCAAACTTGAATGTAGTATAAATAGCATCTTATGGATTCTGCACTCTCCTTAGCATATTAAAAGGAGTGAAAGACACATGAGAAAAGAACTTGAAGAGTTTGAAAGTAAGCTTTGCTGACTATATATCTTGATTAAAATACTAGAGAATATGTAAAGCAACAAAATATTGACATGTATATAAGTTTTGACACCTTTGTGTCATTGATTTCAAAAGGGGAGAGAAGTATGGGAAAATTGTAAAAAGATTGTATGGAGATTAGTATAAAAATTGTATAAAGTATAATGTAAGGGGGAGTAAAACTAAAATACTACGAGGAACTAGTATTATAAAGTAATAGGAGTTATAAGGAAAGATGGCTATAAACGTATGATCCAAAAATTTTGAATTTTGAATTTTTGTAACTTTTGAAGGCCAATTTTGAAAAAGTTTTTGCACAACATTTTGGAACTTAGCCAATTTTTGCATATTTTGCAATCAATGCCAAAGGTGGAGATTTTTGGAAATATGGATAAGTAGGAAAAGTTAGAGTTTTCATTTATTGAAACATATATCTCAAGATGAGAAGGCACAATGTACAAATAAAGGTCTCGTAGTTAGATACAGAAAATTGTCTAAGTATCAAACAGTTTAATTGGCAACACAAAAACAACTTTGTTGAGTATGGATGACCCAGTAATATTTGGCACATGTAGACTTAGGGATAGGTAGTATGAAGTTTCATGATGATGTGGCTAAGTGCACAAGTCTGTATGAACTATATGGAAGGAGTAATGCTTTAAACACCAGTAAAGACAATGAAAAGAGCATAACAATAAAAGGAAAATTGTAGGTTAAGAAATTATTTTGGCTATGAAATAATTACTTAACTGATTAGAGATGACATCCTAGATGTTAACCCTAAGAGGTAAAGAGTTATATTTGAAATATGCCAAGCGTATGAATGCTTGAAGGCTGACATGGAAAGTTTTGCAAAAAGGAAAGGTATAAGTAAAAGATCAAGATATGTGAAGTATGGATGTGTGACATATGATATGTGAACTATATGATACAAAATATGATGTATGATCAAAAGATTGTAAAGTACAAAAAATAGTAGTAAGAAGTTCTTGTATTTATCTCTTTTTATATAAAGGAACATTGTTGTATAATTTCATTTTAGGGTAATGGGATCATCTTGCATACATTATGTAATTGTATATACCAACTCCTAATAGGGTTGAGGATTTCAATAGGTCCTAGTCCTCCTACAAGGACCTAGACACTATATGTACTTCATAGATTCCTAACAGGGTCAACATTTTTAATAGGATACTTTTATTTAGTGGATCATTTTGTGGGTACCATCCCCACCAAGGTTCTCCCTTGCCCAGGGTTTCCCTAGCTAACAAAATATGGTGTTATGAGTTCTCTTTGTGTATATTTATTATTACTATTCAGCATTGTTAGCTTACTTTCATATGTATTTTATAAAGTAATTAACAATATTTAGTTGTGGAAAAAACTTTGTAGAATATTGATTCACCTCCCCCTCTGTCAGTATTACCTATTTCTAATAGTTAATTTTCCTTTCAAAATGGTATTCTAATTATCAAGTTTTGCATAGTCCAACTTTATAGACTCAAGATCAGATGTTACTTTGGTAAGATTGGATCTCAGACCTGCATTTTCAGCTTTCAAATCTGACTCAACTTTATTGTCATCATCCTTGAAGCTCAATTTTAGATCTGTAATCTTTAGTTCATGCTTTAGTATCTCTTTTTCTTTCTTCAGTCTTGGAACTTTGTCACTTTCCTTATTTGATCTTTAGGCTCTTTCTTGGACTTATGATAGTTTATCCATAGAGATTTTAATCAAGTTGTTAGGCCTTCTTTTAATAATTGTTCTTCGATAGCAAATTTTAATAATAGGAAATATTGAGGGGTGGGGGGGAGGGGGGGATGAATTAGGATTTCATAAACTTTTTTCCCAAAACTAGATATCTTTAATAACTTTATAACTTGTATAAGAAATTAAACTAACTATGTTGAATAGTAAACATAACCATAAAAAAAAGTGACTCATAACACCATATTTTTGTTAACTAAGGAGATTCTAGCCAAGGAAAAATTCTGATGGGGATGGTACCCACAAAATGATCTACTAATTAAAAGTATCAAGTTAAAGATATTGACCCTGTTAGGAATTTGTTACATCAATATAGCATCTCAGTCCTTGTTATAATCCTCAACCCTATTAGGAGTTATTAAATACAATTTACAAATTTATGCAAGATGAGTGATGAGCCCACTACCCAAACATAAAATGTACAATAAAATTCTTCAATTCAAAAGATAAATACAACAACCTTTGCATTGTTGCTGATATCTTTAATATCTAATATTGCTTTTGTTGCTTTTCACAAAAATTTATCACAATTTGCACTTTTCTATGTTGGTATCCCTAACTATTGTTGCCTATTAGTATCAAACACTTAGTCATATACTAGGTAGAGTCAGACAGTCATCACTGGAAGTGAGCTACTCTATGTAGCCTGAGTCATATAAAGAAATATAAATAAACATGTATATGTTGATCTATATGGGAGCTAAACAAAGTCTTTGGTCACTGAGTATTTTTAGTATAAGCTGAGCCTAATGATTACTAAGTAGTTTGAGTACATTGATGCCAAGTTACATAGAAGATATCAAGTATAGTAACGAATGATAAATAGTAGAAAGAACAATGAATGGCAAGTATCAAAGATAGTACGTGTTGACGAATAAAAAATTGACATTTAATTCAAACATGATACAAACTTTGAGGTAAATTTTTAGGCTGACATCATCATGACATTTAATATTTGTAGAGGTTGTTACAAAGGATATTACACATTTTATGACATAGATCACAAATCCCTATGAGTGGTGATGAACCAATTAGATGAAGAGACAAAAATGGAAGCATCTAGAAAACTCTTTAAGAAATCTTTCAATAGAGTAGATCAAAACCTAGTTTGATGTGGTATGGTAAAAGGGAGAGAAATTTATTCATGTGATCATAGAGAAAATCAAGTGTGAACATTACAAAGAAGGAAAAAGAGTTGGGTTTTGCTATTGCATAATAGGGGAAGCAACCTTATCAAGTAGTGAAGGAATTAAGATATATCATATTAGAGATCAAATTAGATTGAAGAGAGGAAATCCAAAATCATATTTCAAAGAAAATTGAGGATCAGTTACTGAATTAGTTTTAATAAATTGAGTTAGGGATAATCTCTTAGTAGAGTGGTTTTAACAAACTTTTGTAGATCTCTTAACCAAGTCCTTACTTTATTGTAAGTTTAAAATCCTCTCAAAAAGTAAGACCCAATAGTCTTAACAACCTATAATAGGGAAGACCCCTCACAGGGTAGATAATCAAAAGTGATCAACATTATAACCCTAACATGTTAACTTTATTACTATAGTAGTGAATATTTGTGGGTGTCATCCCCATCCTAGTTTTACCTTCACTTTGGAGGGTTTTAGGGTAACCAAATCTCTATGTTATTTTCCTTCATTTCATGCATGTGATTGATGTATTAGATCTACATGTTATAGTTTGATTTTACAAGTTATGTTATGCATGCATTAGATATGAGATGGTAAATGTGGTGAATGAACTAAAGTTGTGTTAAAAGATAAAAGTGTTATGGATCCTAATTAACCCCCCCCTCAGTATCTTAGTTTCCCAAATAATACGTCCAACACTCTAATCATGCATTGGAATACACATTATGTGCATATCATACTCACTTCATTAGAAACACACTTAACATCATATTTACAATTTTCCTTTATACCTTGTTATTTCTTAATTATCTACTTTGTTGGCTTTCATACCTCTACATGCTTGCAAAAATATAAAATCAACTCTTGCTAGCTTAGAGTTAACATCTGGGATGTCATCCCTGTTATCCATTTTGCCTCCTGCCAAAATTTGAACTTCAAATGCTTGCCCCACCCAACGGTCACCTTCCCATTTTATATTATTTAAATGACCTAGAAATATCAAAAATAAAAATAAAAAATGATAAAACCTTATGTTTTGTTCCATCGACCTATAACTTTCCACATCGTCAGATGTAGCCAGATCTATGGTGGGCACTTTCCCACATTTTGGAAATGCATGACCTCTTCACATTGTAGGAAAGCCCCTTTGCGATGCATGGAAAGTGGGTCCACTTTCTCTTATGAGCTGTAGACAGGGAGGACAGGGTGGCAGGTTGAGCTGGCAGTTTGATTGGTGCCCTCTTTCTCGCATTCTGAGCTTCATCAAACTTTTTGATAGTGTGGGGAAGTGCTTTGGTGATGCATGTCCAAATGACATCATGGTGGCTATTCACAAAGGTTCAGAATGCACATGTTACAAGCACTATCAGATATCTTGAGATCAATAGCTGGCGCATGCCCACAAGATGAAGACACAAGGAGACTAAGGAATGTGGGCATGCACCTTTCTGACACCTGTCCCACAACCTCTCATATCCCCAATTCCACCTCCCATTGTCTGATGTGATCAGATCAATGGTTGGTACATGCTCGCAAGATGAAGTTACAAGGATTTTAAACAATGTAGGCATGCCCCTTTGTGACATGTGGCTGGTGTGACATCATGGGCCCACTTTTCTTAGAGGTAACAATGGCTTGTCTTCCATGGCAGTTGTCAGGCAAGTTAGAGTACAACAAAGAAATCCCATTGGCCCATCTAGCTAACCAGGTATGTCATCCTACGAAATTTATAATCACCATGGATTTGAAGAGGATCAAGGGCTGGCACTTCCTCACAATAACAAGATGCAAGGTAATTTAAAAATGTGGGAAATCACCTTACTACCATGTGTCTCTATGGGACCTATTTCTTGTGTGGATTTCTAAGGTGATGCTAGTTGGGGCTAGGTCAGGCTGAGTCAAATGTCGAGGTGTTTTGTGGGCCCAAGTTTTCATAGATAGGCATAGCGAATAGAGAATCTTTCTCGATCATTGATCTTATGCAGATTGACGATCAGTGCTTGCCCACAATATGGAAGTATGAGGAAGTTAAACATTGTAGGGAAGCACCCTTACAACATGTGTCCTTGTGGGCCTGACCAAGGTATTAACATGAAGGCAATGCAGTTAAGGCAGGCAGTTATGTAACATTGTGGTCAGGGTTTGCTGAGGTGGTGCAATTAGTAAAGAAGGTGTTGGTCAACCATAGGAGACTTTGTGGGGTGGCAAAACAAAAGAAGATCGTTGGTCCACATGGCTCATCCTGGTGCCAAAATTTAGTTGACTATTTGATCTTGCTGATTCATGAGCTAGAAACAAGGGAAATCAAGGTTTTCTATGCGATCTGATCCTTGTGATCAATGCCAACCACTCTTGTATGAATGCTAAACTTAGTGAACACAAGAAAACACTCTATCCCTCCCCAGTTGATCCATGTACTTGGTAAAAACTATTTAATGGAATCATTTTTGTCTTCTCAGGGCCCTGTTCAAATAAAGATCAAATATCATTGCATCTAGATCTGCACTCAGATCCAATTTTCTTCAAATCTGCAAGATTATTCTCAGTAGGACTTAATGGTAGTGGTTGTAGAGTAATGTCAGATAGAGGACATCTCAGTTATGCCTGAACTATAAAGGCAATTTTTGTAAATTTTGTTCTGGTCAACTCTTCTCTGACTTCTTTGATATTGCTCTAAAATTTCATGTGCAAATTCCCTTTGCCTCTGAACTGTATGACATTCTGCCTTATCTCCTTGAGCCATTAATGTGAAAGTGCAAGAACTATTTGCCTCTCATTGGTGTTTTGTAGAGATCTGTAACTTGCATGACTGTATCTCTTTTGGGTTGTAAATGATATATAAGTGAATCTTCTCTTCCTTGTGTCATTCATTTGAGTTTTTTGATCTATATGTGGTTGCTAGGTTAAAACAAGTCTAAATGTGTATATTCTTTGGTATCATGATGGTTCAATAGTGCATAAATGGGCAGGGATTGGTTGAACACTCTATTTTGGTGCATCACCCCCTTAGGTTAGAATAGGTAGATTTTCTTTTCATGCATTTCTTTTCCCCTTTCCTGTCTAAGTGTAGTTAGGTGCACCCTGATAGTAAAGGAAGCTAGCCTTCTCTGGAGACTTAACCTCACAGTTCAAGTCCCATAGCTTGGAGGTTGTTTCCATGTTTCACAAAGTTGTCCTTAGGTAAAAAATTTGGATGTGGGTGCAAACTTTTGTGACAACAATTTTTGGCATGCTTGGTGGGAGAAAAAATTAGAAAATTTCAAGTCTACCAATGTCAAAAGGAAGATTTCAAGATTAATATTGGAGAGATAGTATTGGGTTCGGTGTTCAAGCCTTCAAGAGGTTCATTCTTCAAAATACTTGGCAACTCTGAGCTTCAAATACATCTAGTTCCAGACCAAAGGTGCAATAATTCATGGCCAAAGCTGAAACAAGGGCATCTTCTAGAGGTAAATTTCAGTACCAAGAGCTTTCATTTTCAAATCCTAGAAGAGGGAAGACTAGAGTATCTTTATCACCAATTAGGAGTGCAATAGTAACAAATACCCTTGCAAGATCTATCTCTACTCCTCCTACTATTAGATCTTAGCCCAGATTTTCATCAACACATATCAATAGATCACTGGTCTATATGGCACAGCCTAGAGCCCATACTTTTTCTACCTTTAATGGTGGAAGTCCCCTTTTATTGGCTCAAAGACATGACATACCAATAGCTGCACACAAAAGTATACCAAAGTTTACTGGTGAAACTTCTATCTCTCCCTTAGAAAACATTCAAGAGGTTGCAAATGTCTACAATATCCATGGTATTATAGAAGATGATGTCGCAGTTAGGCTTCTAGCCTCATCTTTGAAAGGAAAAGTGCTACAATGGTATAGAGGTTTGGCTCATGATTTTATAACAGATTGGGATGGATTAGGGGTAGGACTATGTAAACACTTTGAGGACAAAAGTGACCATTTATCACTTTTAGAGAAATTGACTACTATAAAAATAGCCCCCCATGAATGTATGACTGATTTCAACTATAGATTTCAAAAGGCATGGGATAGAATACCTACTTTAGTAAAACATACCCTTGGTAATGCCTTCTTGCATTACCTCAGAGCTTTTAACAGTGACATTGCCACTACAATCCAAAATATGGGAGGAGATACCTTGCCTAATGCTTATGACATAGCAATAAAGTCAGAAAACATCCTAATATAAGGAGGTAAGCTAGCTCCAAGGCCTCCCATGCCTTTTTTTTCTTGATATTCCAAATCACCAACCAAAAATGGCTCCTCTTCCCACAACTTCCACATCACAATTCCCCACTCCAATCCCTTAAGCTTCCACATCTTCAAATGGAATAGATGAAATCAAGGAGATGATGCAAACTATGATGTTGAACATAGATAAAAGATTGCAAGGCCAAGAGAAAAAACTGGAAGATAGTTTCTTTGTAATGCAAAAAATGAGCAATAAGGTGGTGACTTTAGAAAGATAGAAAGCTCAAGGTAGCAAGGCTCATCAATTGTAGCATCAAACTCTAAATAGTGCTAGGCCTCCAAATCATAATTATGGGAACAATTCTTTTGATCAGAATAGGCAGAATAGCCATGCTTCAACCTCAAATGTGAGCCAAAGTAGGGTCATAGTCCCTCAAAACAACATGGCCCAGGATCAAGATTTTTGTCCTTCTTGTAACTACTCATATGCTCATTGCATGTGTTAGAAGGTTGAATCTTATTTGGCTTTGACCATCCAAGAGCCTGCAATAGGAAAATCATACAAGGAGGACCAATTTAAAGAGGCCCTATATATGCAGGGACAAGGTGATTGCTCCTTTATGAATCATCAAGTGAGAAATATTGTAATGTAAACCAAGATTCCATTGCTCACAACACTAGGAGAAAAATAAGAGCTATTGAAGATGCTACCCTCCTCTTCCCAATCAGGCCTCTACTTCAAATGCAGTACTCCATAAGAAAGCAATAAATAATCAGTCAAATACCCCTCAACAACAGAGGCAAAATGATGGCAAAAAAGATGTAAGTGATCCTCAGGTTGTTCCCCCTCAACTTACTACAAATGCAGCTCCCAAGGTTTCTACCAAAGCATGTACCATGCCATTCAGTGTGGTAGAATAAATGAAGAAAACAAATGTGAATATTTCCATGTGGGATGTTGTTGCTACTATACCCATGCAAAAGAGGTTGTTGCAACAAGAATTGGAAAGTATTGAACCAAATGATCAGCCACCTAGCATGGAAAGTGCCACAAGCCTAGTACAACCATCAAGGGAGGAAGAAAGAAGTAAAAAGGTTATACCCCCTCCATTTTATGTTTCTTTAATTATAGGTGATAGGCTAGTCCACAATTGCATGATTGATTCAGGGGCTAGTAGTTCAGTGATGCCTAGGTGTGTTGTTGATACTTTGGGAATGAAATATGAGCCCATTGTTAGGGATGTGTTATTGTTGGATGGTAGTACTCTTGAGATTTTAGGGATCCTTAGGAATGTGGAAATGGCCCTACATGCATGCCCTGGTTGTACTATAACTCAAGATATATTCATTGTTGAAGTTAAGCCACATTTTGCCATCTGTCTGTCAAGAGATTTCACTACTCAAATAGGTGGTTAGTATCTTTTGATTGGTCATATATGTTTTTTAGGAAAAGATATGGAGCCAAAGCTTCAATCAGAGTAGAGCCTCTAGCCCTCCATCATATTGAATCCTACACCCCTAATCTCATCAACATGAATTGCACTATCCTAGAAGTGGATGAGAATGACATAGTGAATGAGCCTACTACTTCCCTAGTAGAGATACCTGATTTTCTCTTAGATGAATGGGCTAATGCATATCAATTTGATCCAATGTCAAAAACCCTTGAGACAGACCTTAGTACATATTGTATATTAGAGAAAGATGATCTAGTCCCCAATATTGTGAAGAATAAAGAAGATATGAGTGGGATATGGAGTATGTACTTTGATGGCTCAAGAAATAAGAATGGAGCAGGGGTTGGTGTGATGTTGATTTCTCCTGCACAAGTGAGATACTACTTCTCCTTTAGGATCCAATTTAGTTGCACTAATAATGTGGCCGAGTATGAATCTTTGATTCAAGGTCTCCTACTTTCTCAGAAAAGAGGAATCCAGGCCTTAAGGGTATATGGAGATAGTGAGTTGGTGGTTAATCAAGTGAGAAATCATAATACCACCAAGAATGGCTTGCTCAAGTCTTATAAACATAGGGTATGGGATTTACTTGAAGGTTTTAGTGCATTTAATATTCAAAGCATCCCTAGAAAAGAAAATAAACATGTTGATAGACTTGTAGCAATTGGTGCATCTCATGATGTGCTAGGGAATTTTGAAGAGAAGAAGAAGCAACAAATCAAGATGGTAGTAAGGCCTGCCATCCCTAACAACAATGTCTATTGGCAAGTGTTTGAATCTAATGAGAAAATTGTAAGCTTCTTGCAAAATGCAAAATTTTTAGATAGAAACCAGTCAAGACTGTAGGATCAGTCTGGTGATCAAATCATTAACCTAAGTTCCAATAGATTTCCCAAGGGCCTCATTACCTTAGAGAGTGTTTTCAATCCTGATGAGAAAGCAAGAGGTAGAGTCATGAACTTAGCTGCTGACCAAGATGATCACACTCCAGTCATGATTGCTGATGGAAAATCCTTAAACATGGGGAAGGTATGTTGTGAGATTGAGAAAGAAAGTTTTATTCATCTATGTCAAGAATTTAATGATATATTTTCTTGGATGTATGATAATTTAAAGGGTTTTGACCCAAGGTTGTTTCAGCATGCCATAGATTTAATTGATGATGTCAAACTAGTAAGACAAAAATGGAGGCCAGTGAATCCCAAAATTGAACCCTTAATGGGAAAAGAGCTATCCAAATTGATTGAGGCCAATATAATTTTCCCCATCAAGCATTCATCAAGGGTAGAAAACCTTGTTGCTGTTAGGAAGAAGAATGGAGAAATTAGATTGTGTGTGGACTTTAGGGACCTTAACCAAGCTTCCCTTGAAGATCACCATCCTCTCCCTTCCATGGAGCAGATTTTTTCCAAGGTCAGTGGTTCAAGGAGGTTTTCATTTCTTGATGGATTTTTTTGGCTACAATCAGGTATTGGTGAAGGAGTCTGATAGGTACAAGACTGCATTTACCACCAAATGGGGTACCTATGCTTATTGTAAAATGTTGTTTGGGCTAACCAACGTAGGTGCTACATTTCAGAAGGCAATGGAGATGGCCTTTAAAAGCATGATTGAAAAGTTTGTATTAGTTTACCTTGATGATATCACAGTGTATTTGAAGAATGCAAGAGATCATTTTGATCATTTAATGCAGGTGTTTTCAAGGTGTAGAGAGATTAGGGTATCCCTTAACCCAAGCAAGTGTGTCTTTGCCACCAATCAAGGAAAATTGTTAGGACACATTGTATCTGAGGACAGTTTAACCATTGATCCAGAAAGAACAAAAGCAATACTTGCTCTTCCCCTTCCTAAACATAAGAAAGGGCGGAAAAGTTTCCTTGGTAGGATAAATTTTGTGAGAAGATTTATCCCTAATCTTGCTACCATGGTAAAACCCCTTACAACTATGGTCAAGAAAAGTATGGTCTTTGCATGGACCAAGGAAGGGAAAGAAAGTTTTGAAGAGATCAAGGTAGCCATAGCCTTAGCCCCTACTCTCATTAATCCAAACTTTGAAAAGAATTTCATCCTTTATGCCCTAGGTGGTGAGTCAAGTATTTCTACTATCTTGACTCAAACAAATTATAAAGATGAAGAGCAGCCCATAGCCTTCTTTAGCGAAGGGCTTAAAGAATATGAAGACAAATACAAGTATGTAGAGAAGCAAGCCCTTGCAGTTATAAGATCTTTAAAGAAATTTAGACACCTCCTATCTCATAACAAAATTAATCTATTAGTACCTCATGCTAGTGTGAAAGATTTCCTTTTGAACAAAGATATTAGTGAGAAGAGAGCTAGCTGGATTACTAAAGTGATGGAATATGATGTTGACATCTAGATCACCAAGCTGGTAAGGGGGAGGGGGTTATGTAAACATATGATATCATCTCAAGAATCAGATGGGGAGGTTGCTCTGATACTAACATAGCAACAAGAAGCAAGAAATGATGACTGAAGGAGCTGGGTGGATGATATGAAGAGTTTCTTATTAGGCAATGGACACCCTCAAGGATTAGATAGAGATAAAAGGAGATAGTACAGGTTACAGTCAATTCCTTATGTTATAGTTGATGGTATCCTCTTCAGGAAAGATTTTAATGGAGCCCTATTAAGATGCATTGACATAGACCAAGCTGAAAGAATGATCAGAGAGCTTCATGATGGTCCTAATGGTGGTCACTTCTCAGCAAGGACAACTACAATGAACATCATGAGGGTTGTTTACTACTGGTCATCTATGTTCCATGATTGTCATAGGTATGTGAGGAAATGTGAAAAATGTGCTTTATTTTCTAGTAAGCAAAAGCTTGTAGCTCTTCCTCTTCATCCCATTCAGGTGGACCAACCTTTTGCTCAATGGGGATTGGATTTCATAGGGCCTATCTGTTGGGTGATGCGACGCGCTCCCCTACCCACAGGTGGTTAATTATGTGGTGTTCCATGTTCACTAATAGTCATGGCTTTTGGTGCAACGGTAAATGGGCCCAACAATTGGTATCAGAGCCTGGTTTTGGCTTGGTCATGGGTTCAAATCTCCCCGGTGCCATCCCGACCCGCGTAAGCACCTGGTATGCACGTCGAGGGGGAGATTTTTAGGTGATGCGACGCGCTCCCCTACCCACAGGTGGTTAATTATGTGGTGTTCCATGTTCACTAATAGTCATGGCTTTTGGTGCAACAGCAAATGGGCCCAACACTATCAATCCTCCTTCTAGTTATGGTCACAAATGGATTTTAGCTACTATAGATTACTTCACCAAATGGACAAAGGCAGTTGCATTGAAGGATGCCACATAATCTTCAATTTTTGAGTTCCTTGATGGAATTGTGACTAGGTTTGGTGCCCCTTCAACCATTATTTTAGCTAATGCAAGATCTTTTGTGGGAGCTTAGATTTGTGCATGGGCAGTTGATCATAATATCTACTTAAGCACATCCTCAAACTATTATCCACAGGGAAATGGTTTGGCTGAGTCTTCCAACAAAAACTTGATTAGGATTATGAAAAGAACTATAGAGGATAAATAAAGGTGTTGGCATCAAAAGTTGAGAACTGAAATGTGGGCTAACAGAATAACACCTAAGATGTCAATAGGGAATTCACCATTTATGTTGGTATATGGAAGAGAAGCAAGGCTTCTAATTTCATTAGAATTCCCATCTCTAGAACTAGCTTATTAGTTGGAGCTAATAAAAAATGATGCCATGATAGTAAGAATGGTAGAGCTGATGGAGTTGGCAGAAAAAAGAGATTAGGCCATGTAGACCCTAGAAACACATCAGCAACTGGTGAAAAGGACCTTTGATAAGAAGGCTAGGTTCAGAACCTTTAGAGAGGGTGACTTGGTTTTGAAATGGGATGTAGATAGGGAAAAATCAGCAAGGCACTCAAAATTTGATGCACTATGGAGTGGTCCCTATTTGATTGTCAGTTGCAAGCAGGCTAATGCTTTTCAATTAAGCAAGCCTGGTGGTCAAATTTTGCCCATCCTAGTCAATAGGATCTATCTCAAGCCGTGTCTCTGATAGGGTTTGAAATTTTGTTTACATATGTAGCTTAGTTTTGTTTCCTATAATTCCTATTTCCCAAGAAGTGCATGAGCACAGACTGTCTCTCTGTGAGGCAACCAGTTTTCAAAATTTTGAAGGTTGTAGAGTTTTCCAAATGTTGCTACTGCAGAGGTAGGGTTAGGTTTTTTTTTTTTTTCAAAGAACAGATCCAAATTTTTAGAACTCTATAGCCCAACGGATGTAGAAGGCCACTGGTCATGCGCATAGTAGGCTTGCATCCCCTCTGAGTTGCCATAAATGTTATCCATTTTGCCTCCCACCAAAATTCAAACTTCAAATTCTTACCCCACTCAACAGTCACCTTCCCATTTTATATTATTTAAATGACCTAGAAATATCAAAAAAATAAAATAAAATGATAAAACCTTATGTTTTCTTCCGTCGGCCTACAACTTTCCACATCCTGAAATCAAGCTAGATCTACGGTGGGTGCTTTCCCACATTTTGGAAATGCAGAACCTCCACACATTGCGAGAAAGCCCCTTTACGACACATGCAGGTGGGTCCACTTTCTCTTATGAGCTACAAATACAGAGGACAACATGGTAGGTTGAGCTGGTAGTTTGATTGGTGCTCGCTTTCTCACATTCTAAGCTTCATCAGACTTTTGACAGTGCAGGGAAGTGCTTTGGTGATGCATGTCTGGATGACATCATGGTGGGTATTCACAAAGGTTCAAAATGCACATGTTACGAGCACTGTTAGATTTCCCAAGATCAATGGTTGGCACATGCCCACAAGATGAAGATGCAAGGAGATTAAGGAATGCGAGCATGCGCACTGCTGACACCTATCCCACAACCTCTCATATCCCCAGTTCCACCTCCCACCATTCGATGTGATCAAATCAACAGTTGGTGCATGCCTGCAAGATGAAGTTATGAGGATGTTAAACAATGCAGACATGCCCCTTTGTGACATGTGGTTGGTGTGATGTCATGGGCCCACTTTTCTCAGAGGTAATGATGGCCCATCTTTTGTAGTAGTTGTTAGGAAAGTCAGAGTACAACAAAGAAATCCCATTGGCCCATCCAACTAATCATGTATTTCATCTTGTAGAATTTGTAATCACCGTGGATTTGAAGAGGATCAAGGGTTGGTGCTTCCCCGCATTAACAAGATGCAAGGTAATTAAACAATGCAGGAAAGCGCCTTGCTTTCATGTGTCTTTGTGGGACTTATTTCTTGTGTGGGTTGCTAGGGTGATGCTAGTTGGGGCTAGGTTAGGCTAAGTCATATGTCAAGGTGTTTCATGGGCCCAGGTTTTCATGGACAGGTGCAGGGAATAAAGAATCTTTCTTGATCGTTGATCTTATGCAGATTGACGATCAGCACTTGCTCGCAATATGGAAGTATGAGGAAGTTAAACATTGTGGGGAAGCACCCTTATAATATGTGTCCTTGCGGGCCCGACTAAGGTATTAACATGAAGGTAGTGTAGTTAAGGCTGGCAGTTATGTAACATCGCGGTCAGGGTTTACTGAGGTGGCACAGTTAGTAAAGAAGGTGTTGGTCAACCGTAGGAGACTTTGTGGGGTGGAAACACAAAAGAAGATCATTGGTCCATGTGGCTCATCCTGGTACCAAAATTTAGTTGACTGTTTGACCTTGCTAATTCACAAGCTAGAAATAGGGGAAATCAAGGTTTGCTATGTGATCTGATCCTTGTGATCAATCCCAACCACTCTTGTATGAATGTTGAACTCAGTGAACATGGGAAAACACTCTATCCCTCCCTAGTTGATCCATCTACTTGGTCAAATTTATTTAATGGCATGATTTCTGTCTTCTTAGGGCCTTGTTCCAACAAAGATCATATATCATTGCATCTGGATCTGCACTTAGATCTAATTTTCTTTAGATTTGCAGGATTATTCTTAGTAGGACTTAATGGTAGTGGTTGTAGAGTAATGTCAGTTAGAGGACATCTTAGTTATGCTTGAGCTATAAAGGTAATTTTTGTAGATTTTGTTCTGGTCGACTCTTCTCTGACTTCTTTGATATTGCTCTGCAATTTCATGTGTAAATTCCCTTTGCCTTTGAACTGTATGGCATTCTGTCTTATCTCCTTCAACCATTAATGTGAAAGTGCAAGAACTATTTGCCTCTCATTGGTGTTTTGTAGAGATCTGTGACCTGCATGACTGTATCTCTTTTGGCCTATGAATGATATATAAGTGAATCTTCTCTTCCTTGTGTCATTCATCTGAGTTTTCCAATCTACATGTGGTTGCTAGGTTAAAAAAAGTCTGAATGTGTATATTCTTTGGTGTCATGATGGTTCAATAGTGCATATATGGGCAGGGATTGGTTGAACACTCTATTTTGGTGCATCACCCCCTTAGGTTAGAATAGGTAGATTTTCTTTTCATGCATTTCTTTTCCCCTTTCCTGTCCAAGAGTAGTTAGGTGCACCCTGATAGTAAAGGAAGCTGGCCTTCTCTAGAGACTCAACCTCACAGTTCAAGTCCCATAGCTTGGAGGTTGTTTCCATGTTTCACAAAGTTGTCCTTAGGTAAAAACTTTGGATGTGGGTGCAAACTTTTTTAACAACAATCCCTATTTCATTAACTAATTATTTTGATTAAAAAAAATTCCTTAACCCAAAATACTCATTTCCTTATATTGCTATGTTCTAACTATACAATACTACAACAGGTAAAATCATTATAACTCTACTCTTATTGACTATACAATCCTACGCTCTTGCACATGTCATCCTCAAAGTCTATTCTAATTGTACCTAACTCTACATGTGTCAATATTTCTTTTGTGCACTACACTAATTAACACTCTAACTGTTCTATCAGATGAACTATGTAACACTTAGAAAATTATGTAACCCAAATCTTCATACTTATGATCTTCTCACTTCACATGACTTATATGTTTCCATAATTTCAACATCATGTTGACCAACCTAGCTAAATTGAAAACACGTCCAAGGTCTTGAGTTGTAGATACTCTAATTGCATAGATATGAAGTAAATTCCTTAATACCTCACTTATCATAGTCTCATTAGACATAATTCCTCCATCTCCTCTAACAACATCCATAACCTTCTTGGTTCAACTAGAATATTGTGCAATAGTTTTAGCTTCTTTCATTCTCATATTATCAAATTTTCCTCTCAAACTTTCACCCTTAGCCCTTAACACATTTTTGTCTCCTCCATGACTTTGAGTGAACTTATCCCAAATTTTCTTTGTAGTAGTGCATTCCTTTACATCATTAAATTCAACATAACTTAGGGAAGATGTTAGATCTATCATCATTTGATTATTATGCTACTTCTCCTTTATTTTTTCAATAGTCATTGGTCTATGAACTTCATTATATTCATTTTCTAGCTAGTACAATGTCAAATCTCAAATCTAGATAGATACAATTTCATTATTTTTTGCCATGCTAGAAAATTCTCTTTTTTCAACTTAGGAACCTCTCTCTTGTACATCTTGATCTTAAGCTTAAGTCCCTCCAAATTTTCCTTACAAGCATCAATGCTCTAATACCAATTGTTAGAATTATATTCAAAATAACTAAGAGGGGGGAGGCAAATTAGTTATCCTAATGTCTAGATGTACCAATTCAACTTTTATGAACTTCAAACAACTCAAATAAACTCATAAAACCACTTGGTCTATATAACATCTCGTCAACAACTTAACATATTCATTCACCACTTAAATCTTTGTTTCATATATGCCAACTAACAATAAATAGCATGTATCACACATGTTTGGCACTAGGATTTAATGTTGAAATCCAATTTGGGAAAAACCATCAAGTAACATGCTGCCACTTTTCACTCTTCTGAAGTGAGCTTGGTTAAGAGCCAACCTTGTTAAAGGTTACAAAGCATACTATTAGGTGTGACCATGTTAAAGGATTTAATTATCTTGTTAGGGGTGACTTGGTTAGAGGAATTTGGATCATTCCATTAGAATGTCACCTTGACTAACAGATTTACAAAATAATTGTTAGGTCAACTTGATTAAAGGATTTTCACTCCCACAATGGCTAGAAAGTACAATAGGTTTGATCTGTAAAGATACAACTTACTTTGTAAGTTTAGATCTCAATTCAACTTATTTGTTAGTTTATTGATTGGACTTCATTATCATCTCCTTCTCTGATCTGCTTGGAAACCCTTCAAGAAATCATAGTTCACCAATCTTCTCAGTTTTCCTCTACTACTTTGTTCTTTATAGGTTCTCCATACAATCTCCAATGAACAATAAACCAACCCTAAAAAACATCTCTTATGCCTCCTTAAATGGGTAGCTTTGATATTTTTTCACTTAAACATCAGTACATATCTTAGGCTTTGGTTAGATTCATTGAATCTATCCACCATTTTTTCCTTCTACTCCTTTCTTGACACTTCTACAAAATTCACTTTAAATCCTTGCCTTTGCTCACATAAAAAACTCTATTCATGCATTAAATATGCCAACTCATCAATCCTTATCATCAACACATTTGGACTAATTTGAAAATTTAATTATGTTGACCTCAAATTTGATTCCTTCACAAAATATTATTTTGCCAACACTTAGTTATCACCGTGGTCTTTTTCTTGGTCAACATTGTCCAACTCAATCTCTACTATTCTATATCGCTCATCATTTACTATCTTTCTCGATCTTTACTAAATATTCCTTCTCCAACTTGTTCAATAAAAGCTATCACTTGACTAATACTATTTACTTTTCTAACTCTTAAGTTCCTTAATCTTCTGCTTCATTAGCCTTATAAAACTATCACTCAATCAAGATTAGGGAATTTCTCAATTTCCTATCTTTTCTCATAAACATAAAACTCAAGTTTCTTCTTCACTTTATTATAATGATTAAGAAACACATCATCTTTTCAAAGACTAACTGATCAAGTGCTCATTTTAATTCTAACATACTTGCTCCTCTTTACTCAAAAACTTCACTAGTTCATCTAGCTATCTCACTTTTCAAATCCTTTTCATCAATCAATAGATATGGCACTCCACACTATTAGTAAATGTCTATCTAGTAGGTTTGACATCAATGAGAACATAACAACTGTTCCAATTGTAGTTTCCAACATAAGGGACCTATGACATTCATTTAACATAACCTACAACCTGCACATTATACTTTTTACTAAATAGGTATAATAGTGAGATAAAAGTGATGGAAAAGAAGAATCACTAATAGTTTGATCCAATCACATTAACACACAACTCATTAAATGAAAAGAAGATGATAAAACTCATCTAGGAATGGTCTCTAAGGTAGTCTTTGAATATATCATCATGAATGAATTGCAAAAGAAATGAAGAAAGTTGGCCAAATGATAGAGAAAAAATCACTAAGAGGCAAAATATTCATGGCCGAGAGCTCCACAAAAATGAGTTGTGACACTCGTTACCTCCAACCATCTGGGTCAGATGTAGAAAATAGCCACTCAAAAGGAGTCTAGAAGCTCCAAAATAAAGTCAAACCACCTAGGAAGATCCATTAACGTATCAATGTACCAATGACTCATGAAAAACTACCCTAAAAGTGCTTCAATTAATAATAAAGAACCTTCAAATGATAGGGAAAAGTCAAATTTTACCAACAAGTTATTGGAATCTACAATTGGAACAATTTTTATATTGTCATTGATGTCGAACCTTATTAGTAAGATAGTTTTCTATTTGATTTGAGTGCCATATCTAGATGATTGATGAAGAGGATTTGAAAGGTAGTCATAACAAAAGCACCTAGAGAAAAGGTTGAGTTATGAGAGGAAACTACAATAGACACTTGATTACTTAGAATTTGAAAAGATAAAGTGATTATTTAAATCATGCTACAAGTGAAGAAGACAGTTACACTGAAGCCTTGAAGAAGTGATTAAAGATTGACCAAATACATAGGCTTGACTGAGAAAAAAAATAGAATATTAAGGAACTTGAGATACATGTCGAGTGATACTAGTGTTGATCAAGCACCAGTATGTGCTGAGTAGAAGCAGTATCAACTGAACATTAGTATTGATCAATTTTTAGTGCATGTGTCATAAATGTTAGTAGTGATTGAGTAATCTAATGATGACCAAGTGTCAAAACATAGTCTTAGCTGAGGCACATTTAAATAGTTTATGAGGAAATCATGACTTCTAGCTGACATAATTAATTTATTGGAATATGTAAAGCATGTTGAAGATAATGATGGATGACCTGGAGCATTTAAATCAAGAGAAACTATGTTTTTATGTTTTTATGCAAGGATTCAAGAAGTTTAAAGAAGTTTCTTGAAGAGAATAGAGGAGACAAAATGATGGAAGGATTTGATGAATTTGACCCAACCCTAAGATCTACAATGATGATTCAATGAAAAATGATTAGAATTATCAATTTAAGGAGGTACAAGGGCTAACCTAATGTGGTTGGAGTAGTTATTGATGCTATTGTTTAATGAACTTGACCAAGAGGCCAAGAAGAGTTGTGAAGTGGTAAAGAGTGATTTCTTGAAGGGCTACCAAGCAGATTAGAGACATAAATGATAATCAAGGCTAATCATTGGATCAACATGTGAGACGAACTATGATCTATATTTTGAAAGTGAGTTGAATTAGTTAGATCAAAACCTAGTGTTACTTTCTAACCATTGTATCAGTATTGAAATCAGTTAAATGAGGTTGACCTAACAACCATATATAAATCTTTTAATCAAGGTGGCATTCTAATGGAATGTTATAAAGTCCTTTAATAAGACCACTTTTAATAGGGTGATTAAATCCTTTAAAAATGTCACATTTAATAGTTTGTTTTGTAACCTTTAACAAGTTTGGATCCTAACAAAGGTCAATTTAGAAGAGTGAAAGATTGTGACATGTTACTGGTGGTTTTTTCCAAATTGGGTTACCAAATTAAATCCTAGTGTCAACTATTAATTTTTTACATTTTTCAAGTCTATTATTATTAGCATAGTGGATTGTTAGTTCATGTTATTAATAGTCTTCTATATAGAATGACCTAATGGATTCTTAGATTTGAAGTAGTTGAGGTATTTAATTATTAATTTGGTATATCTAGACCTTGGATAATTGATTCACCCCCCTCCTCAATTATTCTAAACATTCAAAAAAAAGAGTCTGATATTGACTCAATAGGTTCCTAGATACTCTCCTCATATCCTCGAAATAGAAAGTATCTTCCACCAAGTCTTCTCATCAATAACATCCTTATCCATCCATTTATCTTCCATGTTGACTAAAAATCATATTTGACATTTAAAAGAAACAAGATAATAGATCTGAAGCTTATAATAAAATATTCTTAACCCATTTTCTTTATAATAAAATAAGATGCAAAATAGACACTATAATCAGGTAAAAATGTTCATCTAGACTATTAGCCCCCTTCTCTGGATTTTGGCTAAATTAATTAATCATTTTCCTATGCCAAATTGCTAAAAATTAATTAATTTTATTATAACCTATAGTTTGACTATACTATCCTAAGTTAATTATTTGATTAAAAGAACATGTCCCCTTTTAATTAAATAAAACCTCCCCTTTCTTCTAACCCACTCAATTTGTACACATAAAGCATTATATCTATTTTACAAACTAAAGGAAAAGACTCTTTTTGTCTCACATGTAAAGTCAACTCTTTGTTTATTGGTTGACTTGTGTGTGCACATGGATCAATCTCATTTTCAAACTCTGCCCTTGATCATCCATCATTTGATCTTGATCTCCAGTGCTTGTACATCTTTAAAAAAAAGAGCTCACCCCTTGTCAAAGGATCCACACTCTTGAGTACTATTATGCTATAGGTTTACCATTCAAATCCCTGAGATCTTTTGTGGAGAACTTCCATTTTCTTTTCTACTTTCTATCATCCATGGAATTCTAGTGTAATTATGTGTAGCGTAGTTTCTCTTCTACTATAATCAGCTTACACAACATAACTAGGTTGGTTTGTAATACTCTCATCTTGGTTACTATAGCTGCATTTTGCATTTCATATTAGCTTACTTCACATTTGCATTGCATTTTGAGAGTTCTCTTGTGGACACTTGCACTCTTGCATCTTGTCTCAAAGAAACCTCCCATTGCATGGTTTACTATCAAGAAAAGTATCTCTAAGGCTTAGTTAAGAGCTGTCATATAATTGAAACATACTTTCTTTCACTCCATGGATAGGGACCTCTATGCTAGCATCCAAGCATGTCGATCTCATGGAATCACTTGGATAGAAGGGTTTAGATTGTGACACCTTTTGAGTATACAATCACAACCCCTTTACTACATATGTCTCAAGTAATCATTATACATCAAACAATTTTAACATATAATAATTAATGAGGATTTACATCAATAAAGTGATGGAAATAATAGAAGATGAATTAATATTAATAAGTACAACCTATTCTTAGAAATATTAAGAGCCAAAATTTATTCATGAAATCCTATATTATAACACTATACATAGCATTTTGGGACATTGTTAAGGCACTTCCTAAGGATATAAATTCCCCTCTAAGAACCCCCAAGATTGTATTTATTAACATGGAATTGAGAAATAAAATTACCATCAAAACATTTCAAACCCTAGAAAAAAATAAAATTTGTATAGGAGCATACATGTGTGCTCTCAATCCTAAATGACATCATTCCATTGCTTCATCTCTAAGAATCTAGGGAGCTCAATGCACAAAGATGAAACCCTAGCTAACTATAGGTTGAAATGAGTGATTTTCCTTTACTTTCTTTTCTAATTTCATGGCTCCAATGACTACACATACATATCATTGACTTCATTTTCAACAAAGCAATGTTGGGTGAGCAAGAACTTTCCATTTTTATCTTGAATGTGCATTATAATCTTGGAAAGAAAAGAAAGAAAGGTGAAATCTAAGGATATTTTTCCTATTTTAACTAAGTAACATTCATTCATTGTACTCTCATTTCCTTTTTTTATTCAAGCCCTTGAAGATGTTGATATAATGAATAGTTTGAAGGAGGCAACATTTTCTTTGCATTATGAATATCTACCATTTCTTGTTTTGTGATTCAAATCTGTTTGAAAGAATATTTTCTTCTTTACTTGCTTTATCTATTTATTTAATGTTTAATGAGATGGATAAATGTCTAGGGTTCATTCTCTTTGTTGTAAGATCTTTGTCTCTTAGGTCTATGATATAGAATCTATACAAATAATTCATATTGGACAAACACAATGAAATATTTTGGCAAAGTTGTTTCCTTTAATAGAACCCAACCTAGGTGTGCAATAACATGGGTTTTTTTAAGCATAATAGTTTATACTTGTATTTTCTTTCTTTCTCCCATGACCCACTTACTACATGTTTGATATTAAGACCATGCATTTATCTCACCCCTTAGTGAAAAAATTGACCTCTAACTCTGACCTTAGATGATTTTATCTTTGCCTTGACTTGATACAGGCTACTTTTCTCTCCTTCTAGATGTCAAAATGGTTTTCTTTCTTCTATAGATCAACTATTTGTATCCTTTGGTGAATTTACCTTAAGCATTCTTAAAAGAAAAGTGTGATTGTGGATTTTATGCATCTTACTAAAATCAAATGGACCTTAATGTTCAAATTTTTTTGATCCACGATGGTCCCATTTTCTTCCTCTATTGTTATTTCTTGTCTACCTTGATGTTATTTACAATTTGATTGACCCTCTCTTCCTCCTAGAAAGGAAAATCTATTGTTTCATCCTTTTTGTAGTTAGATATTGATAAAGACCTTGCCATGTGATGGTTGATGATCCACAAAGCTTCCACTTGAAGTATCACACTACCTTTTTTTAGAACCTTGGTGTAGAAACTTGGACCTTGAATTAAATGTATATGTAAAGAAAACCCATTGCTAATTATTTTTAACTTTCTTTAGGAGCTGGGAAGCATGTAATGGAAGAAAAGATTCTAAGGAAGATTGAAAAACATTCTCAACTAAGGAAGCATAACCAAAAATAACATCTAATTCCATTACAATGAATTGCATGCAATCTTCCATCTGAAACAATTTGAGAAGCCATAAATGATAAACTACCATTCCACATTGTCAATGACATTGCCTTTATCATCATATTAATAATGCCAACCAAGAAAATAAGTCCATTTTTTCCATCTTTTGTTGAGAATAGATTGAAAAGATCATTGTTGAGAGAGATTGTTGAAACTAGATTGAAAGAGGGAGATTGTTGAAGAAAAGTATGTGTTTCAATCATTCTTTTATCACTAATGTCAAACCTACTATTTGCTAGTAAGATAGTTTCTTATAAGATTCAAGTACTATCACTTATTTGATTGATGAAGAGGATTTGATCAAAATATGTAACAATAGCAACTAGAGGAAAGGTTGAGCTATGATTATGTAATGAAGTACAAGAATCAATTAAGATAGTGATGACATGATGTATTGATAATTTACTTATGGTTACACTAAGAAAGTTTATAAGAACAAGTTATACAAAAAATTTCTGTCAAGCTTGACTGAGTGGAAAGTAGGTGTCGAGCAAAGTTAGTGCAAGCTGAGCAAAGAATTAGTTGGAGCCGAGTAAAGTTCATTGTAGTGTATGCCATGTAAAATAGTTGGTGCCAAGCGCCATTAAACTTTAGTTCATGTTGAGTAATTTCACAATGGATGCCGAGTAATGCAATATGTGTTGAGCATTAGAAGCTTGATAATGTTGAGCTATTGCATTATTTAAAAGATTGTAGATTTGATGAATCTGAGTTGACAAGTTTATTTTCTTAGATTGTGTGGACTAGGTGGAAGATAAGATTGATGGGCTGGTGGCACAAAATTTAAGCTAAACTATTTTTAGGCAAATTCAAAGTGGATTCTAAGAGAAGTTTCTACAAGAGATATGAGATATAGGGTAGATACATTGTATCCTACCTAATCCATCCAAACCCTAAATTGGATGATGGAGAATGAGTGGCAAAATATCTTAATTTTTTATTTATAGGAATGGCTGGTCATGAAGCAAGGTTTTCATGTGCAAGAACCTAAGGGAGACAAGGAATCAAGGGTTTTGCTTCATCAAGTGACCTAAGAGGAGAGTCTGCAATGGCATGTTAAGAAAGAAGGCTTAATGATATGAATGCTTAAAGAGTGAACAAGCTATTAAAGCTACAAAGTATGAAGGCTAAGTAGAATTTAAGACTGAATAGAGTTTTGTAATTTGTAAATAAAGTTGTAAGTTATATTAGATCAAAGCCTTACTGTTACTCTCTAATAATTGTATCAGTCTAGGGTAAATCCTTTGGATTAAGGTTGATTTAAAAATCATTTGTAAATCCTTTAACTGGGTGATATTCCAAGTGAATGGTCTAAAGTCCTCTAACAAGGCTCACTCTTAATAGGGTGATTGAAATCCTTTAACAATGTCACATTTAACAGTGTGTATTGTAACATTTAACAGGGTTGACCTTTCACAGGGCATCACTTTAAAAGAGTGAAAAGAGTAGCATATTACTGGTGGTTTTTTTCAAATTGGGTTTCCACATAAATCATTTTGTCAAGTGTGTTGATGAATCTATTATGTTTCATGTTTTACATTTTTGCAAGTTGATTTGACAGTAACCTACAAATTTTAACTAATTGCATAATCTTATGTATGCATGCATGAGTATAAATGTTTTATGCGTTCACTAAGATGTCAAAAGTTTTATTTATACATTTGGACCTTGGATAACTGATTCACCTTCCCCCCAGTTATTCTAAATTATTCCTACAATTGGTATTAGAGACATCTTCTTAAGAGGAATAGTTTAAAGGTACTAGAAGCACAAAGATCAAGATGCGAAAAAGAAAAGTACCCAACCTCAATAGAGATAACTTCCTGCATGAAATTTTTTGATGAACCTATACCTTAGAGGACTTGGAGATCATGCAAAATCTACCATTTCTATGGAGCATGTTGATCTTGTTGGTGCCCCAACTACTAAAGATATGAAGAAGAAGAAAGAACACAACCATAAAATGTTGGAGATTGCCTCTGCCCTAAGTTATGTCAAATTTGACGATATAAAAGGTCTTGACAGTGCAAAGAAAATATCAGATGACCTAACCGCTATCTATGGAGGAGATGAAAATATTCTAAGAGCCAAAGCCAAAAGTCTTAGAGGTAAGTTTGATGATATGAGAATGAAAGAAGGTGAGAATATTGCTTAATATGTTGAAAGGATAAAAGAAGTTGTTAATACAATGAGAGGAGCTACCGGTAATACAAATGATGATATTGTACTAAGAAATTTTTTAAGGAAATTATTGCCCATATATGCTATTAGATGTTCTACAATTCAAGAACTGAGATGTATTCTAGGGAATAAGCTATCAATTGAAGGTCGAGTAAGTAGAATCACTACTTTTGAGTTAACTAACTTTGACAATTACAAGCCTAAAAAGATTGAATTAGCTTTCAAAGCTAAGGTATCATTAAAGGAACTTGATGAGAAGAAGAAGAAGAAGTATGTGTCCAGTGATAGTGATAAAAATGAGGAGGATGTTGAACAACTTGAAGCACTACTGGCAAGAAGATTCCACAAAGGTAAAGGCAAGTTCAAAGGTAAGTTACCCATTATTTGTTTCGATTGTAATGAGGTTGGTCATATTATTGCTAGATGTCCAGAGAATAAAAGCTACAGAGGTGGTGACAAGTACAAGAGTAGAAGAGATGAAGAAAACAAAGATTACAAAGACAAAGGCAAGAAGTCTTGGTGTATTGCTGAAGAGGAAACAAAGGAAGAATATGATGAACATGATGATGAGGTGGTATATGTTGCAATGAAGGACAAATCTGATGAAGATGAGGCAATTGCACTTGTGACTTGTGTGAATAATAATGATAGATGAACCATTGATAGTGGATGTTCACATCACATGACTGGAGACAAAAATAAATTCATTACACTAAATTTTTATGATAGAAATAGTGTAAGATTTGGGATGATGCACCATGTTTGATAAAAGGAAAAGGTTCTATCAAACTCATAGATAAGATTTTATGTGGCAATGCTTACTATGTTGAAGGACTTAACAATAATTAGTTGAGTGTGTCACAACCAAATAAATTGGGATGTAAGGTTGAGTTTGAAAATAAGATTTCTAGGATATATGACACATATGGAAAACTGATTGGAAAGGATAATCAAACTAGAAATAATCTATTCTATCTTGATATAGAGGATGCTACTTGTCTTGTTGTTAAATTTGATGATGTATGGCTATGGCACAAGAGGTTATGTCATGTTAACTTTGATAACTTGGTTAGTATCAGTAACATGAAAAAAAGTTTGAGGTTTACCTAAGTTGAAGAAGCCTAATAATGTAATGTGCAAACAATGTTAGTAAGGCAAAATGACAAAGTCAAGTTTTAAGAGTAAAACTTATACCTCTAAAGGAATGCTAGAGATTTTTCATACTAATTTGTGTGGACCAATTGTGAAAAGTGCAAATGTGAACTTTGATGAATATACATAAGTTTATGAGGATAAACCTATGAAATAACTAGGACAATACAAATCATTTGTATACTTTTATGATGGTATGCCTAGTGAAGAAGATGTTGCAAATCAAGCTACAAATCAATAGCAAGTTTCAGTGACTTCCAAGTCACACCCTATGAATGTTGAGTTGCATTCAAAAATTGAGCTATAGTTAGATGTTGAGTTATAGAATGAAGTAGATGCACATTCTAATAATGAGATTAGTAAACATGAAAGAGATGTTGAGCTACTTGACAAAGATATACATAGTGATTCTGAAGTTGAAAGACAAAATGAAGAAACAAGAGTTGAACCAAGATTGTCTAAGTATGCCAAAAGACATCATCCTACAACTCAAATCATTGGAGATAAAGATACTAGACCAATGACAAGAAATAGATTAAAAATTGATACATATTCGCTAAGCATGAAGGAACCCAAAATAGTGAGAGATGCCTTAGAAGATGATGATTAGAGTAAAGCCATGGAAGAAGAGATTGAACAAATAGAGTAGAACAAAACAAGGAGTCTAGTTCCTAGACCAGAAAACAAAAAAAGTGATTGGTACCAAGTGGGTATTTAGAAACAAGCTAGATGAAAATGGTGAAGCCACAAGAAACAAAGTAAGACTAGCTTGCAAGGGATATGCACAAGAGGAAGGAATTGACTATGGAGAGACATTTGCCCCTGCTGCTAGATTAGAAGGAGCAAGAACTCTAGTTGCTTATTTTGCATGCAAAGGTTTCAAAGTCTATCAAATGGATGTTAAATTTGCATTCTTGAATGATATATTAGAGGAAGAAGTTTACATAGAATAGCTAGAAGGTTTTTTTTATGTTAACAATAAGAAAATAGTATGTAGACTACACAAGGCTCTATATGGTTTGAAACAAGCACCAAAAGCATGGTATGAGAGACTTCATAATTATCTTGTGAAGATTGGATTTGAAAGGGTTGATGATAACAACAATCTATACATGAAGACAAAAAAAGGAAAAGGTATTTTGTTATCTAAATTTTTTGTTCATGATATCATATTTAGAGGTCAAGATGATTTATGTAAGGATTTTGCAAATCAGATGAAGCAAGAATTTGAAATGTCTCTGTTTGGAGAGATCAATTTTTTTGTGGGTTTGCAAGTATACCAGATGAAATATGGTATATACATCACTTAGTCAAAATGTGTCAAGGAAATAGTGAAAACTTTTGGATTGGAGGATTCCAAACTAGTATGTACACCTATGGTGATAGGACACATGCTATCAAAGAATGATGATTTAGCTGAGGTGAATCAAACATTGTACCGGTCTATGATTGGAAAATTGTAATATGTAGTACATAGCAGACTTGATATTGCATTATCTATAGGGATAGTTACAAGATTCTCTGCTAATCCCAAGGAGAATCATTTAATGGTTGTGAAGAGAATAATGAGGTATTTGAAAGGAATAGAAGAGTTTGGTCTATACTATAAGAAGAATGAAAATTTTGAATTGAGAGCCCACATTGATGCTAATTGGGTTGGAAACATTGATGAACAAAAAAACACCAGTGGAAGATTATTTTTCTTAGGAAAGAGACTAGTTACATGGAATAGCAAGAAACAAAATTGCACTTCACAATCTACCGCTAAAGCTAAATATGTTGTTGTTGCTGTAAATTGCACAAACATTGTATGGATCAAATAGCTGCTCAAAGGTATGAAGGAAGAGATCATAGAACTAGTGATACTTTATTGTGATAATACAAGTGCTATCAATATATCAAAGAATCATGTGGTGCACACAAAGACTAAGCACATTGCAATCAAGTATCATTACTTGAGAGGATTAGTTTAAGATAAAGAGGTGAAGATGGAATATGTCAACACAAAGGAACAAATTGCTAATATCTTCACAAAACCATTACCTAAGGATGCTCATGAGTATCCAAGAGGTAAACTAGGGGTGATATCCCTATCAAAGGCTATCTAAGTAACAAGAGGAGTTCCCTGCATCAAAAAAAATGATGTTCATATATTACACATTGATGCAAAGAGTATTACTTTAGGAGCTACCTAAAGTAATCAAAGAGCTAAAAATTCAAATTAGTCACAAGTGAGGTGACAGAGGGAGAAACTGAAGAAACTAAAAAGTTTTATCTATCATGTTAAATATGAAAAGCCTTTGGCATTGTTGTCAAAGAGGGAGATAATCTACTGATCAAGAGGGAGATATAAGAGGGAGATATCAAGAGATAATTGCTAAACAAGATAGTTGTTGATAAGGAGAGAAAAGAAAGAGAAATCCTAACATTTACTTAGTCAGAGGGAGATATACTAAGAGGGAGTTATAAGAAAGAATAAATCCTAGCATTTACCTAGTCAAAGGGAGATGTAGTAAGAGGGAGTTATAAGAAATAATTTTGTAACCTAATAAGAAAATGGAAGTTACTGATAGAGGGAGAGATTTCAATACAAGTTTTCTTTTTGGTATTGTCTTATTGTTTTAACCTAATTAGTTTGGTTGAAAAAATTTGTTTACCATTTGGTTGATTAGGTTGATCAATTTGGTTTGCCATCAATGCCAAAGAGGGATATTGTTGAGAATAGATTGAAAAGATTATTATTGACAGAGATTGTTGAAACTAGATTGAAAGAGGGAGATTGTTGAAGAAGACTATTGTTTCAATCTTTTTTTGTCACTAATGTCAAACCTACTATTTATTGGTAAGATAACTACTTATAAGATTCAAGTACTATCACTTATTTGATTTATGAAGAGGATTTAATCAAAATAAGTAACAATAGCACCTATAAGAAAGGTTGAGTTATGATTATGTAATAAAGTACAAGGATCAGTTAAGATAGTGATTCCATGATGTATTGATAATCTACTTAAGGTTACAAAGGTGTGTTACACTAAGAAAGTTTAGAAGAACAATTTATACAAAGTTTGTTTGGTAAGCTTGACCGAGTGGATAGTAGGTGCTCAGCAAAGTTAGTGCAAGCCAAGTAGAAAATTAGTTGGATCTGAGTAAAAGTTCATTCTAGTGTATACTGAGTAGAATAGTAGATGTTGAATAAAGTTTAGTTGATGTTGAGCACCATTAAACTTTAGTTTGTGCCGAGTAATTTCATAGTGGATGTCGAGCAATATAGTATGTGCTAAGCATCAAAAGCTTGATAATGCCAAGTTGCTATATTATTTAAAAGATTGTAGATTTGATGAATCTAAGCTAACAAGTTTATTTTCTTAGATTGTTTGAACTAGGTGGAAGATAAGATTGACAGGCTGGTGGCACAAAATTCAAGTTAAACCATTTTAAAGAAAATTCAAGGTGGATTCTAGTAGAAGTTTCTAGAAGAGATATGAGATATGGGGCAGATACATTGTATCCTACCTAATCCATCCAAACCCTAAATTGGATGATGGAGAATGAGTGGAAAAATATCTTAATTTCCTATTTATAAGAACGGTTGGTCATGAAGCAATATTTTCACATGCGAGAACCTAAGGGAGACAAGGAGTCAAGGGTTTTGCTTCATCAAGTGACTTAAGAGAAGATTCTACAATGGCATGTTAAGGAAGAAGGCTTAAGGATATGAATGCCTGAAGGGTGAACAAGCTATCAGAGCTATAAAGTATGAAGGCTAAGAAAAATTTAGGATTGAATAGAGATCTGCAATCTATAAATAAAGTTATAAGTTGTATCGAATCAAAGCCTTATTGTTACTCTCTAACAATTGTATCAGTCTAGGGTAAATCCTTTGGATTAAGGTTGACCCAACAATCATTTGTAAATCCTTTAACCAAGTGAAATTCCAAGTGAATGGTCTAAAGTCCTCTAACAAGGCTCACTCCCAATAGGGTGATTGAAATCCTTTAACAGGGTCACATTTAATAGTGTGTATTGTAACCTTTAATAAGGTTGGCCTTTCATAGGGCATCACTTTAGAAGAGTGAAAAGAGTAACATGTTACTAGTGGTTTTTCCAAAATTGGATTTCCACATAAATCATTTTGTCAAGTGTGTTGATGAATCTATTATGTTTCATACTTTACATTTCTACGAGTTGATTTGACAGTAACCTACAAGTTTTAAGTGATTACATAATCTTATGGATGCATGCATGAGTATAAATGTTTTATGAGTTCACTAAGCTGTGAAAATTTGTATTTATACATCTAGACCTTGGATAACTAATTTTTCCCCCCACCTCCCCCTCTCAATTATTCTAAAATATTCCAACATCTTTAATATATCTTTGAATTATGGTTAGGTTGGGAACAATAATCTTTTTCCAAAATCCATGGCTTATACAAAAATATTTGGAAATGCCTATTTTTCATGCAATGAGCTATAAATTACTAAGTCAAAAATTCACAATATGGCATTCTCATGTCCATTGAACCTAACGTGTTGGATGCTTCCTATTGGAAATCCCAATTGATGGGCAACTGATTAACTAGGTCATTACCTTCATATATAGCTTTCATGACATCATTATGAATAAAATTTTCGCAAATTTTCTTCCATCCACTATTGTTGTAGCTTTGAATACTCTTGTTGAATACTCTTAAAACATTTCATATATGGGTAGTGTTCATTTTTTGGTCTAGAAATCAAATAAAAAACAACAAAGAAGAGTAAAAACTATACACAAAAAGCTCAAAATTTATACTGGGAAAATGCTTCCATGTGAAGGGAAAAACCCAACCACACAAGAAAAATATCTCTTATATTGATAATAAAAGTTTTTGAGTACAAAGCTTTCACTTTCTTAAATTAAAATATAGAAAGAAATCATATAAATAGATTGCATAAGACTCTTCATCTTTCACATGAAGGTCTCTTTGTGTCCCAAAATAAGAACCTTCATAGTTCCACATATTCAACACTTCACATGTTCATATGCATGCCTCTTCACATGACATATAAGACATGTATTTTTGCATAATATAAACTTAAATATAATCACATATATTTATTTCAGCTAAAGATAATCATAAGGGTCATAAAAAATATATTTCTATCTCATAATATCACAGATAAAGATTTTTATTGCAACTATGAACTTCAACACTCCATCTTAGCAAGAGAGAGATCTTTATTTAGGCATACACACATAGCTACAACCAAAGTTGATAAATTTATATCTATTATCTCAGCATAACATAATTCACCATAATTACTTCATAAGAACATAGAATGAAGTCATAAACATGACTTTCACCATGCTAGTTCACATAGTGTAAATCAAATACTTTTATCTCAAAACTTCTTCAAGTGAAGTATATATTTCCACCATGCATACTTGTAGAGGATGGTCCATAGTACCTACTTGTATAGGGTGGACCAAAGACTTTTATCTCAAAACTTCTCACAGAGAAGCACACATTTCCACCATGCCTACTTGCAGAGGGTGATCCACTGTACCTACTTGCAAAGGGTGGAGCAAGGGCTTTTACCTCATAATTTTTCTAAATAAGAATGCATTTGAACCATGCCTACTCATAGAGGGTGGAGCAAGGGATTTCAACTCAGACTTCTCCCAGAGATGAATGTATTGATAACTAAGATTTTTTATTAACAAAGACTCCCTCTCAACAAGGGCAACTTTAATAACAAAGACTCCCTCTCAGTAAGGAAAAGTTTAACAAAAAAGAATCCATATTAGTAAGGAAAACTTTAATACTAAAGACTCACTCTCAACATGGACAACTTTAATAAAAAATAATCCCTCTTAGTAAGGATATAAAAGAGTCTCCCTCTCAGCAAGGACAACTTTAATCACCACAATAATATGACTGAATATTGCACAAACTTGCAAAGGGTTGGACATCTCTCTATCACACAAACTCCATCTGAAGATGAATTGTCTCTCTCTAAACAACATTGCATAATCTCTCACCATCCCATGAGACCTTGCAACCAAGAGAGATTTATCAAAACTCATAAGATCCTCTTATCATAGAGTTCAATGCCAAGATACAAACAAAAAAAAGTTGAAGTCTGATCTCAACACAATATGAGAAAATAAAATGAATAAGTGTAGATCAACATTCATATGATAATCATAGAAGTTATTTGAAAAAAATGTGTTACTAAATCAAGATGTTACCATATAGGAAAATGTGAACCAACATCTTCTAGAATAATGTATCATTCTCGTCATAGGATTTTGCAAAAACTTAATTCAGTATACCCATAATCAATGACACCAAACATAAAAACCTCTTATGGATAGTTGATCATTCAATCAATCATCAATATATTGTAATAATAACATTTCACTATACTTTATGTTGATGACATCCTATAGTCCATTATTTCAATAAATATCTACACACATAGTGTAATTCTACATGTATACAAGGATGAAGACGCACAAAATATTCATAAGTAATGTTTCATTAAAACTTACATGATGATAGTCAAAAGCCTATGCTCCTAAAAAACACAACATAATTATTATATGAATTCCTTTTGAATCATAATCACATGCACAAAATAGATTATACTAAAAAAAATGGAGTGGGCCATAGAGAAGTCCAAGGATAACGTTAAGAAACACCATCCCTAAAAAATATATAAATTTGTGGCGGATCCAACATTAGTTTGGGAGGGGGGGGGGGGGGGGTGGAATTAATTTCTATTGGTGAATTTTTTTCAATGTCAGGAAAAAAAAAAATTGATTAGATGATTTTTCTTGTTTATTGGAAAATATATATATTTGGTTAAATGATTTTTCTCATCTTTTGAATATATATATATATATAATGCATTCGTGAATGTGATAGAAAATGATGTGATTACTCAATGAATCAACCAAGGATAACTTTAGTGGCTAATATTCACCAATTGGATAATCTCACCAATTGAGGCTCCTAGATTTGGCTTTTTTTTTGCAATTTTTGTGTGTCCATGTTGCCTGCACTTTACCAAAATTGGGTCCCATGTGAGGATAATCACCAATAATAATACATAAGTATTTGTATTTTAGTGATGACTTTTCTAATGGAATCTAATTTTTCTACTTAGTAAATTAAATACTTTTGCCTACAATTTGCAAGGCTTGTCTTAATTTATGGTCATATTCATCAATATTTGGTAAAAATTTAAATTACACTACAAACTAAGTATGTAGAATTGACATGTGTCTCTATTTTGAAAAAAAATCATAGAATTTTTTATCCTTTCTCACTTTGCCCCAAAATAGATTTGATTGGTGACACGTGTCTTTACTTTGGGGAATTTCTTTAAACCTTGGTATCCTTTTAAAAGATTGGCTTGAAATATAATATAGGTCATTGATTTAGGATCATCCAATAGTTAAAAACAATAGGGATGCTTCCCCCAAACCGCCATTCAATATTTTAGAGGGAAACCATAATGATAAAAGTAGGCTAAATTTAACCTTAAAGTTTGATAATTAATTAGGCTCCATATAATAATAATAAAATCATTATTTCTAGGTATGTGTACTTGTTTCCACCATTTTCATCAACAATGAAAGATTTGCTAGGATTTTATAGTTTTTTCATATGATTAAAAAATAATCACTAATAACATTAAAAAAATTCCTACTTAGAAATAAAAATTCGCCAATAGAAATTAGTTTTTCCCCTTGAACTAATGTTTGATTTGCCAAAATTTTATACTTTTTTCTAAAGGGGGGTTTCTTAAAGTTATCCTTGAAATCAAAAAATATAAATTAATCATATGTTTTTCAAATCAGTTATCAGATTATCAAAATATTGCGCTCAATATTAAATCAAAGAGTGATAAGAAAGTGAGGTTTCTATAGGATGACACGTATGTAGAATGTCCTATTACATTTATGGTAGAGTGGAATCTAGTTGATAAAACATCTTTAAACTTCAAACATCCTTCTCAGTGGTTGCCATTATTCTAAACATAGTTGGTTGCCAAAAATGAGATTGCCTATGGAAGAGGGATCCATCAAATGAAAATCCAAGCCTTGTTGTCAACCCAGATTTGACTGTAGAGGAGGATGAGGAACAAAGTGATCTTTATACTGGGTTTATTGTAGTTTCATAGGTTCTCTTTGCTAATCCTCAAGACACCATCAAAGAACTCGAAAAGGATAGGAAAATATAGAACTTTGAGCAATGTTCGTTGAAATGGGTCTCAACCCTACTAATTTTGAAGAACAAATTGAAAATGCAGTGGAATAGAAAAACTATAACTTCAACACTTTTGGGATGTTTTGAAGGATAAAACAAGTGTTACATGAAGAATTGTTTATTTAGTTAGGGTTTATTTTGTAAAACATATTATCAAAAGTGTATAAATTTGAAATATAATGGTTTGAAGCTTATTGCTTCCCTTTTTTATGGAAACCACATTTATTTTTTGTACACTATATATATAAGAGAATATAATGCAAAGTAAAATCCTTTTTGTTGACATTTGATATTTCAATGGGCATGGTGTTTTCTTTTGGTCTCTAGTTATTTTATAGTAATCATATGATGTATTTAATTATTACTTTCCAAATTTGTGTGAATCTTAATTTTATTTTCTAGTGAGTATTTATTGGTTAGTAGTACACAATACATACTACACATGCCACATGCGAGAAGGAATTGATGTATGAAGTAGTAACTTTTTGGGAAATGTTTCTAATAACATGTCATATCTCTAACATACATGTGTGATCATTAAAATCAATCTACAAAATATCATCTAATGATAATATATCAATGGTTGAAGCTTTATTTTAGGCCAAACATCTTGAATGAAGCCTTGACCTTGTTCAAATTTCTAGAATGGAGACACGTTTCCTTCCACCCTATACCACTTGCAATGAACAATAAATAGATGTCTTGTCACTATCAGTGGTATTCCCTCTTCCATCGACTTTGCATGCATTACAACTTTTTTGGCACAAACTTGCATTTATGTTGGAGATTTGTAAAGATTTAATTATTTAAAATAATTGAATTAGAAGTCAGAAAATCAAATGTGTAGGGACCATCACTCAACCACTCAGCTTATTTATAGGAAATTGAGCTTCTTCTTTCATCATTGCTCATCTTATTTTTGGTAATCAATAGTTTGATAATAGGTATACTTTTAGTGCTCATTAAATTATGGTCTAGTTTACTTGGTGTGGTAGACTGATAGGCATTTCTTTGTAGTCAAGATGGACACTGTGATTCACCTAACATGCAAATTAGAAGAGGAACAAAAGACCTTTTTAGGCAACATCCTTGATGAAAACCTCTTATCAAACTGCAATGAGGTTGTCCCTGCTATGCATTTCATTATTTATGTTGTGAAAATGGTTTTGGGATGTGAGTTTTTGGAGAATGAGAATAGGTACCATGTCAACATGGACATTACATCCCATTTTCTAGCATCTCTACTTGAGCTCAAAGAAGAAAGGGTCAACATTTTGTTGCTCCTGAGGAAGACTTTTAAAGAATAATAAATGGGTGGTGAAATTGACATTATTGCTCATCCAGTATTAGGTGTAGAGATCCCTTGGGTAGGTTAAATTCACAAGCTTTTGGAACCTAGCCAGATTGTGGCCCTACAACCATTTCTGTTGGGCTTGACTACTAGGTAGTTGAAGCACCATAAGAAATGGGCACAAATTGGCTTGGATTTTCTCCAAAAATGGTATAATCTGGATGAAGTGGCACATGACAACTTGTGGCTAGAAGAATTCATAGCCTTGGTCAGGTCTTGTGCTTTCTACATGACTAGTACAATAGAACTAGGGTTCTCCCCTATAGTCTGGTTTCACTTTCTATTTTTTAAAATCAAATTACAATAATTTTGCATGTGTCTTCCTCAAATTGTAATTTTCAAGGAATATCAATGAAAATTTTGGAGTCCCATATAAAAAATTATTTTATTATTATGCTTACTTATACAATATTCTAGCATTTTAAAAAATTTCTATAAAATTGTTAAGAAAAAAATATAACATTTTACATTGAATTAATATTAACCTATTGAGGTTTAACATTTCACAATTAATTTAATTAATAAATCACTTACTTTAGTGTTTGGTTTCAACAATACATAATAATAGAATATGTGGAACATAATCTATAGTTACTTTTATAATCAAATTTAAAGTATCATTGGAAAAAAAAATTTAAAAATTAGAAATATTCTAATATATTTAAGAACTATGTTAGTGATATTATAAAGGTGATGCCTTGATTACCATTAGATGAACAAAGATCAATGACTCCATATGTTTTTTGGGCCAAATTTAGAAGCAACCAACTAGATTTTCCAAATGCCCAAAAAAGAAGACACGTGGAAAAAATGTATCAAGTGTGAAATCACTATGCTCATTGTAGCACTATTTGATCAACTTAGATCAATGACTAGAGATGATTTTATGAAAAATCTAGGTAACGCTCAACCATTTTTATAAATGCACCTGAAAAAAGAAACATTTCAACTCTAGTCTCTAATAACTAATAAATATGCTATATAAAAATTTTATGCTATGAATATGTTAGAAATAGATAATACTAAGAGTGGGGGTGAATCGGTATTTTAAAAATTTTTGCCCACAACTATATATCGTTAATTATTTTAAAACTTGTATATGAAAGTAAACTAACAATGCTAAACAATAAATATAACCATGCACATAAATAACTCATAACACCATTATTTGTTCACTAGGGAAACCCTGGCCAAGGGAAAACCCCAGTGGGGATGATACCCACTAGATAATTCACTAAAAAATAGGATCCCACTAAGGATATTGACCTTGTTAGGAGTCTATGAAATATGTATAGTGTATCGAGTCCCTATTAGGAGACTAGGCCTTGTTAGAAGCCTCAACCTTGTTAGGAGTTGGTAGAACAAATACAATGGATGCAAGAAGAGCCCATTGCCTTAACATGCAATAATACAATTCAGTTCTTCACAAGATAGGTATACATAGAATACTTGCTTTGCTGTTGTAACTCACACTTGCTCTAATCAAACATCAAATCTCACATCAAATAGGGCTTGCATAATAGTTTGCATCGCAATTTTAACATCTCATGATTTCACATTACCTTACATAAATTCCCACTAACTGTACAATATAAGAGATCTTTATGTATACCTTGCACATTCACAAGACTCTGCTCAGTCTGCCTTCATGTGTTCACATGCTTGACATAATATAAAATAACTTATGGATTAATATCCACATAGTCGACTCATCATAACTTAGTAATTATTTTGTAACCAAAGTAATTCCTCAAGTCGTACAACTTTTTTTTACTAATATGCTTTGTTTTGCTATGTTAAATACCCGCACTAATATTTTAATCATAACTTGTGTCATATTGTCCGTACAAATCTATGTACTTAACCAAATCATAATGACATAATCACAAAGCTTATCTTAACTCCACATAATATAACTCTTAATGAGTCATCTGTACTCTTAAGATCTATTCTTTGTATTGTTGCAAATTGTCTGACACTTAGATAATTTTCTATCTCTAAATGCATAAATGAAATACTAAATACATGTTTCCATAAATAACAACCATCAAGACATCTATCTGACCATATTTCCAAAAATCTCCCTCTTTGGCATTGATGGTAACATTTTGAAAAATTGGCTAATTCCCAAAATTGATGTCATACATAACAAAAACAAAAATAAAGTAATTACAAAAAATGCCTTCAAAACATAACAAGTTTATTCATGTTTTGATGGATCATACATTCCTTATCACTCCTTTACATTGATACATGCATAAGATCCCCCTTACATATACATTACCATCTATACAATTTTCTCTACATAATACTTCCCCTTTGACATCAATGACAAAGGTGTCAAAACTATATCACAAAACTTGTTGTCTGTTGATGACTAGCTTTTTATTTTGGATATACAATCTACAAAATCAAGCTTTAGCCTATCTAATTCCTTCTTCTAATTGCCTCAGACTATATCTGATATACTGATAAGTGTGAAAAGTGCACAAGATTCCACTTCAACTGCACTTAGGTTAGTATAAGAAAATATGTCATAGGATGTCTTCATTGTAAGACATTCCTCCAACTGCCTCTACAAAATGACAACTTTGGGTGTCAAATATTCTCTAAGAATAAAGAATCTCCTTATTACCTTGTCCTTGTTAGACACAATGCCTCTGATATCATTGTGAATCTTCTCAATTTTGATTTTAGAATCTTCAATCCTGACCTCTTATTGTTGCAATCTAGTACTGAGTGTTTGAAGATCACTCATATGGCCTTTGATCTTTGCATCAAAATCTGATAAGTAATTGTAAGACACTGTGCACTATCCATACAACTTCTTACCATCAACAAGCTCTTCCTTAGCTCCTTTATACACACATCTAAGGTTTTCATCTTATTCCTGACATTTGTGCATACTATGCCAAATAGTGATGCATCATGTTGTGTTTGTGCTTCCATTGTTGCTACTTCAGCTAAGGTTGTGAACTCCTTATCAAAGGTCTTCACCAACTCTTTTTCCTTAACCTACAAGTCTAGAGTTGCTACAGCTATGGAAAATATCTTTTGCATCCACTTGAAGACTTTGGCAAGAGTCTTCTCTAAATAATTAAGGAATAGGTACTATTGCTAATGTTCCAATTTCTAATACTACTAATGGTACAAAAACTTTTCTGTCCTCTTCTTTCTTCTTTTCCTTAGCCTCTTTCCTCACATCCTCTTCTTTCTTCCTCTTTTCATTTGCTTCTTTTTTCTTCTATTCTTCCTCTTTTTTCTTCTTCTTCTCTTCTGCTTTATTTTCTCCTCCTCTTCTTCTTTCCTTTCCTTTTCTTCTTCTACTTTTCTCTTATTTTCCTCTTCTTCTTTCTTCTCTCATTCATTTATTTTTATTTTTCTTTCTTCTAATTCTTGTTTTCTCTTATCTTGTTCTTCCTTCTTCTTCTTTTATTTTTCCTCATCATCTAAGCTACTATATGTAATAATATTTCCAACAATAGATTGGCCAAATGTGGAAAATGGATTTTCTTTGACATCTACTATAATGTGTTGACCATCCACTTGTATGGATTTAGTGCCCATAACAATGTGAGGTGGTGAAAGTGTCTATTGTGTCTCCTCTTCATCTTCTTCTATTTGTAAATATACTGGACTATTAGCTTTGGTCTAAGCACTCGCATTGGATATTGAGGACATATATTTTACTATAGCCTCCTCTATCTCTTGCCTAACATCCTCATAATTGCCTTCCATCAAAAGAATTGCTCTTCTTTTGTTCCTCAGCAAGGGCTTAATGCCCCTTTAAAAAAATGTTGATTCTTCTTTTGATCTAACACCACATAACTTGTTTATTGATGTGATTCTCATGTTTAGATCTTCCTCTAATACTATTTTATTCCTATTTACCAACCTATTGTATAGATCTTCAAGCATCTTATTTTGTATACTCTCAAACCTTTTATTCTTTAAAATCATAATTCTTATAACAACATTATCTAACTATCTTCTATCCATATTACTATACATACTATAAAATTTATTTTATTGAACAAAATCATCATCATTAATAATCTGCATAATCAAATTTTCTACCTTAGGTTTCCATGCTTTCTTGCTTGATGTTATTCTTACTTCCTATGCATCTTGTTTAATAAGTTTATCTTTAGCATCATCCTCTAAACTCTCAAAATTGCTTATCTGCATGGTCTTTCTCCTCTTGCCCATTCAACTAGCACTATACTTGACCCTTTTCTTTTCTTGTGGTGTAGGTTCTTGCTTAACCCTCACCAATCTACTAGACTTCCTTTGTGTAGAAGGTGCATCCACCTTTGGTCCTTATATTTCTCCACTGTAGAAGGAGGTATCCTATATCTCAGTTTCATTTTAGATTAAAAACTCTTCATAATTCTATCTATGTGATTATCTTTAACATTTTTAGGCTTTGATCTATACCATTAAGTCACTAACTTCATTGTGCACTTGTTGCTAACCCAATTGATTAATCTAGGAAACTTCTTTGTGTAAGGTCCCTCCTCACATGTACTTATTATATATGAATTTTTTTGTGTTAAATCTATTATAGGAGATTAGAATGGATATGGAGTAATGTTGTATGTTTTAGATGTCCTAATGAAAATTGAGATCAACAGATACATCCATGCTTTAATACTTAAAGATTGGAGAACTACTATGTTATCTCGACTGTTTAAACATTAATTTGCACTAACAATAATACAAGGTGTTTCACTTAATGATGATGTTATTGATTGTGTTATGTCAATGATTAGGATTTTATGCATTTATATAGTTCAATACTCACTGTTGGTGATGTTATGATGTTTAGGTATATGCATGCCTAACAAGGATTATTCTCGTACTTAATCTAAATTAATGAATAAGTTATATGTCATACTGATTGTGTAATTACTGATGATTAAATGTGAGTAGAAATTAATTAAATAGTTAACTAATTGAAGCATTATGTTCTAAGTTATGTGATTTCCCTGATAAGTTATATATATATATATACACGAGATTTTCTTGAGCTACTGAGGTGTACAATGAGTGTGCAAGATATTTATTAGTCGAGGAATCTAACGGAGAAACGAAACTAAATCCTATGTACCAATTGTGGAAGCCAGGGTTAAATTTGATGAAAAGATGCTAACCCTGTTGTTCGTAATTTATTTGTGTTGTGGTTTGAATGAATGTATCATTCTCTAGTCAGTAAATGTTAATGTTTCGTAACAGTGTTTTTATAGTGTTGCTTGACACTTGTGAATTGTATATGCATTCCAACATGATAGTTAGTGCTAACCGTGTAACCCAAAGATATAAGTTGGATTAGGTTAGTGACCTTTTTACTAATCTGTGGGTAATCAAGGTTAATTACCCTAATCACGATTAGTGTGTAATCTACTTTTTGAAGGTTGTTAGTAAGTCCTAAATTATTCCTAGCTTTTGTTAGGTCTCTAATTAATCCTAAAGGCCTAAAAACATGAAATTTAAGTATCCAAGGGGTATGGGTATGGGTTGGGGACATTTTTCACCCCCTTAGCCCCTTTTCTTGACTTTTATGGTTCCCCAAATATCCCATTTTTCCCTTGTTGACAAGATACACTCTACCTTGAAGTTTTCTTTAGTGGTGAGGTTGAGTTAGAAGTTTCTAGAAACCTAAGTCAAGTGGGAGAGTTATTGCATGTTGCAAGTGGTTGATTTTGGATATTATTTTAGGGGCATTCTTGAGAGGTTTTGGGTTGTTACCCAATCTCTACTTTTAGAGAGAAGTCTTGAAAGATTGAAGGAAGGAAGGAAAAACTCTTCTCAACTTGTTCATTTTACCATAACCTTTGTGAAGCTAGCAGTTCTTCATCTCCTTTGTTCATGTTGCTCATGTTGTTTCATGCTTGGTTCATGCTTATGTTATTGTGTTGTTCCTTGGTATGCTTGTATGTATGTTGGGTATGCTTCGAAAGGATTGGAATCATGTTTTCTTGATGTTTTTCCTTCATTTTTTGTTTGAATTTCAAAATTTTCTTGTATGGGTGTTTTGGCATTACTCACCCTCAGAAAGGGTAGAAGTGGCTAATTTCGGGAAAGGGCTTCAATTGGACTCCAACAGTGTAAAGTCTCTTCTCAAGACGAGAAGAGGGAGAGAGGGTAGGGTGTTATGGCCCCCTATTTGTTAGCACAAACCACGTATGAGTTTTGGCATGTAAGAATGGAAGAATGGAAGTTCTTGAGATATAACCCCAATTGGGCACCTGTTTTGGTGTTGTGTTTGACATCTCCTTTTGGAAAAATCCACCTTTCCCTAATTTTGATTCAATGTTGAATCATGTTAAGAAAACCCAGTATGGAAATGAATGTCTGATTTTGTTCCTTGTTATGTTTGTTTGTCACCTGACCAACTTTCGTTTCCTCCACAATCTCAGCAATGCATTGCAGAAAATGAAAGGGATCCCTTGTTAAGGGCCATGATGGAAATGTATATTGATTGTTGAAATTCAATTATGTTCGGGATTGAAATCCTGTGTAAAAAAATGTATTTTAAAGTTATTGTTGTAGTGGCAAGGATGTCGAGTTTTCTTACTAGTTCTTTCCCGATGGAGCCTTGAACCATGTTGATTAATAGAAGAGAAAAGATTGAGAAACTTTCTTGCTTTGTATGTTATGTTATTTAGTTCTTGCATATGTGCATTGATAGATAGATTAAATTGTGATGATCAATCTTGCAAATATAAGTTCAAAATTGTATTCTTTTAATTTGTGTTAATCATACGAAATGATCATACATAAAATGTTATGAAATTTGACTCCAAACTATGTTAAGAAAATTGAGTTATTTAAAATGATAGATTATCTTGTTTATTTCATGATTATTAGGAAGTGAAATATTCCTACGTTATTGTAGCAATATAAACTTTTAAACGATATTACATTCTTTAAAAAAAAATACCCCCTTTGGTAAATTATACATGTTAGAAAAATAAAATAGATAGAATAAATAATATTTTAAAAAAAAAATTAGACTCCCTTGCTTTTAAAAAAAAAAGAGAAAAAAAAAAATTGATTGGAGAAATTTGCACTTAGTCAAAAAAAAAAATGACCTTCAAAATTTTTGTTTTATCCTAGAGCCAAAAAGGCCTCTAGATTTTGTATGGGGAAATGATTTATCCCCTTCTTTCAACAGAGAATCTTTAAAGATTCTCTTAACTATGCTTCTTTGAATAAATGGAATAAACTAAATTTTGAATAAATTTAAGAAAAAAAATATAAAATAAATTTCATAAAACACAAAACCAACAAATATCCTACCTAATAATATTTCTTACATAACTGCACTACCACATTTAAATCTATGCATAGAAAAAGGGAGAATAAGGCAGCCGGTACAGCTGATGTCACCCCCATCATGTCTTTTGAATCACTTAAAAAATATTCATTGGTTATTGTGGTTGCTTTGAAGGTGGGTGGGTGGTTGAATAAAAATAAAGGTAAGTTGTCAAACAAAACTCCCACCTCTCTCAAAACTTGCGCTGGCCTTTAACAAGGCTTTTTCATGCATTGAATTGGGTGGGGAAAAACAAGCCTGTATGTGGGCAGATCTAGGCCTTTGTGCCAAAGTGATAAAAAGGAAAAGTAAGGAGATTAGGGTGTTTAGGTTTTGGGGGGAATTAAATTAGATTAGTTTTAATTTAATTTGTTTATTATTATTATTTAAAAGTTGTTTTATTTGTTAAAGGTTTTAAATTAAGAGTTGTGTTTAAATTTAAGCTAGTATTAAATTAAGTTTAGATTAGTTTTAAGTTAGTTTAAGTATTAGTGTAAGTTAGTTGGTCATTGTTTGTTGGAATATTTTTGTATATAATTTAATTACTATGTTTTTTTTTAAATATTAGTTTTGGTTGCTTGTTTCTTTTAGTTAGTTTAGATTTTAGGGTAGTCTATTTATTTTATTAATAATATAACTTTTGTGTTAGCAATAAATGCTTAGTTCAAGTTTTTAAATTGGGAGTAGTAATTAAAAAAGTTTTAAATTTAGTTTTAGTTTAGATTACGATTTAGTTATTAATTAATTAAAGTTAGTTAGTTTAATATGATTTTAAAATGTTTATCAATTATAATGGTTTTGTTTTTTTTTTAATTCGTAGTTAGTGTAATGTTATATTAATTTGGAAGTTCCTATTATTTCTAATGTTTTCGTAATATTTAGATCAATTATTATTTAAATGGTTATCCATATGTTTTACATATTTTAAGACTAAATCAAAGTAACAATATGATAAATTCTTTAATAAATTGAAATTGGATTGTTTAAATTAAAAAAAATTGAGTAAACAATGAAAGTTTATATCTGACGATCTTTTCATAAACATTATTTTTAAAACTTGAATGGAAATGTTAGGACACTGGCAGGAGAACCCATTTTGTCTTACATTTGACTTGTACCTTAACTTGTGATGATGAATATATTGAACTTAGTGAATGTAATTTTAATTATTGATCTTTAAAAAAAAAATTGTCTTTTTTTGTCCTCGTATTTTGGGCATGACACTTTGTAACAAAGAAGAATAGGTGAGTCAATATGGACTCAAATCTAAATACTACACTTTTCATTCTCTTGACCTTTGCAATGTTGTCCAATAGTTGCAATCTGATAATATCGCACAAATTAACTTTCCTTCCTTCAACAACCATCACATATGTCGCATGAACAAATCCATCTGGTATAGAGTTAACCCTTGATCCATGGTCCAACTTGTACCCTAATATTTTAGTTAACAACTTAACTCCTTTGTTCTAAATAGGTTGAACCTTCATATTCCTTCTGTTGAACTTCATTTTTAGGTTAATCTCAACCATTTTTCTGACATTCTTCTCATTAACAAGATTACAACCTTCATTCCTTAATCATGTGACCTTGTGAATTAGATCATTGTCAATGATAACTGACCTATCACCTAACCAAAATATGTGATCATGTACCCTAATCAATATGATTTTGGTCCATTCATGATTGTTGAACTCTGTATAAAACATATACTTCACTAAATTCAACTCCTATAGATGTGCATACTTAGATTTCAAGGTAAATCATTGTTACACATATCACCTAAAATCTCTATGAATCTTATCATCACCAATGCTCCCAACCTTGCAGTGTATATAACTTCTGATATCTTTTATGTGCAACACATTTTCTAGAACTTACAAAAATGCACCTAACAGATCATCCAATAAAGAAACAAAAGGGTGTTTCTTGAACTCATACCTCGTTCTATCACTAACATTGTACACTCTCTAACTAGTCATAGCTTTGTAACATGTAAATATTAGAGTAAACTAGATTAAATATTCCATAAAAATACCTCAAATTCACAAATTAGGGCTTCTACAATTTTTGGCTTCTCGAACATTACTTCACACTTCAATTCACTATTAAATCACTCTTCAATTCACTCAAGACACTTTGCATGAACAAATGGTACACTCAATCTTTCTTACAATCTTTGAATCATTTCAAATCATACTATGCATTAAATGGGTATCTACCACAAATTCAAAATACTATCTCTATCCAACAATAATTGTGTTTTCACAACTTTTGCTTATTGTGATCATATCAAGACTTGTGCACTCAACCATAGCTTCCTCTCTATGTCTTCTACCTTTTGTTAACTATGCAACCTCTAACTCACTCTCTAATATTAGTTCTTACCAACTGATGCTTTGTCTCTACTAGAACTACTCAATTCAGGTAGGATGAGCCACACACAATTTGTGATTTCAAATTTCCATTAGATGCATCAAAGTACTATTCTTCCAATACTATATGTGAACTTTCTAGACTATAGGTTTTCAAAAATGCTTCTTTGAACTCATCAATATGTTCCTTAACTTCTTCTTTCTGATTATTATCAATCTCATTCTTACTATTATTTTTTTTGTTGTTCCTTTTGTGATTAGGATTCCTATTATGGTTCCTTCTGCCCATTCTACATAATTTTGTTGTGTGTCCAAATTTATTGCCTAACTAACATATAGGTGCATTCCTCCTTTGATTGGTTCCATTCTAATTCTTAGGTGCTTTGAAATTCCTTGCAATATGTCTAGGGTTGTTACACTTGTAACACACAAACTAGTTCTTTTCTCCATTAGATGTCTCTCCATTATTGGATTCATCATGTTATCTCCCTCTTTCATTACCTGTAGGGTTAGTATTCCTAGACATTCTACTATTCGCATTATTACCATCAAACTTAGGTTTCTTACATTCTACTACCTTATGTTCATAACCATGACAATTATAACAATAGAAATTAGTAATGGGTTTAAAAGATTTACTTGTATAATATCTATTCATATGTCTAACTTCATTACAAATGAATCATCTACCTCTGAATTCATGTATTACTTCCTTGGGTGGTTCATCTTTCTTAGATTTATCAACTTGGTATGTTATCTTAGGTTCATTAGTTTTAATTGTCAGATCAATTAACTCAATTTCCTTTGATACTTTAGTAGATCTGCTTGATTATACCTTACTTAGACCATATTCCTTAGGGGATTCAATAAATGGATCTAGTTATCTCTTGATTTCAACTTTCTTGGCTGATTTCTCTCTAATTAGTAATCCAAGTCTTGTCTTTCCATAAGGTCTTTGATGAAATATCTACTGATCTATCTTCTCACTATTGGAATAAAATTTCTCTAGTTGTTGTTTAGCTTGTGTCAATTCTCCTTTTATAATAATGTTGTATTTCTCTAAGTTAGTATGTTTAATCTTGATAGTATCTAATTCAAATGTAACTTGATTTAACTGGGATCTAAGATTTGCATTCTTAGTTTTCAGTCATGGTTCACTAATGCCACCATTTTCCTTAAAAATTAACTTAAGCTCTACTATTTTCAGTTCATGTTTCAAGATCTCATTTTCCTTTTGAAGATCTCCTACTTCATCATCGTCACTAGTTTTCACAATTGATTCCTTACCAAATTTAAGGTCATCAATCTCATCTTTTAGTTTGCCAATACACTTTTTCATCTTTGTATCTATCTTTCAAGGTGTCTCTTTCTTTTGTAAGAAGGTCAATCTACTCAAGATCTCCTTCCATATTCTTCTTCAACTATTCCATATTCACTAGGATCTTACTTAAGTCGTTAAGCCTCTCCAAAGTAATTAGGCTCTGATACTGATTGTTAGGAATAAATAATATTGGGGGGAGGGTGAATTAGTATTCTACAAACTGTTTCCCTTTTTAGATGAATGCCTCCTTTCTTGTATAGATAAAATAGAATCTTCATCATCCTCACTTGTAGAAAATATTTCTCCTAGATTTTTAGTTTTCAAATACCAAGTTACATCAAGGAAATCTTTCTTTCAAGATGGACACTCTGAAATTAGAAATACTAAGCTTAGACACATTGACTAGAATGCCTTCATTACCATTTTCAATAAGCCTAGAGAATGATCTGTAATGGTATCAACACTAATTCACATCCTACTTTCATGTAGTCTTCAGAATTCATCATGGTTCTTGTAAAAAACTATATCACTAAAGAAAAGGTTGTTAAGAGTGTCAAAGGTGAGATAGTCCTAGACCTTTTACCTCAAAACAATGAGAAATTGTTCCACTTGCCTAAAGTTGATCAGTATTTACAAATTTCTTATAAAGGGACCAAAAGATGGTATTAAGAAAATGAGAATGAAGCTAGAGAGATAATTTAATCATCTTTCTTGATTGATAGAACCCAAGTGGGGTGCAAAGTTGGAAAAGTAGACATGACTTGAGGATAGATGAAAGATGACGTGGGATGTGCCATCATGCTTTTAGGAAGAGTCAAAGGCCTACCAACATCTCAACATCTTTATATCTAGATGGTCTATTTCATAGAAACCATCCAAATGGCCAAGATACCAATTGACTACGTAGCAATGTTGAGTGATAACCTGGATGAGCAGCTAGTAGTTGTTAAGGCCAATCCTAAATCTACATGACATCATGTTTGGTGTACTTATTGATAGCTAGACCAACTAAATACACATGGCTTTACAAAAGAGGTAGCATGCACGATGCTAATACATGGAACTGTGTGGTATATCCTTAGCTAGTAAAGAAGAAACTCTTGGATCACAAGAAAGAGTATTGGATAGTAAATGATAGTTTTATATCTACAATCATCTGATTCATAAAGGATGATTATTCCAAAAGGATTTTAGTAGAGGCAGTAGCTAGAATCATAGAGATCAGTGCCTACTACATCCAGTTTCAAACATTCACCTACCTAAGGGTAGATGGTACCATGATTAACATAATGAAGCTCCCAAGATATCCATTAGATAGGCTCACTTTGTTGGAAATTGCTAGGCAACTCACATTTTCATATGAAAAAGTGAGGAAACAACACAAAAATACATTGGTATGGCCAATCACCATCGGTTCTTTTGAGTTCAAACAAAAGCAAGGCATCATGACCTTCAATTTAGAGTGGGATCAATATCCCTTAGAAGAGTACAACTCCCCTCACACTTATTTTGAAACATAAGGATGGCCATGCATCTGGCAAGGAAGAAGTTTGTACATGAAGGCACACTAGAGGATCATTGGATGAATGCAATAGATGATTATGATATTCAAATAAGGGATTATTGTAGAATGCCTCTATATCTAGTAGAAAAGGCATTGAAAATGAAGATCTCTCTCAAGGCTATTGAGAAAGACATTGAAGATGTCTCAAGTGGATCCATTGTACAATAAAAAAAAAACCTATGATAGGTCAATCATGAATGTGGAGATTGGTAGGGATGAGAGCATGGACATCAATAATAGAGCTCACTACATAGTCCAACTGATGAGGGAATGGATCAAGAAGCCTTTCAAATTTGATCTAGTTTTATAGGTTGTTCCTCACTAAGCCATAGCATAGCCTACCAAAGGTAAAGGTGTAAAAGTTATGGTATCAACCTTCTTGGCTCAATCCCTAGTGAGGCCAGAAATAGTTCATCAACACAAACAAGAAGTTGAGTATTTTGAAGCAGACAGAGGAGTGAAAAGGAAGAGAGAGGAAAAGGGTAAGAAACAAACAACTTAGGCCTAGTCACCTCGACAACCACAACAAAATCTTGAACAAGTAGAGCCTCAAGATGAGCCAGCAACGCATGTCCAAGAGATTGAGCAAGTGCCTCCACCAAGATAGGAATAGGAATGAGAACAAGAAGAAGAAGAATAGAGGGTACCACCAGTAGGTCAAGAGGAAGAAGCCTCCCTATTAGCCCCTAAAAAGGCCAAGGTTGAGCTCACTATGGGAGGGACACATAGGAGAAGATTGAAGAAAAAGAATACTCCTCCTCCACAGGTGCTCAAAATCATTCCCAAAGTCGAAGTAGAAGAAGAAGAAGGGGAAAAAATTGAATATTTCCCCTTGAGTTAGAGGACTCACTCAGCTAGGGCCATGGAAGAGGAAAGAAGAAGAAGCTTCACTGTAAGGCCACCATCTATTCCAAAAGAATTTTTTTCAAGTTGCTACCTCATAGGATGAAAAAAAATAGTGGATCATAGACATGGAGTGTCAAGAGATAGAGGTCTTCGACATCTTTGATTTTGATTTCATCCTAGTGGGCACTGAGATGGTGGGGGAGAAGATATGGGATACTCCTATGAGTCAATCCCTAGGAGAGGACTAGAACCAATAACCACCTCTACCTTAAGGACCTCTGGGCCTACAACAACTACCATCTCATAAGTTGTCATTCCTAGGAAAAAGCTTAGCAACACCACTTCCTCCCATTAAAAATTGAGAAGAGTAGGTAGCAAAGGAAGAAGAACCCCAAAAATTGCAAGTTAATAAAGTATTAGAGGAGGAGAAGATACATGAGGAACCTCAACAAACTCCTCATGATACTAAGGTTGGGACCTTAGCCCAAGTAGGTATAGAGACTCAAATTGTTGATCTCTCTCAATGAGAAAAGACTCTAGAGAGGACTAATAAGGGAAAGGGACCTCAAGTGCAAACCCCCTCTTTAGTCAAATATATGTCTCCAATGGGTACTACACCCGCTTGGCTTAAGAGGGAGGTCATAGTTCGACAAAAAAGGTAGTTGAATCTAACTATTGAGGAGAGAATAGATAAGCTAGTAAAAGCCATCAAGAAGCCTAAGCCACCTATGGGTGATGCATGACTATTGGCCTTCATTATGAAGAACCAAGATTAGGACTTGTTGGCACATATAGCCATCTCTCCTCCACATGCAAACACTAAGGATTTGACTCCTAACAATTATCAAATCAAGGAGGTCCTATTAGGAAGACCCATGGTAGATACTGCCAAGTATTGATCACTGGGGGCATAAAATAGTTGTTCAGACACATTGACCAAGATGAGTTTGAGTTGATACTATTGTAAAAACAAAATGAGATTTTGAGAGGCAACTTGCATGGAGTTATGGGCCCAATAGACCTGGGTAATCCAGAGATCACTCTTGTTGTGACATAAGAGAGAAAAAAGAAGGGAACTATACAAGTAGATTCATTTTTAGGAGCATGTCAGCAATGGCATGACAATTTTGAGGAAAGGGGTGAACAAATAATAAAGGGAAATTTGAACCCATTACACTATGTTTAGTCAAGTGCAGATAAACTGGTGTCTATAGTGAACTAGTATTTTGGGTTAATGGATGAGGTACATACCTAGGAAAGAGACCTATAGATTTTGACATCAATAAAAGGTCAAATGTATCCTACACTCATGGATGTATATATAGCATAAGAGCTTGATAAACTTGATGCTTGGATAGAGAAGATAGCTACGGATAATAAAATCATGGAGGGACGACATGAGGATATTCAAAGATTAAGAGACCAGACTCAAGAGTAGATTTTTGAAACAGAGAGGTATTACAATGTTATTTGCTTTGAAATTTTTGAATATGAGTCAAAAACCAAGCTCAATCCAATGCAATCAGTAGTCCAACAATTCCAAAGAACTTTTGAGGATGCTTTGTTAGATGAAGATATTAGGCAAGGATTTAAGACTGGAGAGGTATTTTTGAACTTGAAACTAAAAATAAGGATTTTGTGGAACCTCATATGGAGGTTGGAAATTACTGGCAAATAGTTAGATAAATATGGAACTTTTGATTTTCCAAAAGCTACCCAAGTAATGGAGATCATAGAGAAATTCAAGAGGAAACATCTAGATATCATCTTGAATAAAGGGGAAGAAAACCTAGCTATTGGAAATTCAATTTTGACACTTTGAAATTTTTTAGATTTTTGGAACCTATGCACAAGGTGCACTATTCATAGAGGTGCACTGACAATTTTGAAGAAGTAACAATGTGTTGACAATTAACTGCTAGTTCCTAATTTAGAGCATTTCATGCACTGAAAATGCATTTTGACCACAATTTAACTCCTAGAAACACCCAAAGAAGGTCAAGCTTTCATTTTTAGAGCTTCTAGTGACTCTCAGATCCTCTTGTAGATTCCTTCTTCTTATAATATCCTTATTTTATTATTTTAAATCTTTTAAAGGCTCTTGCACCCATTAATTGATATAAACAAGGGTGGAGACCTACTTAACACCATTTAAAGAGTCGGGTTGTATATAATTAGATTTTTTTTATTAGTTTTTAGCATGAGTTGCATTTTAAGAACTCTCACTCTCAATACAAAAAGAAGAGATGATTTCTTATAAATACATGGATGTAATATATACTCTAGGCTATTATTTTGATGCAATAATATATGTTATTGGTGCTCTCATTCTAAGTGTACTTATTCTTGTCGGAGTGTGTTATTTTTGTGAAAGCATGTTAATGAATAATAATGGATCCAATGGTTTCATTGTGTGATCTTTAAGTTCTGATGTTTTCCTTGTGTTAATGAATTTTGTTGACATATCGAGTTGGAGAAAAGATCACCTATTTTTCCCAAATAATTTATTATCTTACATAAGCACACTTTCTATGGCCTTGTGATTTCATGAGAAGTGAAACATCTTTTGGTTATTATTGAGTTCCCAATGATGATTGCTTTAGTGGAATTAAGGAAGCAATGCTCCTATTTTCATTAGTTTCTTGCCTGATCTTTTTGACAATTTAACTTGTTGACATGTTGTTATCATGGTTTATGTCCATTAGGAATTTCTCTTTCAAGTTATTTTCTTTAATCTTTCATTACCTAATATTTTTGTTACTTGTTTTGCTAACACTTGGTTAAAATACTAATTCATATAGTTGCATCGATAAATTGCATTCATCATAAAATAGAAAATACCAAAAATATATTTCTTTTGTGGTTATTTTTCAAAAAATTAGATCAAACATCTTATCCAAAATTGGTTGGAACCAGAAAAGGCCTCCTCATAAACATACACATTTATCTTCAATTGAGTGGATTCTAGTAGGTCATAAGATTGCCCAGAACCTTGGAGTTGATCTGAGATTATCTTTTCAAGAGATGATTTTGAAAGGATTCCTATCATTAAGAATCATATAAAATGATAGCTCAACACTTAGCATATGTGAGATTGCCATATTGGATAAACCATTCATAACTTTCAAGTCCACCAACAACACTATAGCAGAGAGAAGAGTTATTTACGAGCCTTGGTATAGTGGCTTGTATGCCTTCTCAAGTATAAGTATATCAAGACCATCTTCATCATCATTATTAGATGTGTTAGTACCATCATCATTATCATCTTGATCATCTGTGCCAATACCATCTTCTTCAATCATGTCCTCTGGCACATTATTAGCTACACCAATACCATCATCTTCAATTGTGTTCTCTGCCACAAGATCATCTTCTTCCATGGGAGCATTATCCTCAGCTTAGATATTCACACCTCCATTTTCCTCTAGTTCGAAATCCATAATAAAAAATCAATGAAAATTGTAACCCCCCTTCAATGTGACCATGTTTCCTATAATGACTCTAAGTTGTTTTGATTAGAATTCTTTGATTCTTTAAGAGATTATAGTTTTTGCAAGGTTTTGGTGCCCAATATGGACACAATTTTAAAAAATTTAAGTTATGTTTTTGAAATGCTTCGAGCTAAGGTTTGAAGTAGTTCAAAGTGGTTTAGAAAGGTTCATCCTGCAGGCTCATTCATTGTCAAAGTTGAAGTGCATATTCTAGTTTCCAATATGAGTTCAATTTTGATCTTTGAAGACTCAATATCTACAAATTTGCATAAGTAGGTTTAGAAGTTCAAAGAATTCCAGATTTTGAGTTTGCAAAACTCTAGTTACAGGCTTATTTTTAGATGTACACCATTGTTAGATTTGAAATGTGAGTTCAAACACAAATCTAATGGTTAGCTTTCAAGTATAGCTTCAAAGGATACAGATCAAAGTTAAATTTGGAGGTATGAAGAAGAAAACTCCATGAACTTGATCACATGTTATCAATCTCCTTAGATACCCAGGGATCCATATTTCACTTGATCAAGGTACAATTGTTCATGATTGAAGTGATAATTGGAGGATTTTAATTGATTTATTCATAAGTGGAATGTCATTCATCAACTCTATGGATCCTATTTTGAATATACTACATTTGATATGGTTCTAGCATATGTACCAGATGTTTCACATAATGCTCGAACTATGAAAGCATCACTTTAGTATGTACTATTAGTGGTTTTCATGGTCAGAGACATGTTGGAAAATTGATGAATATCATCAATAAATAGTCTAGTTTGTTCCTTAAAGTAACAGTTAAAAGATGAAATGCATGATGTCAATCTCCTTATACCATACTAAAGAATGACAAAGTTTTAGGTTTGTACCAGAGCACCAAGAAGTTTATTATAATAGTCATACCTCAAGGCATTCAATGGCATATGTAAATGATTTGACAATATTCATTCATGATGATGGCATGGAAGGACTCAAGGAGGCCATAGATTTAAATTTTTTGAATGTGCATGAGTTAGGTATAATGTAATTTGTGTGGATTGTTTAAAAAACACCATGCATACTTATAGAGAACCCAAAGAGTCATGGTATTGTTATATTGAGATGACATTTGGAAATGTCAAAGCCCTCAAATCCAAAACCAATCTACATAAATTATACAATTTTTGGCCCTGAAATATTAAAATGAAGGACTGCGGCATCCGAGCTAAAGACAAGGCACGATGGTATACATTCCCTTGGGAACATGCTTTGTGCAAGTATTGTCATCTCCAAACCTAAATGTCCCTAACATAGAAGGTTATAAATGTGAGATGCTTACCCACATTTCCATTGGGTTGTTCAATGCTACACTTCAAACATATTACAAATTCACCCTTCATAAGCCTGAGACCAGTGAGACCGATGCTATCATTGATCCCCAGTTTGGAATATAATCTTGCAAGTAAGTCAAGAAATGGAGGAAGCTCGGGGTTTTAGTCAAAGATGAAAGACAACTTCATTGAAATAAGAAAAGCTTCGATTTTTTTTCTAATGCTGAGGAGATTGGGTTTCATTCCCGTATAGATGAATTACACCACAAATGTGAACTACCATCATAATTAGAATAGTTTGATAGAATGTTGGTTCAAAAACTATTTTCTTGATTATGGAGTGTGCAGGTTTGATGCAATTACTTAATTGGAATAGTGTGGAATTGCGCACGTAGTGTTTAGTAAAGTGCTAATGCTAAATGTTAATTGAATAGAATGGTTTGAGGATCAACCTCGATGAACCTCATGGCATCTTCAAATAGTGGAAGCTTAAAAATGGATATTTCAGTGATACCCGATTCGTAGGCAAGAAGACTATTGTAAATTCACTTGCACTTGAAAACGTAAAATCACTACAGGGATGGTAGACTTGAGATGTAGATTTAAAAATCTCATTGGAAATTGAAATAGGAAAGAGATGTAGAAAGAACACTAATTGACACCTATTATCCAAATCAGATGCAGTTACACATAGATATCAAAACATTATTTAATAAGCCTTCGAGATGTTCTCACATACAAGGATATTATAAAGTTGGGGGGTCATCAAAAGGATTTTCAAAGGTCACTGATAAACATAAAATAAACATAAACTGGCAATAAAGTTTATCCCATTGATATTCAAGAGGCAGTTTTAGAAATTAGTTGTGTGACTAGTAATTATCATCAAGAGAAAAATAAAAAGGCTAGTGAAAGACAAAGAAGGGGTTCCATTCTTTCTTGCTTCCAGTGACAAGTGAGCAAGATAGCAGATTTTGAGATTGTAGGAGAGCTAATTTTTATTTGCTATTCTAAACTTTGTGTTAGGAAGAATAGGGAATTTTGATTTTAAGTGTAATAAAGGGAGATCCTATTTATTTTCAGATAATGATACTAATGCAATATGTATTGAAATCTGTGTAATTTTATACATGTTAGTGGAGGGAGGTTTGAGAGAAAATTGTACACTAAAACTTTGAGTTTGTGCAAAGTTCTCTCCACTGACTATTATCTTGGTATAACTTTCGATTTTCCCTAAAGCATTTAGTATCACTATTTCCTGAATATATTTGATTTCAAGATACCCTTAAAGTTATGATTCTTCACTTTCTCATAATTTTATTCATTATGTAATGCAACATACAACAGATGAACTTTGTTTCATCCATTTTTGTTTGCTTTTCTTTTCTTTTCTTTTCAATTATTAAGTTTCTGCATCTACTCTATGTTTATGCACAAATGCTTATAACCCTTTCGTGCTTTCAGGTTAAAAGCATCCATATCTAAATAAATTGTAAATCATATGTGGGGAGTTGTACCTAGATAAATTCAGAGGGCGCTTAGTCATTCAATAGTGAAGTGACCCAATTGTTAGTGCTAATTAATCTTCTTACTTGGGAATTTAGAGTTAATTTGCATGTATTTCCTTAGAAGACAATCTATTCACTAACTAATTTTTGGCAACTCCACTGGGGAAATGGAAATGAAGATTTGGTGCCTAATGTTTGTTTCTCAATTTTATGATTATCTTCGTGTGGAGGAGATTGGCGAATCTATACAAAGACTATGCTAGATATAGAAGTCATGAGAAGACCAAGGCCAAACCCTTCTCTCTTGAAACTTTATCAAATTGACGATAAAGTGTTACGTGAATTTGTGGACAATTTTAAAGAAAGAATTTCTATGGGTATCCAAAAAAATATACACTTTGAAGATCATGCAACATCTTGGCTACAATGGAAAGGCCTCAACGCGAGATTTCACAAGTTGAAATACTTGCAAGAACTCGAGGAGAAAGTGGCTCAATTAAAGAAGCATTTGGAGCTCGATGATGAGGAAGCTCCCATTATTTTAGTTTCACCCATGTACTTTAATCACCTCATCATGAATGACTGAGAAGTATATCTAGAGTTACTCTAGCCTCATGCTGATCCAATTTCAACAGATGAGAATATATGTAACAGCAATGGAGAAAGGGTAAGTAATAATGATGAAATCATGCCTCAAAATCTTTCTTCACCTCATGTAGAAATTTTTTCAGTTGAGGATCATGGTGATCATTCTTTTCTTAAGGATTCCATTGAAATGCTTTCTAGTTATGCTTTGTCAGAAGATGAACCTTTAAAACTCATGAAAGATTGTGAGAACATTGGCTTTTTGAATATGAACATTGAAAAAGACCCTATTCTAGAATCTTTTCAATTTGGAAATAGTGCATTAGTGAACCTTATTGTTAATGCTAATTTTGATGAAGGTGCCTCTAAATCTTTCTCTTCTCTAGTTTTTGGAAGTCTCAATTTTATGGGTGTTGATAGTCATCTCATTTCAAAAGTTCCTATTTATGAACAATTAGACAACTTGCTGTTGGAATTTCAATTTTTCACTTTTGATGAAATGGGTGAAAATGATATTGGTCATCTTTCTTTAAAGAGTCTTCTTGGTGAAAAGATTCAGGATAACATGTAGCCTGAAAGTGAACTTCCCACTTTCATGAAAAATGAAGGTGATTCCTCATGCTTGAAAAGTAGTAATCAGCCCATGGAAAGATCTAATTGGTTTGAGGATGAAATATGTAATTATGACGAGGTGAGAGTGCATGTGGAAAAGCTTTCTTCTCATGATGAAAATGCTAAAGTTATCACTTAGCCTATAAACTATCCAGCTAAAGCATGGAGAGACACATCCTTTGATCAAAAAGAAGAAATCATTAATGAGTTCTTGTTATCTCTTCAGCTAGAAGAGCTCTCTCAAGTTAGCCCTTTTGACGGTGATCTAATTCTTCATAGAGATGAGGTGAAGATACCTTTGGATGGAACTCCTCGTGCTGATTCTCTTCTTGAGGAAAAGAGTTATGAGGCTAACTTTCAATCTAATGATGACTTGGCTGGTATGTCAAAAGACACTCTTCTTAATGAGGAAGAAGAAATCATAGACACATTCCTATCATCACTCAAACGAGATCATCTCTTTGATGATAAATCAGGCATCCATTCAAATCACATTGAGAATGAAGCATTCATTAATAATTTTTCTTTTCATTCATCTATACATGGTTTTGCTGATTTGGATTGTGGGAGAAATGCTGAAACATGTGATGGTACATTGGAAAGAGAAAGAGATGGAATTTATGGCATGTTTGATGATTTTTTGGTTGTTGAAAGAGATGAAGAAAATAGATACTCAAGGGTTGATTCTATGTTGGATGAGGCGTCACTATGGCTACAAGCTGACCATGACCATGTGCAAGAATTGAATCTTCATAACAACATTTCTAGGTATTGTACATCATTTCTTGGTGAGATTTCTACATTTTATGTTTTTCAACATGAAGTGGAATCTAACCTTGTAAATGTGAAAGATGAATTCTCAAGTGAAGAAGATTACTATGATGAGTTATGGCTGTTTGGAAAAGAGAGATGGATCAGCATATGCATGTGTCTTTTTAGTTTGAAGTTTGGCATTGAAAGAGCCATCATTAAGCTATGGTTTTCTGATGTGGAAAGGCTCCTACTTCTCCCAGTCGGTAAATGGATTCACATGAAGTTTTCTTTCTTTTGATTCTTATGGTAGGTTCTCTTCCTACCTTTGTAAATATTATAAATATGTTTTTTTGTGTGTAGTAGTAGCTTGAATAATGTGCAAGGTTTGTGCATGTTGGTAGTTTAGGTGTTTTAGTTAGTTGGTTTTTCCTTGCTCCCCTCCACCCTCTTTCCAAGAAGCTCCCAGTTTTCTCTTCTTGGTGGACTCTATCACCCAATGAATAAGGCACTTGTCTTTGGCCAGAGATTGCTAAAATTTTCTATTTTTGCAATGAAAAAAAACCCCTCAGTTAGAGCCCCTATTGGTGCCCGATATGGACATAGTTTTAAAACTTTTAAGTTATGTTTTCAAACCACTTTGAGCTAAGGTTCGAAGTAGATCAAAGTGGTTCAGAAAGGTTCATCCTACAGGCTCATTGGTTGTCACAGTTGAAGTGCAGATTCTAGTTCCTAATATGAGTTCAATTTTGATGCTTGAAGACTCAACATCTACAAATTTTCATAAGTAGGTTCAGAAGTTCAAAGAATTCCAGAGTTTGAGTTTGTAAAACTTGAGTTACAGCCTCATTTTTAGATGTACACCATTGTCAGATTTGGAATGTGAGTTCAGACACAAATCCAATGGTTAGATTTCAAGTCTAGCTTAAAGGATACATATCAAAGTTAAATTTGGAGGTATGAAGAAGCAAACTCCATGAACTTGATCACATGTTATCAATCTCCTTAGATACCTAGGGATCCATATTTCGCTTGATCAAGCTACAATTTTTCATGATTAAAGTGATAATTAGAGGATTTTAATTGATTTCTTCATAAGTGGAATGTCATTCATCAACTCTATGGATCCTATTTTGAATATATTACATTTGATATGGTTCTAGCATATGTACCAGATGTTTCACATAATGCTCAAACTATGAAAGCATCACTTTAGTATGTACTATTAGTGGTTTTCATGGTCAGAGACATGTTGGAAATTTGATGAATATCATCAGTGAATAGTCTAGTTTGTTCCTTAAAGTAACAATTGAAAGATGAAATACATGACCTCAATCTCCCTATACTATACTAAAGAATTAAAAAGTTTTGGGTTTGTACCGGAGCACCAAGAAGCTTATTATAACAATCATACCCAAAGGCATTCAGTGGCATATACAAATGGTTTGAAAATATTCATTCATGATTATGGCATGGAAGGACTCAAGGAGGCCATAGATTTAAATTTTTTGAATGTGCATGAGTCAGGTATAATGGAATTTGTGTGAATTGTTTAAAAAACATCATGCATACTTATAGAGAACCCAAAGAGCTGTGGTATTGGTATATTGAGATGACATTTGGAAATGTCAAATCCCCCAAATCTAAAACCAATCTACATAAATTATACAATTTTTGGCCCTAAAATATTAAAATGAAGGATGTGACATCCAAGCTGAAGACAAGGCACAATGGCATACATTCCCTTTGGAACATGGTTTGCACAAGTGTTGTCATCTCCAAACCTGAATGTGCCTAACATAAAAGGTTATAAATGTGAGATGCTCACCCACATTTCCATTGATTGTTTGATGCTACACTTCAAAAATATTCCAAATTCACCCTTCATAAGCTCGAGACCAGCGAGACTAATGCTATCATTGATCCCCAGTTTGGAATATAATCCTGCAAGGAAGCTAAGAAATGGAGGAAGCTTGGGGTTGTAGTCAAAGATGAAAGACAACTCCATTGCAATAAGAAAAGCTTCGATTTGTTTTATAATGGTGAGGAGATATGGTTTCATTCCCATATAGATGAATTACACCACAAATATGAACTACCATCATAATAAGAATTGTTTGACAGAATTCTGGTTCAAAAACCATTTGTCTAATTATGGAGTGCACAGGTTTGATGCAATTACTTAATTGGAATAGTGTGGAATTGCAAAAGTAGTGTTTAGTAGAGTGTTAATGCTAAATGTTAATTGAATAGAATGGTTTCAAAATCAATCCTAATGAACCTCATAGTATCTTCAAACAGTGGAAGCCTAAAAATGGATATTTTAATGATATCCAACTCACAGGCAAGAAGACTATTGTAAATTCACTCACACTTGAAAATGTAAAATCACTAGAGGGATGACAGACTTGACATGTAGATTTAAAAATCTCATGGGAAATTAAAATAGGAAAGAGATGTGGAAAGATCACTAATTGACACCTATCAATTAATTCTATATACTTATCCAAATCAAACGTAGTCACACATAAATATCAAAACATTGTTTAATAAGCCTTGGAGGTGTTCTCACATACGAGGATATTATAAATTTGGGGTTTCATCAAAAGGATTTTCAAAGGTCACTAATAAACATAAACTAGCAATAAAGTTTATCCCATTAATATTTAAGAGGCAATTTTGGAAATTAGTTGTGTGACCGGTAACTATCATCAAGAGAAAAATAAAAAGGCTATTGAAAGTCAAAGAGGGGGTTCCATTCTTTCTTGTTTCCAGTGATAAGAGAGCAAGATAGTAGATTTTGAGATTGTAGGAGAGCTAATTTTTATTTGCTATTCTAAACTTTGTGTTAGGAAGAATAGGGAATTTTGATTTTAAGTGTAATAAAGGGAGATCTTGTTTATTTTTAGATAATGATACTAATACAATATGTATTTAAATCTATGTAATTTCATACATGTTAGGGGAGGGAGGCTTGAGAGAAAATTATACACTGAAACTTTGAGTTTGTGCAAAGTTCTCTCCACTGACTGTTATCTTGGTATAACTTTTAGTTTTCCCTAAAAGTATTTAGTATCACTATTTACTTAATATATTTGATTTCAAGATACCCTTAAAGTTATGATTCCTTGCTTTCTCAAAATTTTATTTATTATGTAGTGTAGCATACAACAAATGAACTTTGTGTCATTCATTGGTCTTCGCTTTTCTTTTCTTTTTAGTTATTAAGTTTCTATATCTACTTTGTGTTTATGGGTAAATGCTTGTAATCCTTTCATGCTTTTAGGTTAAAAGCATCCATATCTAAATTTATTGTTAATCATATGTAGGGAGTTGTACCCAGATATATTCAGATGGCACTTACTCCTTCAATAGTGAAGTGACCCAACTGTTAGTGCTGATTAATCTTCTTACTTGGGCATTTAGAGTTAATTTTCATTTATTTTCTTGGAAGACAATCTATTCACTAACACAAGGATAATTACATTTATCAACTTTTCTAGCAATTGTCTCATTATTTTGTTCTAGTTTCATATTGCCAAGCATAATCTTTCTTCACAGGCAAATATTCAGGCTATAAATATACAAAATGTAAACATACAAGCATTAGTATTATCTTGTGTATAAATTTAACTACAAAAGCAGCTAAAAATATACTAAATGGATTTTATCATTCCATTAGAAGATGCAAACAAAAGACTTCCAAATATATATTTAATCATAAGTAGGAAAGAATTTTAAAGAAAATAGTAACATTCATAAATTCTAAGTAAAGATATTTACATATATTAAGGCTACACAATAGAATCCTAACTGTTGTTTAGACTACATGATAGAATCCTAACTTTTTTTTTTACTCTCACAAGCATTTTTTGGTTATATTTACATATATGAAGGTTTCATTATTCATCAGTGCTAGTGTATAGTAATCCATCTAGTTTGTGTTGTGTTTGAACACATAAGCTAATGTTGTTGCTTTTTTTATAATCAACATTTTTATAAAATCACAACAACTCTTTATGGTAGTCCTTTATCATTTATTGACTTGTTTATGTTGCTTCATATTGGCAAAAAGTTCCAAAAACAATTACGGGGTATTGTCATACAAATCCTTTCATGCATCCCATTTGATAAGTGAACATTAGTTATTACTGATCATAAATGATTGTTAGATTTATTTATTTTAGTTGTAAATTGCCTCATCATGTTTATTAAACTCACAATTTGTTTGAATACGATTTAATCTTGTTAGATTTTAGATAAGGGTTTTATATATACCCAAGATCACAATAGCTCCAAAAAATATTCCACCCAAGATCAATCATGATGATCATTGTATGATTGGGCCAAAGAACCTAGAAAGGATGTGAATACCAAAACTATGTAGTTAGTCCTATTGTGCAATCAAGTGGTACAAGGTGTCAAGTATAAATCTTGGGCCAACTTAGGTTGAGAAGGACAAATAACTATTGGTATAAATACATTTCAATATGTGTTAGTTATAGTGACAATAAGGATCAAGAGATCCTAGAAATGTAATAAGGTCCAAAGTTGTAAGGCCTAGTGACTAGGATATATTATAAATCCTACAATCAACTATGGTCAAAAATACATGATTTAGAAGGTTTGGTTCCTAGAAAGGTTGGATTAATGTTGTCTTGTTTATACAAGGGAAACAATACCTTCTTAGGTTCCTAGGATGGCTAGGAAGTTAAAATTTCAAAAGTTGTCAACCAAATATTGTCAAAATATTTCTAACAGCTGATAACTTTTCAAATTTCATTTGTCTAATGTTCATAGCCACTTGGGATGATAACTAAAGCACATCAATCTTTTAAAGGCCTAAATTAACAATTTGCATCCAGAACTAATAGAAATTTTCTCAAGTCACATATAAAGTGCAACAGATCTAATAGTTCTAACTCAATATTATAAAAAATAATGTAACATTTCTACATCTTGATTCAAAATATTGCACTACATGTTCATGCTATAACTAGTTCAGCATAATTGTTCATGCCCAACATTTGTAGAAAAGTTGAGTTAACAAAGACTAATGTTCTATGATCTACCATCATGAGGAACAAGCATTGATAATTAAAACTATACAAACAATTGAGTCAAAATGCTTTCAGAGACATTGACTTTCTAAATTTAAGCTCTTCTGTTAAACTATACCTAACCATATATATACATAGTATAAAAATTAGCATCTCCTTTGAAACAAAATTATATGTATTTTCCTTTACTAATTTTTATTGAAACATAAGCACGAGAATATAGCGGGATAGTAAACTGACATACATGTAAAAATAGTTGAAAGTCAGGAAGGGTTGAAAGGGGTGAAAGTGCAAAGGAATTTTTAAATGTTCATTTCAAATTTTATACCTCATATTTATTATCATAAGCCCATTCCTTTGTAAATTCACTAGAAAAGATTGAATAAATCTTTGTATATTAGATTGACCATCTATAAGTTCATACAATCTTATGCAAATCTAATGAGGAGGGCCTGAAAGAGTAAAGTAGGAATGTTGTTTTCACAAAGGACTATGAATATCATTTTGATTTTCTATAATCCTGCTATCTCATACAAGCCTAATTGAGATGGGATGGAAAAATGCATCACACAAACTACCTTTTGCATGAGACTTCCTATATCATGGTGACTTCCTATAAGTCCATTATCTCATACAAATGCATGTGGGAAGGACACAAAATATACAATAGACATTTTGTTTTCTATATAGGACTTTGTATATGTATATCATATTGGCTACAAGTAATCCCATGACCACGTCATACAAGGCCAATTTGATATGGCTAAAAGGGTAGAGTAGGCATACTATTTTTTACTATTTTTTTATAGAGGGTTTTGTTTATCATATTGGGTTCTTATAACCCCATTATCTTGCACAAACTCAATACAAAACAACCAAAAGTCCTTCCCAAATAAAACTCTTCTTTTCATTTGGCCTATATTTATCGATTATTTCACCTTGATTTACTATAACAAACTATATTTGAAGCATTCCTATTTGAGCATCATTGATACAATTAGGGCATATCTAAAAGCTTAGATTGACACAATTTTTAGATGATCAAACAAAATGAAATGGGCATGTGAGTATAAATAAACTAGAAATATGAGAGTATGAAATAGATGATTTTGGAGTACTTGGTATAGACAATCAGTATTTAGTAGGCACATATCATCAAAATGGGCATGTGCAGAAGACCACTCATGAGAAACCCTTTGTTTTCATCTTCCCTTTCTTCCTTCACTATAAAGACATAGATAATCATGACAAGGACAAAACATATCTCCACTCTTGAAACATAAATAGACCATGCATATAGATAACAAGGGCTTGGAAAGAGACAAAATATATATTCACTCCATAATCCTAAATACATGAAATCACTAGAGTCACATTTTGATTATATACCTATTCGATGTGCTTAACCCTTTCTCTTGCCTGCACATGGCTAAGACAAAATGAAATGAGATTCAATTTTTTTTTTTTGTTGATATCTCGTGTTGGTCAAAATTTTGACAAAAACCTCATATAATATCAAAATTTTGACCTTTTCGAAATCATATTTAAAAAAATAAAAATGACAAGCCAAATTGGCCTTAGGTCAAAATTTTATGTAAAAAATTAAGGCCTAATGTATTAGTGTCTATATGTAGGAAGAGTTAGATAAGATCAATGGCTAGATTGAGAAGATACAATTAGAGAATAAGGTCATGTTAGCCTTATATGACAACATCCAAGACATGCAAGCCATAACTTGGGCCCAAATTTTGGAAGCAAATAAGTAGTATACTGCTACTAGTCTAGATGTTTTTTATGATGACTCCAAGACCCTTCTATCCTCAATAGGAGTAGTGGTACAAAAATTAGAATAATATTTTAAAGTAGTATTGTCTAAGGATGAAGTGTGGTGCATATTTAAAGCTAAAGAGACACTAACAAAATTAGACTCCAAGAGAGATGATTTTGTTAAAATGAGGCAAGAAGTCTAAGATTTTTATAGAGAGGTGAGAGGAAAATATCAAGCCTCAAACTTACTAGAGCCTCAGGATATTGCTAGTGTCATCAATAAGCTCAAGGGGACATATCTAGGCATCACTTTGGTGGAGGTTAAAGAAGATACAAATGCTGGAAATTGAAGTTTTGGGACTTAAAAAACTTTCGCTAGTTTTGATCCTGTGATACCTTAAGGTGTGTAGGTATGAAATTGTGCAGGTGCATGATTTTCTAAGGTGTGCAAGTGCAATGATATTTTTAATCGTGTGTGGTGGCACCAACCATTAACTTCTAATTCTATTTCCTAACCATTTCATGCACCAAAATTGCATTTTGGTGGCAACTTAACTGCTAGAGACATATAGAGAAGGCTAATTTTATAATTCTAAAAGTCTTTGAGACTCCCCAATCATCTAAAATCTTATTTCTTCTTATCTCTTTCTACTTTTCTATTTTTGGAGTCATGTAAAGGATCATGCATGGTGTAATTAATAAAATAAAGAGTGTAGGTCTAATTAGCACCTAGTTAGGAGTCTCTTTGTCCATAATTTTCTTAAAGTTAGTATTTTTAGCATGCTTTTTGCAACAAAAAGTCTCTAGATTCAAAAATTGCATGAAGGATTGGCTATCTTATAAATACAAAGATGTAATATGTATCCATGGCTAGTATTTTGATGCAATAAAGTATGTCATTGGTGCTCTCATTTGGTGTGTGGTGTTTCTTGCTGGAATATTTGTTTCCTTTATGAATTTTATATTCATGAATAGCAATGGAGCCAATAGTTTGGTTGTATGTTAATTCTCATGTGACCAATTAGTTTGAGTGTTTGTCATATTTGTTAACAAATTCCTCTATTGTGACAAATTGGAGAAAGGGTCACTCTATAATTTTTTCATATTGATTTATCTTGTGTGAGTGTACTTTTGGTGGCTACATGATTTGATAAATTGTGAAATATCATTTGAATTTTATTAGTCCCTTTGATGATTGCATCGGTGGAGTTAAGAATGCACTGCCCTCATTTCATTTATTTTATATTTGTTCCTTTTGAGAATTCAATTCACAAATACATTGTTACTATGACCCATGTCCATTACAAATTCTATTTTTAGCAATTTTATTTAATTTCTTGTTACCTTAACACAATAATTTTCTTTTGAGCATGTGGTTAGAATATGAATTCACATAGTTGCATTTTTAGAAACTTTCATTCATCATAAAATCTAAAAAACCAAAATATATCAGTCTATGATCACATTCTTTTCAAGTTGTGCAAAATTTACATCTACAACCAAAGACCTCCTTATGAAAAATGTATTTATCTTCAATTGAGGTACCTAATAGGCTGAAAAATAGCCATTTGTAAACTTGGAGTTGGTTAACATGATCATCTTTTCAAGAGAGAAAACCATAAGGATTGTGTCATTGTCATTATGCAAAATGACTACTTAACAAACATAAAATGTTTTGGTTAGAACAAATAAATCTAACAGCTCTATGAAATATAAGTAATAATGCAAAGGAATTTAAAGCATGTATGTGTATAATAGAAGACACAAAGATTTAGTGTGATTCACCTAATCTTGGCCTATGTCCACCAAAAAAAGAGCTCACTCTTATTATCCAAAAAAGAGAAAATTACAATATGATTACATTTTACATTACATGGTGGTTTATTTATAGCCCTTTAGGTAGTTTTTTTATGTTGATTAGCAAGTAAACCTTAAAAAATACTTGATGAATGAACTTATGGAAATACTTGGTAAGTGGACCAATAAATGTTTGATGAGTTAACCCTACAATACATGATGAGTGCATAGTACTTGCCAAGTCAGTCACTAAAAACCAATAATATCCCACTTGGGGATTGATTAGTCTTCATACTAAACCACCTTCCACTCGGAGATTCATTAAGTAGCAACACTACTACTCCTCAACCTCCCACTAGATTGGCTTACTCTAGACTCTATTTTTCCTTTTATTATTTTCAATCTTGAAGACCAACCAAAGCTAAATAGAATTGTTTTCCCTTTTCATTGTCTTTATAAACATATCCTTAGATTTTCATATGTATATATCCTTTTTTTTTTCCATCATCTAAAACTAACCAAATGAATTGATACCTTAATTGTATGTACTTGTCCTTTAAATGTAGCAGATAATAATTTACAAGATGAATGACACTTTGGTTATTTGTAAACAAGTAAATTGTAGTCTTTGAGTGTCCCAACCCATTCATAATTTTTTTATCCATATCATCTTCTTAGCTTCCTCTCCAACATCAATATAGTGGGTACATTCACCTTCACAATCAAGACATCCAAATCAGTTTTGTCCCACCAACAATAGATACATATCATGCAGTACTTTGTCTAGTATCTAAATCTATCCTTGTCAAATCTGAGTCATATAAATTAGTATTAGAGCCCCCAAAATGTAATTTTTTTTGGATGTGTCTCTCAAGTATATGAAAATCAATTTAAGTCCATTCAAATGTTCAATTTCAAGATGACTTATATACCTACTAATGACTCCCACAACATGTGAAATATTTGGTCTAGTGCATATCATGGCATGCATTAAACTACCTATACTTGATGCATAAGGTCTACCTCCTTGTGTGTCTCTGAACACATATCCTTCATCAATTGTTATGACTATGAAATATGTTCTGACAATTTTTTCATTCTCCATATAGAAACTTTGCAACATCTTTTCACTATAATAACCTAAGATAGAGTCTATTTTCTATTCTTCCTAGAGCTCTAATAATTTTCGTACCTAGGATTTATTTTTCTACCCTCGAATCCTTTGTAAAAATATAAAGTTATAATTGTTGTTTCAAGCCCTTAATATGATCCATGTTAGACTCTACTAAAAGCATGTTATCAACATATAAACATAAGATAATATCATTTTCATTTTCCAATCTCTTAAACTAAATACAAGGGTTTGAATCACACCAATTATAGCCATGTTCATTCATATAGTTTTCAAATTTCAATATACCATTGTCAAGATATTTGTTTTAAGCCATATAAAATTTTCTTCAATTTCACCCTAAACTCTCCTTACCTTTTGATGCAATGCAAGGCAGGAGAATCCCCAAAGGAGATGTCCTAGCCCCCAACTAATAACTACACAATAAAATAATAATAACAACACAAAGATTTTGATCCAAAATAATGCCAACTCTCATAATAGAATCATAAAATTTATATCCAGTATGTTTGGGTGTAAGGTCTTCCAAGTTACAACCAAATACATAAGCAATTACAATAGTAATTCCACAAGATCTCACAAGATCCAAATCCTACCTATCTCATATCCATAATCTAGTAGAAAACCCCAAGAAGAATCTAAACTTGTGCTCCCAATCCACCAAGCAACCTCCTTGTTTCCCAAGCCACAACTACTAGCTCTACTCACAAACTTCACTTTGATCAACTACTCTCTCTAGCTAACTTCCTTCATGTTGAATTATGAATAATGAGAAGACAAGACCCTCTACTTATACCAAACCAAGCCACAAGTTGGCATAGCAAGTTACATTAAATAAACCCTCACATTAAATAGATCCTCAAGCCACAAGTAACATTTATTATTAATATTTATTTTAATTTTTTTCTTCCAATTTTTCATCAATTTGTCTCTCCAATTTTCTTTTTTTTAAAAATTATTATTATTATTTAATAAATATATCATTCCCCATTTTATTTTCTAATGCAAAATGCTCCTACATCACCTGTGACCTTAAATCCTTGTAGATGTTCCATATATATTTACTCTTTCAAATTACCATGGAGAACAATTGTTTTAATATCAAGTTGTTTCATACGAAAATCTTCAGTAGCGGCAATACTTAAAATAGTCTGAATAGAAGTCATTATTATAATTGAAGAAAAAAATTCATCAAAGTCAACGTCATTTTCCTGTGTGAACCTCTTTACAACTAACTTAGATTTAAATCTTTTCCCACCTTTATCTTCCTCTTTTAGTCCATAAACCTATTTATTTTATATAAGCCTTTTACCTACTAGCAACTTACATAATGCCCAAGTCTTTTTTTTAGAAAGGAATCTATTTCTTCTATGATTGCTAACTCTCACTAAACTTGTGTATCCACCTACATAGCTTCATCATATATTTTTGGTTCATATACATATGTTGATAAAATATAATAAAATGAGGGAGATAACTTTTTAGGGGGCCTACGTAGCCTTGTTAACCATCAACCATTCATTGAAGTTTGTGTTATTTGTTTATTTTGTTGTTGTAGAGTGGGAGGGACCACTTGAACATCATCTTTTGTAATATCACCCAAAACTACATAATCATTTTTTCCATTCTTCCCATGTTGCTATAACAGATCTTTATACTAAACTTTCTCATTAAATTTGACATCCTTACTTACAATTTTATGGTTTTGAAAATCATAAAAGCTATAATCAAATTCATCAATGTCATATCCAACAAGTATACATTTCTTTGATTTAGCTTCCAACTTGATGTTATTTTCAAAATCTACATGTGAAAATGCTTTATGACCAAAGGTTCTCATAAAATAATATCTCATCTTACATGTCTAGCTTCCTTTGGAATACCACAAGAAAAAAGAGTAGAGGAAGCCCTGTCAATTAAATAAACAATAGTATTTATAGCCTCTACCCACATGTTCAAGGGGATCCCAACATACAACCACATACTCTTTGTATGCTCCACTATTATTATTGTTATTATTATTTTACCAACAAAAGACATAAAGCCTATTGTATGCTCCATTATTGTTCTATTCATGTGTTTAGCTACTCCATTTTCTTGTGGAGTCCTTGGAATGGGTTTTTAAGCCATGAATAGCATTAGAGGGACCATAATATTCAATTTATTATTGCAATACTCATCACCTTTATCAGATCTGAGACATTTTGATTTTTTACTAGTCTTATTCTCAACCAATATTTTTCATTTTTTAAAAGTTTGAAATACATCAAATTTTTAGCTATCATTGAAATAAATCTAAATTTTGTAGTTACATCATCAATGAATGTAACATAATATAGAGAATGACCAATGGAAGATACTCGAGCTAGTCCCCATATAACTATATACACAAGCTCTAACTTCACATTTTCCTTCTTAGTCTTTAGAAAAATAACTCTCTTTTGCTTTTCATACACGCAACTTTCATGCAAAATCCATATTGACACATTTAGACTGGGTAAAACTTTCCTTGAATGAAATAATTTCACAACTTTTTCACTCATGTACCTAAGGCTTTTGTCTCCTAGTGTTGTTTTGAAATCTAGAATAACTATTTGATTTTCTTCCTATTATACTACATCAATTATTCCTAAACATTGACCTTTTTTATAACAATTAAAGCAAAAGGAATAGTATGACATTTACAAAGATATATGGTGCCTACTTTCACACTTTTTGCTACTACTAAGGAACCTTTTGAAGCATCATTAAAATTCATTGTGTAGCCCTCATCACCTAGTTGTCATGCTGAAATTAAATTGCTAGTCAGTATTGGAACATGACTTTCCTCTTGTACTAGCCAATGATTCCCATTCTATAACTAAATCTTAATTCTTCCATTTTCAAAAATCTAAAAGGGTTCATTATCTCCCGAATAAACTAAGCCCAAAATATCCTTGGACCTAATCAAGAAAATAACTTCTATGGAGTGTAGTATGAAATGGAGCCCTTAAATATTCCTAAACCCATGAATCGTCTACATTTTCTAGGGAAAGAAGAAAAGTGCCCTCTTAAGATTTATTATTTCAACATTTGCCTCCTTATTTTCTTCTTGTTTAGCTCCTTGGATATTCTTTGGAGACCAACAATCTTTATTCTTATCAATTGGTTTACCATAGTATCAAAAATCTCATGGTCATATGGATTGAGACCTCTTTCCCTTAAATTTTCTTTATCATCATCCACGATTTTAAAAGTATTTCCTCTATTGATCAACCCCTACTTTCTGCATTGAAGACATTGGCTGATGTAAATTTTAGGGTTTTTGAACTAGAAATAAAGTTACTAATAACCATTACCAAGTCATTCTATCTTTCAAGAAAAGAACACAAAATTTTAAAAAGCCCAAATTTCTTCATCAAAATTGACATTTACATAAGAAAATTGACAAGTGATCAACAAAAATGCACCTTGTAGCATCTTCATATTAAATGAATACTTTGTGAGAAATATATTATTTAAAGTGGAAGGGTTTTCATACAACTTTGCTAAGGTTTCCATCAAATCTCCAACTATCTTTGTTTTTGAAAAAATGCCACTAATTATGTTGGACATAACAAATACTTCCGAGTTCCTTTCTATTCAAAACATCCCATTCTTCATCTATCATATTTGGTTCTTTCATGGGTCCTTCTGATGGAGATAGTCCTCCATTTTTATTTTTCATAATTAAAAGTTATTTCTATTAAACTTATCAACTTTCATCTTACCCATGTCTATCATTACTCCTACTCAACTATTATACATTCTTGTAAAGGATACTTATTAGGATAAGAAGATAGAAATCTTATAGTTACATGAAAATATAACCAATAATGCAAATGAATGAAGAATACATAAGTATAACAAAATACAAATATTTAATGTGGCTCACTAAGTCTTTGAGTATGTCCACCAAACATAGAGTCCAATTCTATTATTCAACAAAGAAAAAGTTATAGTCTGATTACAATTTACATTACACCTTGACTTATTTATAGCCCTTTAAGAAGTTTACCATTGTCGGTTAATAAGTAATCACTATAACATACATGATGAGTCAACCTAGGAAAACGCTTGATGAGTTAACTCAAAAATGCTTGTCAATTTTATAATACTTGCTTAATTACTCATCATAATCCAACATAAAACTCATAATCCATATTTAGAAAATGTCATCACATAAGGGTATGTGCACCAATTTGTGGTGCCAAAAACATGACACATAAAGTTTTTTTTTTTTTAATTTTCAAAAGCGCACAAGAACTATAGTGCGCATGCGCTTCTTAAAAGTAAGAAATTTTATAAATGGGCTATAAACCCATGGCCCATTTTATACTTCTTGAATTTCTCCTCATAGTGCGCATGCAGATTGAAGAAATTGAAAAATTTTGTCACCTGCCTCCTCAAAATGCTTCCTCATCACTAAAGTTCAAGATCAGGATCACATCATATGTTTTCTACTCTCTTGTTTACATTGTTTTATATGTTTTTACATTGTTTTGTAAGTTTTTACATTGTTTTGTAGGTTTTTTCAATTTTTCTTTAAATTTGTTTATTTATTTAGATTGAAATTGGTTTCTTATCAGGAAATGTGAATAATAACTATAAAATCCCCAGCTGGATCAACAAAATCAAAATGAAAATACTTCACAAGATCCAAATCAAAACCCTTCACAACAAGAGAAAGAAATTCCATAACCTGCACCAATTGGAAGACCTCCTCCTAGTACCCAAGATAACATAATGAATGAAATAGAAAGAAGGAAAAATAAATTAGAAGCACTCAATGGTAAGTTGAAAGCTTGTGGAAAAATCAATCTGATGAGAACACAATTGGCATCCTCCCTCGAGTCCATTATGAACCATGTAGCTTCTGTTAGTGATTAGTTGGATATTTGACATGTTAAGAGGGATAAAAAAAGAAGATATTATGCAAAAAAATTATCATATCAAGATGTTAAAAAAAAAAAAACCAAAAGGTAGCATTTGTGCATTGTTTAAAAAGCTTGGAGAACAAGATACTATTAAATATACAACTAAAAGATTCTCCATCCATTGGTGCATACATGATGGTATTAGAAATAACTTTTGGGATAGATGGAAAATGGTCTTTGATGCCCCTCCTTGCAATAATCACGAGGTTCTAATGTATTTCTTAAAGAAATTGTATTGTGAATTTGTCCTTGGGGAGATTTTCAATTATTTTGATATATTATAATTTCAACGTAGAAGTGGGGGTCATCATTTGAGAGGCTAGGGGCATGTTGTGACCCTAATGTAGTTACGGCACCTATTGTCAACCTACAGGGTGAGCATGTGATTATTCCTTCAGTTGTCAAGAAACATGTAGAGACCATCACTCTAGGGACTATTAATTCTTTGACGTAGACCCTCATTCATTGCATGAGTCCATTAGTTGAGGATGATCCTTCTGTGTATCACGGTCACATGTGCACATCATGTGGATCCTTATGCATGGCAGTCATGCTAGAGATATTATGGATAATGGGCTAATCACTAATGAGTTCCCGAGTGACACATTTGACATTGACACATAGGTAAATTAAAATTATCATTAACTTAATTTGATCACATTTCATATGTATAGTGAATGACTAATTAATTAGCATGTATTCACATTGTTCAAAATTTAGGGTAAGAGTGTTAGTGGCCCTAATACAGGTTCTCCGACCCCACTTTTTGTCCCATTGACAAGTTGAGAGGTATGTATCAATTTAATCATTTAAATTAATATAATATATTTATTAAGTAATCATATGAAGGATTGACAGAAAAATTTATGCATGTGCATCAATTCTCTACTGGACCGTCGACATTCACAAGGGACTCCGAGCCTAGGCATGATATGAACTTCATAAAGGTACATTTGTCTCATTTGAATTTAATTCATTTGATTATATTTGTTTCATGTTTCATGTTACATGTAAATTGTATTATTTGACATGTAGTTTTTGATGTCTAAGACTCCTCCTCATCTTCACCAGTCCATCGATCATGGAGTTGTTGCAGTGATGGCTATTTCAGAGCCATTGACTAAGGTATGAAAGAATTGTATTTTTTTTAGTTTTTTACAATAGTTAGTATCAAAATTTCTAATGTAATTTATAAGTGATTATATTTATTGAATTTTTGTAGGGTCTTATTACACCCAATCATCTGTGAGCCTTTGAGGTGGATGTACAGAGTGCCTATTTGATGGTAGTAAGAAAATAATTAATTTTGTGTGTACATATATTTTATTTCAATGTATAATAATTATTGATTCATATCTACTTTTTCCGTATTAACTTGAGTTAGAGAAGAGCCTAAACAAGAGGACAAGTGAGCATGTGAGGAAGACCCCATCATCCCCATTATCTCCCTCCACATGATGATTGAAGACCTCTAGGGATTTGTTTTCTTCCCCTTGTGGGAAGGAGAAGATATAGTTGATATACAAACATGTATAGGCATTAGTTGACATATATGTTGGATTTTATGTCAATGGACATATTCGATATACATATGATGTATATATGACATTTTATTTTTGATGTATGACATATATTTGATGCATGACATTATTAGACTTATGACATTGTTGGTTAATATATGATATGTTTATTCATGTATGAAATTATTGGTTATCATAATATATTATATGTTTGTTAATGTATGACATTATTGGTTGTCATAGTATATTATATGTTTCTTCATGTATGACACTATTGGCTATCATAGTATATTATATGTTCGTCCATGGATGACATTATTGGTTATCATAATATATTATATGTTTGTTTATGTATGATATTATTGGCTATCATAATATATATCTTGTTTTTCTTGTTTATGTTTTAATTACATTTCATGTATTTCATTTTAATGTAAATTGCATCCAAAATGATGTAGAGTGTTGACACCAAAAGCTAGTGGATTCCTAGCAAGAACACTTTTAAGGAAAACTACCTTTCCCACCTTTGTAAGTGTCTTCAAAGACTCTTTCCAACTTGGTTATAACAATTAACAAACTTCTACCCAACTTCACAAAACTACTTGATCACTTTCCCTATTCAAGACTTGGGAAGTAATAAAGGAAAAATGAGAAAATTTAAGAAATGGATCATAATCAACTTCTTGCTTCAAACTAACATCTTAGACACTTCAAGGAACACCTAATAACTATCTCAAAAAATTTAGTTTTTCATCTATTCCATCCTTCCAAGATATTCTTCAACATCTTATGAGTGAAAAAAATCTTCCAACATCCTATGATTGTATTTTCTTTGCAACAACATGTAATTTGCTGATTTTTAGACAGCTCTTCACAAAGGGAAGTGATTATGTTTCAAACCCATGAAATCACTATTAAGACAACCAAGAAGATCCTTAATGTCTTCCACTAAATTCATTCAGTGATAACATGTAGCTAAAATGGTGTTTCATTCTGACAAAATATGAGTTTGATGTTTCAAATAGGAAGTAATGATATTTGACAATAACTCAATGATCCTATATACAAGTTTAACATCAGCAGTGATTCCGTGCCATATAAAAAAAATTAATAATCACCAACACCTTATGCCTCCTCTATATTCATAAAGGTTATTTTCATCATTTTAAATCCATTCCAGTCAATTATCAATTAGTTTGATTGGTTACAAGGTTAATTTCAAGGTTTTCTAAAAAATTGCTAAAATTGCCAAAAAGTTGTCAGGAACTTTTATTGCAAAATATAATTTTTGCACTAACTCTTCCTAAAACTTAACCAAGTGGTTTTTGGTAACACATAGGACCTATATAAGGTGTAATGACTCTCAAAACACTTATTGAGTCAACTTATTAATAAAAACAACAAAAAAAGAAAAATCATTAAGACTAAGGCAACTTGGGTTTATAGGTGGCCTCAAGTTCCTTGACCTTACAAACAAGGATTACCTTATAATTACCATAAAAAAATAACATGTTCAAAATGAGGTGTATGATCATTTACCTTCTATCACGAGTCTCCATCATTGGATGAGGTGACATATCCAATTGCCATAGTCAAAGATCGTTCCCCTATGGCACTTAGTGACTCTTAAGGACATTTTGGTTTGATGTGCTTGAGAATGTTTGAGTGTTCAACAAGATGGGAGTTGCTTGGAGCTAGTGTTTACCCAACCACCTAGAGCTAATGGAATAGACATTTTGATCCCATGATGAAAGGTGAGAGAGATTTGTCAGTTGGCAACTTTGTACTAGCCAACACTACAAAGTTTAGCATCACCCAAGATGGTGTCACAAAATATCAAAATGGAATAAGATCATCAAAATGTGAGAGAGCCTATTATAAGTCTCCACAACATGGTCCTATAGCACCTAGAATTACATTCATACCTCACACAAGCTCTGAGATATGCCCTGTCAAAGATCATTGCCCTATGACATTTAGTGACTCTCAGGGACATTTTGGTTTGGCATGCTCAAGAAAATTTGAGCACTCAATAGGGTGGGATGAGCTTGGGGCTATGATTTTCCCAAACATCTAGAGCTAACAAAATAGACAGTTTGATCTGACGATGAACACAGAGGGAGATTTGACAGTTGGCAACTTTGTATTGGCCAACACTACAAGTTTCAGCATCACCCGAGATGGCATTGCAAAATTAAAATAGAATAAGATCTCCAAAAAGTGATAATTTATTATAGGTCTCTGCAACATAGTCCTATAGCATCTAGAATCACATCCATACCTAACATGAGCTCCGAGATATGCCTCATCAAAGATCGTTGCCCTATGGCATTTAGTAACTCTTAGGGACGATTCAGTTTGGCATGCCTGAGAATGTTTGAGCACTCAATAGGATGGGAGGATCTTAGGGCTAGTGTTTACCTAGATAGCCAAGCTAAGTGAATAGATAGTTTGATTTCATGATGAAAGGTGAGAGAGATTTGGCAGTTGGCAACTTTGTACTAGCCAACACTACAAGTTGCAGCATCACCCAAGATGGTGTTGCAAAATCAAAACAGAATAAGATCTCCAAAAAGTGAGAGAGTTTATTGTAGGTCTCTACAACATGGTCCTATAGCACCTATAATTGCATCCATAGCTCACATAAGCTCCAAGATATGCCCCATCACAGATCACTTTCCTATGGCATTTAGTGACTCTTAGGGACATTTCGGTTTGGCATGCCCAAGAATGTTCAAGCGCTCAATGAGATAAGATGAGCTTGGGGCTAGGTTTTACCCAAACATCCAAAGCTAACAGAATAGATAGTTTGATCCCATGACAAATGGTGAGGGAGATTTGGCAGTTGGAAAATTTGTACTAGCCAAGATTATAAGTTTTAGCATCACCTGAGATGGTGTTGCAAAATCAAAATTGAATAAGATCTCAAAAAATAAAGAGAATTTATTATAGGTCTCCACAACATGATCCTATAGCACCTAGAATCACATCCATACCTCACATGAGCTCAGAGATATGCCTCATCAAAGATCATTGCCCTATGGCATTTAATGACTCTTAGGGATGTTTTGATTCAATGTGCCTAAGAATGTTCTAGCATTAAAAGGGATAGGATGAGCTTAGAGTTAGGGTTTACATGGCCACTCAAAGATGATGGAATAGAAAATTTGATCACATGACAAATGGTGAGGGAGATTTGGCAGTTGGCAAGTTTGTACTGACCAACACTACAAGTTTCAGCATCACCTGAGATGGCATTGCAAAATCAAAATGGAGTAAGATATCCAAAAGGTGAGAGAAGTTATTGTAGGTCTCTATAACATGATCCTATAGCACCAAAAATTTCATCCATGCCTTGCACAAGCTTCAAGATATGCCACATCAAAGATCATTGCCCTATGACATTAAGTGACTCTTAGCGAAGTTTCAATTCGATGTGCTTGAGAATGTTTGAGCACTTAATAGGATGAGAGGATCTTGGGCCTAGTGTTTACCTAGGCACCTAGAGATAATGGAATAGATAGTTTGATCCCATGATGAAAGGTGAGAGATTTGTCATTTGCAACTTTGTACTAGCCAACACTATAAGTTTCTACATCACCCAAGATGGCATTGCAAAATCAAAGTGGAATAAGATCTCCAAAAAGTGAGAGAGGTTATTTTAGGTCTCCACAACATGGTCCTATAGCACCTAGAATCACATCCATACCTCACACGAGCTCCAAGATATGCCCTATCAAAGATTGTTGCCCTATGGCATTTAGTGACTCTTAGGGACATTTCGGTTCAATGTGCCTAAGAATGTTTGAGCACTCAATAGGATAGGAAAAGCTTGGGGTTATGGTTTACCTTGCTTCCTGGAGCTAACAAAATTGATAGTTTGATCCCATAATGAATGGTGAGGGATATTTGGCAGTTAGCAACTTTGTACTAGCCAATGCTACAAGTTTCAACATCACTTGAGATGGCATTGCAAAATCAAAATAAAATAAGATCTCCAAAAAGAGAGAGAGGTTATTGTAGGTCTCTACAACATAGTCCTATATCATTTATAATTGCATCCATACTTTGCACGAGCTCCGAGATATACCTTATTAAAGATTGATGCCCTATGGCATTTAGTAACTCTTAGGGATGTTTTAGTTTGGCATACTCAAGAATGTTCAAGCACTCAATGGGATGGGATGAGCTTGAGGCCAGTGTTTACCTAGCCACCTAGAGCTAAAGGAATAGACAGTTCAATCCCACAACGAATGGTGAGGGAGATTTGGTAGTTGGCAACTTTGTACTGGCCAACACCACAAGTTTCAACATCACCCAAAATGGTGTTGAAAAATTAAAATGCAATAAGATCTCCAAAAAGTAAGAGAGTTTATTGTAGGTCTCTACAACATGGTCCTATAGCACCTAGAATTGCATCCATATGTCGCACAAGCTCTAAGATATGCCTCGTAAAATATCATTGCCCTATGGCATTTAGTGACTCTTAGGAACAATTCAATTTGGCATGCCCAAGAACATTTGAGTGCTCAAAAGGATGGGAGGAGCTTGGGTCTAGTGTTTAACCAGCCACTTGAAGCTAATAGAATAGATAGTTTGATCCCATGACAAAAGGTGAGAGAGATTTTTCAATTGGCAACTTTGTACTAGCCAACACTACAAGTTTTAGCATCACCTGAGATGGTGTCCCAAAATAAAAATAGAATAAGATCTCCAAAAAATGAGAGAGGTTATTGAAGGTCTCTGCAACATGGTCCTATGGAACCTAGAATCACATCCATATGTTGTACAAGCTCCAAGATATGCCCCATCAAATATTGTTGGCCTATGGCACTTAGTGACTCTTAGGGACATTTTGGTTCAATGTGCCCAAGAATGTTTGAGCAATCAATGGGACAAGATAAGCTTGGGGCTAGGGTTTACTAGGCCATCTAAAGCTAATAGAATAGATAATTCAATCCCACGATGAATGGTGAGGGAGATTTGATAGTTAGCAACTTTGTACTGGCCAACACTAAAAGTTTTAGCATCACCCAAGATGACATTGCAAAATCAAAATAGAATAAGATCTCCAAAAAGCAAGAGAGGTTATTATAGGTCTCTGTAATATGGTCCTATAGCACCTAGAATTGCATCCACACCTTGCACGAGTTCTAAGATATGTCTTGTCAAAGATCATTCCCCTATAGCATTTAGTGACTCTTAGGGATGTTTTAGTTCGGCATGCCTAAGAACATTCAAGCACTCAAAGGTATGGGCTGAGCTTGGGGCTAGGGTTTAACCAACCACTTGAAGTTAATGGAATAGACAATTTGATCCCATGATGAATTGTGAGGGAGATTTGGCAGTTGGCAAGTTTGTACTAGCCAACACTACAAGTTTCAGCATCACCCGAGATGGCATTGCAAAATCAAAATAGAGTAAGATCTCCAAAAAGTAAGAGAGGTTATTATAGGGCTCCACAACATGGTCCTATAACACCTAGAATTGCATCCATACCTTGCACCAGCTCTGAGATATCCCCTATCAAAGATCACTACCCTATGGAATTTAGTGACTCTTAGGGATACTTTGGTTCAACATTCCCAATAATGTTCAAGCACTCAAAGGGATAGGATGAGCTTGTGGATTGAGTTTACCCAGCCACCTAGAGCTAATAAAATAAATAGTTTGATTCCACAATGAACGATGAGGGAGATTAAGCAGTTGGCAACTTTGTACTAAACAACACTACAAATTTTAGCATCACTCGAGATGGCGTTGCAAAATCAAAATAGAATAAGATCTTCAAAAAGTGAGAGTGGTTATTGTAGGTCTTTATAACATGGTCCTATAGCACCTAGAATTGCATCCATACCTCATACAAGCTCCAAGATATGCTCCATCAAAGATCGCTTCCCTATAACATTTAGTGTATCTTAGGGACGTTTTGATTCAGCATGCCTGAGAACATTTGAGCACTCAAAGGGATAGGATGAGCTTGGGGCTAGCATTTACTTAGCCACCTAGAGCTAAAGAAATAGACAGTTTGATCCCACAACAAATGGTGAGGGAGATTTGGCAGTTCGCAACTTTGTACTAGCCAACACTACAAGTTTTAGCATCATCTAAGATGGCATCACAAAATCAAAATGGAGTAAGATCTCCAAAAAGAGAGAATTTATTATAGGTCTCTACAACACAACCCTATAGCACCTAGAATCACATCTATACCTTGCATGAGCTCTGAGATATGCCCCATCAAAGATCGTTGCCCTATGGCATTTAGTGACTCTTAGGGACGTTTTGATTCAGCGTGCCTAAGAATGTTTGAGTGTTCAATGGGACAGGATGAACTTGGGGCTAAGATTTACCCAGCCACCCAGAGCTAACAGAATAGACAATTTGATCCCATGAAAAATTGTGAGAGAGATATGAGCAAGATATATATGCCTAGGCCACTTTGTGTAAGATACGAGAAAAAGTTGGTAATTATGCAAAATTGAGTCTTTTTGAGTTTTTGGTCAAGATAGCCTAGAATTAGGTGTTTATAGTTATTTTTTAATAGTTTGGAACCATTTTCCAAGACCTAGAAGTAAAATCTAGTGAACTTTGCAAAAATTACACTTTTTGTGCAAAATTGCAAAAGTTATAAAACTTGGTTAAAAATGCAAATCTGACTAGAACCTTCTAACCTTCAAAAAAATGTTTCTCATTATCATATACCTGAGCATGGATAGTTACAACTTTCCAAACTTCCATTTGCAACTTTTTAACAAAAGTTGCTCAAGCAACCTTTTGAGCAACATTGCAACTTTTGAGAAATTTTTGTTGTTTACATATTTAGGTCAAATGGGTCCATCTAGGACCATTCTAGGACCCTAGTTAAAATTCTTAGGACCTATTAGGTAACCAAATACCTTAGTTTTCCATGAATATTGAAAGGAAATGAATAGGAAATTGGCTACTAGCTACATATATTTCAAAGACATTGAAAACAATATATATTATTCTTTCAAGAAAAATGAGGAACCCATTCTAAAAATAAGATTGAAATGATTCCCATTAATGGCATGGCCAAGAACTACATTTTTAATACAATGGCCAATAGTTGGCCTCACTCCCCATGCCTTCTCATTCCTATGGAGAAAAACTTAATATTCAAAGGAATTTATACAGAGGAATTGCAACTACATCTATTAAATATAGAAAGGAAGATATAGAAATCCTACTTAATAGAGAGATTAATCTAAGAGAAAAGGACATTTTGGAAGAAAATGGTTATCTTAGTGCCATCCAAGGTATGCCAATTACTTAGGATGAAGAGACAAAACCTACAACTACTAGGAAAGAGTGCACATTACATAGACACAAAATTTTTAGATAGAGAAGTAACAAGTGTTATATAATTGTCCATGGAGCAATGTGAAGTGAAGCCTTAAATTGGCTCATTAGTAGGCAAAGAATCTGGTCACGCACTTCATTATAGCACCATAGATGTTTCAATTAGAAATTCCTATTCGTCAATGGCCTTGCATTTAAAGGACTTGGGAAGCCAAGATACTCAAGATGGGCATGATCCCTCAAATTTCTCATTGAAATATATTAATGATCTTTAACAAAACAACAAAAAGCTAATTGCCACCTTTAAATAGAGACTTGAGTTTAAATATAAATTGTTAGTTCCCAAACATGTTCTAGTCAAGTAGATGATTGATGCAAGAGCACCCATTCTAGACTCATCAAAGAAGACACCTAAGGATCTTAGATAGTTCACTTAGGATAGGTTTTGATGCAATAGTGCATGGTGGAAGCTTCTAAAAGGAAAGTCACTGGGCAATTAGTCAAGGTTGGAATCCTTCAAATTTCCCAAAAAGAGGGTTTAGTGTTGGGGAACCTATCACAAGCACCAATAATGAACTTATCACAAGTTAACACAACCCAAAAAAGGTAGGGAACGTAATCACTAGGTTTTCCTAAGTTCAAAAGCACCAAAACATAAGGATTCTCCAAAAGCCTAATAAGGGAACATACCCCCAAACATGAATGAGAAGAGAACAATGACCATGGAATGGAATAAAAACACACCTTAGACGTATTAAGGTTTGTATATAGTAGATAAAGTGATTTTTTTGTGTCCAAACAACACTAATATACAATTACAACAATTTGCCATTAAAAAGACTAGTAGCCCTTAAAATTGTAAATTGAACTTAATACGGATAAATCCCACATGAAGACATAGTTTAAAGTGAGATTAAAACACCCTTTTAGGACATATAAAACATATGTAAACCTCACAAACTAGAAGAGACTAGAAGCCACTGCTATAACAACATTTGGAAAGTGTTGATAAGCCTAATTAGGTTGCAGTTACACTACAGGTACCCTTTCACACATGCCAATCTACAAAAAAATAATTGTAACATCTAAGGGCATGTGAAACAAGTCCAAATCCAAAGTTATAGACCTTGTATCACTCTAGAGAAAAATTTATAGTGACTGTGGTGAAATGTTGAATGGTGCATGTATGAAGCCATACACCTAGGGTATGGTGGTAAAATTCATTCCTTGCTTGGTTATCTATAAAACTTGAAAAATCATGAAGTACACTAATAGGGATTGCATTCCACTAAGGGGCATCAAATTCCCATGGTGGAAAGTGCCAAAACAACAAAGCCTTAGGTGAAACCTTTGGTTTAATGTTGATTTCTAGGCAACTTCAACAAAACTTGAATAACTTTCAAACTACAAAGGATCAAAACATGAAACAAAGTCCAAATGGAAGGTAACTCACCCCTCTAACTCTTGGAGTCATTGGTACATGTCCCAACATCCATACCAGTCAGTACAATACTCTAAAACACAAAATTTTATAGGAAAAATAGGTTATTTTATTGATTTCTTGCCAAAATAAGTACATCATACCTATCACTTGCCTTTAAGGGCTAATATAGGTTGTACCCAATAGTTATAAGGTTGGTTTGAACCAACTAGCCCTTTGGGGAAGAGCTTTTGGAAGTTTAACAACTTTTTAAGAAGTTGCTCAAAAGTTGTCAAGCAACTTTTTGAGCAACTATGCAAAGAAAGACAATCAAACCAAACTTCCTAAAACAAAATTGTTCTAAAAAACTCAATCTACCATAGAAACTAGTACAGTCTACAAACACAATGTCAAAAATGCATTAAAACTCAGAAACTAAGTAATTTTGCCTTTAAATATCATGCTAACCATACACAATGATATTAACTTCTCTCATTTTAGGATTTGAAAAGTCTGTATATCTCCTCCTAGGTCTTTCTCCTTCATCGTTATGGTTTGCATCGGCCTCCTTCAAGTTTTAAAAGGAAAATCCATAATTTCTTGCAAAATTGCAATATAGCAACTTTTGGATTTTTCTTGCTTGCTCTTCTTAACACTTCTAACTTGTTATTTAGGCTATCCCTTAAAAATTCCATGCTAGGGACCCTTCCCTAAGCTAATGACTCATCCCTTAGGTTACTCTTTCCCTATTGCAATGTATGCCTTGATTTTTAGGCCAAAATAGTGACTCTTTCAAGGACATTAAATGACATCCAATACCCCTAACTACCACACCTAGGTACAATGACCCTTATTCTACTTACAAGGTTCGCTTGAAGTATAACACAACAAAAATGAAAAGGTGAGGGCCCTATGATTCAAGTTGACCCTGCACCTCTCTCTCTCTCTCTCTCTCTCTTTCTATTCAATCAAATGAACCAACTGGATTTTCTCTACATTTAATGTCTCAATTATTGCCTCATGGTCTAACTCATGAACTTTCCAAAGAGTCTTATTATGTGTTTTTCAACCATATTTTATCAAGTGGGCATTTGATGTGACAACAAGGTTTGAATAATGAAGAATCCTCATCTCTATTTGTCAATCCTTAAATAACCACAAGTTAGGGTTCTTCATAGAATATTGTCTAAGTCATGTGCCGGTTACAACCACCGCACTAATATGGTACTCTAAACCTTCACCATCTATAACTGAGTGATCCAATTTTCATTTGGCTTGGATATAATGACACAAATAATAATCTATCCCTTCTTCATTATCTTCAAGTGCAATAATAGAAAAGACATGGCATGTAGTGATAAATGTATAAAATGTAGTCATTAATTCATAAAATACTTAGGTAAAAGTTATAAACTTACATATTGAAATTACAAAGATATATATATATAACCAGGTTGCACTAGATCAGACTGTAAGATTTGAGCAAATATGCAAATCAAATCCACGAAGCCCAATAATAACTGCATGCAGAAAACCTATCACGGAGAAGAAAAAGACAAGAGGCAAGGTTTTGATCTGAAAACACATAAATTGTATATTCAAAAAAAAAATAGATTGAAGAGATAATAATTACAAAGAGATCAATCTTTATAAAAGGAGATCAAATCCCAAAAAGGATAACCTAATAAGTTACAAAGGGTAACTTAAAGGTGAAAGTTATTTAATAATTATTAAATAACTATTAAATAGAGAAAGCAAAAAAAAAGGATAAAGTGAAATCTTAAGAAGAGAGAAAAGGTATTTTAATAAATGAAATTAAATTAGTCTTTTTCTCTAATAACCCCCCTTAAGACGAGCAACAATGTAGAAAGAAAACTTGGGTCCTAGCAACAAGGCTTAATGAGGTACCAAATCACAAAAAAATCTCTATGAAATGGAGAAATAGAGAAAACCTAGTGGGAAAAAATCTACTCCAAAAAGAGATAGCAAAAAATCTAGTGAAGGACTGCAGAAGCCTCCAACTAGAGGAATGTTCCAGAAAATAGGAACAAAGAGTGATCATTAAGAAAACCACTAAAGCATGAAGAAGCCACAAACTCTGTCAAAAAAAAACTATTGATATGAAGAACCTCCTTTGAAAATGAAAAGAAGAGTGTCTATATGGTAGATGATCTATCTCACTGAAATGCGTAGGTATCCAGCCATTGCAATCACCTAGTACGTAGGATCAAATACTAAATACATAGCTCACTCCAAAAAACCAAGGAAGTATTAGGAACAAAAAAAGAACCCCCCCTAATACACACCAAGGTGAGGTGACAAGCAACTAAGAAAGTGGGCCAAAAAATCTCCTGCAAAACAAAAAGAACCAGTCACATCAAGAGTGAGGAAGGGGTATAGATACCTATAAAGGCATGTGTCACCGACACATCATGGGGCTAATTTCATGAAAAAGACACTCACTTGATAAAGGAAGATGGCACTAAATGGAAATCAACTATCCTGCCATGGCACTTTATAATATAGTGTGAGTACAATAAATCACAATGATGAAAGGGGTCACAAAAAATAAGGAGTGACACTTTATCTCAGTGCATTTGCATAAAAATGCTTACAAATAATATCAACAATGATCAAAAAGAAAAAAAACTTGATACTACAAATAGTACAGCCCAAAAGAAGAGATCCCATGCCATGAAAATGATCCCCAAACCTAAAATAGCCAAGATATCCACCATAGAGCAAAAAAGTCAAAAATATGATAGAAAGAGTATGGAGAAAAATCTAGAAGAAATTACATGATTTTTTGAAAGTAGATAGAACCAGTTTTCCAAAAATATAACATTTTCAAAAAATAGAGATGGGATGTTCAAGATATGCCCTCCAGAGTGAAAACTAAACATCCAGCTTTGACTGCTAAAACAGGCAACCAAACTCCATCAAAATGCAAAAACACCTACACCAATGTCTTTGTCTCAGAACTAGCTTTTTGATGAATTTTTTAGATTGAAAAAATACATTTGTATGCTTAAGTTACGAAGAAAAAATCGATAGGGCCTCTAGAAATTCATTTAATTTTTTTTAAATAAAAAATAATTTAAAAAACTAATAAAAAAATGCACCACCACTTTGAGCAGTGGTGGAGCAGTGCTAGATGGTGGAGCCACAACCATGGTGGTAGGTGGGAGGAGGTCCGCTATGGTGGAGCCGCTGTGAAACCCTTGGTGGAGTAGCTAGTGGAGCCACTAAGTGGTGACTGCCAGTGGTGACTGCTAGTAGTAATTGCAGTGGTGCCTGCTAGTGGTAACCGCAATAGTGTCGTGGTGGTTAGTAAACTATGATAGCTTAAAATGCAAAAAAAATCAATTTTTTTAATTTTTGATTAAAAATCTTGCCTTGGAACACATGCAGAGGCCGTATGACCCTATTGGGCAAAAAAAATTGCCTCCTAGATCAACGTTGTCCAAATTGGACAAACTTCATATGAAAATAGGGGTTTTGATGCCTTCTGGATCCATTTGTAAAGTTTGTTTGACCTCAAACTGTTCCAAAAATTAGTGACCCCCCTATTTTTTCAGCTAATACCCAAAAAATACCAAATCTAATCTGTCAAAACCTTGTTCTCCCTTTTTCTCCAAATATCGAACAAGCTACAGCAGATCTGGCTTTGATACCATGTAGGATTTGAGCAGATATGAAAATGAAATCCACGAAGCCCAAGAATAACTGCATGCAGAAAACCTATCACAGAGAAGAAAAAGACAAGAAGAGGTAAGGGTTTGATCTGAAAACACATAAATTGTATATTCAGAAGAAGAATAGATTGAAGAGATAATAATTACAAAGAGATCAATCTTTATAAAAGGAGTTTGAAAACCAAAAAGGGTAACCTAATAAGTTACAAAGGATAACTTAAAGGTAAAAGCTATTTAACAATAATAAAATAATTATTAAATAGAGAAATCTAAAAAAAGCATAAAGCAAAATCTTAAGGAGGGAGAAAAGGTAATTTAATAAATGAAATTAAATTAGCCTTTTTCTCTAACATAGACAAGCGGTCAAAGTCAAAGGATGAATCCATCTCTACCATTTTTAGTGCTTGTGGGGGACGATAGGTGTCAATTAGGTCCAAAACCCATATATCCCATTTTTCCACCCATTCAGTTGACTCACAATCATCCCAATTTTCTTTTGCACATGATGGACAATAGTGTGTTATTTTTCGTGTGTGGATACTCCATGAACCTATATTAGAGCTTCTAAAAGAGTGAAACTCGCTTGATCCTATTAGTGTGCAACAATTCTAATATGGTACAATGTCAGTATTATCTATTAACCAAAAAAATCTATGAATTGTAGACTCACCTTCCTTACTTGGACCCATTGTAGCATTACACCACTAGGCGATGGATTTTATATCTGTCAATATTGCTCCATCTTTGCAATTTAGTTCTTCATGAGCTAAGGCTCTTTTGATGCATGTGCCTACACCATCACGCTATCCCTTTCCATGACTAACCTCTATGAAATTCCACATATATTGAATTTTAAACGACCTGTGCATCCTACTCAACCAATAGAGCATCTATGCATTCTTGAATTGAGACGCGCAACTGTCTAACCAAATAATGTATTGATGATATGGTATGCCCCTGTTAGCCAAATCTTCATAAAATAGTTTTAAAAAACCATGTACAAACTCAATAGAATGTGATCGATCATTACTAATGTAAAAATGGTACTTCCTCAAAATCTTCTTGTCATCCTTTGTACTTGTAGGTGAATACATGAATGTTATGTGAATAAATATGGAAACCTGTGGAGAAGAATAATACTATGCTTGCACCTTATTTTGTAGTTGTAGTATTAAGTTCTTTGTGAAATCTACAACTGAGACAATGGTATCTAGTAGAAACATATCCTTGCACAACTTGAATTGCAAATCTAACCATTGAGCTCTATGTGTATGCCTTGCATACTCGTAAATAATATTTTCATGAAAAATCTTCATGAACTCATACACTAGAATCTTTTCAATGACTAAATCACAGCTTTTACCCTATTTTCCATCTTTTAGAGCATATGTCACTATCTTATATTTTTCATAATCTACTATTTCATTTCCAATTGCATGTGTACTATATATATATATGTTCACAAGTTGACAAAAGTTGCAAAGAACCACAAAACAAGCATGTACCATCCAAGCATGATGTCTTGTAAAATTGTTGGATGTCCCTTATTTCAAATAAAATGTTGGATATGAATTCCCTTAAAGATCTAGGTGGCTCATTCATGTCACAATCCTACAAAATAAACTTAGAATGCAAAAACACACATATATGCCTAAAAACATCAAAAAGGTTAGAAAATTGAATATGTATCCTACAACAACAAGTTGTGTGTGTGTGATTTATCTTCACATAAAAAGCTTTACCCATTTGAAAAAAACTTTGACTTAATCAAATTTGAGGATACATACCAATAAATCTTGCAAAAAGATTTGTCTGGGTTGAGTCCAAAAAATGTCTTGCATGTGGGTCACGATATTGGCTACCAATCCTCCTTCTTACAACATCTCTTTGATTAGAGAAAAAACGTGTGTTATTTGTTCAAAAATATTTGATCAATGATTTCAAAGCTTCACTAATTTCTTTATCCTTTCACAGTAGTCTACCACTAAATGTCCATAACTCATTTTTTGTTGGATCTTCCAATCTCTCATGCTTTAGCATAGCTCTCCTTAGAGTACCTCTACCGATTTTCAATAGTTTTCTTGTCTTTCTCATGAGTTAAGATTTCTTCATTTGGGTGCTTACTATTTTTGATGTAAGTACTCATCTTGTGATATTACTATCTTTGGTGTGTGATTTAGAACACACTTTGTCATAAGCACTCATTAGATTCTTTATAATATTTTTTTCATTTAAATAATCCATTGTTCTTAGCCCAAGAATCTTCATGATAGGCTTAAATTTCAAATTCTTCATCATTTCAAAAAATAATTAGTATTGACCTATAATATTTAATTCTTCAAAGAATAATCTCCACATATGATTAATTTTTCTTTGACAAGTACACTTGTTAATCTTGTCAGGCATTGATTTCAAAATGTTAGTATCAATATCAATCAAATATTTTGGTCTTCTAAAATGAATTCCAGAAGGTGTTATAATCTCTTCCATTCCCTCAACATTTTGAACATCAACATAAGGTTGAGTGCTTTGTGTACCTTGAACCGAAGATGATGTGCCTTGGCAATAAGATGTAAAAGATGGAATATCACCTACTTGATATGTTGATGTTGTGCCTTCAACATGACATGATGGAGTGTGCACATCGTCAAATCTACAAATTAGTGTCTCTTTAACATGAGATGATGATATGACTCCAACATTGGAAGATGGTGTAGCTTCACAATTCAATTGTCTTCTTGAGTATAACAGTCGCATTCGTTCTCTTTGTCTTTCCAATTCTTCCTCTTTGTTTACTTGTATTGGCGGTTCTTGTTCCTCTTCAAAAGTCAATTCTTCATTATTGCTTTACAATTTTCTTTGTTCATGTAGTAGTTTCATTTTATCTCTTTTAATTTCCAAATCTCTCTCCCTCTCTTTTGTTGTTTGAGTTTTTGGTTTCTTCCTTGGCATGATGATGATTTCTAAATGTCAAATTATTCAAACATCTGAATTACTTATAATTTTTAAATTACAAATCATTCAAATACATATAAAAATTACAATTATTTCAATGAATACACAATATATATTAAAAAACTTGACATATTTCTAACTATTTCCAAATAACAATTCATTCAAACATACAAATTTCAAAAAATTCACTATATATTAAACAACATGTCAAATTATAATCAAATTTGTCTTTATATAATAACAAAGAATATTTTAAAAGGACTGCACTAACCTTTTCTATAGAAAGAATATTCAAAAAGCCTTCGAATAGCATATCTAATGATTGAATTTTGTGTTTGCTAGCTTCAAATAGAATGAAAGAATATTCAAAAAGCCTTCAAATAGTGTTTGCTAACTTCCAACAGCTTGAAACCCATGTTTTCTATCAGAACAACAGAATACACAATAGACAAAAAGTAGAATATGGATCAGTAGGGACCCAAACTTGTGTTATGATCATTTTTTGGTGTTTTCATATAGTGCATATGCACTATAGCACATACACACTATAAAGTGTGTATGCACTATGTGAAAAATAATCTCTCCCTATGCCACCATCCCCCATCCCCTACTCTCTCTCTCACTCTCTCTCCTCTCCCATCCCCTACTCTCTCTCGCTCTCTCTCTTCTCTTCCATTTCCTACTCTCTCTCTATCTATGTCCCTCTCCCACTGCCTCTCCCACTACCTACTCTCTCTAACACTCTCTCCCATCCCCTACTCTCTCACTCTCTCTCCTCTCCCATCCCCTTCTCTCTCTTGCTCTCTCTCCTCTCCCATCCCCTACTCTCTCTCAGAATACTCTCTCTATCTATCTATCTCCCTCTCCCACTCCATCTCTCACTACCTACTCTCTCTCTCATTCTCTATCCCATCCTCTACTCTCTCTCTCTCTTACACACACTTTCATCCCCCCCTCTCTCTCTCACTCTCCCTCTCACACTCCCTCTCCCACCACTACTCTCTCTCTCTATCTATCTCCCTCTCCCACTCCCTCTCCCATTGCTTACTCTCTCTCCCATCCCCTACTCTCTCTCTCACTCTCCCTCTCTCACTCCCTCTCCCACCACCTACTCTCTCTCTCTCTCTCCCATCCCCTACTCTCTCTTTCACAAACACACACTCCCATCCCCCCCTCTCTCTCTCCCTTTCCCACTCCCTCTTCCACCACCTACTCTCCCTCTCCCTATCTCTCTCTCCCATCCCCTACTCTCTCTCTCTGTCTCTTTGTCTCTCTCTCTCTCTCTCTCTCTCTCTCTCTCTCTCTATCTATCTCTCTCTCTCTCTCACACACACACACACACACTCCCATCCCCCCATCTCTCTCTCTTTCTCTCCCTCTCCCACTCTATCTCCTACCACTACTCTCTCTCTATCTATTTATCTCCCTCTCCCACCGCCTACTCTCTCTCTCTCTCTCTCTCTCTCTCTCTCTCTCTCTCTGTCCCATCCCTTATGATCTCTCTCACTCTCCTTCTGCCATTTCCTACTCTCTCTCTCTCACTCTCTCTTTCATCCCCTACTCTCTCTCTCTTCCTCTCCCACTGCTTACTCTCTCTCTCTCACTCTCTCTCCCATCCCCTACTCTCTCTCATTCTCCCACCCCTCTCTCTCACAAACACACACTCTCGTCCCCCCTCTCTTTCTCACTCTCCCACTCCCCTTCACACCACCTACTCTCTCTCTCTCTCCCATTCCCTACTCTCTCTCTCTCTTACACACAATCCCATCCCCCCTCTCTCTCTCTCTCCCTCTCCCTCTCCCACCACCTACTCTCTCTCTCCCATCCCCTATTCTCTCTCTCGTTCTCCCTCTCCAACTCCCTCTCTCACTATCTTCTCTCTCTCTCTCTCTCTCTCTCTCTCTCTCTCTCTCTCTCCCTCTCCCTCTCTCTCTCTCTCCCTCTCCCATCCCCTACTCTCACTCTCTCTCCCATCCCATACTCTCTCTCTACCACCCCCAACTCTCTCTCTCTCACTCTCACACTCTCTCCTATCCCCTACTCTATCTCTCTTACACATAGTCCCATCCCCCCTCTCTCTCCCTCTCCTACTCCCTCTCCCACCACCTACTCTCTCTCTCCCATCCCCTACTCTCTCTCTTAGACACACTCTCATCCCCCCTCTCTCTCTCCCTCTCCCACTCCCTCTCCCACCACCCACTCTCTTTCTCATGCTCTCTCTCCCATCCCCTACTCTCTTTTTCACACACACACTCCCATCCCCCCCCTCTCTCTCTCCTTTCCCATCCCCTACTCTCTAGATCTCTCACACACACTCCCATCCCCCCTCCCTCTCCCTCTCCAACTCCCTCTCCCACAGCCTACTCTCTCTCACTCTCTCTCTCCCTCTCTACTCTCTCTCTACCATCCCCTACTCTCACTCTCTCTTCCATCCCCTACTCTCTCTCATACATACTCCCATCCCCCTCTCTCCCCCTCTCCCACTCCCTCTCCCACCACCTACTCTCTCTCCCATTCCCTACACACTCTCTCTCTCTCTCAGGTTATTCTCTTTCTCTCTCCCCTCTCTCATCCCCTACTCTCTCTCTTTCACACACACACACTCCCATCTCCACCTTCTCTTTCTCTCTCTTCTCTCCCATCCCCTGCTCTCCCTCTCCCACTGCCTACTCTCTCTCACTCTCTCTCCCATCCTCTACTCTCTCTCTCCCATCCCCTACTCTCTCTGCCACCCCCTACTCTCTCTCATGCTCTCACACTCTCTTCCATCTCCTACTCTCTCTCTTACACACACTCCCATCCCCCCTCCCTCTCCCATCCCCTACTCTCTCTATTTCACACACACAAACACACTCCCATCCCCCTCTCTCTCCTCTCCCATCCCCTACTCTCTCTCTCTCACTCACACACTCTCATCCTCCTCTCTCTCTCTCGATCTCCCTCTCCCATTGCCTACTCTCTCTCTCCTATCCCCTACTCTCACTCTCTCTCCCATCTCGTACTCTCTCTCTCTTTGCCACCTCCTACTCTCTCTCTCATACTCTCACACTCTCTCTCATCTCCTCTTTCTCTTACATGCACTCCCATCCCCCCCTCTTCTCTCTCCCTCTCTCACTCCCTCTCCCACCAACTACTCTCTCTCTCCCATCCCCTACTCTCTCTCTTGGGCTACTCTTTCTCTCTCCCCTCTCCCATCCCCTACTCTCTCTCTTTCACACACACACACACTCCCATCCCCCCCTTTTCTCTCTCATCTCCCATCCCCTACTCTCTAGATTTCTCATGCACACTCCCATCCCCCTCTCTCTCTCCCCCTCTCCCATTCCATCTCCTACCGCCTACTCTCTCTCTCTCACTCTCTCCCTCTCTACTCTCTCTTTCCCATCCCCTACTCTCTCTCTTACATACAGTCCCATCCCCCCCTCTCTCCCTCTCCCACTCCCTCTCTCACTACCTACTCTCTCTCTCATCCCCTACTCTCTCTCCCCTCTCACATCCCTTACTCTCTCTCTTTCACAAACACACTCCCATCCACCCTCTCTTTCTCTCTCTCCTCTCCCATCCCCTACTCTCTCTCTCTCACTCCCATCCTCTCTCTCTCTCCCACTCCCTCTTCCACCACCTACTCTCTCTCTCTCTCTCTCTCTCTCTCTCTCCCCCCCCATCCCCTACTCTCAATCTCTCTCCCATATTGTACTCTCCCTCTGCCACCCCTACTCTCTCTCTCATTCTCACACTCTCTCCCATCCCCTACTCTCTCTCTCTTATAGAAACTCCCATCCCCCCTCTCTCTCTATCCATTCTCACTCCCTCTTGCACTGCCTACTCTCTCTATCACTCTCTCTCTCTCTCTCATCCTGTACTCTCACTCTCACTCTCAGGCCACTCTCTCTCCACTCTCCCATCCCCTACTCTCTCTCTTTCACACACACACAAACACACACTCCCATCCCCCCTCTCTCTCCTCTCCCATCCCCTACTCTCTCTCACACAAACACTCCCATCCCCCCCTCTCTCTCTCTCTCCCTCTCCCACTGCCTACTCTCTCTCCCCCCTCCCTCTCTCTCTTTCTCTCTCTCTCCCTCTCTACTCTCTTCCATCCCCTACTCTCTCTCTCATCCCCTACTCTCTCTCACACTTCCTCTCTCTCCTATCCCCTACTCTCTCTCCCCTCTCCCATCCATCTCTCTCTCTCTCTCTCTCTCTCTCTCTCTCTCTCTCACACACACACACACACACACTCCCATCCCCACCTCTCCTCTCTCTCTCTCTCTCTCTCTCTCTCTCTCTCTCTCTCTCTCTCTCTCTCTCTCTCGCTTTGCCTCTCTCCTTCCCTCTATTAAAATTTAGGTCTTAATAGTGTGTGTGCACTAAAATGCATACATGTTAAAGCACACACGCATTATTAAGACTCAAATTTAAAAAAAATTTAAATAGCATGTGTGTGCTATAATGTACATGCACTATTTAAAGCTTTTTATTCTACCGAGCCTAAGGCTTGTTTTTGCCTTGGGGATCCAACCAAAAGATTTGGAGTCTCTAAACTAGTCTGAGGCATATTTTGCTACAAACATACGTAAAATGATTGATTTTTCTTATGTGCTCTCCTTCAAGTTTCCTTGTGGTTGAGCATAGATAAAATCAGGTTACATGATATTGTAGGTCTTTGTGTTAGCTATATAACCATATAATTTATTTTTTATTTGAACTATTTCAAGCCTTTCAACTATAATTTGTTTTGAATGTATGTCCATTTTTTGTCAAAAACCAACATGTACTAATTGGGTTGTAGATTTTAGCTCGTTCATCAAATTTCACAACAACTTAGTTTTTTAGAAATTAAACTCCATTCTAAACACTTTTAAAAAAAGAAGCTTTGATTTTAGATTAGTTTTCAATCATTTTTAGGGGGAGCACACATATATTTCACATTTTTGGGATGTGTCCAATTAAAAAATTTACAAAAAAAATAAAAAATACACATTATAAATTACCCAAAAAATATTGGATAAACTACACAACGTTAGGTAACTTTTGACCAAAGTGATTAAAGAATTTCAAAAAAAAAAAGTTAAAATTCTAGGGGGGCCACACTTTATACTGTGTTATGTTTTTTCTGAATAAATAGTACCACTTTCTATGGCCCCATTTTTTGAGGACCTAAAACTAAACCATTTTGAAAAAAAATTAGCAGTTTAGAAACTAGATTCAAAGGACTACTACTAAGTTTAAGTATCTTCAAATTCTTGTTGAAGTTCAGAAATTGCTAATTTCAAAAAAAAGGTGTCCACTTATATCCCCCTTTTGGCACCACAACAACTTGGTGCACTTACCCATAACACCTTCAATCAAAAAAAATTAAAGAAGGTTCCTCTTTTATTGAAAACAATTTAATCTACATCTAAGAACACAGTCTTAGAATGCATGTACAAACTAACACAACCTTCTTGCATTGCCAAAATATGAAACTTACATAGAGCACCTTCCTTTATTTATAGGTGAGGGGATGAGAGAAAAAAGTTAGAGAAATCAAACTAATAGAGACTTATTCAACAACAAACTACCTACAGTTGACTTATTCAACATTGCAAGTCCTAATGCCATGTAATGTGATTATATGTGATAACTTTATAGGTGATACTATTGCATGCAATTACATCTTATTTTTATATTTCATGCAATCTGTTAAAATAAAACTAAAATACATAATGAGAATTATTCTAAATGTCTAACAAGGAAGGACTCCTATTTACATCACCATTTTGTCATTTTCATTTTGATACTAGACGTTCCATGATTGATGTTCTAAAATTTGATGAAAATGTCTTGAACCAAAGTATATACCCTCATCCTTGATTATTCTACATTATAAAGGTTGTAAATAGGAATACATCTTTTTCAGTGTTTCTTTTCATTTCTATCTTGAAAAATTTCTATGTCTATAATCACTGCATTACTCATCCTTCCCCTTGTGTGTTTCCATCATGTGATTGTTCTTGCCTCGTGTCACTCTTTGGTCTTAGAATTTATTTGTAAAATAAGACCAATATCATGATATGTTACTTGAGTAGATTACACACACAAACAAAAGAAAACATGAAAATTTCTTCTAAGCTAGGACTTTGCAAAGCTTGAGCTATGTAGGTTGAACAATCAAATATTGAGGGAAAATAAAATGAATCAACTTTAAAATGGGGAAAAAGTTGAATTGCAAGATTTTTCTTAAGCATTGTAGGTGAATGAAATGAAAGTACTTGGTATTGAAATGAGATGCAAGTGTATATAATACAAGTGGAGGTACTGATGTAGGAGCATCACTAGTTGGCTTGCAATCCTACAGGATGGTGTGGTCTAGCTTTGGAGTTTGGGAACTCAATCGAAAAAGGAAGTGTGACTTGGTTGATGCTAAGTTGGTTTGGTTATTGTGTTAATTGAGTGATTCGGTTAATGAAGACATTAGGTAGATACTTGGAGCTCAACATAAACTATGGTGCTTAGCATACACTAGGAGCTCGGCATACACTGTCGTGCTTGACATGCTTTGGGAGCTCAACAATGCTTGGAATTTACTAATGCTTGGCTTGGTCTTTCTGATGCTCAACTTGGTCTTGGTTCTTGTTGGTGCCAAGTTTTCTATGAGATGATGTTGGGTATTTAATTTGTGTAGGTGACCAAGGGGAAATATCGTCCATCTACTTGTAGATGACTTGTAGCTCAACATATATCTTATGTGAGTGATAAGATTTAATTTGTAATGAACTAAGTTGACTTTTGGCTCGGTTGGGTATAAGTAGGGGGTTTTGTAGAGTCTTTAGGCATATTGATCTAGCTTAGAGAAAAGGATGAAGGGTAGATGCGAACTTTGAAGAGCTAGTAGCTGGGGCTTGAGAACCAGAGGATTACTTGGTAGACCTAAGCTAGACTAGATGAGATTAGGATTATAAGTTGGTTCTTGTGGGATCTTGCACAACTCTACCCTTACTATTCTATGGGGCCATGCCAATCATTTGGCCTTAACCCAGAAGGCCTTATAGCCAGGCATATTGCATTTAATTAGTTATCTTATGAATAAAGAGTTGTGATTTAGTATCAGATTTTGCATTATTATTTCTTGTTGTTGTGTTTATGGTGTGTTGTTAATTGTTGGGGGTTTGGACATCTCCTTTAGGTATTCTCCTACCTTACACTGCAATAGGTGGTATCAGAGTGAAGGTTTTCCTAAGCGTGTATATAGGTCGCCAAAGTTGTGACAATTTGCACTAGGATCTTGGTTTATAGAAGGTTGATCTTGTGGAGCTAATTGATCTTCTAGATTGATGGATCTATTGCTTAGGGTTCATAAAAATTTTGGAAGATACCTCCAAGAAGATTAGACCTTAGGGAAATTAAGGATCTTAGTAATGTTGTGGAAGAAAAGATCTTAGAAAAGATTAGAGCAGAATTCAAATCTAAGATTGCATTGATGAATACTAACATGATTGTTGAAATTGTGAGTGCTTTAGGTGGTATACCTAGGCATATAGCTACTAAATTTGGCTATGAGGAAGTAGCTAAAGACTTTGATCTTTTTGGATCTAGTGGTGAGGATAGAACTAATCGTGTGGATAGACCTATTGGAACTAGGGTTGGTTAGTTTGTTAGACCTAGATCTCACTTGAAGTTGAAGCATAAGATGGAGGTTTCTAATTTCTCAGGGACTTTAATTCCCAAAGACTTGATTGATTGGATTAGTGAATTGGAAGACTACTTTGAGCTTGATGATATTGAGGATCCACTTAGAGTTAGGTTGGCACAAACTAAGCTAAAAGGACATGCTACTCTTCAGTGGAAAGAACTACAAAGAGACAAAGAAGAAGAAGGTGAAATGAAGATCACTAGATGGAGGTTGATGCTGACTAAATTGAAGGCTAAGTTCACTCATGCTGATTATGAACTTGAGTTGTTTAAAAGGTTGTAGAATTTGAAGCAAAAAGATATGACTATGAAAGATCATACTAAGGAGCTCTACAAGTTGACTATTTGGTCTGGGCATAGATAATTGTCAAAGAAAAAGGTAGATCGATATATTAATGGTTTGAGATTTAATATTCAAGATGAGGTTGGTATGTTGAATACTTCTTTGGTTGAGGATGCTTATCTGCTTTGAAGGCAAAACATAAGTCAAAGAGGGAAAGTCAAGGTAATGCTAGAGGGAAGGAGAAATAGGATAACTCGGTAAAAGCTAAACTAAGTGTTGAAGGTGAACCAAAACCTGCTGATCAGATGAGAAGACAGGTGGAGGTGGGTTTAGTGGTAATTGTTTCAGATGTGGTGAAGAAGGGCATAAATCTTTTGAATGTCCTCATGGTAGGAAAGTTGATGTTGTGAATGAGTTGCAATCCAAGATAGTCAACTTGAGCAATTAGGAGAGAGTTTTCTAGCTTAGTGAGTACTAGTTGGTCAAAGAACATTGGGTTCTTGTTAGAGGACTAGTTTGTTCAGGACTTGTTGCAATTCTGGTGGTAAAATCTGTTAGAAATAGGGCATACTGAGAGGGGGGGTGAATCAGTATTCTACAAACTTTTTTTGCCAACTAGATATTATTAATTACTTTGAACCATGCATAATAAAGTAAAAAAAAAATATTAAATAGTAATAATAACCATGAGTAGAGAGAACTCATAACACCATTTTTTTTAACTAGGGAAACCCTAGCCAAGGGAAAACCCCGATGGGGATGATACCCACTGGATAATATACTAATATATATGTTCCTTGTTAGAGGATGGACCCTATTAGGAGTCAATGAGAAAATTTAATATAAAGAGCCCTTGTTAGGAGACTTTGAATCCCTATTAGGAGATTCCAACCCTATTAGGAGCTATAGTATAGTAGATGAAAGAAGAGCTCACTGCCTAAACATGCACTTTCAATTACAAGAAGAGCTCACTACCCAAACATGCACTTTCAATTGCAAGAAGAGTTCACTACCCAAACAAGTAATTAGTCCTTAAGTATATAGATGTTGTATCCTCTTTCTTGATTGATCTCTGACCTCAGCTTGATCTTGGATCACGAAATCAAGTTCTAAAAAACTTTGCATATATTGCTTCACAAAAAGTTTGCATATCACTTATCACAATACAATTGCACACTACTTCTTGCAAGATATATTTTGTATAACGTGCCTTTTCACGAATTGCTTCCAGGTTGGCTAAGACCACAATATACTTTTCCAACTTAGAGTAAACATCTAGGATGTTGGCCCTAATTGGTCAAGTAATTATTTTGTAAAAAACAAAATTCCTTTCCTTTAATTATGTTGTTTTGTTTCACTAGGTAAATTGTGAATATCTCTTTTCCATATTGCCGATACTAATGTTTGAGGTTATACACATCATTATCAACATGTAAACTATCTCCATCTATCTTCACTAGTCATAATATGACGTCAGAAATATTTTACATATAAAACAATGTATTGTTGTAAATTGATGTCATACTTAGACAATTTTTTGAGTACCAAAAGCTAAGTATCTTTATTACTGAGGTTTTATGCAAGGGAGTACATCATTTGCTACCACTAATGAGAACAATTGCATCACTACATATATAGCCAATTGTCAAGAATCTCCCCCTTTGGCATTGATGGCAAAAAAGTAAGAAAAATTGGCGAAGTGACAATAACTTAACACAAACTTACAATACTTATACTATTACATTACAAATTCTCAATTACTAAATTTATCCCCCTTTGGATATTATTACTACATACATAACTTCCTACATAGAAAAAGGTCAAAAATCCAAAAACTGTCAAAAAAAAAGTTGTCTGATTGCTATCAAAACACTGTCTTATTGCCTTAAGCTATTAAAATATTCATACAATCATCAAAATTTGCTTTCAGATTGTTCATACCTTTCTCCCATATGGCCTTTTTTGCTTTGGTAGTAGTGAGCATTACACATAAGGCATATGATGCAATCTCAACTTCATTAAGGTTGGAGTAGGTGAAGTTTGTGTTAAGTGTCTTTTGCTTTGACACATTTTTCCAACTATCTCTCAGTGACTGATAACTTTAGAGCAATAGAATATTTAACTTTTGATAGTCTTCTCAAAATTAGTTCTTTTTCAAGTTCCAATTTCCTGATGTCTATGTGAACATGAGAAACTTTTCCTTCCAATTCATCAACTCTGCAAGAGGGTTGTTGTATCTGACTAGTTAGAGCTTCAATCTCACTCAACTTCCCTTGAATCTTCTTATCCACATCTTTGGTCAACTTATGAGATAAAGTACAATTGATGTACAGTACCTTGCTAACTTGTTGACATCTTCGAAGTTCTTTGATACAAGTATCAAGACTCGGAAAATCATTCTAAATTTTCTAGAAAATGGTGCTAAAAAGATTAGCATCATGTGAAATTTGAGCCTTAGACTCAACAACATTCAACAAAATTTGTAAATTCATCATCAAATGATTTTACAACTACTTCAGCTCTCTGTTCAGGGTTTGCTTTAGTGTGTTTAACTAAGAAGGTGATGTGCAATCTATTAGTCACCTCCATTAATGTTCTTTGTAAACTTTTGACCTTTTTGTTCTTCTCAAAAAAATTTGTCAAGGATGAGATCAAGTTAGATTGATCATCATCATCACTTGTAAGGTTTGCAAGAGATATAGGAGAGGATGAGCTAGATGCTTTCACCACATCTTCCCTTAGTTTCTTCTATGCTGCCTTCTTTGAATTTCTCTCTACTTCTTCCTTCTCTTCTCTTTCTTTCTTTTCTTTTCTTCCTCTTTCCTCTTTTGATCTTATTTCTACTTATTTTCCTCTTCAATCAATTTTAGCTTGGCTTCTTCAAACTTTTTCTATCTATAGGGTTAGTGTTTCCAGACATTCTACTATGTCTTCTATCATTATCATATTTAGGTTTCCTACAATCAATTGCATTATGATCAATACCATGACAATTATGATAGTAAAATTTTGTAACATGATTAAATGATTTATTTTTACAATCTCTTTTCATATGACCTATTTCATTACATGAAAAATATTTACCTCTAAATCCATACCTGGTTTCCTTTGGAGATTCCACTTGCTTAGGTTCATCCAATTTCTCAATTTCTTTCTCTTGTCCAACTTCTTTGGATTTATCATAAGATTGATTGGATTCAATCTTATCATAAGATTTATCTTTCTCTTTCGGATTTGATTTACTTTCAGGTTTCTTTGTAGAGATGTTAAATAGATAACCAAGAGTAGTCTTATCATAGGTAGGTCTTTGTATTGACATGGATTCATCAAGCTTTTCTTTGCTAGTGTAAAGCTTTTAAAGTTTTTCCTTGCACTAAGTTAGTTTACCTTTCACAATCGTGTTATACTTATGAAGTTCTTCATGATCTTCTTTCAATGTTTCAAATTTAGATGTCTTCTTTACTAGACTTGCTCCAAGATCTAAATTTTCAGTCTTCAAATCCAATTCAATTTTGCTAGGATCATTCTTCAAACTCAACTTTAAATTGGTAATCTTCAATTCATGCTTCAAGATCTTGTACTTTGTTTTCAATTTGGAATATCCAACATCACTAGTAGATTTAGGCTTGGATTTGAGATGTTCAATCTTGTCCTTCAGTTGTCCAATGTATGCTTTGGAGTCTTCATATCTATTTTTCAACTTATCTCTTTCTTTAGCAAGGAGATCAATTTGTTCAAGTGCCTCTTTGAGGTCCTTCATCAAGTGTTCCATATCCATAGGGATCTTACTTAAGTTGTTAAGTCTCTTCTGAGTAATTGCGCTTTGATACCAATTGTTAGAAATAGGGAATATAGTGGGGGGTGGGTGTGAATTAGTATTCTACAAACTTTTTTCGCCAACTGGATATTATTAATTACTTTGAACCATGCATAAGAAGTGAACAACTGATGTTGAACAGTAATAATAACCATGCATAGAGAGAACTCATAACACCATATTTTGTTAACTAGGGAAACCCTAACCAAGGGAAAACCTCGGTGGGGATGATAGCCACTAGATTTTACACACACACATATATATATATATATATATATATATATATATATATATATATATATATATATATATATATATATATATATATATATATGTTCCTTGTTAGAGGATGGACCTTGTTAGGAGTCAATGAGAAAATTCAGTATAGAGAGTCCCTGTTAGGAGACTTTGAATCCCTGTTAGGAGATTCCAACCCTGATAGGAGTTGTAGTACAATGGATGCAAGAAGAGCTCACTACCCAAACATGCACTTTCAATTACAAGAAGAGCTCACTGCCCAAAAAAGTAATTAGCCCTTAGGTATATAGATTTTGTATCCTCTTTCTTGATTGATCTCTGACCTTAGCTTGATCTCAAATCACAAAATTAGGTTCTCAAAAACTTCACATATATCACTTCATAAAAAGTTCACATCTCACTTATCACAATATAATTGCACATTACTTCTCGCAAGATATCCTTTGTATAAATATTGTGCCTTTTCACAAATTGTTGCTAGGTTGGCTAAGACCATAATATACTTTTCCAACTTAGAGTAAACATCTAGGATGTCGGCCCTAATTGGTCAAGTATTTATTTTGTAAACAAAATAATTCCTTTCCTTTAATTTCATTGTTCTATTTCACTAGGTAAATCGTGAATATTTCTTTTTTGTATTGTCCATACCGATGTCCAAGGTTATACACATCATCATCAACATGTATACTATCTCTATCTATCTTCACTAGCCATAATATGGCATTAGAAATATTTTACATATAAAACAATGTATTGTTGTAAACTGATTTCATACTTAGACAATTTTCTAAGTACCAAAAGCTAAGTATCTTTATTACTGAGGTTTTCTGCAAGTAAGTACATCATGTGTTGCTATTAATGACAAAAATTACATCACTACATATATAGCCAATTGTCAACAAAGTCTGCAAGGTCATTGTGGATGGTGGTAGTACTGATAACCTTGTTGTTGAGGAGATGGTTGAGAAACTTGGTTCAAAGAGATTGAGACATCCTTATTGTTATAGGATTGGTTGGTTGCAAGATGAGCATGCTTTGGGAGTGAGGGAGCAATGCCTTGTTGATTTCCAAATTTGGTAGTATAAGGATCAAGTGTTGTGTGATATTGTGGACATGAACAGTTCTTATGTGTTGCTTGATAGACCTTGGCAGTATGATTGCAGGGCTATGCATGATTGTGTTTAGAATGTGTTTACTATTGAGAAAGGTGGCAGGAAGTATTCCCTAATTCTTTTGCAAAATGAAGAGCTCGATAGCAGGTACTTGTGTATTGGCAACTGAGTTGAGTTGGAAGATTCTAAGAAGGTTGGAGATCAGTATGGAAAGAAGACCTGTAGCACACCTAGGATGGATATGAAGAAGCAAAAAAAGAACAAGGGAAAGAGTGTAGAAGTTGAAGACTTGGAGGATATGTAAGTGAAGAACTAGTTTTGGATTTATGTGCTGAATCCCAGAAGATGTTTGTCTAGCTATTAAGAACATCTTTTTGAACCTAGGGTGTCTGATGTAGGAGCATCCTTGGTTGGCTTGCAATCCTGCATGATGGTGTGGTTTGGCTTTGGAGTTTGGGAACTCGGTCAAAGAAGCAAGTGTGACTCAGTCGATACTAAGTTGGTTTGGTTGTTGTGTTAACCAAGTGACTCGGTTAATAAAGACTTTTGATAGATATTTGGAGCTCGACATACACTATGGTGTTGGACATGCACTAGGATAGGCTTTAAGACTTGTGTTGCAAGGTTGGAATGATATCTCCTTTGCAAAATAATTTGAATTTTGCCTAGATGGGCTTTTCTTGTAATATTGTAAGTGATGAATGTGTCTAGAAATAGTGACATGCTTTTGGATTAACATTGCAAGTTGGAAATGTAATTTTTTTTAAAGCAACTTATTAAAGCTCGAGGATGGGCTTTTGATTCAAGACTTGAACTCCAAACATTGCGTCATGAACATGAAATGCATTGTCAATATATGTGATGAGCTTTCGATTCAATACTTCAACTCCAAACATTGCCTCATGAAGATGAAATGCATTGTCAATAACTGCAACATGTTTTTAAAGCCTCTTGACATGTGTAATATTCATAAAATTACTTAAAATCACTAAGGTCAAGCTTTTGGAGGCCGAATGCAAGTTGATATAAGTTTTTGAAATAAAACAATAATGGAGGCGACCTTTTGTATGCTGTTTGCAAGCACAAAGGTTCCTATTAGAACATAACATGTCATCAAGCTTGAAAAGCCCATCTACAATAGAAAACTCACTTGTAATGATTTTAGAAAATGACATTTCGGGGGTGGGAAAAGGATTTTAAGAAATAAATACAAAAAGTCATGGTTTTAAAGATGTTTTACAAGGCCAAAAACAATGTTGTGGTCAAGATTTTTAGGCCCGACTATAAACATACTTATGTTTGGAAAGTCATATTGAGTTTTGCAAACAGGCTTTAGAAGTCATATTACATCATTAACTTTTACAATGAAGATGTGTGATGCCTTGAGGAAAATAACAACTTCAAGCAAAAGGTGGGTTTTATATACATCTTTGCAAGCATCTTTTTTGTTATGTAAAAGCTATGTAAACAAACTTTAAAAGCCCTTGAGGAAAATAACAACTTCAAGCAAAAGGTGGGTTTTATATACATCTTTGCAAGCATCTTTTTTGTTATGTAAAAGCTATGTAAACAAACTTTAAAAGCCCAGTTACATATAACATTCTCATTAAAATTATTAATTTTCCTTTGAAAATGTTTTTTCAAATGCAATGGTGTACTTTTATCTCTCCATAATAAGTGAATGCTTCTCAAAACAAGTTATTGACTCATAAAAAGCCCAACTTCATGACTTATGAGGCCTTGGTGGAATTTTGATTCCATATTGTAGGTTTCTCAAGCAAAGAACAATAATATGTAGTTAGACTTAAAAACCCCACTTATAGGTAGTTTAATTATTTATCATCGCTTAGAATATAGCTTTGAATTAGGCCTATGATAGCTCAAAATGACCGGAGTTCAAAATGCAATAAACCGAGGGCAAAAACAAAACAATCAAGAAAAATCAAACATGGACTTACACATTACCAAAAAAAAAGTACCTGCAAATCATGAGTAGAAAACCCTTTTTTTGCAAGAGAGATAAAGAAAAACTCGATTGAAACCTCTAAAAGTGGCATATGTAGGATTTAAGACTTAAGATAATTCAAGGGACAATTGATTGCCATCGAAAAACAACTTAAGAATGTCATTGTTAGGGAGTATAGATGATGAATTTTAAAAAAGAATTGTAGTCTTGCCTAAATTTTGTGAATACAAAATGAAGGACAATAGGCACTTTTATTAATATCACCGTTGAGCCATAAATCACTTATTTATGATTGGTGAACTTAAGCTTTCTCGGAGATGATCTTCTAGTCTTTCTATTGTAAACTGAGTGATTTGTATAACTAGAACACTACTAAATTTACTAGATAGCCAATCAACATTGTTTTTCCAAGTTCATTCATATGCAGTTGTTATTAGAGCTAGATAACATACTCTTTGTGAAGATTTAGTCACAAGATTTGACAAATAAATCCAGGGATAGTTGTTGAAGTATGATATCACTGAGAGGGTGAAGTGATGCAAAAATATAGTGTCAATTTTTAATTAAATCTTATGAAATTACTTAAACAGAAATAAGAGAGACAACAAGACAATAAAATAAATACAAAGAATATAACACAAAATATATCCTAAGTGGATAGCCTCTAGGGAAATAAACCACATGAATAATCTCGCTAGATTATGTCAAATATTCTTCTACAATGCCTCGCTACCTTTTCTTCCTTTTAAAATTGCTGATTAATACAAGGTCGGAAAATTTGATTAAGCATAGGGATCATGATCCAAAACCATAAATTATTGGATAGAAATAGAGCTTTGTATCAAACAATGCATAATATGAGATTAGGACAACTATAATCTTAATCAAGGACCTTCGATTGTATATTTACTGTGCACAAATAAGAATAAAGAATGTTTCATGTAAATTCAATAACCCTCTCTTTAAATTGAACAAATCACCTCTCTGTTCTTTATGAAGAATTTCAAACTGATAAACTGAAATGTAACTTCCATTTTGAACTATTTCACGAGTTACTTTGATTATGGTTTGATAATTTAATACTTAAAAAGTGATTTACATTTTCTTAAAGAAACATTTAACAATGTGCATTCATCTCTGATCAAACTATATATTTATCCTCACCAAAAACTGATTGTCTTTCTCTAACAAGTTCCTTGAAGAATACAATGTATATCTCTGTTTCAGAATACTAAGAATACAATGTATATCTCTGTTTCAGAATACTAGTCTTTTTGTTACTAATTAATACGTTTTATCTCTGCTTTTTAGGACTCAAGATAAACCCTTCTAAACAAGACCTTGACTAACCATTACCACACAAGTATCTCGAAGCCTTGACTAGGGTTACACAAGTAATACTACATGAGGTAACAATGACCCAACTGAAACTAACGTATCTGAGACCTCAACAAGGGCTTCAATATAATACGATAAAAACAAATATACAATAGAGAGTGAAAAATAATAACGCTATTGTCTCTTCATAAGAAGACAAACCTAACTAGGGTTTAAAACTTTTAGGGTCCGTTTGGTGAGCGGAATAGGAATACGTATTCTGGAATACGTATTCCAAAAATTGTGAATTCCTTGTTTGGATGCACCAAAATGGGATTGGAATACGAAGCAAAAATGGAATACGTATTCCATTTTTGGCCCAAAAATGGGGTTTTGCAATTCCACCAAAATAGGTGGTATTGGAATACGTATTCCTATTCCATTTTTATTTTATTTTAGAAAACATAAATTTTCGGGTCCACGAATTCCCATCAAATATTCGCTGAACCAAACGAAAAACAGGAATACGTTCTATTCCAGAATACGTATTCCAGAATACATATTCCTATTCCGCTCACCAAACGGGCCCTTAAGCCAAATGGCCATCAGGTCATTATGATAACCCTCGAAAGAAGAGCACACTCTGTTTTAAGGCAACCTTAACAAAACATGTAATGGCTTCAAATGCAAAGGAAGACTAGCGTTGAGATTACAAAGAAATCAACCTAATCACTAAACAGGGACATAACCGCGAAAGATACAAACAAACTAGATAAACATTTTATTAAACATAAATGATTAACAAAAAAACCATGAAAGGAAAACACCTGGCTTGTAATTTCCTCCAAAAATCCCAAGATCTTTTGCAACAAAACTTCCTTCACACTGCTTCGACGATCTTCCCAACCAATTCCACAACCTTCCAACATGTTCTGCAATTGTTTTGGCCGTCAACAGAGATAGTAATGTCGTGCCCTAGCTCGGGTTATTAAACCCTTTGAGCTTAACAAAAATACAAACTAAACAACTCAAGAATGCCTTACAAATCTGCTGCTTTACATGTCAAGATAAGTGGCATGTCTTTTAGTTTTCATGTCATTAATCCCATTAAATACTTATTTTAGTGCTCAGTACAACCTTAATGCAATGTGCTGAGTGTTGTATTTTTTTCAACACAATAACCTCAAAGCAAGGCCGACAAAAAGGCTTGCTAATGCAACAACATCAAGTGCCATGGTTACAACTATTAAGTGATGTTAAAGTGACTTATTCAAAATACATTTTGAATTCAATACAAACTGATCTTTAACCTTTGTCAATTTTACCATCATTGATATATGCACAATGATACATCATATAATATAATTCTGAAAAGGCATTATCACTGTGACATATACAGCTAATCTGACTGTCCAAGGCATAAAATTGAAACTGATCAAAGTCGATATCAACCTGAACATTTTTTAATATGATAAACCAAATTGCCTTGTCCTGTTAAAAATACATTTTGTAAAATTGATTGACAAGTTATGTAAACAAGAGTATGTCAAACTGATTAGTCAAGGCCATGCCACTGAGCATATATGCAACTGATTTGTCAATGGAATCCCACTGATCATGTATGTATTAAATGAGCATCAACTGCATAACTGAATGATGCAAAGCAACCGATGAATGTACCATCAAATCAAGTGTATGCCATAAATTGAATCAGAATGTTTCATGAACTATATCATCAATGCAATCAAGTGTATGCAATCAAATGTGATCCAAATGGTAATCAATGCAACTATGAGTCAAGTGATCAATATACTGAATGCAACCAAGTACCAAATCATTAAGCCTTGACTGTCATCATTCCTTGACTGACCAGTTAGTGTATTTAGCATCAAGGACAACATGAAGAGGAGCAACAATAATCATATCATAAAACAGAGTATTAACAAGTGGGCATACCTCATCACCATGTATAGGGAGCCGTGCACATTGCATGGTACACATTTTATTTTATTCATTTAACAGCTTGAGCTATCGAAAAATTAAGGAAAACAAAACAATTTTTAGACATTTGAATTAAATACTGGCCCCTTATCCTGCAGATTTCACTTCACGCCTTTTGTTATGGCCATTGTCTGTGTATGCACATTTGCTTCACTTGACATTGCATGGTGTCTGATTTATCAATTCAACAGCATGGGCTATGAAACACTTGGATAGAATATACTTTTGAGAAACTGAGCATAGAACCTGGTACCTTTGCAGGTGTGACGCGTTGTACCTTGTTATGGTGCATGTCTTATGTTTACTGATTTGCTTCAATTGACATTACTAAATAATCTCTGCAAAAAGCATTGTTCTTGTTTCCAGTTATAAAACTGGTTCACATATCTTGCTGCAATCTTGGAGATCAACTTGGCTGGAATGTTATTGACATCACCAACTAATCTCCGCAAAAAACAATGTTCTTGTTTCCAGTGATAAAATTGGTTCGCCTGTCTTGCACCAATCTCGGAGATGAACTTCGTTGCAATGCTATTAACAATTATTTATGGGTTCAAATTGTTCTCGGGGTGTGTTTAGCAGTTCAATTGCAATTGCCAACTTCTCACCATTTTATTAAAGCAATATCTATTTTTATTTCTCCACGACATTTGGCACATCTTAAATCTGTAAATTTTACCTTTCAGCATTCAACCGCCAAAACAATTGTTCAACGTTGCACAAATCACCTGTCTTTGGTTTTAATTGGTCTCATACACAAAAATACATGTGCCATTTAATGGCTTTCAATCCAACTACATCCAGGTGTCTTTTTTATTTTTTTATCTTTCATTAATCCCCTCACCTTTTGAACTTCACCCCACCTGCCCATTTCAGCATAGATGTTCGATAAAAGAACGTAAGTTGCAGAATTTTCAGAATCCAACTCGAAAAGCTGAGTTGCTGTAAATAATCCTAACCATATATTCTTATGAGCTTTACAAACACGAAGCAAACACGTCCACAGAACTGCCACAGGTTTGGTTGGCATTTTGATGATGAAGTTTAGAGTTTCCTCAAGATAGCCAGCACGGCCAAGAAGGTCAACCATGCACACATAATGATCAATTGTGGGTGTAATACAATACGAGTCACTGATGCAATTAAAGTACTTACAGCCTTCATCCACTAAACCTGCATGGTTGCATGCTACTAAAACACAAGCAAAGCTTACATGGTCAGGGTATGTTCTAGACTGTTTCATTAGTTCAAAGAGTTTGAGAGCATCCTTGGAAAAGCCGTTTTGTGCATATCCTGTGATCATTGCAGTCCATGAAACGACATTTTTTTGAGGCATTTCGTCAAACAGTTCGCGTGCCTTATATATGCTTCCACATTTGGCATACATATCTACCAGGGCATTTGCAATCTCAATTTCTGACGATATTCCCCTCTCTGTTATGCTTCTATGAACAACCGCACCCTGCCCTAGAGATCCCATTTTGGCACAGGCTGAGATGATGCTGGCAAAGGTTGCCGAGACTGGTTTTACACCTGCTGATTGCATTTGCTCAAAAGTTTCCAAGGCCATTTCAACAAACCCATTTTGTATATATCCTGCAATTATTGCATTCCATGAGACAACATCTCTTTGAGGCATTTCGTCAAATAGTTTATATGCCTTATGTATGTTTCCACATTTTCCATACATATCTATCAGTGCATTTGCCACTGTAATATCCAACGAAAACCCCCCTTCCATTATGCTTCGATGGATACACATACCTTGTTCTAACGCTCCCATTTCGGCACAAGCTGGTAGGATGCTAGAAAAAGTCGTGGAGTTTGGCTTTACACCTGCTAATTGCATTTCCTTAAAAGTTTCCATGGCCTTCTGAACAGTACCATTGTGTGCATATCCGACAATCATAGCATTCCACGAGACCACATTCCTTTGAGGCATTTCTTTGAAAAGCCTCCAAGCTTCATCAAGGGCACCATTTTGTGCATATCCTGCAATAATTGCAGTCCATGACACCACATTTTTGTGACACATTTTTTCAAACACAAGACGTGCCTTGTTTATGCTTCCACATTTCGCATACATATGTATCAGGGCATTTACCACCACAACATCAGAGAAAAATCCCCTTTCCTTTATGATTTGATGGATATCGGTACCCTGTTTGAGAGCTCCTATTTTGCTGCAAGCTGCTAGTACGCTGGAAAAGGTCATGGAGTTTGGCTTTACTCCGGCCGATTGCATTTGATTAAGACTTTCCAATGCCTTTCCACAAAACCCATTTTGTACATATCCGTTAATCATTGCAGTCCATGAAACCACATTTTTTTGAGCTACCTTGTCAAACACTTCACGTGCCTTTTCTACGTCTCCGCATTTTGCATACATATCTAACAAGGCATTTGCAACTACATGATCTGACAAAAATCCGCTTTCTAATATGCTTTGATGGATGCTCATACCCTGTTCCAAGGCTTTTGTTTCGGCGCAAACTTTGAGTATGCTGGGATAGATAAACTGATCAGGCCAAACACCCGTTGGTTGCATTTGGTGAAACAGTGTCAATGCCTCGTGAGGATATCCATGTCTTTGGTAAGCTGAAATGATCATATTCCACGAGAAGCCATCTCGTTCATTCATTTGGTCAAACACATGGCGAGCATCAACTAATCTTCCGCACTTTTCATACATGCGTATAAGCGTATTTTGGAGAGGTTTGCAATTGGCAAATTCAAAACTCCTCTGGTTAATATGAGAGTGGATTTGCTCACCCTCTGAAAGGGCTTTCTTGGAAATGCAGGTTTGCAATAGTTGAATATAAGCGGAAGAATTTGCAGAGGGGTTATGTAATGTAAGCAAAATGTGTAGCGCTTCCTTCAGTAGACCTTCTCTACATAATGCTGTAAGACTGAGATTGAGATTGGCAGTGGATGGCACTGGCATTGTATGATTATGATCGAAACATTGTCACCGTTTTTGTCTTTAAACATGGTTTTCAAGTTTATTGATTTATCGATACAGGCCAGAGTTGGAATTTGAACGCAAAGCCAGTATGCCGAAATTTGCTGATGTCTGTCTCTGGTTTACAGTTATGAAGTTGCGGAAGCCATTAAAAACCAACGACATTCCAGATAAAACTTCGTTTGCACCAAATGCAGAATCATTCAGAACATTTCGGGTGGGGTCATACAAGTCAAAGGTGATTCAAGATAGAATTTTTTTTACTTTTTTACCACATTTTTAATTTTATTTTTTAATGATGTGATAAGAGATTACACATAAATCTTGTAGTTTTATTTCTATTTTTTTATTCAATATATTATAAAATTGTATTGGTGTTATGAAGGTTCAAACTAGAGGACAAAGATAAATCGAAGGAGCGCTGAGGAGGAGAGAATTAGGAGAAGGATGTGAATGAGTTGGAGGTGGTGTTAGAGAGTATGATGTGAAGGAGGAGGTAAATGCATAGTAAGGGGGACATGTAAGAGCACTAAGATGTCTTAAGTGTTAATGTACAAAATTAGGGATGGGTTCCTCTTTAGTGATCTCATTTGGAGTAAAAAAATTGTTAGGCCCTTAGATTTCGTCTTGTCGACAGATCTTCAAATGATGTTTCTTTAGACATCTTTACTCTGTACTAACTGTGTCAAGTTTGGAGTACATAGCAATGGGCTCTGATACCAATTGTCACGAGGCCTAGGAACACACTAAGGATAGACGATAGAGTCAATGACTTGGAGAGTCAATTAAAGTCAATAGAAGACATAGCCGCTTCACACAAGATGGCCGGTGTGGAGGCAGAGGTCAAAGATCTACTGGATGACTCTAGACAGATGACATAGAGTTTCAAACATTTGTGCAAGAGCATAATTCACTCTCTAATGATCATACACTTTTGGGAGAAGCTCATAAGAAGTTGAGAGATGATCATATGACATTGTCAATAGATTACCAGACCTTAATAGGGGAGCATAACACCATGATTGCAGATTGTCAGACTATGACAATAGAGGTTCAGAGTTTGACCGAGGTTGATTTCCTGAAGGGAGTCTTCACAAAAGGAGGAGGCATCAAGATTGGGCAAAACGAAAGCCCCCATATCCCTATGATGGAAAAAGGGATGATAAGGTGCTAGATAATTTTATATTCAACATGGAGAGATTTCTAAAATATCTAAGAGGATATTCTGATGAGGAGAAGCTTGATGAGGTGGTGTGATGTCTATCAAGCGAGGCCAAATCATGATGGAGAACCAGGTTGGAAGACCAAAAGGCAGGAAGGATGGTGCCAATAGTGGACAAATGGGATGATCTATGTGCATAGCTCAAACAACAGTTTAAGCAGAAGAGTGTAGGCCTGGAGCTGAGGTATAAGTTTAGACATATGAGATGGATGGGGTCACTGAGGGATTATATCCAGACCTACCAATCATATATGCTACAAATGCCAGATTGAGTAGAGTATGAGAAATTGAGTTTCTTCATAACCGGCCTAAAATTGGGTCTGATGGCTAAAGTAAGAAAGGGTAGACCTACTATTGCAAGGGTGCCATTGCCATTGCAAATGCACTTGATGACCACTAGTTTGGGAACAAGGAAACCAACAACAATAATAATGGGTCTCATCAGAAAAGTGACAAAAAGTAGTTCCAGAAGAAGAATGACGATAAGAGTAAGAGTAATACCAAGTCATCTAGATCTTCTTCGAGTACAAAGATGACAAGGTCATCAAAACCAACACACAAGAAGGACTCGGGCAAGGGAAAAGCCGAGGAGTCCAATACCAAGACTACAAAGAGCAAGGGGTGCTTTGTTTGTGGAAACAAAGGCCATTGGGCTAAGGAATGTCTAGAGAGACAGAGGTTGTCTTCAATGCAAAATGAGGACATGGAGAAGGATGGGTCAGCTTTAGTAATGGGGGTGATCCAAGGTTTGAGTGCAGTGAAGAGCCCACAGTAAAAAAAGGCTACGGTAGCCAAGCCTGAGAACTTGAATAGGTTGTGCTATGTGGAAGCAATGATGAATAACAAGATAACCATGGGGATGGTAGATTCAGGTGCCACACACAACTATATTTCAGCTAGGAGAGTTGTGGAACTGGCACTTAAAGTGCAACTAGGCACAAGTTCCTTTGAGGTGGTGAACTCATCCACTAAGCGAGTAACTGGTGTAGTGAAGGATGCACTGGTGAAAGTGGGAATGTGGAAGGGCCACATGGATCTTATGGCTATTAACATGGATGATTTTGAGTTGATACTGGGCTAGGAGTTCCTAAGAGTAGAAAAGGTAGTAGTGATGCCTCATTTGGAGTCAATTATGTTCTTAGATCCACAGTACTCATGCATGGTGAAGACATCTGAGCGGTGACAATCCGGGAAGGCTCCAATGATTTCAGCATTAAGCATGAAGAAGGCAACCAGGAAGAAAGAAAAGGAACCTATGTTCTTGGCAGCACTACTTGGAGGTTGGGATGAGCTAGAAGGGGTCAAGGAGACACCGATCCCAACAAAAGTAGAGGAGGTCGTAATGGAATTTGAGGA